>HG993133.1:12435413-13646869 GCA_905231865.2 Boloria selene
ATATTAAAATAATAAAATATTTATGTGTCTAAATAGAGTTCAGTGATTATATATATCTTACGAGTCTAACCTTCATGCTTGATCCTGCATTTCGTACAAATGAAAGGTAGATATTATTAATCACAAAACACGTCAAATATTTTGATATTAGATGTGAGATAATCTCTAACCCAATAGTTATGCTGTCACCGCCTAAACAGATGACTAAAGAATCCTTGAATTGGATGCAAGCCTCGCATATATTAGAATTTGCAACAAAAGTATATACATTTTAAAATTAAATTATAACCATATAATATGCTTTATAACAATGTACCTAAAGACGTTTTTTGTTTGCTGTATTTTACTCCTTTACATACGGTAGTCTTCATCTAATAATATTGCATAGATGGCACCATTGTTGTTTCAAACAATGCATTTGGACACCCACGGACGATCTCTGAAAGTTAAGCGATTGCTCCGCCCTTGTGAACCTCTACGCGATTTCGTGACGGATGATTTGTGTCACATCTTTACTTTTACTAATTGCCTATTTAAATGTTAATATGATATTTATATTAAAAGAATGCGTTGTTAATTATGAGAAAATGCGAACTTTTTGAGGCATTAGGCTATTTAATTATAACGACATTTTGGTTATTTACGTGAAAAGACTGCCTTTACGTATTTTTTTAGGAAGAACGTCCTAAAAAACATTATCTACAATACACGTACATAATTGTGTCTATATTTTATTGCAAGCTTTGAAAGATTAATACTTTCTTAGTAAATTAGGTACTATCATTTATGTATTGCAAAACAAAGTAGGTATGACCTTATAATACTATACCTAATTTATATCTATCGCTATATTTTTAGTTCTTTTTAATGTAACAAACAACTATCCATACATCCATTCTTACTAACTTTTAATAGAATAAGCGAAAATAAACTAAATAAAACAGTATTAAAAAAACATAAATAGATTTTAAATGTTCTTAGATCCTATTCGTAATATACATAATTAATTTACGTAAGGTCTACATTTCTAACATTCTTGTACAAGGTTTAATCAAGGTTTCAATATCATAGGTATGTCGTCAAACGCTTTTATTCATCTAAATTACCGCCTAAAGGAAATAACTGGTAATATGATAACAGAAATTAACTATTTATTTATTGTTTATTTTGAAAATTGAAAACTACCTATTAAGAAGTTTTCACGTATTTATTAGAATTCACATATTAAATAGATTTTTTTATTAGCATTACAAAAGATTTTTTGTACAATTTATAAAATAAATAAATAAATAAATAAATTTCAATTTAATTTATAAGAAGCGTTAAGTATATTTATTTAAATATTATCGATTAGAAACAGTCCTAGTGGTTTATAGGTAAAGAGAGTCGTAAATAATTTGGTTCGAGCGAGGCACGTCTAGACATCGTACTGAAATCTGTGTCATTGCAGAGTCATTGCACCTAAACAGTGAACACAGTTAGAATATTGAGTTGGTTGTTGACTATTCTTACAACTTATATGTAAGTTTTATTATTTCATTAGATATACGTATTGGGATATATACATGAAAATACGTTTGTCAAATCACCAACAAATAAAAGTTACCCAATACTCCCAGAGGAAAAGTTTTAAATAATTGGATTTTTCTGAACATATCCTTAACTGTTATATAAAATTTGTATAATATTATGTTCGTATTATGTGAGATTCATTCACCAGGAAAACTTACAATATTAAAATTTTAAACCACACCTAATGATTATTATTACTCACAGATGATTTAATACTAATACTGTCCACAGTCTGACTACAGAGACAGTCATATGACTATGACTATGATAATAGACTAGAACTGGACTGCTATTGATATCGATATGTAGCTCCTCCAATGTAAAGAAAGTCGAATAAAGCATTACCGTTATGAATTGTGGTTAATACTGTTTTTAAAATTATTCCCTCTCATTTTCATTACATTTTAAATTTCATTTAACATTTTAAATTGTTCCGCAAAAATTTTATATTTTTGTGTACAATTTTCAATAGTATTTGAATTTTCATTTTTGTTTACTTAGATGATGTCGCAATATATTTGAATATTAACATGGCTGTTCATACTAGATAGGCTACGTATTTCAAAATTAAATAGACGTAAAACTAAAAACATATTCAATAAATGTAACATTCTCATTCTCTACAACGCAGACGACATAAAACTTAACGACGATTTAAAAACTCAGATGTTTTAGATCGAAAATTTTTTGGAAGCAGTAAGTTGATACTCTGTTGGCCTTCACTGTGTCGTAAGAGCTCTATCTATGCATCGAAATATCAACAATTAGAAACCTCTACAATATTTGGTTGTTAATTACATTAAATATGCAGTACACTGATACTTTATTTTCTTTATATTTTTATTGCCGATTAATAATACAAAAAAGTTCACAACTTTTTGTTTCATAAAATATAATGTGTTTTTATTAAACAAAAACTTGCTCCATAATGTCTTTTTGATCACACATACACAGTTTATCTTATAAAATAATAATAAGGAAGCTGAAAATTAAAATGTAAGTTAACCATAATTACCTGGAAAACATCGCAAAAAATATGCTAGTCACGGATGTAGGTAAAAATAACTTAGGTATTTATAAACCACTTTATAAAATAAATCAATAAATTTGATATCTTTCTCTACCGCTTATAGGTAAGTTTAGTTAAACTTGTTGATTGAGTTTTGCATTATTTATAAAAGAAACATATAGGGACTAATTGTATCGCTAGGTTCATTAGTTACTTTATGTATAAGGTATGCGCCTACATGAAAAGTGAACGTGTCATTCTAAATAATTTTATTTACTTTAACAAAAGCCTCAATAAATCGATTTTATACAATATATTAAAGCCATTACAAGTTGTTTCTTTAACAAAAAATGAGATATTCAATCACTTGGATACATCATTCAAGGTCAAACCAGTCTCATTTGGGACAAAAATACAATAACCTGCAAAAGACCCCCTTTATTGCGATGAAATACAAGCTCGCAACTTAATACATCGCATCGGGTTCCCATTAAAAGGTCGACCGGTCAAAGGCGCCTGCGCAACGTTCATGCGCCGTCCATCCAGGATCTGCCAAGGTGATTGATTTCAGAAGAGTGTTGAATTAACTAGTGACTAAGGTAAAAATTATGTATTTTTGAATAAAAATTCATTAACATTAGCATTTTTCCGCAATTTTATTCACAGCAAATCGTTTCTATGTTTCTTAAGATTGATTATTATACGATAAGATAACAAACGTAATTATGTAGTTTTTCATTAAAATCGGAAGTTTAAAGGCTAGTTTTAACTGAAAATTAATTAGTTTTACATTAAGTTGTACATTTTTAATTTCTACAAACTGTTTGAAATATTTAAATGAGGCAGCAGATAAATTACAAAAAATATTTTACGCTTAGCATTAATCATAATAAGTATGCATAACATAAATTCGTAAAAAATATATCTAATATCCTGGACTAACACATATATAGGTATATACGTGTGTAAGCTACTTGAGAATATACCGAACTCGACACATGATTTAATGGCATCTCTGTACGAAAATAAAACCCATGACTTTAGACTATGAAAGCAGCTACAATGACGGTCGGTCTTATTGATGATATAACTATAAATTACTAGACAATATTAATAAAATATATCATGAACATAAGATTCATAAAATTAGCATTTTCTATAACAAGTGCTTCAACGAATTTGGGAGCGTTCGGGTCACGACAATGTAATGGGAATATTATAATGCACGGCCGTGAGTGACTTCTATACCGTTAGCTGCTAGGACAATGAGGGTCCCGTGGGACTCAGCTCGAATTTTAATTCGACTAATAAATTGGAGTGTACGTGGTCGAAAGTTGGGTACATTTAAATACCTTTATGGTTTATTATTAATAAATATATTATGTATAATGTATACTTATATTGTAACTTTAGTAGCTTCGGTATGCATAAAAATTATATAGATTATTATTATTTTATGAGCTAAAGAAGTATATTTTTTTATGACTGATATGTCTAATGTCTTATTATTTATTTAAAAAGGCACCAATAACAAAATTAGATAGGTATTATACATCGAACTAAAACGAATGTCTAATTTTATTAAAACTAAAACATTTAATAACTTTATAATAAAACTTTATATTGTTTAAAAATTATTATCAGATACAAAACTACTTACTACAAATATTAAATCATTTGCCTAGATTCTGTGTGTATTTGTTATACTACTACTTAAAACTTGAACAAAAGAGCGTATTTAATATTCTATGCTCGAAATCGAAACAATTCCATTGTATTACTCGTACAATTTACTATTCCCTTAATAAATAACGACGAAAAACAAGATCATGTATCGAAAAGGTACGAATATCTATTTTGTATCAAACTTGAATTTATGTTTCGCCACGATTGACTATTTCTTGTTTTTATATAAACCCAAATATAATTTATATTATAACGACTAAAATCAAACTCTACATCACATATCTCCAACAAAAATTGCCGCAAAAACTTTTTATTTACTTAATTCGATAATATTCAACTTAAACGGTAATAAGCTCGTCGTAACCCATGTTGAAACGACCTGTTGCGTTATAGGTAGTTATTGATCTCCAATACACAGAATTCATGTAATCAGATTTTGATCATACCAAAAAAACTGATATGAGTCACAATATTTACCAATCTAATTTTAATATTAAGTATGAACTTATATTTTTTCTATCTAATAAAGATTAATTAAAAACTTCAAGGAGAATTTCAAGTTAAGTTTTTTTACATTTAATTTGAATTTGTTTCACTTATTTACTTATTTTTAACTACTAAAATTATTTCAACGACTGCATGATGCATAATTTTTCTAACAACTATTCTAATTAAAAGCTGTTAAGTTTCTGCTTACTTTTTCGAAGTTGATTTATATTTTTGTATTTTTTGTTTCCATTCAATCCTTTACAAGCAATAAATATGTTAGTCATCGCTTAATAAATTATTGTATCTATAAAATCAGAGCGGGACAGAATTTATGATTAGTTAAACAAAACAGCTTTCGCGAAGTATTGATATTAGCAGTTAAGTATGGATAGGATTTCCCGCTTACAACGGAAGCCTATAAATTCAGTTCCATAATAAAATTTGATTTAAACGACTCTATTAACTTCTACGTGAATGGGCGATGATATTAATCTTTCTACTGCTTTACTTTGTTGTTTGAATAGATCAAAATGTTCACATATTAAAGACCTTTTAAGGTTCGCAAGCCTACATAATATTATATTCTATTTTAAGGTATATAATTACATATTATATAGGTATATTACATTTTAAAAACAGGATTTAGCCGTAACCAAGCAACCTGTCGCCTTTTTAATTTTATTAAATAGTTTTTACAAAATTCTTGGAATTCAATTTTAGATCAACTTTTTGCAAAAATTCCATTCACAAAGTATTTTATAACAACATGGTTTAATATTTAGTAGTTAATTATTTTTAATTTTATTTTATCGTAAATAGAATCATTTATAATTCAAAGCACCTAATTATTCTTAGAGTAAATTTAATCAAGTCAGTCTTAACACATGTTTAACCCCCTTTAAATAATACTTTCATTTTCTCACTTCTTCACTTAGTGATAAAGCAACTTGTTGTACAAAATAATATATTTAATATTTTATTTTTATTCCTGTTAATTTCGATGTGCTTGCTACAATATCAATAAATCTACACAGAAAAGATAGCCTTTTTGAAAGTTCAAAAACAACGACTTCATGAGTTATTCTGGAGTGACCACTTAGCAGTCGACTTAAAGACCCTCAGGCACCGGAAGTGCATACAAAAACTTCCGCCCGGCATTGAATCTACTCTACTCATTTATAGCGAGGTCGTCAAGACGGGTTGTCACTTTCAACTCACCGTGAAGCAGGTCTTACACGAGGAACAGACATGATGTTTGTCACTGACTTTGTAATTAACGTTTCATGTTTGATCTAATTATTTAAACCATATACGAGAAAAATAGATTAGCATTGCAAAGTATCTAAGAGCTCCTGATACAATGGCCGCGAGCTTGCTAGGTGCGGAGAAGAGAATGTTTATGTTTAAAAAAACGATTTTACCTTCGAAAGAAAATTAAATTAAAGTACCTAACCTTAGTTTCAGACATGTTTTCGCATATTTCTTATTATTAAAAAAAATGTTATATATTTTTTAAAAACACTATAAGTAAATCCAGAAACCCTTGCTTAAACCAAATAAACACCTGTTACAGATTAGGTATAATATAGTAGGTGAAAATAAATGGCTGAAATAAAATTTTACACAAATACTTAATATCAGTGGCAGTGTTAGCCCAGTGGTAGCACACTTACTAAGGAAAAGGAGGGAAGGGGGTTTAAATCCCGGGTCTCACAAAGCTGATATTTTTTAAGTACGAATGATTTCTAACATAATTATCTTTTGCCTTGCAATAAAGAAAAACATCAAGAAAATAGGTAGTCCGCCAATCCACCCTTGTCCAGAGCGGTGGACAATGTCCCGATCCGATGTGAATGTACTAAAACTAAACAACAAAATAAATCTTAAGTAGGTAGGTATTATATTGCATAATGTTTTCTGTACACTATTTTTCCAGGTAATTAAAATACAAAATCATAGTAATGAAATATAACCGCTTTCTCTCTATTATTCAAACTTCCAAATGCACTTGAACGCGTTTTGCGACTAAAATAATCTTCTAAATGTAAACTTTCTAAAACTAAAAGGAACGTTTATAATTGACAACTATAACTGAGGTGAAGAATACAAAAATGTTCACTAAGCACATATGATATAACTCGTAAGGCTAACATTCCACCTATTATTATATTTACCTATTACACTAGCTACTTACCCTCGCTTCATTCAAGTGCGACTCAAGTTACTATTTTTAAGGTCAACTCGGCCTTATAATAACTGAAAAAATATTATATAAAAATATTAGAACTGTCTTAAAGTGTAATAAGACAAGCTCGCTATTACACCGCCCGAAGTATCGCATGCAAACTCATTTGCAAGGCATACGTAGCAGTTGTCGGCTGTCGCGGTGTCATGGGAAGCACCGGAAAATCACACAGACAGACTAACTTGCTTATTCTTATTACACTACGCTAAATCTTAGTAACTGTTTTGATACTCCCTAGTGTAATAAGCTCTTTAATACTATTTTATATTCGTATAGTTGCTGTTGCCTGTTGATAATATCATAAACAACGACAACTTATTTAGATGAAAGTAACGTACCAAGCAGGATGTCATATTTAAGACGAGGAAATGGTCTACACATTGCGATACAGTTGCATCTTGCTGCATTGAATGTCAATGAAAAGGTCGCACTCATCACTGTCATGCACGTTAAAGTTACGAAAGCGGTAAGAGCTGTCTCTCTAAGTAACAATAGCTCTGATATAATTTTATCACAACATATTTTTAACAATATATAAATGTTTAAATGTTAAGAAAATTATAGGTTTTGTAAATTTTTATAATGTCAACAAAGAAAGACCTAAGATAGGAACTTTTATATCGGTGTCTATGATTATGTAGTTCGGAACATATTAATCGATTTATTAATACATAGTTTATTTTGTTTGAAAGGAGATTGAATCGAGAACTTTCTTTGCTATAATATAAGTTAAGAAAATTCGTTTAGCCGTTATCAGCTCTGCTCTAGACAATAAAAGAATCGATCCGAATCTTGGTACCCCATTTTACTTCTAATTGTAAATAATAACATTACAACGACACCTATATTCATAATACATAAGATTTTAAAAAAGGACGGTTTAAAAAACAATATCCATGGAAGAAAAGTTACGTAAGTATAATCTTTGTATAATAAATTACTGTAAAAATAAACTATTGATTATTTTTAATAAATACACTTCGCACAAAACTTAGGGGGCAGGAAGATTTTGCAACTTTGTTTTGTTTATCAGTTGAATTAAAGTTGTACATTTTAAACTTTGACCTTTTTGAACGTCCTTTCTATAATTGCCTGTGTTGTTTGTAATCGTAGCTTACGTTTATAAACGTATATATCACAACTTCTTCTATTTATATTTAAAGTTGGCACATACGATTATGAAAATCCATTGACTTAAGACGGGTTCTCACGCTTATAATATCTCTAAGTCTCGTATCCATAACACAAGCTTCGTAGTTTACCACGGAACTAGATGTTGCTGTTATAATAATGTCCCAACATAATATTATGTATTTATTTATTTATTTATAAAAAAAAATTGCGCCTTTTTAATATCTTGAACGTATGAGATGGAATAAGCAATTGCTTTCAAAGAAAGTAGGCGCTCATATTTACGGTTTACTACAAACGTACGTGAATACATACCAAAAAAAATGTTTACCTTAAAAAAGTATTTGGTAAACCGCTCAGGTGGAATATGTAGTGAACAGTGCCAGATCATATTATAAACGTACCTACTTTAAATTTGATCTAAAAAATTTTCAATCAACTTTTCAGTTCTATTAAAGCCATTAAATTTAAAGAGAAATCATTTCACACTTTAATCGATTAATTACGTTCGAAGAAGTTAGCACCTAACTGATCTTTTATCCTATAGTATACTAATATGAGTATAGCTTACGAAAAAAAATGTAATTTAATAATACATTAGGTACTTATGTAATTCTAAGCCAATGAAACTAAAAGGATAGAAACAAAATCATTTTTCTTCTCAAACATTAAATGTTTAATACTTAATATAATATAGAGTACAGTTATTATTTAATAACTAGCTGTGCCCGCAACTTCGTTCGCGTGGATGTCGGAACTTAATTAGTATTTTTAGTGCGAAGCGCTTATCTTCTTATGTATCGAACAATACTGCACGCAGTTGATCTCTAGTTATAGTCCCGTCTAAGTTCGAATACTCGTAGATGGCACTGTTTTAATATTTTACTTCGGAAACACTATTTTTTTTATTAATTTACATTTTTTATAAGTGGTGAACTGATTACGATGAAACAAAAACCTTAATGTTACTTCAATTTACGCACATATTGTTGTGTATAAAAGTTATCTACGTGAAGTTGTGAGACCAAATGCACATAACCCTAATTTTACTTCTGGAATTTCTCTACTTCTTTTCTTTAAACTCAAATATCTTTTGATAGACTGAACCGATTGCAATGAAACAAAAACTAAATGTTACTTCAAGTTACGTTCAATCGTTGTGTATAAAAGTTATCTACATTGCTTTTGTACATTTTACGTGATACCCGGATAAATAAACAGACAAACCCACAAACAGACAAACAGACAAAAATTCTAAAAATGCTGGAAATGGGTTCTATAGGTTATCCTTTAACACCCTGGCTATTTTTTTTGTAATTTTTTTTGATGTACAAAAACGACTTTTCAGTTTTCTACAGTTTTATTATATGTATAGATTTATCTACAATGTAACTACGTATAAGAAGATTAAAATTATAAATACTTTATTATAAGTATCAAGACATTATTAATAATGTAAAATAATTATTACACTTATATTTAAAAAATCCAAAAAATTAATTAATAATAATTTTGCAGAATAAATCTTACAGCTGAAGAATAAGTGGCAGTTGCCAACGCTGTTGTATGTGCGTTACACTTTTTACCAGCCTCGAGGTTCTGTCTCATGAGTTTGTCATCGTGAAGAATATTTGGAGGCTCTGCCGTGATAGTTTGAACTTCAAAACATCCACTACGCAGTTGAAATCGTTTCAGATTTTTAAGCCAGCTGCGATGAAGGAATTCAGCATGACCTTCCAAGGAACACAGCGCCACTGAAAGAGAAAAAATATTTAATTATTTACCTACTTCAATAAAAAAAAATTTTGGCTTTAGTGTTCCAATACCAAATTCCGAGAAATTATAAAATCACCTATTCTTTGCTTGCTTATTCAAAAAGATAGCTGTTTTTTATGATACATCTATATTAGATTATTATATTTATCTGTGCTCTGCGATTATATCAATGATATAATACAGTAAGTATTATTATTATGCACTAGCTTTGTACTTGTATATGGGCGCACCGACTGGGATAAGACCATCAAGTCTATGACACACTATGAATAAAATAAAAAAAATATGTTGTGATATTAGCACACAGCACCATCTCGTTCCTTGGTGCAGTGAGTAGCTTCTGTTATCGGTACCAAATAATAGAGACAATACACGTACGTATATGACTGGACTGCAAATATTCGTGCTCAACTCTCAAATGAAACCCCAGCGTATTTTGAGCCCGCGACCGCTGACACAATAAACAAGATCATTAACAACCAAGCCAAACGGTTCGGCTTATTAATATCATTATTTTAGTAATACTTACTTAGTTCTAACATTAAGTCAGCATTTCCATATTTATTAAAAGCAATGTATTGCGCTTCAGCGTAAGCCATAGAACATAACTTCTGGGACAACTCTTTATCCTCACGTTCAGATAGAATACAGCAGCCGTGACCGATGCGAGCCATTATGAGAAGTAACACTCTTAAACATTTATATTACGTAGTAGTTGAATGAACAAACATGAATATTTATGCAGTATGCTTAAAAGCTAGTTTGATACATAATATGGTATTCAGAATACTTTTTTTATAAGTATATAATCAACTCACTAACTCAACCTCGCTTAAATCTTAGCAAAGTCTTAGATTTAGTGCGCTGTGCGAACGAAGCAGCGGGTTCCGCTAGTTATATACTGAAAGTTGAAACATGACGTTCAGTAAGAAATTGCAACAATTTTTGATTTGATTTGATTTGATTTGATTCCTCGAGAACCACTCTATTCATTGGTGGAAACAGCATAAAATCTGTGCAGTAGTTTTGGATTTTATCGCGAATAGACAGATAGACGCGGGGGAGGACTTTGTTTTATAATATGTAGTAAAATCAAGTCTTTTTTTATCGAATCATTTTTATATAGGTATTGATAAAATCACTTACCGGTGTCCAAGAGCATAGCCTAAATCAGTTCCTTTCAGCAACATGATATAGCAAAACTCCGCGAGAAGACACAATGATAGAGGCCTTTTATCATTTACAGGATTGTAAGACAGCGATATCAAGCAACTATCTAAAATATTGCACAAATGTAGAATTAATATAAGTAATACCTAGGTTAGGTACATGATACATCATAGTTATATTTTCATTGTTAATTAATTATTTAAAACGTTATTTGTTGAGTAACAATGAAATTAAGTAAAAATATAATAGCCATTTTTGGGTCAATCAAACTACTTTTACCTCCAACATAGCAAACGACAGATAATATGTAGGAGGAGTTGGCGCAATGACTGTGACTCTTTTCAGGGATACTAGTTTATTGAGGCAAAGGATAGGGATCTGTGGAAGAATAGTAGGGAGGCCTTTGCCCTGCTGTGGGCACTGTAGCTAGGATTACAATATAGGTTTTTATCACTTACCAGATTGCTTGGGGCTTGGTATCCAATCTTCTACTTTATCGACTTCATACTGATAGCGATTCCAATACGAATATTTTTTTATTAACTCGCTTGGAGAATATGTTTCATTTTCTCCAAATGTATATTTAAAATTCTCCAGTCGGTTTATCCAGAGTGAAGCGTTTGAAAATAGATTATTGACTATGAAAACAAAGGATATCGTAAGTTTTTAAATGATAGACTGTTATTAGTTCAGTACAGACGCGTGATTCCATTTTTTTCTTAATTCACACCAAGTAGGTAATATTAATTAAAACATTAGTTCATAAGTAATAGCGCTATTTCAATACATTTTTAAATATTCAATATAATACAAAATAGATATCAGGCACGGAAAATTAAGATAAATATTACACAAAAAATAATATTTAAGAAAGTATTATATTTACTCAGTGAAGTCTCCACACCGGCTTCCACTTCGTGTTCTTCATAATATCGTAACAATTGCTCATTTTCAGAAATAATATTTTTCATTATTATTCTTATATTGGCAGGAATATTAATATCCTCCTTGACTTTGAGAGAATGTTTTAAATTAACTGCAAATAAAAATAGTACCAACTATTTAATACATAAATATAATATTAATTGGGTAGGTAATTCTTATTTACCTACTTCAATTAGTCTTACCGATAGTTAGGAAAAATCCAAAAGATAACTGAATATCCATTTTATTTTTGTTTTTAGAACAATATCGAGACACTCTGTTAATAGTATTTAAATAATTAATTAAATCACTTTTTAGAGCCAATCCAGATTTTATCATTATCGGTTCTGCACTAATAGCAAATAAATCTAGATGTATAATAACGCAAACAAATAAGGCTACTAAATTTAACCATAACATACTTATTATGTATATTTTTGTATCGATATAAAAGAAAGCGTTTGCGGCAAATAACAAATCAGAACTGACGGGTTTCTAAGGGCTAGCGTGGTTTTTATTCGCTAAAGGAAAATAATTCGATAGAACATTAGACTAAGGCTTAAAGTGAAGTGCTATTTACATCAATTATTCGCAAAGATCTTTTTTAAGCATTTTCAAAAAGACGATAATATATTGCATTGAAAAACATTTTTAATTTTTATTTTAGGTGATAGATTTGCATTTGCTTTGCTTTGAGTTTAAATTAGTTATCTTTGTTACTTACAAAATATCAGGTATGTATATGTACAAGCAAAAGATACGACGGGGATCAAGCCATAGTAATATCAAACATGCAGGTTTCCTCACAATGTTTTCCTTCATCGTAACACAAGTGACAATCATATTAGAAATTATTTGAACATGAAAATATTACAGGTGTAACTTGTGAGACTTGTGACAAATCCGGGATTTGAACCCGCTTCAATCGGTTTCCACTTTCCTTTTAAAGGCTTTTATAATTTAAGAAAATAAGATATTATACTTATAGCCTAAAAATTGAGCTCAATATATTGACAATATTCCTAAGAATTATTTATCTACGGTTTCTGGTAACGTGTATATTTATGTGGTATGATATATAAAGGTATGTTTTAGAACAAATACCGCGCCGAGCCTAGATACAGGTAACAATAGGTAGGTAACCTTACATACCTGCCTAAATTCTACCGACCGTCTTCTATAAAAATTATTTAATTGTACTACATATTATGTATTTTCATTTATAAATAAAAAAGTAGAATTGAGTATTATTTTTTTATTACATTTTGTATAAAACATCTTTATTATAATTAAGTATCGTATAAGTATAATATTGCTAAAAGAAAATTCAAGGCGTTGGATAAAAATAACATCTTGTCAGATAAGGCTTATATAGATAAGGCTTATATAGAAAAATAGGGGCAATTTGCAAAGCTCAACGTAAATAATTGTGGAGATAAGCTACGCCTCGGGCGATTGCCACTGCGATCTTATCCACGTTTTTTTCCAAAATAGTATGTTTTTTCTTTTAATTAAATTTATTTAGGTACATTTTAATAAAACGTAAAAAAATAAATTATAATATATAATTAAAATTGTAATATATTTTTGGATAACAATGCTATAGTGTTATTTACATCACCGACATTAATAGAAATAAATAATTTATTGTTACTTTCGCATTTTAATAACTCCCAATAAAATTATAGATTTGAATCGGTGGGCTCGGGAGTTTTATTTCAAGACATACGAATTGGCACCTAAAATCCGCCGTTTTAGTTTTTTATTATTAACTTATACACGTATACAAGTAATTAAGACTGTAAAAATCATTGTGCCTACCGTAGACTGAGGTGCCTACACAGTACAAAGTACATGCATGATGCACATTGCAATTTGCACAGTAGTACTTTCGAATTTCGATACGACGGGGATCATAGACCATAGTTCAAGACGTTGGCCAAGTGTGGTTTAGCCATAGAGAAATATTTATAAGGTTTGGCGGACTTCACACGTCTTTTATTCTCTCAGACATGTATCTTCCTCACAGTGTTTTCCTTTACCTATAATCATGAATATCAGATGTACAAGACGCGGATTTGAAGCCACTTCACTGTGTTAGTATTACCCAAGCAAGCCAGTAAAAACGGGGCTACCACGGGAGATATTGTTATGTTACCTTTAGTGATGACAATAGTTTTATAAGATTAACGTTTAATCTTAGAAAAATCTTCTTTCTTTTGCATTATTAATTAAAAACTTACAATTTACCGTTTTACCGTTTAAAAGTAATCCAAAAGATTAATTTGACGACACAAACGTTTGAAAAATTATTTCTTCAGTTAACTATAGGTCTACCAGAATCTCATGGCAAATGGGGAAATAAAAATTTGTTGTATGCAATACTAGGAAAATTGGATTAAACGATCTTGATACTATTTAATTTTATATAAATCTTTAGTATTACTGAACATGAAGTACCTATATTAGGTATGTGTATGAATTATTATTTATAATAAATATAATATATAATAAATAATAAATGTGTAAGAAGTATGTAGTTATACATCGGGTTCGTAACTTAGGAAAATATGTCATGAAAAATAAATGAATCGTATATTACTTTATGAACTAATTTATTATCTGTAACACATTATCACGATAAAACGATTCCAAGAATTCCACTTGCATTTCTTGTTCTTCATCAGATGATGAAGATAAAGAGGTATCTTTTATAAATCACTCTTCCAGCATTTGGGTTTTAACATAGGTATTCATAATCAATCTACTTAAGTGTAAGTCTGTAAAAAAATAAAGTTTATCTTGTTAATCAAACGATAGCTTAGTCATTTATCATCATAATCATCAATCTATATAGTACGTCCCACTGCAGGACGCAGGCCTCCATTTACGAGTGAGAGTGACAGGGATTATTATTACTAAAAAAAATTCTTACCTCAAAGATTATCTCTCTCCGTTGAAATCAATATCTTGTCGATATTTTCGAATATTAAATAATAATAATAATTTCGAATATTGTCGAATTTTCTTTCTAATTGTTTGTAATTTTTTTCATGCCTCCCCTCATTTTACGAGTGGAAAATACACTATAATTCGATGTGCCCTCAGCTATGATTCGCCGTATAGTAGTACTAGAAATCCCTATAAAGAAGCTACAATTAAGTAAGAAACATATAAAATAAACTAAAAGTATCAAAACAACGCAGTCCAAGTTACCCACAGAGCAGGTGAATATAATTCCGTGAAGTTACCACTTACCTGTCAACTCTACGATGCGCTTTAAAATCATAGATTGAGTTTGATTTAAGCCTTCTTCTTCCCTTATTTTACAACATACATTAAAAACAATATTTCTTGCTTGAGATCGAAGTGGCTATTTCGACATTTTCATAAAAACAACAAATTATCAGGAAGATATCACTAAATCTCAGCTGTGGTTATCATATTTGTATTTTGTATTTTGTAATTTGATTTGAGACTTGAGAGGTGACAATTGACATTGCCATATGAAAATCACAATTTTTTATAATTTTTTATGCCATGATATTCTGGTAGACCTCTTATATTTTTTGGTATATACAATTTTTATTATCAACCTATATTTTTTTAGTTGACAACACCGTTATAGAATAATCGCAGTGACAAGATAGGGATGGAAACATTATCTGAAGAATCGATTCTCGATTCCGATTCTTTTTTCAAAAATTTCGATTCTTAGAATCGATTAATCAGCTTCAAGAATCGATTCTTTTAAATAATCGATTCCGAGTAAGATTTTTTTTTAATTAAAAATTTCATAGATTTTTTAATTTTAAGAAATAAAACTAGTTTAATAAAGTAAAAGGTACAATAAAATGCAAATTTATAATATATTATATTTTATTAAAAAGTAACGTTTGATATTATAAGCTACTATTAAACTCGTCATAACGCGGACAAAATTGCAAGCATCCACTAGTAAAATAAAAATAAATTTCAAAGTATTAAAGTGAGTTGTTCCAACTTTCCTTTTTATTTTAGGGCTGCCATGCTGATATTTTTTAAATTTGCCGCGCTTTTTCAGTATCAGCTTTCATTAGCCAGACTCTATCGTGTAATTATTCCGGCATTAATTAATAAATTATAGAATCGATCACTAAGAATCGATTCTAGATCGATTCTGATAAATGGGAATCGAGTCTAAATAATCGAACTTTTTAACCACAGAATCGATTCTCGGGTAGAATCGGAATCGATTTTACATCCCTATGACAAGACAAGTCAACCATTTTGAAGTATCATCGTCCGATTGTTGTCGTTATAAATTGTTTCTTATCTTTTACAAATAACAATGGGTTTAGCTACGGTAATAGAAAATGAAGCTCATTTTCAAACTGAAATGGTTAATGCCGGTACAAAGCTAGTAGTTGTGGATTTCACAGCTACTTGGTATGTATAACCTGACGTGGTTCAAATTCTCTAGTCATCATCCGAAGTAGTATATCGATAATTACACCTACGCTATTTTGTTTTAAGGTGCCCACCATGCCAGCGAATCGCGCCCTTCTTTGAACAGCTTCCAGCAAAATTTCCTCGAGCAGTTTTTCTTAAAGTGGATGTTGACAGATGCGCTGAAACAGCGAGCGCACAGGGTATCAGTGCAATGCCTACCTTCGTATTTTACAAGAACCGAGTAAGTGATACACATTGAATGATACAGAAAGCAGAAAATTTTATCTGTTTAATTTTTTTATTTATTTATTTATTCATAATTTTAAACACAATTTCAAACACAAACAGTGCAACAAAAACCATTTTTGATTTTACCGTACACTGTGGATTCGTTATCGGTTAGTTCATTACTTGTACAATAAATATTTAATTCATCTAATAGTTAACAATGTATTTTTCAAGTTGACATGCAGTAGCTCGCTCGTCATTGTACTGGCATAGAACCGGTTTATGACACTGGCCTATATAGGCTGTTCCAAGTAAAAATCTTTCAATATATATTTTATATTTTTTTCATACATTTTTTGTTTTAAAGTTTTAGGTAGGTTATTTATTAAATAAGGAATCATATATTCTAATGTCCTTTTTCCATAATTATTGTTAATTTTTGGTATTTCTAATCTTATATTTGCATTGCTTCTTAAGAAGTGTTTTCCATTTTTTTTTATTTCTTGTATTTTTATGTTAAAATAGTTTTCCTTAAGTAATAAATAACGAACTCTATTGTGTACTGGCATTATTTTGCAATATCTAAATATACTAAGTAGGTCATCTGCGCATGAATGTTTGATTTTATTTGGTACAATAGTTTTTAAGAGTCTTAACTGTAGATTGTATATTTGATCAATATGACTTTTATACGTGAGACCGTAACTACTTAGTCCATACGAAATTATTGACTCGCCCAAGGTTTTGTACATCATGAGTAATATTGGAAACGGAATTTTATTCCTTATTAAGCTAAATTTTGATAATAGGGTTCGTAGTTTGTCACAAATACTATTTATGTGAGCTTTCCATTTAAATTGATCGTCAATAATAAGATCGAGGTATCAATGATTTTGTACCATTTCTATGGGTGGACATTGGCAGCCATAGCTTATGTGATTATGTAAGCAATCGTGACTGTGTGCGGTTAATGTTATTCTACTCTTATTATTATTGCTACAGACGAGGATTGATCGGCTACAAGGCGCAGACCCTGCTACTTTAGAAAATAAAGTAAGACATTACTATGGAACTGATGATTCTGGTGAGGATGATAATGCAGTTGCCGGACATGTGAGTTTTTCTTTTTTTAGATGTGTTCATTCAAGATTTTCCCAATACATGTTACAAAATGTCCTTGTTTTTCTTTAATTAAATAACTATTATGTTTTAGATGGATTTGGCTACATTTATAGTAAAAAATGAATGTGAATGCTTAAATGAAGCAGATGACCATCCATTAGCTCACGCTCTTACAAGTGGTGGAGGATATCTAGCCAGTGACTGTGATGAACAACTGATTATCAATATATCTTTTAATCAGGTTAGTTGAATGAAATTTCTGATTTTATTTTGTTTGGTATTTTTTAAAAGATAAACAATTATATAGTATTATAATAACTCATACGCCTCAAAAACTGTACTTAATACCACCCTAATTACTTATTTTAGATTGTTAAAATACATTCCTTAAAAATAAAAGCCCCTCTTGATAAAGGCCCCAAGGTGGTGAAAATATTTATAAATCAACCCAGAACACTTGATTTTGATCAGGCAGCTGGAAATGCATCAGTGCAAGATTTGGAGTAAGTGCAAGTTTTACATTTTCTATCAATCTTTTACTGTTACTTTAAAAGTATCAGTAGTATAAATTAGCAAATATGTATATTGAAAATTATAGTAGTGATTGTAATTTTTTGAACTAATAACATTAATATTTATGATTAGTAATATTATTCATTTTAAATATTTTGAATAAAAAGGATTTAGGAACTTAAAGTTAGACCTGTTATGACTTAGAACATTTAGAGTATTGATTTATTAATACAGGACATTTGATTCAGGTTTTCTCGAAATGATTTGGAAGGGATTCCAATTCCCGTCAAATTCGTTAAATTCCAGAGTGTTCAAAACATTCAGTTGTTCATCAAGGACAACCAATCTGGTGGAGAAGTGACTCAGATAGACCACCTTGCTTTCTACGGATCACCAATCTCAACTACTAATATGGGCGAATTCAAAAGGGTTGCAGGTAAAAAGGGTGAAAGTCACTAACACAGACATTTGCAGGGTCGTCGATAGTTTAATTCTATGAAGCAAAATAGTGCTTTTTATTTTGAGAAATAAAATTTCCTAATTATTTAGAGTTCAGAAAAAAAGTGACGACATACTGCAAGATAAAGTGAAATACTACTATGAAAGTGGTAGTTTAAGGCTAAGTGGAATAAACTTATGTGTTTAAATGTAAACATACTGTGTAATATACATAATTGTATTATGTGAAAGATAAAGTAATCCTTAATATATTGTGTCACATTTATCTGATATACTTAAAATTTGTGTATTATTAATTAGTATAAAATGTACTTTCACAGACTTGGCAATGGAATAAATTTATATATTCAATAAATAAAATGTGTAATGTCTATAATTATTTATTTATAATAACATCAGTCCTGCTTCAATTCATATATTTGGATGTAAGCTTCTGTGAGAGTGATCATTTGTGGTAAAATGCTTGTCACATGAAGATCTTGCATTTCATACCTAGAAATATAAAAAAATAGTTAAAGAACTATCCATCAGTGACTATTTTAATAAATAAAATTGAAAATTGTATAAACTATAGATGTAAAAAATGAATGAAAATTATAATTTTGTATTTTGAAAAAAAGTAATGTTCGTAGCTAAAATTATAAAACATTACGAAAAAGTAAAATTAGCTTACCATTGTTGGGTTGGTGTATGCAAAACATGAGCTCTGTATGTGCCCTTCTCAGGAGTGCCATCATGTACAATATTTCCAACCAACTCATAAGTTGTCTTACCATTATGTTTTGCTTTCACTTCTGGAGTAAGAATATCACCAAAGTCTACATTTCTGTAAATATTATAAATTGCTTTAGTTCTTAATATGAAAAATACATTAAAATTCAGTCTAGTCTTTGATTAATTCTAATGGTGGCAAAATTGCTAACTTTGAAACTCAAGCAAAATGAATACAAAAAGAAACAAAATATGTATAAAAACACATTCTGATGTATTTTTAAAAACACTCATATACTTACTTTACTGGGAAATTAACAACAGTAGGATTTTTTTCCACAAAGAAGGTGTTCTTTGTAAAGCGCTTGATATACAATATTAAATATGGAGGCAGCTTTGTTATTTCAAATCTTTTCATGAAGTTTTCTTTGTAAGTTTTATATTCTTTAGATGATTGTCCATTGAACTTTGATAAAAGTTGGTATAAATTAACCTATAATATTAAAAAAAAACTTGATGAAATTAATTCACAATCGACTTCGCTAGCTGTAGTGGTGCCATTCTAATGATGGTGTCAATAACAGGTATTACTATTTACTGAGGTAATCTAATAAATACTAATTATTAAGGAATACTACCTGAGGAATAATATTTTCCCTGAATTCATCTGTAAACAATGGTGTGGGTGGTAAATCACAAGTTAAGTATAGAAATGGAGATTCTGTTATCATTTCACTGTATTCTTCACTATTGAGATCTACCTTTGCTGCGTCATCTGCATCTGGAGGTGGTAATTTTCTGCAGAACCAAATTAAGGATAAATAATTTCCATCATTAATGATTTATGTCATAATTTACAGTTATATACATTACATTGTTAGGAGTGTGTCAGGGGTGGTTTAAGTATAAAAATATAGGGAAAAGAGTGATCTAAGGTTGGCTAGTAAATGATAATTATAATAAAAAATAATAAATTATTTGTACCTTGTATATATCCTCATATGCCCCAAGAATGATTTGTATATTATAGAACTATTTGGTTTTTTTGTACCATTGAGTGCCATATGCAGAGAATTAAGAAACCATGATAAAAAATCTATTGGATCACCTGTTGATAAAGTAAATCATTTAATCATAAATTTGCATTCATTCATTTTCTCAATTTCATTTACAAATTCATTCATTTGTGAATCACTAAATAAACATTTTTTTCTATACTTGTATATACATATCATTTTGCAATAAAAATTACATGAACAATTATCAAAATTAATAACTTACTCTGCTTAATAAATTGATATTGCTTCTTAGACCATAACACAACAGCCTGAAGCATTTCATGAGGTGATACATGGGCTTTAAAGGCTCGTGGATTCCACAACTTTCTTATTAACTCCCCAAATCTTTGAACTAATAAAAAAGATGAGTCCCCTGGGGGTCTCTTAACATTTGCATAATTTTCTTCACGCAAAAAATAATTACGAAGTGGTCTCACTTGTGATAAGCACTGAAAAATTCTTAAAAGCTTATAATATAATAATAATATGTACAATGTACATGACTATAAAAAAAGAAAATAGTTCAAATAAGTGTGTGGCTTGTAAACTGATTCCATATTAATTATTATGCTTATGTATTTTTTTTATATTTTGCATTATAGAGCTCCATAAAATATATTTCGCAAGCCATAACTATAGCTAGAAATAATATGGAATTTGCAAATTACCTGTAATATTACATTGCAATAATCATTAGCCTTAATATTGTTGAGTCCAACAATACCTGGCATATACATAGTACCATCAATAGCTCTAGACATTTTAGTATTTTCATCTAGTTGCTTTATTTGCTCTGGAGTAAAGATTGGGTTCAAAACATACTTTATATCATTTAAGGATGAATCTGCAATATAAAATTATTTTAAAAATAGAGTTCATAAGTAACTTTTAGTAATGTTTATAAGCAACCACAACATTACCTATGACTTCATAGTTATCAGGCAAACAATAAAATTTCAATGTATGTAAATTAAGAAACACATGATGCCCTTCAGCCACAGAATGTGTATATGCGTGAGTATTAGTACCCCTGCCCTAAAATATATGTGCAGCAAGTTAAAATTATGTATACTGTAAGTTAAGGTTATCATTATCTTTTATATTACTAGAATAATCTACCTGAAAATATTTGCCACATACTAAACATGCGTAAACATTGATTCTAGTTAGAGAAATTGAGCAAAGTTTTTCAAAGTCAAAATCCAAAACATGTCGATTTATAGTATCCAAATAAGGACATAGAATAGGACTTTTAATCAATTTAGCAACGTGTCCTGCAAATAAAATAATAATTTTCATTTATAATTATTGATAATGTATAGTATAGTAGTTAGTTAGATGTATTATAGGTTATTATCTGTACTTGAAGATTCGCTCCCATTTTCTTCACTAATTTTACGTTTTCTATTTACTTCTTCACTCATTATAGCTTTAACTTTAACTATTATATAAACAATACCAATAGCAATGTTTAAAATTTAAATAAACTTAAATTACGGTGATTAAAGTTTAATGTCTTAGACAATTGACATTAATTTACTCAACAAAACACAAACCATAGATGACTAATAAAAACACAAACGACAACATAGAATATAGATAGATATTAGGTACACAGATTATAAGACCAGAAGAGACGAACTACAGATATTATAGTCATAGACAAAAAATATTTTTGACCATGGTCTAGAAAAAAGATCTAGCATCAAGAGTATAATATGGTATAATTCGCGTCATGTAAAAAGAACGCTGGCTGTCAAGTTGCGCAGATACGATTTATAGGCCAATTTGGTGGTAAGATGCGGGGTGTGGGACGTAGAGGCACGCGCCGCATGCTTTCCGGCTCGGTATTGGTGCATCAGTTCAAAATACCATCGCGCACACAAAAGTTATTAATTACGAAATGATTTTATACATATATAAAAAAAAGAGAAAAAATATGTTTGAACTATTTATAAAGAGAGAGTCCGATAATAATGCAGTCAATAATTATAAAACATATATTAAAAAATTTATTAAGTTTTTTGTAAGTAGATTAAACATTCTACACTGAATCAAACATATTTTATTAATTAGTAGAATTCTATTTAATACATTCTATCTAATATATTTTTCAATGTACCTGCCAATAACCAATTAACGTCGCGAGCGAAAGGCTAGTTTAAAAATAAAAGAATAGGCTTATATTGAGTATGGGTAGGTACATTAAAAAATATATTAGATAGAATGTCATTAAATAGGATTCTATTAATTAATAAAATATGTGTGTGTGTGATTCATCCTAGAATATTTAATCTACTTACAAAAATTTAATTAATACGTTTAATATATTTTTTAAATTATTAACAGCATTATTATCAGTCTCTCTTTTTATAAAACAATATACGTCAAAAATATTTTTTCACTATTTTTAATATAAAATAATTTCGTAATTAATAACTTTTGTGTGCGCGATGGTATTTTAAACTGACAAACCAATAGCGAGCCGAAAAGCATGTGACGCGTGCCTCAACGTCCCGCGCCCCGCGTCTTACCACCAAATTGGCCGATAAATCGCCTCTGCGCAACTTGACAGCCAGCGTTCTTTTTACATGACGCGAATTATACGTCAGTTTATCGGGACAATAGTTTCTATTTACGGTCGCGTGACGATAGACTGGGGTGCTGTGCAAATAAGATAGAATATTATTTTGTCTCTATTTTATCCCACATTATGCAAGCGTACTAAACCCTTATCATATTACTCGAATTAATTTCTTGTTTCATAATTCATAAATACCATTATTACACTTAAACGGCGCGGCTGCGCCAGCTCCAGTCGATAGGAACGCTGTACAGCGGCGTTGACGCGAAGCGTAGAAGCTTGTCACACGAATCGTACAAATCTCTTAAATATCGAGGTTTGTGGACTGTGGTTAGAAACATTTGACAGCCTGAAAATTAGATTATTCTAAATTCTGAGTTGTCAGTTGACACTTCACGAGAGGTCATTGTTGAAAATGGCTGCATCTGGAGGAAATATTGAATGGGCTACAACTGTTAAACCAATTTTAACAGCTCTGTATGGTCCGTTTTTCGATAAAAATGACGCTGTAGAAATCATACAAGCCATCATCAAAAGGTTTGTGTTTATATTACATATTATAGCCTTTAGAATACAGTTAGTCATCGTTTCGTTATTCAGCATTTATTTATTTATACTCGTATCGAAATATACGGATCAAAATAGGCCAAATAGAATCAATACATAAATTAAGAAATTAAACATTTTTTGACATTTTTTCAAAAAAATACTGAAACGTACAATAAGTATAAGTAAATTCAATTAACTAATCATTAACATATTATTTATTTATATCGCATCTCTTTATTTTTATTATTATACGTAATTACATTCTAACGATCAAAAAGAAATCGACTCTTACTAGCAAACTAGTACTACCCTCAGATGAAAGTCATGTTACTAACCAATTATAATACTTTTCTTTTTTCTAGTGAAAATGAGTTCCAGAATCATGACTATGTCTATGATCTGTTCTATTCGTGTTTCGCGTGCCTTTCAGCACACTTTATCAGTGTAAATGCAAATAACTGTAAGTACATATTTATCACTGTTACTAATTTTACTATTCATTGAAGTAACTACCGATATCTTGAAATATTGATTATTTATTGTATGAGTTGACCTGATCCATAAACATGCATGTACAAATTGGAAAGATCTTCAGAACATTGAATTTTCATAATATTATGTTTGTAACTTTACATATTATAATTAAGAGTTTTGTACTTGATATCTTTGTTTTTTACATTTGATAGCTAGTCATAAATGTAATTCTAATTATAAATGGACTATGTAATCTGTGCTCAACTAACACACTTTGAAACCATTAACAAGAGAATTGAATTAAAATGGAATATCATGCAGATTCATATAAAATACTTACATAATTTTCTAATTGACAGTTGCACAATATTGTACAATACAACTCGCATATATTTTTTTATGTATATTCAATTTTGTTCTCTGCATTTGAATTATTAAAAATTATTAAAGACTTTTATAGATTCACATTTGTTTAAAAAATGTAATAGTTAGATTTTTCCATATTTAAACTTTTAGTGCCACCTGAGCAACTTAATACAGCTAGAGATGCATTCCGAATTATTCTGCGACAAATCCTTAAAAAACTATCTGAAGCCGGTTTGACCTATGATGAAAACACCAATGCTTCTGCACCTAATATTTCAGTGAAACAGGTGATCATTTTTTTTTATTTGTGTAGTGATTGTTCTTTGTACTTTATAGCTCTTATTTATTATTTACAAGGCATTATACATCTAAATAAGAATTATTCTAAATGACCAATAAATTAGTAAATTAAGAAATGTATTCATCATATATTTATTTTCAGCTTCTTCTGCCAATAGTTGGCTTATGTGGTATTGATGGAGGAGGACTACCACAGTCTGATCTTGTTATACTAACTTCTCTATTGAAAAGTGCTAAACTCCCTGCTCATATCAATGTACCAGGTGAGTTATTAAAGTTATTAATTATTCATCCTTTTAGTCTTCTTAGCCTTTAAATTATGTAATAGTATGCCTATGCTGTAATAGCTGTCAATTTGTATGAGATTATTGATAGATAATATATTGTATTTATTTCTAGTTCAATCATTTGTTTTATATTACAGACACACAAAATGCAAAGTCTTCGGTCATACCAAGTCCAATTACATCTCTATCATCACAAACAACAACAGCGGAGAAACAACCTCCATCCAATGCCCAGAGACGATCAGATGCTCTATTAGAACAGCTAACTATGCCTTTAAAGAACACAGGGGCTACTGTATGTCAGACTCAACCAGCTTTAGTCACGTCTCCTGGGAGCAAAGATAGTCTGGATAATGCTAAGGATGGGAATGCTTCTCAACAGCCATCTATAGATGTAAAGGTAGAATTTTTATAGACTTTAGTGTTCCAAATGTACATTAGGTGTTTAATAAGTACAATAAATTGAAATCTCTAACATAAAGTATAAATCTGGAACAGCTTGTGACTTTTTGAAGTTATACTTCTTTTGGCGCGTTAGGGAAAAATGATGAGAGTAAATTTTTACGATGCGCGGGTACACCGCCACAAAAAACCGACACCCTGAAGTTAGCTATAGTCAACATTTTAGTTTTTACTATATATATGTGATATAGGTTTAGACTGGGTACCAGAGTTTGACTAAATAAAGTTATAAAAGCATTTTAAGCTGACATGAAATATTTAAAATATGAAATCTTTTAGAAATGGGTGGCTTCAACCTGTGCATCATTGTTAATGGAGCTTCGCGCTGGTGCTGTAGTATTGAAAGTTTGCTCTTCACTGCCGTGCCTGCAGAGATATCTCAACCGCTGGGACAATGCTAAGGAGAGTGCTATAGCACCACAATTTAATGCTGATGTGTCATTGTGAGTATATTTACTTATTACTTTTTGTTAATCTGTTCAATTAAATTTTTTGGTTTCATGGTAATCAATGGAAATTATAACAAAATTATCACTATCCTTATCATGTTATTTTAAAATCCACCCTAAAATTGATTTCAGTCAGTTTCTAAAATTTCTAATTGTATTTCAGACTTCATTTCTTAGTGAATGAAGTGCATGTGTGCCGCCTGGCATTATCACTGCCATGCTTGGAGCCTTTCACACCAGAACGTATCGCTGCGCTTAGCGACGTTGCGACAGCTTGGCTTCTTTGCTGTGCTACAGCTCAGGTATGTTATAGTATGACTGATTGCATAAGTATTGATTATAAATTCTAAGGTTTATCTGTTTATATTAAATGTACTAGCTAGTAAAGCAGTATAATTAAGTGGTATTAAATGGCATTGGTAGTCCAGTGGAAGCCAAATTGAGTTAACATCCTAGGGCTACCTGGATCTATGGTAGACTATGTCCTTGTATCAAAGGGAGATCAGTCTCCAGTAGTGCAACATTAAATATATAATGGCTGAATCCTCCTAGTACAGAAATCGACTATAGTTGTATATATATTTTTTTAAAGGCTTCACTTCACCCAAAAGATGATGAGAGTGAACAACAAACTGCAACCCTTGTTGAAAGCGCACTGAGCTTATACAACGATGTGGGGGAGACATTCAAGCAATCTACACGCGCTGGTGGCTATGTAAGTCTATTTCAGATTATGCATGACTTGAAAATTTTATTCTTTATATTAGTATTATAATATAGCTCACTAATTACCAACAAGAATAGAGAGCACTTGTATGAGCATATTATGCTTGTGCACTAGTCTTATTGAGGAGATTATGCATACATTCATATTATATTCATATATACACAGCTGTAGATAAGTAAAACATTTTTAGGCGTCTTTTACATCAGATTTAAAATGTATATCATACAAGTGAAGTTTAGATAATTTGTAGTAAAAATAAAACATTTTCAATACATTTTGTTTTCATTTATGCATCTAAAATATATTTTAACAGGTATATCAAAACCATCTGATGATTGGTGCGTGGGTGCTCCTCTGCGGGCTGCACCACGCGCTGGCCGGAGCGCCCTTATCCTCAGCGCCTAAGAGCCCAGCGAAGGTGCCTTCTCGTCCGTACAATCTTACGAAAATGTAAGTATATTAAGTTTTTTTTATTGATTATGTATTTACCATTGAGCAAAGATTATTCCATCACGGAATATTTTGCAGAAGTAAAAATGTGGGATTACTCTAAGTTGATATTTGCATAGGATTAGAATATAAATAATGTATGTAAGCACATAAACTAAGATTATTTTTAAAAAGAGAAATGGTGTACAAAGTTGCGTACTTATAATTAAAATTTAAAATTAACAATTCAAAAGGGCTTGTAATAATTTATTTGATTTTCCACTTAGATTTCATGTTATTGATTTCTTTAAATTGTTAATATTGAATTTTTTTTAATAATAAAGAGTTTTTATTGAATTAATTATTCACCTAAAATCAGACAACCGTATGGTGTATATGAAAAATCATTACAAATTACCCTATATTATATTTACATTAATTTAAAATAATGATTTAATAAGACAAGTGGTAGCCCAGCGGTAACGCGTCGCTTGGATAACCGAGTGATGCGGGTTCAAATCTGGGTCTCCTACCTCTGATATTTTCATGTGCGAATCATTTCTATCATGATTACCACTTGTCGTATGGTGAAAGAAAACATCGTGAGGAAACCTGCATGTCTGAGAAAACCTAACAAGTTTTCGAAAGACATGTGAAGTCTGCCAACTCGCACTAGGCAAGCGCGGTGGACTATGGCCTGATCCCCTTCGTACTGAGGGAGGCCCATGCCCAGCAGTAGGACGTTAAAAAGGGCTGATGATGATGATAAATGATTTAATTTTATTAGGCAGCAAGGTCTCAGTGTAGTGTGGGTGGCACTAGGCGGGCGCTGCCTGGCGTGGACCGGCGCGCTGCTGTCGGACGCCCGGCTGGAGGCGCTTAGCGTGACGAGCCCCCACGCCGCCGGCGAGACGCCCGCGCCGCTACAGATACTAGCGCACCACACCGCCCACCAGAGGGAGCTGCGGCTTATATCAGCAGCCCCATTACATCAGGTTTTTGTTATTATTAGATTATAATAGTTATTAGATATTGTTGTTAGATATAGTTTATTAATAAATAATGTGGAATATTATGTATTGTATTTGTTTTAATTAATTCATATGCAAATCGATCCATAGCAATAAAATACATTTTGCAAGCAATAATTTTTTTATGGTATCACATTTTGAAACACAAAAAAGTCGCCAAAGTTCGATATAAAAAATCACATTCTATAAAATGAGATGAGAAAAAAGCAAGAAATATATTATATAAAAATTTGTATAAATGATCAAATATATTAAAGTAATTTCTTTCTTTATAGCTGTTAGTATCGCTCGGTGTTGTGTGCTACCGTAAAGCGACTAATTTGAAGAGAGCAGTAGTGCAGAAGCAGCACCAGGACGCTGACCCGGACAGATCCGACTCCACTGTTTACTTCCAGGACATGATACTTTGCTCCGAGGATTCTGAAACTGATGATGGTGAGATATTTTTATACTTTTATGTATACACTTTAAGTAATAATACTCAGCCCTTTCAGCATTCCGCTATTAGGCATTGGCCGCTCTTTAATGGAGGAGGAGGACAACATTCCATCACGCTGTCCAAATATGTAATTTTAAGAGTAACATAACATATTTTGAAAACCATATTAACTAGGTTTTATGAGAAATGCATCTTTAATGTTATCATGCCCAGACGCTTATACATTTTTTAAGCATTGTAGCTTGTAAGGATTTTAGTTGCGGATTTTAGTTTAAATGAATAAATAGACTTCTGATTATAATTTCCTCATTTAATACAACCTACGTGACAATTACTTTATTCAACATCTATGTACATCCACAACAAATATCCATATTCATTCCATAGCTATAAAGATTATTTTTACTTATAATACAGAAGATAGTGAACCCCTCTTCGGACTATGGTTCGAGTCGACCCTCGTAGCGCCCGACGCGTTAGACAGCGGCCTCACGCGCGCCGGCGCCAACGACAACGACAACGCAAACGAGGCTAACGCCCGTCCGCAGCAGGCCATTGTGCCTGATAAGGCTGAACCTTATTCGGTAAGTGTTATTTATTTTACTCGCCCCCGCTTCGCTCCGGCTCATCACTAGATTTAGCACGAGCGAAGCTACGGGTTCCGCTAGTGTATTATACATATAAATCACTCTATCAATAAGAAAAAACCGTATCAAAATCCGTTGCATAGTTTTAAAGATCTAAGCATACATAGGGACAGACATACAGCGAGGCGACTTTTTTTATACTATGTAGTGATGATGTATAGTGATTAAGAAATTGCAAATGGTTATATTCGCGAGTATCTCTCGTGACCATGATTGATGTAAGTTCGAAACGTCGGAAACCAAAAATGTAAATAAATCCGCGAAAAAATCTAAAATAGTTTTTTTTCCAAAAACAAATATGTAGTAATAAAAACAATGTTACTTTAATGATTCAAACTTTTCAATAGAATTAAGTATAGTTTCATCAAACTTTAAACCAATGATAATTTAAATGTGTGCTTTTATATTCTTAGCTTTGACAATAAGAATATTTTTTTATTTTGTTTTTCTTTTAGTATATAACACTGGCAACAGAAGTGTTCAACCTTTTAACTGAGGAAATCCTCGGCGATGGTGTAGAACGGTTGGGTCCCAACGTGTTGCAATTACACGAAGCGCATCAAGCATTGCTTGCTGCTCTAGCTAAAGACTTGGACCGAGAGACAGCTAGGACTGATACTGGTATAGTTTTTAATTATACAATATATTATGTTTGCTATATATATAATGTTTAAAAAAAAACAAAATTTACTCAATGAAAGTATTTACCTCTCGTCTATAAACAATAAATATCTCTTTGATTTCAATGATAATTTGTAAAATATTTTTTTAACCTATAAGGAATTAATATAAGGAAATTTAGACGTACCATTTGTATTTTAAGGTGGTTATGTGGGACTCTAAGTAAATTAGACGACACGTAAAGAAGAAGTTTGTAGTGAGCCTACTTTCTTGCGCCAGCGGTCGCGGGTTCGACTCCCGCTGGGGGCATTCGTTTGTTGAACTCGGATGTTTGTACTGCAGTCATGGGTGTTTATATTTATAATATGTATGTATTTAAACTTATATATATATATTAAGTATATCAACTATCTGGTATCCGTAACACAAGCTTCCTTTGTAACTTAACACGGGACTAGATGATGCTATGTGTAATAATGTCCCAACATATTATATTATTATATCTAATTTCATATGATAGGTACAATATCACCATGTTTCGGAGCTCGTCTAGGCGCACTGTACGCCGCGTTTAGTTCAGCCCTAGTGCGGTATTTACACAACCTCCAACCTGTACTGCAACAACAGCTCGTATCCACCGGCTCTGACAGAAACAACATGACACCTTTACAGGTATTTATTGTCAAATCAAATCAAATCAAAATATTTTATTCTGCATAAAAATTGTCAACCAAATCAAATCAAAAAAAACCAAATGAATAAACAATTTAAAAGCATTTTTGTCATCGTCATTTTTTATTGGTGTTATTATAATTATTATTTTCTCGTTTAGTTCACTTTTATTTCATAGGTAACGATAATGTATTTTCCATTATGATTATTTTTCAAATATATATCTTTGCAAATTCTTCAGGTTGGTCCCCGTGTAGCGAAACTACTGGGTGGTATGGTTCTAAGTAAGGCGGCTCCAGACCGCGAAAATAGTATACTTGTTATGTGGCATAAGATTGTTAATACACTACAAGAGTGTGCCCTGCAGAGCCAACCCAGCCAAGATCATGATTATGAAGGTAGATTTTTTTTATTTAGTAAGGTTTTTTAACTGGCCACTTAATGCCACAAATGTAAAAACTATCTGATCTATTTGTTTAAATTGCGATGAAATGTTATTGTTATAGTAAATAATTAATATTGAAAAAATAATTCACTTATTAATTTTATCAATAAAGTACTATTTTAAGGAGAAAAAATGAAATAGATGATGGAACTTTAATGAGTATTTTTGTTTCAGATTTGAATGTCGAACATGCCCAGCTCCTTGTCTATCTGTTCCACTCCTTGACACTGATGCAGAAAAAATCAGTTCTACTGTCAACATCCAATGCTATTATTAAAGTGAGTATCGTTGGAGGAAAAATATTTTTCGCCAACACTGGAAAAATGTGTGATCAATGTTTATATTGGTTTGGAATGTCTCAACATATTTATTTATAGGGCATTTTAGAGAAGTTTTCTTTATTATTTTGATATTTTAAAACCTTAAAACTTTAAGAACTATTCTTTATTATTCAATTTTAAAAACTATATTTATGTTTCTTACAGGTAGTAGAAACTCTGGGAATAAATGATAGAAAGCGTGCATTGAACTTAGCGCCACATCAGCTCATGCTGACTACCAGACTCATGCTGTTGTTAGAATACCTCATGAAACATCTGTATGATGCACCGCAGTGCTTATTGCAGCAGGTAAATATTTATATATTAAAGGAATTATTAGTGTTTAAAGATGAAGTTATCCAAATATGTCAAAGTGAATTCTTATGTCCCTTTGCCATCACGCGAAAACAGTTGAAATTTGTTTTTTTTTTGTTTTGAAAGGTTGTTATTTTGCAGGCAGACATTCAAATCAGCAAATACATGCCAGGCAAAGTAAAGTAATTAAATAAAACTCATAATAAGAGTATATATATATTATTTTTGTACTATTATGTACCAAGACTTTGTAGTAATGTGATAGTTGAACTCAATATCTTTGTTTTAGATTGAGTGGAATCTAGTGATATCACCAGGACTAGCCCAGTCTTCATCAGATGCAAGCAACAGCAGTGTGAAGACGACCACCGATACCGGCCTACTAAAGTCCCGCATTTATTGCGAAGTGCCGTTGATAGAAGCGGCTTACAGACAGCCCTCACAAGACGACACGTCTATGAGACCCAAGTTTTATGCACTCACCAACGCTGAGATTAATAACCAGGTATGATTGCTGCGTTTTTATTGTTTTTGACTGACGTTGAAAAGTGGGAGGAGTGTGTATAATAATATTTGTAAAATAATTGTAAATGTATGTTGTTGTCTTGTGTTTTGTATAAAAATGTCGTAAATATTTTTGTAAATTGCAATCTGAGTTTTATCAAATTGATATTTTTTTACTTTATTACTAATTTGAAAACTTCGCTACTTAATATTCTAAATCTTTATACTAAGTCCTCAGATTTTTTTAATTTTCTAAAGTTAGTCTACTTATTTGTAACGGCGATACTTTTCATAAATATCCGATTCGAGCAGAAGTGTGTATTGAAAATCTAATATGTAGGTACATTTTAAAAGGATAAAAGAACAATACTAAAAACTGTCACACATAAATCTAACAATAAATAATTCTTAAACTCGCACTCGCACTCGTATATCGCGTTCCCGCCATTACGATAAAAAGTAAAGTCAAGTTGTCAGCTGTGTCACAGATTATCAAATATAAAAATAATGAGTTTATCCTTATTATACAAGAAGAACAGGACTCATTCCCCTGGCACTTTCCCTATTTGGGGTCGGCCCTCCTGATACACGATTTCCACATTCTACGGTCTTGAGTCATTTCTGGCGTTAGGCCGAGCATCGTCATATCTTTGGAAATGGTTCTAATCCAGGTTGTTGGCGGGCGACCTCTGCCTCTCTTGCCCTCGTCTATTTCCATTACTCGTCTTGTCATGTGTAGTTTATCCCTGCGCATTACATGACCATACCAGCGTAATCGACCTTCCTGCATCTTATGACGTATATCAGCAACTTTAAAAGTGCCTCGGATATACTCATTCCGAATTCTGTCCGATCGAGTAACACCTCCAGACCAACGCAACATTTTCATTTCGGTGACATGTACTTTCTGTTCATCTCCCTTTCTCATACCCCAACATTCAGATCCGTAGAGCAGAGCCGGTCTTATAGCCCGTTTGTACACGGTGCCCTTGGTTTTAATTGGTATTTTTGCGTCGCAAAGAACACCAGTGAGAGATCTCCACTTAAGCCAACCTACGTTTATTCTATTTTGAATATCGCTTTCAATATTGGCTTTAGTGTTTACGACGGACCCGAGATACTTGAATTCCTCGACCTTATTTAAGGGTTTGCCCTCGATTGTGGGTGGGGAAGGTATACGTACGTCACTTTCGGTAAAGTTGCAGTGCATATACTCAGTTTTCTGTCGGCTCACTCTTAGACCTTTACTCTCCAGTGCTACCCGCCATGCATTAAGGCTCCTTTGAAGTTCTGACGGGGATTCTTCTATTAGAACTACATCATCTGCGTATAGAAGTGTCCATGGGGCCGGTTTTTGAAGATCTTTGGTGATGTATTCCATGACGATATTAAAGAGCAGAGGACTTAGGGTAGACCCTTGGTGAACTCCGACTTTCACTTCGAAGCTATTACTCATGCCAGCAGATGAAACAACTTGGGTGGTCACATTGTTATACATGTCTTGTATGATGCTTACGTACTGTTCAGGCACTTGTTGGGCTCTGAGTGCTTGCCATATGAGTTGCCGCGGTATTCGATCAAAGGCTTTTTCCAAATCTATAAAGACCATATGCAGATCCTTTTTAAGGGATTTGTATTTGTCCATCAGGACACAAGAAGAACAGGACTAATAAAATAATTATTTCTAGGAAAACCCTAAACTTGACGGGCTAGCGTGCAACTTCGTGCTAGGAACACCGCACAAGCTCAAGTACCCGCTGCTGCTGGACGCTCTGCTCTCGCTGCTGAACGCGGCGTGTGTGTGCGACAACCCGCAGAACTTCAACAACTCGGCCGCTATGTGCGCCGCACATTATTGTTTCCAGACAGCTTGGAGGTACACTTTTCTTATAGAAATAACAAAAAAAACACGAATATTTTAATGTCTAACTACATACACACTTGCATATAAAGTAGGGATTTTATTACCACCAGAAGTCTTTGTGTTTAGTCAGTACTAAGTTGAAGTAGCTGTTTATATAGTAAATTATGTGTAAATAGTATATTTTTTTTCTAATATAATATAAATATCTCGCGTCACGACTCACGGTGTTTGTGGTTGCACTCTTTTGAAACAGCTTGGCCAATTATGTTTTTTTTTTTGTAAATTTGGGAGCTATGGTATATTTCTCAGCCTTGTGCCCCCCATTTTACATGGTAAAACAACGTTTGCAGGTTTAGCTAGTATAAGTAATATTTTTTTTCATTAACTCTCTTTTAAAAAGTACAATTAATTACAAGGGTTTAGTATTTCGTGTATGTGTAGTGATATTGCGTGTTCGTTGTAGTTATTCGTAGTTATGTATGCAGGAATGTAATGAAACGTCCAAAGTCTCACAAATATAATGACTTAAATATTTATAGCATGATATATACTTTCAAATAATTCACTTGGCAAACTAATCGGTTATCGTTTACGAAGCAACTGGAGTTCGTGGTGCAATACAATTGCTATATAACAAAAGCGAGTCAGCACTGCGATTACAATTAGTGTACTTACGAATTTTGTACTATTTCTGTTTTCTGAATACGAAACTTTGTACCAGGTTGGTGATAAGCATGCCTCCAGCGACACCTCATATGGATAAATTACAAGCGGGCACGGCAGCCGATCTGCCGTCTCCCTTGCCTCTACACGCCATAGTATGGGCGCCGAGAGCGGACGGGAAAAAGATTTTTAACTCCTGGCTGAAAGATGCTCTTGTTAAACAAGGAATGTATACACAGGTTAGTTATATTCAGACTACAATATTTGCATGATAGATTAAAATAAGGCTTTTTACCCGACATGTGCGAAGATAATTGTGCCCAACTTGCACTCCTACAGAACTAACGCCCGCTCTTCTCGTTTTTGCAATATTTTAATGATCGTAGCATGATGAAATATAGCCTATAGCCTTCCTTGATAAACGCACTATCCAACACAACGAATTTTTCAAATCGAACCAGCCGTTCCTGAGATTAGCGCGTTCAACCAAACAAACAAACGAACAAAATCTTCTGCTTTATAATATTAGTATAGATAAGTTAGGTACTTATAAAACTTTTTTCTAAATACAGTATGCCGAAAATTTGCTGTCTGGAGTGAGTGCATCCTGCGATAATGTCAAGTACTCTGCATGGCTCGCGTCTGAGACGATTAAAGATCTTGAACGGAATATGGGTCGTAAGTTACTTGTACAAATTATTAACATAAATATAATTTTCTTATACTTAACGAAATATAATATTTAATTTGTATTATTCTAGCACATGGCCTGCCAAGCCTTCTCGACGTAATATCATGCGACGCGGCTCTGATGAGGTTGAAAGTGTGCCTCGCAGATTCTGCGTCAGCATCAGAAGCTCACCAGTTTATGCCTGACCTATTAGATTTACTGAATACTATCTTGGAGTGTTGTCGGTAAGTTTATAAAAGCTTTTGGCAAGCTTTGTAAGCTCTAAACTATGAATATTTCATTAAGTTAGTTTTATTAATAATTTTTATTTTGAATTTTATTTAAAAAATATATTTGGTTTCTTTTTAATAAATATGGTATAGGATTTCTGAATAGAAATTTTCAAAACTTGGCCGAGAGAGGAGCATCATGAAGTCTTCACAGGACTTTTGAGAACTATTTAATATCTCACCATATTAGCTATGGTTTGATCCGACACACATTGAAGCCAGTCAAAGTCTAGCTAAGGGACGTTTTAAAGAAATGAATAAGATAGGATAATCACTACATAGTATAAAACAAAGTCGCTTTCTCTGTCCCTATATCCCTATGTACGCTTTAATCTTTAAAACTACGCAACGGATTTTAATGCGGTTTTTTAATACATAGAGTGATTCAAGAGGAAGGTTTATATGCATAACTAGCGGATCCCGCGGCTTTGCCTGTGCTAAACCTAGGGAAGAGCCCAAGCGAAGCGACGGCGAGTCGCTAGTAAATGATAATAATACACCTTGTTTTAGACGCAGCGCAAACATCGAGTTCGCGCAGCAAGAGGGCTCGGGCGTGTGCGGCAGCGCGGAGGCGGCGGCGGCGGCGGCGCGCCTGGCGGTGTGCGGCGCGGCGGGCGCGGCGGCGGGCGCGCCCGCGCTCGGTGCCTGGCTCAAGGCGCAGCTGCCGCCCGCGCTGGCAGCAGCCATCGACGCCTGCGCCCTGCCCCCGCCGCACGCGGTTAATGTCAGTATTATTTTATTGTTTACAAGCTTTACCCGCGGCTTCGCCCGCGTTCATTTTTGAAGTTAAACTTCTTTAGAATCGTTGTGATTTCAAACTTGATGTAACGAAAAAATAAGTCCATAGTACCAGGCGCTCAGAGACGGGGAAGAGTTAGCCTAAATTAGATCTCGCCCATCGCGAATCTGTGACATTTTTAACTCTGTCTAACTCGCGGGTGTGACCTTCGCGCCATCTCACTCTCTCAATGAGCTTAGACGGGGTTATTTAGTATAAATATAAACGAGATTTAAAAATTAGTTTGCCAAAGAAGTTTTACTTCTGACATGTGTACTTTGTACACACGCACTTTTAATTTTTTTGTAATTGCTCATCAACTCATTGGGTTGATCTGTAGGATGCCTGAAAGTTTCTTCAAAATTACTCTAGCTATTTCAGAACCCATTGTTAATACAAACAATTTTTTAATTTTTCGTAAAAAATATATATTTTTTTTTAATATAAAGTATCCTATGTTATTTCTAATACCTCCAAGAATATGTGTACAAAGTTTCATGTTGATCGGTTGAGTAGTTTTCGCGTGAAACCGTAACAAACAAACTTACATTCTCATTTATAATATTAGTAGGGATAATCGACTTCAAAAATAAGGAGAATATTAATATGGATGTGTATATTCTTGTGTATTTATGTTCGGGTATAATTCTGTCATATATAGAGATATTTGAAATATTTTTCTTTTGTTCTGTAGAGTATACTTCCAATTTGACTACATTGTCACCAGGTCAGGATCTTATGATGGAATCCTGCATATTCATATTTTTTCTAAAGCTATGATTTCTGATAATTATTAAAGTGTTTTTGCGTCTGATAATAATTATTAACATTCTTTATTGCTTTTTTTATTTTAGTCCGTGATGATTACACATTCTGATTTTTATAAGAATGCTTATAATCAGGTAGTTAAATTTATGTTTGTTTTGGTATAAATAAAATAGTTTTATTTATGATTGTTAAGAATGCAATTAGGAGAAGTTTCATAGTAATTTGTTAGCCACTGTGCTATACAAAGCATTACTGGATTTTATTAAGTTAGAAAATATGTTGCTGATATTAAACACTTTGATTTTGCGGGGTCGGTTCTCCTGCTAAAATAAAGAAGTCAGAATCAAAATAAAATTATAATTGCATATGTTTATTTCATTCTAAAACAGACCCTCTTCGAGTCGCACGTCATCCCGTCCGAAAGCGCAGTACTGCAGCTGGTTTCGTCGCACTGTGAGCTAATGCTACTGACCCACTACGAGAAGTACTCGGTGGGACCGTCCCTAACGATGCTGGCGTACTCCGCGGCGCAGCTCTTGGAAATAGGAGCTAGCAAACTGGCTGATAACCAAACATTGACTAACAAGACTTTAGAACTCATTGTGCCGGCTTTGGTAATTTTTATTTATTTATTATAACTTATATTAATGACAATATGTATTGGTGATTATAAAAAAATAAGAAGTAGTACAATATTTTTATGCTTATTTGTTCATCAAAATTAATATTTTTATACAGACGGATGGTCGACTTCAGTTCTTGTCGGAACCGCTATCCGCAACGTTAAATACATTGGTCCCACAAGCAAATAAGGCGGAACAACTCATACATGAACATATCATAAAAACAACATACTCTGTATTAGTTGACCATTTGCAGCCGTCCACTGAAAACACTTTGAAACATATGGTAAGATATAAAATATATGTACTTGTTGAATAAATTGTATATTTTATTTGTTTTTCCATTCTTATGATTATATAAAAATATAAAAATAATAAGCAAAATGTTGTGTCTTAGGTAATATACTGGGAGAAGATTCTAGATAGACCAGCAGGGCGGGTAGCATACGAAAATGTGTTCGTCGACAATTCTAATTACGCCCTTGGCAAAATATTACTATCAGCCCCTAATGCTAGTAGTATCTACACTGAAAGGGTTATAAAGTAAGTAATTCTGCCAATGATTCTGTGAATATTCAAATGAAAGGCACTTACAGTTCTCGCGCCTTAAGATCTGCTTTGTGCAGTGCATGGAGAGATGCGGCTTGTGGCATAGGCGTTCCGTGCATGGTCTAAATCCCTTTTATACTGGTTCTTGAAGCACTTTTATTGGCTCTTGGCTATCACTCACTCAAATACAAAGCTGAGCTTATGCCACGATAACTGTAGTAGGTACATAGTACTAAGACCAAATAATATTCTTACTATATTTTACAGGCTCTTCATCAAGATCTTAAATGGTTGTGAAAATTCAGAAATAAATAGTGCTTTGTGCGTATCAGTCACTAAATTTATCGGAGTAGCAGATCAACAAAAACTTCTCGACCTTCTTTCTCACATCTGTTTAACTACACCAGGTATTTGAAATACTCATTATATCATTCAAAAAGCTTTTAATTTGCTTTTCTTTTTAACAAGTTATTAACGAATTAATTAGGTAAATAATATTATTCTGTAATAGTTAAATAAATTATATTATTTATTATTAACGAAATAATTGCTGAATAATTAACTTATATCATAAAGATATTTATAACTAATATTATTCAGAAATAGTAAAAAAATATATATTATTTATACAGCTTCTACTACAAACGGCAACGTAGGCACAGCCAGTGGATCACCCGCAGAGACCGAACTCCCAACCCCGACTACCTCCGCACCAGAGGGCAACCCCGCTTCACTGGCCCTGAGGAATGCACTGCGCTCAGTGTTTCGTACAGAGGACCCTAACAGAAACGATAATGGCAACCGTAATGATCAAGATCTGCCAGTTTTTGATGCTGCGTAAGTTTCCAAGTTATTAAATTTTGAATTAATCATTTTCCATAAAGAAGGTTTTAATTCCTTTTGTATTTTCAAGTGCTTTTTTAATGGTAAAGGGCTTCAGTCATCCTCCTAAATTTTTCTTTCTTTATGGGTAGCTGATGAGATCCTTATCCCTGTTCATCCCGGTCTATCATCAATATTCGAAATTCTATATTTGTCTGCATGTATTTTAAAAGTATCAGTAGTTTCGATTGACACAGGTTTTACTACAGTGGGTTCCCAACGCTAAAAAAAAAAAAAAAATACTCTAGTACGCTTTTAGGCGTTATTAGGTTTTTTTTTGCAATACTGAGCCATTTTTACTCTTACAGATCGCCAGCTCCTAGAGCTCAGTCGGAAGCTGGAGCAGTACAGCAATCTACGACTCGTGGTTTGAAAAAAACCTTTTTTAGTTATTATTTTCCATTGTATTATAATATTTTCTGTCTATATACATTAAATACTTGCTCTTTTACGTTATTTTTTAAGATAACAATATAATATAGATAATTTTAATTTAAACAATATATTTATGTATTATATTTCTCAATGCAGTGGATTAAATTAATTAAACTAAATTAAAAACAGAATGCTGGTCTCGAGTTTGCAAAGAGGATAGTCTGAGAATCGCCGTCACGGATGCCAACCCTCCTCCTCAAACGGACTCCACAAATGATAATGCGACGCTGCTCTCCTTGCTCTGCAAGCATGTTGTTCATCATGGGTAAGCGCTGGAAATATTTTAGTTTTATAATGTCTTTACAATTTATATACTCTTATGTGCAAGATTTGCCCTTACTTAGGGTTTTTGTGCCTTTAAAATGATAAATTTAGATTTATCGACTATGGAGAAACCCTCAAAAATGCCTTATAAAGTATCTAAAGTTCGCCAACAAGTACTTGATCAGAGTGGTGGACTATATGTCCCATTCCCATTAAGGATTTAACCTGATCCTCTTTGAATTAGAAAAAGGCCTGTGCTCAGCAGTGATGGTCTAAAAAAGTGTATGTAAGAAGCTTCATTCATATTCATTAATTCAATTCAAATTATATAGACAATACGAAACGAGAGGTATGTGTTTTTTGTTATGCTGTTTGTGTTTTGTTTTTAAAACAAATCATGTAACTTTAAATCTATACTAATATTATAAAGCTGAAGAGTTTGTTTGTTTGTTTGAACGCGCTAATCTCAGCAAGGACCGGTCGAATTGAATAATTCTTTTTGTGTTTGGATAGTCCGTTTATCGAGAAAGGCTATAGGCATCACGCTACGACCAATAGGAGCGGAGCATCAATTAAAAATGTTGCAAAAAGGGGAGGTATTTGGTTCGAAGCCGCGGAAATGCTAGTAAATATATAAATAAAATGTCGTTAGCGGCGAGAAGGTGAGCGAGCGCATGGTGGGCGCGCTGATCAGCGTGAGCGGCGCCGCGTGCCCGCCGCTGCTGCTGCGCGAGCTGTGCCGCCTGGCCGACGCGCACGCCGGCGCCGACCACCGCCTGCTGTTCCCCGCCGCGCTGGCTTGGCTGTCCACTTGGTACATCTATATATATGTATTATAATAATATGTGGAGTAGTACTTTATGGAATTAGAGTCGATGATTCTCACAAGTCTGATGATTAATTCATATATATTTTATACTATAAAATATTATTAGGTAGGAAACCTATCCATAGTTACAAGGTAATCGTTAATAGTGCACTAGTGTGAAAATGCATTTGAATAGTAAATATTTAAAGTTTTTTATCATAAAAATAAACTAATTTTTATGCTTGTTTCTATGATTTTGTAAATATACTAACATGTTTATTTTGTATAGAAAATAAAATAAAAAAACATGTTGTTTTAACAGCGTGGACAACCTCAGCAGTCAAGATGTATTAGAACAGTTAGAAGAAGGACAGTTAGATGATACTCTTACTTCGCAAATAGAATCTGCTTGCGTTTTACTGTCATATCTCGCTGATGCCTTACACGCGATTGGTACAGCACAGCCTCATAGTAAGTATACCTAATTAAAAAAAACTATATATTAGGTACAAATTCGTATACAATTATTAGTACTAATACTGTTATTATTCATTTGTATTCACAGCTTGGCGGTCAGTCAGTCCAACTTGGGAGTCTCCATCAGATCTCGGATTTGACCTAGACTACACTGATGAGCAACAAGATGACGACGATACAAGTGCAGATGATTCCGTGAGTACAATATAATATCTGTAATTCCTATGCAAAATATTTTTGTTGATTTGTATTTGATGTATTTTCCTTTAAGTATGGCATCACAATAACAAAAATTAAGTGTTAAACTAAAACAATTGCTAATATTCTTCTCAATTTTCAAAACTAATTCTATTTAATATATCAAATGCAGTAAAAATGTTAGTATTTATTTATTATACTGTACAGGATGAAGACGCAATGCTGCAATACAAATTGTGCACGTTCACGGTGACCCAACGGGAGTTCATGAACCAGCACTGGTACCACTGCCATACGTGTAAGATGGTGGACGGCGTGGGCGTGTGCACGGTGTGCGCGCGCGTGTGTCACCGCGGCCATGACGTCTCCTACGCCAAGTTTGGCAACTTCTTCTGCGATTGTGGGGCTAAACCGGACTCTAGGTAAGCTATTGTAGTGTTTCTCGATAATTTGTTAGTTTTTTTTAAATTATGTACTAGCAAAATCTCGCGCCCCTTTGGTTAACCTGTACCTAGTATACATGTACACGTATCTCAATTAATATACTCATGTACAGTTCCCGAGACATAAGCTCAGCTTTTCATTTGTGTGAGTGATAGCTAAAAGCCAATAGCCGCGCATCAAAAATGAGTTGAAACGGGCTTAAACCAAGCTCGCAACGCGCTACGCCTTCAGACATACCTATCCGTACATTGCACGCACACAAATGCAAAGCTGAGCTTAAGGCGCGAGGACTGTACTCATACTTATTGTAATTGTTACAGCTGCCAAGCTCTAGTCAAGAGATCAGTAACGCTAGGTGGCGCCCGCGGCGCTTCCGGAGGAGCGGAGGACACGCCCCCCGCCCCGTCTATCAGACGTCGTCCCTCAAGCCCTACACCCCCCGCCATCTACGCGCCCCCCCGCCGCCCTGTGCTCGCGCATAACATTCAAGGTAATTAATGATTAGCTGTATCTGTTTGTTTGTATTATTACACTAATTTTAATATTTTTTCAATGGTATTAAGAACAGTATCGATGGCACTGATAACGACAATTTTTGTCAAAACGTTTTTGTGGTTGAAGTACTTGATATTATACTCTTTATTATTGTTTATATGTAGGTAGTTTGCTTAACCATATGATGTTACTAAGTACGTTATAAGTAAACCATGCGAAATCAATGCTAATCGTTTTGGAAATCTGAAGAGTATTGATAAATGTAACAATCCTGCTAAAAAACTGTTAATTCTGATGAAAAAGCGTGTAGTTTGAGCTCAAGGACAAGATAAATCCCCGATAAAATACAGCTTACGTCGTTATTACAAACAGAAGGCTATTTTTAAAATTTCAAAATAAAATGAGTGTTTCCGAACGCAGGCTGTCGCTCGTTCCTCCTATCGTACAACGGGTGGTCCGCGTGCCTGGAGCGCGTGCGGCGACTGCTGGGCGCGCTGGCGGCGCCGGTGCGCGCGGCGTGCGAGCGCGGCGCGGCCGTCGGCGCGCACGGACGAGCGCAGCGCGCGCTCATGCAGCTCCACCTCGGCGAGAAGCGCTTCACACATACTGACACGCTCATGATGCCTACGCTTGGTTAGTGATTGTTTTATATTGTAGAACATGTTATTTTATATAACACTAGCTGACCCGTGCCCACTTCGTTGGGCATAATATTAATAATCCTTTTTTAGTAGAGTGTTAAATAATTTAAATTATTTAATTAATATTAAAAATTAAAAATTAAATTATCTATACTAATATTAAAAAAACTACTTTTTGTAACTTAAATATAAAAGTTAGACAAGTTAAGAAAGTTAGACTGTCGTTGAATTTTTTGTAGGCATTTTCAAGCTCCACATCTTTTCTCTAGAACTCAAAAATATATCTTTCATAGTTAAGGCAGCGTTCGTAAGAAACGCTTTCATTCGACCGTTTTTTCTCCGATTCACTTTGCAAAACGGACTACCACGTAAAAGCCTTTTTATTTTTCGGTTTTTTTATATAGCCTATGACACTCAGTACTAATGTGGCTTTCTATTGGTGAAAGAATTTTTAAAATCGGTTCAGTAGATCCCGAGATTATCCCTTACAATTTAACAAATAAACAAACTTTACTTCTTTATAATATTAGTATAGACTAGCGGTACCAGTGGCTCCGCTTGCGTTCTAAAAGCTGAAAATCAAAAGAAATATTTTTTGCAACATTTTTCATTGATGCTCCGCTCTTTAGGTCGTAGCGTGATGTAATATAGCCTATAGCCTTCCTCGATAAACGAACTATCCAACACAAAAATAATTTTTCAATTCGGACCAGTAGTTTCAGAGATTAGCGCGTTCATCTAAACAAACAAACTTCAGCTTTATAATATTAGTATAGATTATTATCTTGATCTACATTATTTGTTTGAACGAATACGAATTTGATGAAAATTCTTGTTTTATTTTATTGTACAGTAAGTTAAGTAGTACTTACCCTTGCTTAACTCAGGTACGTCCTTGGGTGCTTAAAAATAGTTTTTTATTGTACATTACTGTGTATATGTGATACTCTAGTGCATAGCTCATCTTTGTACTAAAATTCATCCAAATCCGTGCATAAATTAAGTTGATTTAAAAAAAACAATAGTTATAGTTATAGCTCTCTATAAAATAAGATCATTAATTTATACGTCTCCCTCATTTACAAACTTATATTACGTTCCAGGTTCCCAAGAGGGTGCGTTTGAGAACGTGCGCATGTCGTACACCGGCGAGAACGGGCAGACCATCCGCCAGCTGATGTCCGCGCACAAGCTGCGGCGCGTGGCCATGTGCTGCCTCGCGTCGCCGCACGGCCGGCGGCAGCACCTCGCTGTGTCGCATGAGAAAGGTATGTAACATTTGTATGTGTTTATTTCAAACAAAATATAATTATTTGTCTTGCTATTTGTATATCTTTTACATATAAATTACTAGCTTTACCCGCGGTCTCGCCCGCGTTAATTTTTTTAATTGCTAATCAACCTCATTGGGTTGATCTGTAGGATGCCTGAAAGTTTCTTCAAAATTACTCTAGCTATTTCAGAACCCATTGTTAATACAAACATTTTTTTAATTTTTCGTAAAAACATTTTTTTTAATAAAAAGTATCCTATGTTACTTCTAATACCTCCAAGAATATTTGTTCAAAGTTTCATGATGATCGGTTGAGTAGTTTTCGCGTGAAAGCGTAACAAACAAACTTACATTCACATTTATAATATTAGTAAGGATTTTGAATTTAAATTAAAAGAATACATCTCGATTAATAAATTTACTTACGGTATAAAGTAAAATATATGTATTATAATTATCTAAATTATAAATTATTTCATATAATCATAATATTATTATGTCACATACAATATATAATAGAAATTTTAAAAATTAAACAAGTGTCTTTTCTTTATAGGAAAAATAACGGTTTTACAATTATCAGCATTACTAAAGCAAGCAGATTCCTCAAAACACAAGTTGACTCTAACACGACTTTCGTCTGCACCTATTCCATTTACTGTACTAAGTCTGAGCGGAAATCCCTGGAACGAAGATCTGCTGGCTGTGTGTGGGTTGAAGGAATGCCATGTTCTTACATTCAATAGTGGTGGTGAGTGAATTATATTAAAAACTATTAAAATAAAAAAAATATATAATGTGTTAACAGCTTGCCCTTTTTTTTAATAATTTAAAATTTACATATTTATAATAATTAAAAAACAATAAATATTTCAAAAGATCGTCCTTAACGAGTAGATCTATCAAATGTATTTTTACTTTGTTATTTTAAAAGGAGCGGTAGCCGACCATTTAGTACTGAACACAGGCTTGGAAGCCAACAACTATGTGATCAAAGCAATATGGCTGCCGGGTTCGCAGACGCAGCTAGCGCTCGTCACATCCGATTTTGTCAAGATATTTGATCTGAGCAAGGATCTGAACAACCCAATGCATCATTTCCTGGTGCCCAGTGGAAAGGTACAATTTGTTTATTTATTGATGGATTTTTAAGGACTGGCCGAAATACGAAAAAAAGCTAAGGCATTGATAATGTTACTATCATCATTAATCCCTTAGAGATTTGTCTATGGAGGATTTATCTTTTTCATTTAAAACTAGCAACTTAGTTTCTTTTCTCTCTTAATACTTTTGCTAACGTTTTTACGTTTTTTTTTAAATTTGGTTGATGATGATTTTGATGAATTTGTAAGAACCAATTACTGCATTTTCTTTAAATGCTAATATATTTTTTTTATTATGTTTATTGTTGTAGGTCCGTGATGTAACTTTTGTAAATCAAGACGATGTAATGCACATGTTGTGTATGAGCTCCGCGGGACACATCTACTGGCAACCTATGAGTGAAGAATCCCGAGCGATATTAGGCACATTCTACGTAACAAACACGCTTGAAGTTTTACACCCAGAAATTCAGGTAAATTCATGTATTTTGCATTTGCAACAAATTTTCTTTGAAGTGTTTTTTTAGTGTACAACATTGTATAAAATATAATAATTCTTTTATAGGATGTTGCTGGATTAGTTGGAGGTGGTGGAGTGTCGATATATTATTCACACACACTAAGGATGCTCTTCTTTTCCTATGCTCAAGGCAAGAGCTTCTTAGCACCATTGAATACCGTTGAAGATAGTGTTAAAGGTAAATAAACATTTTAATTATTTGTATAAGTAGATAGATAGAAAATATTCTACTTAAGTCTTTACTGAAACATTATTTATTTATTGAAAATACAGTTGTTAAAAACGTTATAAATAAATTAAAATTATTACTATTATTTTATTTTTTTCTTTTTGCTATTCTGTGCCAAAATAATTAAATAGTTACAATAACATTATTACTCATCTTATTTTGGATGTATGTTATACATATCTAATTTACACCCAGGTACCGCCATGATCACGCTATCGTCTGCGGCGATACAGAAGGAAGGCGGGCGCGGCAAGCAGGGCGGCGTGCAGTCGCTGTGCCAGTGGGCCGAGGTGCCCGGACACCCCGGCCTCGTCACCGCCGTCATGCAGACGTCCAACAACCCCGTCGTGCTCATGCTCACACCCAATAATATATTTATACAGGAGATTAAGGTACATAAATAGTTCTTGTTTGGTTTAGAATATTACTAGCGACTCGCCCTCGCTTCGCTCGGGCTCTTCCCTAGATTTAGCACAGGCAAAGCCGCGGGATCTGCTAGTTATGCATATAAACCTTCCTCTTGAATCACTCTATCTATTAAAAAAACGCATCAAAATCCGTTGCGTAGTTTTAAAGATTTAAGCATACAGGGCAAGGGATATAGGGACAGAGAAAGCGACTTTGTTTTATACTATGTAATGATTTAAACTGGTACAAATTTAGTTAAGCTTACATTCAATTACAAGATGACTTTTATGATTTGATATTACTTTAGGTCAAATCTACTAATCATCTGGTAGGTTCTGTCAAATGGTTCTAAAATTTTTTCAATTTTCTCTTTGACGCTATCTCGTGGCAAATTTGTTACACACCCTTTAAGCCGCTTCCGCCCACCATATAAAAGAATGTACGACAGTCGGGTATCTCTTTTTTTGCCCGTGGGCGGGTTGGGGATGTCCTCTAGCTTGTAATTGACGATTGAATATGAATTAGTAGATGATTACATATTATTCTTCTCTATGTATCTACTATGTAATGTTATATAATAGTGTGTAAATATTTGATGTGATATTATATTGAAACCATTTAAATCAGGTGGTACCAGCGAAAGCAAAGATAACAGACATGGTAGCGGTGCGCCACTGGTGCGGCGGCGGCGGCGAGCAGAAGAGCACACTCATCCTGCTGTGCGAGGACGGCAGCCTGCGCATGTACGCCGCCAGCCACGACCACACCGGCTACTGGCTGTCGCCCGCCATACAGCCCGTGCATGCGCCGCGACGCCGCCCGCGCACGCTCACGCACCACGCCAAGGGGAAAGCTCAACAGGTTACTTTTTTTTATAAATATACACAAATAATTAAAACGAAGTTCCTTATCGCACGTTGCGAAAGGAGGCTAGACGGAAAAATTAAGACCAAAAGTTGTAACGACACTTTTTGCTATACCTGTAAGCCGTGCGGCGTGCGCGTGTTTCCCTGTCTGTCTCTTTCTCTCTCTCTCTCTCTCATAAAAAGCAAGCCAGTTCTTTTCGTTTCGTCTTTAAGATATAAAATAATAAAAAAATATTATTATAACTTTTTTATATTTATATTTTTATTTTTATCGATAAAAAAATTATAAAAATGTATACCAAAATAATTATTTTCTTTATACCGCTAATAGAACTTAAAATTAATATTTTTATAATAATTTATTTAATTGTATGCTAAGATGGCTTGCATGAATGTATTTATGTTTAAAATTTTAATTATAAGTAATGTGACATAAAATTTTCGCTTTTATAATTAACTTCAACTAACTTTTTTATCTATTGTCAGTTCACACAAATGAAAACATAAAAAATTGTAACTAAATAGAAAGAATATAATTTTATAACATAGAATAATTTTCAGACCGTGACGAAATCAAACTCGAATGGAACACCACAGTTCCCTATCGACTTCTTCGAACATTGCGTCGCTATGAACGATATTGAATTTGGTGGGAATGATCTTCTTCAAGTGTACAACACTGGACAGATAAAGCACCGACTCAATACTACTGGTAAGTAATATTTTTGATGAACCAAACCAACCGGAAACCAAATTCTTAGACTTACATGTTATTATATCATGCAATGCTATATAATTTTTCAATTCGAATAAGCATTTCCTGAGATTAGCGCTTAAAACCAAACAAACTCTTAAGCTTTATAATATAAGTATAAGATAGATCACCCACCATATTAGACTAATTCCAATTTTTAGGTAACTGAAACTATCTTTTCGGACTCTTCAAAATCCGAAAAGATGTTTCATTTACAATGTCGAATATTCGCGTAAGCATAAAGTATTTAAGATTACTGTTTGATGTCTGTCTTCTCGTTATTTGTAGGATTGTATGTGGTGTCAACAAAAATGAGTGGCTTCTATATGGAAGTGGTTAACTCTGACCCCAACATGGTTATTTGCGGAATACGAGTATTATTGGGTAGCCAGGATGTTGCTAGATCACCAACATATGTGGAGGTATGATATTCATTTTAATATAATATAGTATATTATGTATGTTTGAAAAATGTAATACACTTTTTGATTTCGAATAATTATGTATTTTTCTTATATTGATTTTAAATTTTAGGTGTATGGGAGATCTGTTCAGACTGTAGTGGTTAGAAACCGTTGGTTCGACATACCTTTGACACGCGAAGAATCGTTGCAGTCCGATAAAAAGTTGATCATCACTTTTGGACCATCTCAAGATCCAGATGGTATCACTATAGTTGAATCTGTCAAGGTAAACAGTACGATATAGATGGATTTCTTAATATTGTATGTATTCATGAATTCAGTAGCAATTTTTATGGTATTTTATCTTTTAGATTTATGGCAAAAATAAGGAACAATTTGGATGGCCAGAAGAAAATGAAGATCCATCTGCTTGTCCTTCATCCAGTAAAGTGGTACAGGTAAAATTTGCTTCTATCTATATATATATTTTATTAAAGGTACAAATAATATAGCGCTTTACTCGTTCTGACTGTTTGTCCCTGCTTGTCTTCGAGACGGCTTGACAAGCTTAAATTAGTCTTTTACTGGCATATAGCTGATAATATAAGGAAAAACTTGGGCTATTTTATATTACTACTATTTATTACATATGTATAGTGTTACTACAAATGTCACTATTTTCATCGAAATAATATTTGTACATAGGAATCAGAAAACAACAACGGTGCATGGAAGCCCAGTTCGCTTGAACGCCTAGCGTGCGCCGCGCTAGAAGCACTAGAGCTGGGCGCGAGCGCGCCGGCAAGCACGGGGGCGGCGGCGGGAGCGGGCGCGGGCGCGGACGCAGCGCGACGTCTGCTGTGCGCGCCCGCCTCTGCGCCGCTACACGCGCGTGCCCAGTGTCTCCTGCGCGCTGTGTACCACGGACAGTACCATCAGTTCAAGGTTGGTGTAGTCAGCTCTAGCTTACGTTTAGTACCACGCAACTATTTAATTCTCTTGTTAATGGCTTCAAAGCGTGCCAGTTAAGCACAGATTACTTAACTGTCACGTGGAATGGAGAAGACCACGCAAATATACTCGTCACAATCTAAGATGTCGGATTAGACATCTGTCTGTATGAAAGTAAATCATAAAATTTCTTTTGTAATTATTACTGTTAGAAATGAAACACTACTCGTTAATAACACTCGTATATTAACTCGAATTACACTGAATTTGAACTCTAATGACACAACTGAATATTGCCTTATATAGAACGGCTACAAACTTTTGCCAGCGCGATTCAGAAAAGACAACTAACGCCATCTCTTGCAAACTTATCGAACTAAATTCACTTAACATTTTACACATTCCGCCCACCAAGGACTTGTCCTTTAACAAATAAACATTTTCTAACAAAAATAAAATAAACAAAAAAATGTACTAACTATTAACCGCCCACCATAACATATAGTATGTAAAAGAACAAAAGTGAAATTCTTATATTACCACGAAAAGAACTATTACAAATAAGGAACAATCTACAATATTAATCTATAAAGTAGCCGCCCACCCTGATAGTGTTTCTCGAATCACTTTGACTTTGTCAAAATATAAATTTTACTGACCGGCCGTGTAAGAAAGCCACCCTTCGCCTTGAGAGTTACGACTCGTGTCACATTATCAGGGCCAGTATGCTTTTTCGTAATTTTTCCTAAAATCCATTTAGCCGGCGGAAGATTGTCGTCTCTAACTACAACCACATCTCCAATATCTACTTCTGGTCTCTTTATACACCACTTATTTCTTTGATTTAAATTGCTTAAAAATTCTTTAGACCATCTATTCCAAAACAAATTACACATTTTTTGGATTAATTTCCATCTATCTAAACCAATAACATTTTGATCAGTATAATTTACATCACTTATAGCTATTAAAGGTTCTCCTATTAAAAAATGGCCAGGTGTCAATGGAAGGGGGTCGTCTGGGCTATCACTGACAAATGACAAGGGACGCGAATTTAAACAGGCCTCGATTTGAGTTAGGAGTGTAGAAAGCTCTTCGTATGTTAAAGTGCTATCCCCGATTACTCTTTTTAAATGTGCTTTAGCACAGCGAACACCTGCTTCCCATATTCCTCCAAAATTTGGTGCACTTGGAGGTATAAAATGCCATTTAGTGGATTCCAATGTTAAAAGTTCTGCTATTTCATGTGGTAACTCAGATTTGGCACTATTAAACATATTCCGTAACATCACATCTGCACCAACAAAGTTAGTGCCGTTATCACTGAAAAGGTCTTGGCAATGACCCCTCCTAGCAACAAACCTTCGAAAGGCGGCCATAAAGCCTTTCGCTGTTAGTTCAGTTACAGCTTCTAAATGGACTGCGCGAGTAACCATGCACACAAACAAGCAAATGTATCCTTTGTAGGACTTAGCTCCTCTACCCGGTGAAAACCTTATATTAATGGGACCCGCATAATCCACTCCTGAAGCCTTGAAAGGTCTGCTCGGTTTGACTCTAGCCTCCGGTAATTGTCCCATAAGTTGGTTTGTTGCAACTTTCGAGTATCTTAAGCAAGTTGTACATTTCCTATAATATTGTTTGACCATGTCACGTGCTCTCACTATCCAAAATTTGGATCTCAAAAAATTCATCATCAATTGAGGACCGCCATGAAGCGTCTTCTTATGAGCATCTGCGACTATCAGCTGACTTAAATGATTTTTGTTTGGCAGGATAATTGGATGTTTTTGATCAAAGTCCACTTCTGCTTGGCTAATACGTCCACCGACTCTTAATATTCCATTTTTGTCTAAAAACGGATAAAGCGCTAATAGCTTGCTCCGTTTTGAGACACTTCCCTTATTTTGTAATGAATTAATTTCATCGCTAAACTCATACTCCTGAACTTGTCTGATACAAAGTTCCATAGTCTTATTCATCTCCTCAGTTGTGGCGTATTTAGGGTTTGCAATTCTATCTTTTAAAGGTAACTTAACTTTAAGAAATCTCCGACATATGGATATGACTTTCAAAATCTTGTTTAAATCAGAAAATTTCATCCATTCAAAGCTACATTCAGCGACCTTCGTAGTAAATAACTTTACCTTTTCTTCCTCGTGAGTATCAACTATGATTGGCTTATCTTTAATAGTGATTGACTTCGCTAGCCACTCAGGACCATTCCACCAAAGTGAATAATTACTTAGCTCTGTCGGTTTGAGACCCCTCGATGCACAGTCAGCAGGATTCATCTGAGTCGATACATGTCGCCATTGCTCAAAGTCCAATATTGTATGAATGTGTGATACTCTGTTACTTACGTAAGTAGCCCACCGACTTACAGGTCCTCGTAACCACGCCAATACTACCGTAGAGTCAGTCCATGCATAGAGATCCTGTTTCTTTACGCTCATTACTTCTGACACCTCATGTATCAATTTCGCCGCTAATACTGCTCCACAAAGTTCTAACCTGGGAATAGATACTTCCTTCTCTATCGGCGCAACTTTAGTTTTTGCAGTCACGAGTCTCACATGAATTTGATCGTCTTCGTCAATGACTTTTATATACACAGCAGCTGCATAAGCAGCACTCGACGCGTCTGAAAATGCATGTAACTCTAACTTAGATGTCTTAGTAGAACAAAGCCATCGGGGTATCGAAATATTTTTAATATGGGTTAACTCTTGTCTGTATTTAAGCCACTCTGCCAGAAGATCTCTCGGTAACTCGTTATCCCAATCTAGTTGCGATTTCCATAGTTTCTGGATAAAAATTTTAGCCGTAATTACTACAGGTGCAATCCATCCAATAGGGTCGTATAATCGAGCAATGTCTGATAGTACATTGCGTTTTGTGACGGGTTGTATAAGTTCAGGTAAATTAACTATATATTCAAAATTGTCTGAAAGTCTGTTCCAGCAAATACCTAATACTTTAACCATGTTATCTACTTTTATATGTATCGCTTGATCTGTGTTCAACTTCTCTGCTTCAATGTGATTTAAAAATGTTTGACTATTACTACTCCACTTCTGTAATTGAAAACCTCCCGCACTCATTAATTTACACATTTCCTCATAAATTTGTGTTGCTTCACACTCTTCTTCACACCCTGTCATTAAATCGTCCACATAATAATCTCGTTTTGTAATCTGTGCTGCTATAGGGTAATTCTCACTTTCTACTTCCGCTAAGGTCTGTAAAGTCTTCACTGCCAAATAAGGTGCGCATGAGGTTCCAAAAGTCAATGTCAATAGTTTGTAATGTTGAATTGGTAAATCAGGTCTAGCTCTCCACACTATTCGTTGAAAATTAGTATCCATATCATGCACATAAACTTGCCTATACATCTTTACTAAATCAGCAACAATACATATAGGGTGTCGCCGCCATCTAAGCAAAATATGTCGTAAATCTTGTTGGAGCTTTGGCCCTATAAGTAAATCATCGTTTAGTGACACGTTATTGATTCCTTTACTCGAGGCATCAAAAACAACGCGCACTTTAGTCGTCTCTTTATCGTCTCTGATAACTGCATGATGTGGAAGATATACCGCTGAAGGGTTATCTACATCTTCACTTTTAACCAGCTCCATGTGCTTTAAAATAGTGTATTCTTCTAGAACTTTACTATACTCATTTGCTAGTTTAGGATTTTTATGTAATCTTCTCTCTAACGACATAAGTTTTCTCGTAGCTATCTCGCATGATCGACCATATTGACTCTGGGGATTGGTTGTTCGAAAAGGTAATCTTACTACAAACCTTCCATCTTTACGTCTCGTTGTTGTTTCAGTGTAAAATTGCTCACAGTGTTGCTCCTCTTTAGTTAATTTTTTCTCAATACTGTTTGGCTCGTTCTCCATCTCCCAGAATTTCTTTAGTAACTCATCCTCTTTAACTTGAACATGTAAAGTAATAACATTGTTATCATTGGCTTCTGGTGATACTTTCCCTGACAAAATCCATCCAAGTGTAGTATTCTGAGCTATTAGGTTTCCGTATGGACTTTTCTTCATTCCATTTAGCAGTATTTCTCCATATACTTCTGCTCCAAGTAAAACATCAACCTTCCCTGGAGATGCAAATCCTGGATCAGCGAGAAGTAGGGTTTTTAGTTCTAGCCAATCGGGGATATGTACTTTACTTGAAGGCAATAAAGAAGTAATTGACTTTAATACATAAGCATTAACGCGAATAAATTTACCAGGTTCGTGACGGGATTCTAATTCGATATTTACTGCGTGTTTTATAACCATACTTTGACCATCTCCCAAGCTTGACACCCTACCATTTACATTAGTCCGCTTAAGACCTAACAATTGTACAGTGTCCTCAGTTACAAAGGAAGCCTGAGAGCCCTGGTCTAGCAATGCTCTTAAAACATAAGAAGAACCGTTCCTTAAACTATTCGATTTTACAACTGCGGTTGCTAATAATACGCTATATGTTTGTATATCTCCTCTCGAAAAATTAGCTAATAGAGTTGGCTCAGTCGTTGATGAGTTTATTCCACCACTAGATTTGTTCTCCGCCTCTTTCATTGACTCGGTTTGTCTCGAATTTTGATATATTTGTTTATCCTCTTTCTCAAAATGAAGCAAAGTGTGGTGCTTTTTGCCACATTTTCGACACGTCGAATTTTGATGACACCTAAATACAGGATGTGTGGGCGCGAGGCAATTAAAACAAAGTCGCTTATTTTGCACTATATTCTGTCTCTCAAGTACAGGTTCCTTCTTAAACTGTGTACAATAATATATAAAATGTGGACCATTACACATTGCACAAGTTGCTTCTGCTGAATTTTGTTTAATGTTTATAGCTGAATGGAACGTTTTGGGTTTTGATATGTGATTTACATTTCTTTGTTGGTTACTATGCAATTTAGAACTTGTAGGTTGTTTGTTTGTGTCTATCATCTCCAAGGTTCTGAATCTTGTCTCTAGAAATTGTTCTAAATGTGACCACTTAGGTAGCTCATCTGATACAGTACTTAAATAATTTTCCCAGTGTCGATGTGATTCTTGATCCAATTTTAATACTACTAAATGAATAACCGCATCCCATTCTTGAGTTTTAATGTTAAGGTTATTTAATGCTTTTAAACAAGAATTAGTTGTATCTAGTAAGTGTCTAATGGAAATTGCTGACTCATGTGTCATATTTTTCTGTCCAAACAGCATTTTCATAATAGAATTACAGTTGTATCTTGTATTGTTATAACGTTTAGTAAGCTGATCCCATGCTTCTTTATAATTAGCTGCTGTAGTAGGAAAATTTCTCAATAGCATTTCAGGTTCTCCAGTCAAACTTGACTTTAAATAATGTAATTTTTGCACCGGTGTAAGCAAAGAGTTCTCGTGTATAAGTGATACAAACATGTCATAAAAGGATTGCCACTCTGTATATTTTCCATTAAAAACAGGAAGCTGAATTCTAGGTAGCTGTACCTCAGAATTAATCTCTTTCGTGACAGAAGATGCATTTCCACTAGCACTCGCTTTTGTCAAATTTGATGATGCAATATATTCCTTCAGAAGAGCCTTATAATTAATAAAGGACTCTTGAAAACAATCTTGCAAATCATCCTTGAAATACGATAATTGCGCCTTCTGCTCTTGTGTCACCTTAGCTACTATTTCTAAATGATTTTGGTTAAAAGCTTCCTCTAATTTATCCAATGCTTCTATTCGTGCAGTTAAATAACTAACTTTAGCACGGGTCTCATGGTTAGCCTTTTTAAGATTCCGTTCCGCTTTTTTCAACTGTTCAAATAACTCTAATTGTCCCTTCACTAAATTCTCCATAATAATTTAATGTAATAAATCACTTTTATTTTATATACTTGATGTAGGTAGTTTACGAATTATCTTCAAGTCTTAGCAAATTGTTCACAACAAAAAAAATAACTAAAGTCTCAATATAATTTCACCACATAAAAATATTCAAAGTGTATATAATATAAAAATATTTGACAAGTCCCAAGCATCAACTTTTTGTCCTAAATCCATAGAATAAAATTACAAATATTTTACAAGTCCAAAATTCAACTATTTTTCGCTAAGTCCATAGAAGAAATTCGCAAATATTTTACAAGTCCGTAGAATACAATCTCGAATATTTTACAAGTCTAAAGCGTCACGATTTTTCTAAGTCTTTAAAAGCACGATATAGTTGGACCTAGTTATGCAGAAAGCAGCCATGTGCGAAAAAGTACAAACGGAGATATAAGCATTTTACTGTTGATAGTTGCACTTTTGTTACGTTTCGTTTTTCTGGTTATTTCGAAATTGAAAAATATATATATAAGTATTGTTTATTTTTTTATCCTATCCAGTATTTTGAACTGTTGCTATTAAAGCAAATAATTACGTTTTAGACGTGGCTGTTTTATACAAAATAGCATATTTTACAGTAATCACAATAAAGCTTAATCCAGCCACATCCAGTTGGCTGTGTTTTGAGTTATTTGTAAACAGCAAAACAAATATAAAAACAGCCAAAAAACCTGTAGTAAGTAACAAAAATCATAATACAACATATGTAATAAAATAATTATTTTGATATTTTCATATTGTTTTTGAATTGTTATTAGATTTTATAAAATCATGATAGATTTTGAGAGGTTTTTTTCTTCTTACGAGTACATAATGCCATAATAATTTGAATGTAGTCATCACGCATATACCGGGTGTAACATTTAAATCTGTCATACGAAGTCTGACATTACGAATAACTGTTTTTAAATATCATGTCATTGATTTTAGTAACAAGAAAAACTGCATTCATACATTTAAAAAACTTGTACTCAGCTCGGGAATCGAACCCGGACGCTTTGAAAAATAAAACTAACATTATTTCTATGTAAACATAGATGTGTAGTTCTTAAGCAGTAAATATTACTAGTAACACAATCGATGTGATGAGACCTGCACATGTTTCATAGTAACATTTACAGCTTAAGACCTACACAATCGATATCTAAATAGAAATAGTTTTGGTTTTTGTTCTTCCATACTTCCGGCTTCGATTTTCGAGCTGAGTACAAGCAGTATTAATGCAGTTTTTCTTGTTACTAAAATCGATCACATAGTATCTCCGAACAGATCTTCATATGTCTTATAGTTTTAGACTTCCCTATACTGACCAATTTGAATGTTACACCCGGTTTTGTTTATTTCAGGCATTACTTTCATCATAAGAGTAATTTTAATATTTTTATTTTGATCAGGGACATTCTTATCTACGTTTTTCAGAAGAGACGATCCCACCTCTTGTGCACCATGTCCAGCCTGATCCTTTATCCATGTATAACAGCTTTGGATATATTTAGCACTGTGCGCTCTCAAGTAATAAAGCCAGATTTGTATTTTGTAAAATATTACATTTGTTTGAATATGGGGTAATGCTAGTGTCTTTTGCATATCAAATGTAGGACATTCAATGTTTTCTTGATTTTTAGCTAGGTTTATATCTATTTGTAATTGAGATCTTGCTCTTTCAGCCTGATGAAGATGTAAATTGTGTTTTTCTCTTACAGAGTTAACATCCCCACCGCTTTTTCCTGCATTTTATAATTCGATGCGAAAGGTATCGCAGACATTGCACGTGTCTTTTGCTTAGTGTTTTAGTGTTTTAACTTTGATGTTATAGTATCTGTATCTCTCTATCAATGAATTCTTTTATATTTTATTGTTTACGCACACTAGGCGTCCTATTTTCTCCTCTTTTTATAGAGCCAAAGAGGCTAAGTCTAATAAAGGTTTTTGAACTAATTTTATCCATGAGATTTTAGTTGAACATATTGAGAATTTTACAGAATATATCACGGAAAACATCATACTGTGGTTGAATTTTATATTTGCGCAAAAACTTTTTTTTTCTAATGGGTAAACAAAAATATAATAACCTATTTGCTGCGCACGCAAAATCTTATTCGGTAAACAAGTAAGTAGTTATAAGTAGGCGGAAAACGATATAATATATTGTAACAGTCAACAGATAAGTTCCTTTTTACTTGCCCATGTGAATGAAACTAATTATTTACCTAATTAAATTACTTAAACAGATTTTTTTTACAAAATAATAATGAGATCGTGTTATAAAATCAAAAATATTTGAATTCACAAAACAGCCAGGATAATAATAAAAAAAGCCAACTACCACTAATAACAAATATCTATTTTACAGAAAACAGCCATCATAGACTGGCTGCTTCTTACGTAACTGGAACACTGATATCTTCTAACATTTTGAAATTTGTAAAAAACAACCATATCGGTAGGCTGACTTCTGCAATATAAGTATTTTAGTTAGTGTCAAAATTGGCTGCATTTGACACCAACCTGACTGTTTTTTACGAAATGGATTTGTTTGAATGGCTGGATTTGACGGCTTATTATCTCCGAAATTATTAAAGATATCGACATGGGTGTTTCTTTAAAAAATGCGCCGTGTCTAAATTAGCAGGGCTGCTTTTATAACTCATTTTTGGAAAAATTGTGAGATGGCTGTTTTCTGCATAACTACGTCCAGTTAAAGTTAAATCACTATCAAATTTATTCTAAGTCCGTATACTTTACACAAATTATTGCAAGTCTTTTAATCTATCCACTGAACACTGAATTCACTGTCTTATTCCTATCTACTCACGGTTTTAGGTCCTTTACTTCCGTTTTACCACACATGACACTACGCAGTACACTCACTACACTTTGTTCGTCCTTTTCCGTCCTTTTCACTCCCGGGTTTCGGCACCAATGTTAGAAATGAAACACTACTCGTTAATAACACTCGTATATTAACTCGAATTACACTGAATTTGAACTCTAATGACACAACTGAATATTGCCTTATATAGAACGGCTACAAACTTTTGCCAGCGCGATTCAGAAAAGACAACTAACGCCATCTCTTGCAAACTTATCGAACTAAATTCACTTAACATTTTACACAATTACCATAAACATGTTATCGTAATTGAAAAAAATTTAAGCAATTGTGCAGCTCTAACTTTGAAGAAATAAATAATATTTTGGGCCCGCCGTTTTACAAGGCGAGTTGTTGAATTTTGATGAAGTGTCAAATCCGACTTCTTAGATTGTGACGAGTATAGATGGGGATGTATGTAATATTGTCCCCTCATATTTAAAAACATTTAGCAGTAAAGAATTTAATTATTTTGAAAAATAAAGTTTTATTAGTTAAATAAAATTTATTTTCTATATTATTTAGTTAAATATATCAAAATACTGCTAATGGTGAAGGGATAGAAACCGTGTTATAATATGTCAATAAGTCAGTACATAGATCAACCAAAGGAATCTATTAAATAAAAAAATACTAAATAACAAAAACTTTGCATGTCTAATATTGATTAAATAAATTCCTCGCCCAGGATCAAGCTATATTAAAATACGTGTCGACATCGCTGTGCGAGCTGCGCGACACCACGGACGCGCGCAACATCGACCCCGAGGCGTACTTCCGGTTGGTGCTTCTAGCCCGCGGTGTGGCGGTGGCACGCCCACACAACTTGCTCAAGTTTACAGCCCCCGTCCCGCCCAAACCGAACGACGGTAAGATTTTGATGTTGATATTGTAAACTTTTAGCTCTTTATTAACGTCCCACTGGTGGGCACGGCCCTTCTTCAGTACGAAGGAGATCAGGCCATAGTCTGGCCTAGTGCGAGTTGGCGGACTTCACATGTCTTTTTACTACTTTTGCAAAGTTCCAATTCCAACGAATATTAAATACTAGTGACGTTAGATTTCCTTCGAGTTCATAATAGATTGTAACTCTCAGAAATGACGACTATATTCCGACATCACAAATATAATTATACCGCCAATAGGCAAAAATATTTCCGCAAAAAGACAGCCGAAGATAACCTAATATGTAGATCATAAGATTGTGTGCATCACGAGACGTTGATCAGGAAACTGCATCATTATAGGATTAGATATAAGGCACTCAATCTCCTGAATTCCTATCTCAGTAATAGAATTCAGAGGGTTGATGTAAATGGTAAGAGATCTCCTGGGGCTCCGTTTGCTATGGGGGTTCCACAAGGCTCTATTCTTGGTCCATTTCTCTTCCTAATTTACATAAATGATTTGCCATTCTTTGTACAGGACAAACATGAGATAGTATTGTTCGCAGATGACACATCACTTATTTTTAAGGTAAAACGTAATTTACTTATGTACGACGATGTAAACGATGCTCTCTCAAAGGTTGTCTATTGGTTCGATTCGAATAATTTATTATTAAATAACAAAAAAACAAAATTAATAAAATTTACAACACCTAATGTTAAAATTGCTGATAATGGTGTAGTATTGGGTGGAGAGATGTTAAGGCCGATAGAATCAACTAAATTCCTAGGTATCATCATAGATTCGAAATTACAGTGGAATCTCCATATTGAGGGGCTAGCGAAAAGGCTCAGCTCTGCAGCGTTTGCGGTAAAAAAATTAGACTTATTACAGACGTAGATACAGCTCGCGTAGTATATTTTAGTTATTTTCATAGTATTATGTCGTATGGAATCCTATTATGGGGTAATGCAGCTACCGTTAATACCATTTTTGTCCTGCAGAAAAGAGCTATTCGTGCCATATATAGTTTAGGACCTAGAGTATCATTAAGAGAAAAGTTTAAAGAAATAAAAATATTGACTGTTGCTTCCCAATACGTGTACGAAAATGTTATGTATGTTCATAAAAATATACACGAATTTCCCAAGAATTGCGACATGCATAGCATTAATACTAGGAGCAAACATAAACTTGTAATGCCTGTGACTCGCTTACGCCGAGTCAGTAACTCTTTTTATGGACAATTTATACGTCTATACAACAGAATCCCAGAAAACGTTCAAAAAGCTTCTATTGCCAAATTTAAAAAAAATGTGAAGGAACGTTTGTGTACTAAAGGCTATTATTCGATTAACGATTTTTTAGAAGACTATTTCAACATATAGAATTATTGTTAATTTACAATTTAATTTAAAAAAAGAGTGAGAATACGATAAAAAAAAATTAGTCCCGCTGAGTTTCTTTCGCCAGTTCTTCTCAGGTCAGAGGTTTCTTCTTTCCGAACTGGTGGTAGACTCATGACGTTCAGTAAGAAATTGTAACAATTTTTATGCTGAATAAAATATTTTGATTTGATTTGATATAGCTAGGTAGTACTTCATTTTATTGATGAAAGTCATAGAAAAATTCATATTGTAGTTCTGAGATTAATTCCAACAAACACGTAGCGTTGAAATTGATTTACAATAAAATATCATCTACTATGTTACTGAATAGGGTATTTTATTTCATATGAAAACCAACCTAAAAATATATTATTAGCTAGCTAGCTTAGGCAAAAAGCATTCGAAAAATGTTGGTTTTAGTTCATAAAATAACAAAATAAATTTTAAAATTCAATTCAAAGTTTTCAGTTTTTTTATCCATTCAAAAATTGATAGATAAAATACCCGATTGTTAAGCAATAAATACATTAATAGATCTTAATATATATTTCACCAATTATTCATCACCTAAACGTTTGGCGCAGTTTGTATAGACCCAGTAGGGTTCTCTTCTTGCGCCAACGGTCGCGGGTTCGAGTCCCGCTGGGGGCATTCTTTTGTTAAACTCTGATGTTTGTACTCCAGTCATGGGTGTTTATATTTATAATATGTATGTATTTAAACTTATATATGTAGTATATCAACTATCTGGTGTCTGTAACACAAGCTTCCTTCGTAGCTTACCACGGCACTAGATGGCACTGTGTGTATTAATGTCCCAACATATTTATTTATTTTATTTATAAATAATAACTTTGCTCTACTATATCAGGCGATTGGTCAAACCTATGGAAGCCCGGTTACATAGACGAAGAGGACCGCGAGCCGCACCTGTGCACGCTGCTGATGACGGTGCTGTGCAAGCTGGCGGCGTGCCGCGGCCTCGCCGCCGGCCCGCCCGGCATCCTGTCGTACGGCCTGCGCCACGTCGAGCACACGCTGCACGCGCTCGCCGACACCGTGCACGCGTTCCAGATGTTTGGTGATGAGGATTGTGTAAGTCATATTATCTACTAGCGACTCGCCCTCGCTTCGCTCCGGCTCTTCCCTAGATTTAGCACAGGCAAAGCCGCGAGATCAGCTAGTTATGCATATAAACCTTCCTCTTAAATCACTCTATCTATTAAAAAAAAGTGCGTGTGTACAAAGTACACATGTCAGAAGTAAAACTTGAATTTAAAATAAGGCTAACTCTTCCCCGTCTCTGAGTGCCTGGTACTATGGACTTATTTTTTCGTTTCATCGAGTTTGAAATCACAACGATTCTAAAGAAGTTTCACTTCAAAAAACCGCATCAAGAACCGTTGCGTAGTTTTAAAGATTTAAGCATACATAGGGACATAGGGACAGAGAAAGCGACTTTGTTTTATACTATGTAATGATTTATTTATTCAGGTAAAAACAGTCGTATACAATAAAATGAATCTTAAAGCAGTAATAATACAATTAGACCTATATTACTCTAAATTATTACAAATAAACAGATTTTTCATCAAAAGTGACGGATGTTAAATAAGTATATTTTACAAAAATAATAAGTGAAACTAAATTGAATAAAAATAACCAATGAAACTAAATTGAAGCTACTATTAAAAAAAACGTAAGTACATATGTCTTATAGAAGATTTAAAAATAAATATTATTATGTATATAAATATTATTATGTACTTCTATAGTATATTTATAAAAGAGAGTAAGTGGCGTTTTACACGAACCGGTTGCCGACTGGCGCAGTGACTGGCACTGGAGGCTGGGCGCCGGCTACCCGTCAACCGGCTCATGTGAGAAGATACTTAGAGAAAAATCGGATCAATTAAAATGAAATGTGGGATGGAGAAAGTGTAATATTGGAAAGGACTAATTTTTATTCCAGAAATTATCCAATGGAGTTAAAACGTACCAATTAGGGACTGAGCGAAAGTCGCTAGTAGTTATATTTAGTCAAAAGAATGTTTATCTTATAAATCTATCCATATACATTTATAAGCTGTATTTTATAGTATTTTTTTTTGAACTCAAATACCAAAAGAAAGTTAATTGAAATATTGACTGGACTGGACTGTCGGATCGTCCATATAATTTACGATACTTATCGTTCGTATCGTACGATATAAAATGTATATTTTTTTAGGTAAATCAATAATTCTTAAAATATTATTTTGTTACAGGTCGACATTGGAAATCAAATTTATCTATCCCTTCTACTGGCTGAAGATCAAAGCATAAGTTTTGGCACTAAAGCAGCCCTCATGCGCGTATTGCGCCCTCGTGTCAAGAGGCGTCGAGTTTATATACCATCTCCTCCAAATACTCCTGGTAAGATTGTAGTTCATAGTATAAAAATTGATACATTCTATTTAATTATTTAACATCATGTATTTACCATCAGCTTGGAAAGTAAATGCCTTCCACTTCTCAATACTCTATTGTATTCTCAATATACTGGTGGGTAAACTCATTTGGAGCAATAAAAGGAAATCTAATATTAATTTAATTCATAATAATATTCATTTCAAAGGTGCTGTTTCATCAGCAACAACAGCACAACCAACAAGCTCTATAACAGAGGCAGCAGTTTCTGAAACGGAAATGAACGCAAATCGCGATGAACAACAAGAAACTCAATACATGGATGTGGATGATTCACTCGAGCCCATGGTTCTGCTCGCGCCCGACGGTGGTAATTATTTATTATTGGTATTTATTATTATTTTATAGCACTGCACTGTGGTATTACATTTTTCTTTATTTAAATTATTATATTTTAGAGCAGTGAACATTTATTATGCAACTACTACTAATTTACTTTTATTACCAAGATTAACTAGTTAAAACCAAGTCAAGTTCATTTTTGTTACACATAAGTGTGTCCTGTACACTTTTATGTATCACACCACATCGTACGCCACAGGCACTGAATTTATTAAATAACTTTATATATAAATATTTTGAATATAGAACATTATTTTATTTATTTGTTTTAAAATTATAAATAACATTTACGTACAGGTCTCGAAGGTCTACTAGACATACCGGCAGACGCGGACGACGAGACTATGGTGGAGCTGGCCATAGCGCTGTCGCTGCAGGAGCAGGGCCGGCGCGCGCCGCCGCCCGCGCCCGCGCCCGCGCCACCCGCACAGCCCGCTCCGCACGCCGCGCACGCGCCCGCATACAGTGATGCCACCGCGTCGCCTACCGGGTTAGCATTATCTATCTAATATATATAAATTACGAGTCACGTTGTTTGTTCGCGATGGACTCCTAAGCTACTTAACCGATTTTAATCAAATTTGCACACCGTATGCAGTTTGATCCAACTTGAAAGATAGGATAGCTTACATCTTAACTTATAGTCGCAATATTATTTTATTTCAAATTAAATGTTTATTATACACTTTAGTGTGTATTTATCGGTTAGTTCTATAAAATCCTAATAGACATAGAAATAAAGATAGAGATAGAAATGGCGGTTTGGCATCTAAGTTGCACAGATATCCGGTAGATGGTGCCGTATTTCTATTTCTAGATTATAGATGGCGTGTGGCCAAAATGTAGTAAGGAGTAGTGTTTTTATTATTTAATTAAAATATATAAGAACCGTTTAATTTATTTTAACTTACGCCCAGCGAAGCGGGCCGGGTTTGCTAGTTTTACATATACTACAGTACTACAGTATAAATATCTATACATTCATGATTTCATGATAAACTAAAATGATTTTGAATGTGTAAGTACTGTAATGCCGTCTCGTAGCGTCTCTACAGCTTTACTATTTATTAATATTAAAACTCGACCGCGACCGCTTTCGACTCGGCTCTAAGACTAGATGCATTATTATTTACATTAGACGATACAGTCGTCTTCAGAGAGATCAGTCGTCAGAGAGATTAGAGATTAATCGAAGGCGTTACAATTTTACAACGAACCAATTAATGTTTAAACTATATTTGAATTGAATGATTTTGTAATTATTTCATTATTGTAGCTTATTTAAATTGATTTAGACATTTTATAAAAGAAATTTTACAATCCACATATGTTTTCACCACGTAGATCCGATGACGAAGGCAGCACAGCGGCTACGGACGGCAGCACATTGCGCACGTCCCCCGCGGAAGCGGGAGGCTCTGCGGCGTCCGACAGCGGCGGCTCCGCGGCCGACAGTATCGGCGGGGTGTCTGGGAGAAGCAGTGCTTATGGTAATAATGTGCTTAAAAATCAGTCTAAACAGTTAACTGTTAAGTCATACATTGTTCTCTATACAATAATACTCAATATAGCGTCACGCTCACTCTATTTGATGATAAAATTACGATATTGTATCATTAAGCAGTACTTTCTAAGTTGCCAAAATTGATAAGCTGTGTACGTTTTTTTGTTTGCTGCTTTGTTTCTTTATAATCTAGCACGTGTTTACTTTGACTGACGTATCGGAGATTCAAAAAAATGTGTTTTGTTTTTTTATGATGAACTTGCACAATAATATGTATACCTCGGTCACTAGGATTTTGTTAAATTGTTACACGTTAACATAAACCAGTTGCTTACAGACTTTTGAACTGTAAACATGAGGAGTAAATGAAAATCTATTTTTCTCTATTTAAAACTCTCTATAACGTCAAAAATGCTCAGTCCCTTAAGTGTCGTCATATAGAGCTTACACTGTATTTATATTCGTATTTTAAAATGTACAATATTCTAGGTGAGATGTCGGCGCCGGTGCAGCCATCTACAGCAGTCGAAGTACCACCAGCTGTTGCAGGTTAGTATTTTATCAATATTACAATGCGTTATTAAAATTAAACCTAAAAAAATATTTAAAATAGTGGTAACACTATGATATATGCGTACTTTAAAGACAAGCGAGCAAATTAAGAGTCATCAGTGATATAAAAATACAATAATCACCACTTTTTATATAACCAGGTCCTTCGAGCTCGACCCAGCCGCAGCCGGCGTCGTCCCGCGCGTTGGAGGCGGAGACCGAGGCGCACAAGCTGCACGCACTGCGCCTGTCGCTACTGTCCGCCGCCCTCACCGCGCTGCCCACGCTCAGGACGCTGCCCGGCGTCAGGGCTATACCGTTTGTGCAGGTTGGTTTGTGATTATATCTATATCTATACTAATATTATAAAGCTGAAGAGTTTGTTTGTTTGTTTGAACGCGCTAATCTCAGGAATTGAAAAATTATTTTTATGTTGTATAGTCCGTTTATCGAGGAAGGCTATAGGCTATATTATATCACGCTACGACCAATAGGAGCGGAGCATCAATGAAAAATGTAACAAAAACGGGAAGGGCGGGCGTTAGTTTTGCGCGGTACCATACCGTGTGAGTCAGAAAAAATTTGGTTTCCGGTACTTAAAACGCGTGCGAAGCCGCGGGAAATGCTAGTTTCTTAATATAATTATAGTCGGTTGATTTTCAATGTTCTTAGTCCCTTTAATGCGGAGGTACTAGTAGTGTTCCCTCCATAAAGATTTGCAACAGATCTCTTAAAATTTTTTATTCACTGTTATACTAATAAGTGGAAATCTCATATATATGAGAGCTATGATAGTAATATATTACATGCTATGTACATGTACGCGATTGTAAAAAAGTATTTAAACTCAGGCGCGTTGTGTTTACCCAAATATATAGTTTAAGCTGCCTATAAGAAATTGATTTGTTTGAGTAAATATATTATTGTATTGAAAAAATATAATCTTTTTTTTTTACTAAAGTATTCTATCTTTGTCTTCATCAGGTTATCTTAATGCTTGCTGGAGACTTAGATTCAAGCGTAGAAGGCGACCGCGTTGTACTCGAACGATTGCTTGAAGTGCTTGTCAACGAATTGGACATACAGCCAGAGGAGTCTGCGAGTGGAGAGGATCGCAACGAGAAACGTGAGCTACAGCTGGCCATATTGAGGCTGGAGTTGCTCGTATCGGAGTTAGACACGCAAGCCGAGCAACAGGACCCGCCGGTGCATGTGCGAACTAATAGGAGGGAGTTGCAGCTCGTTATCATGAGACTGCTAAGTAAGTTATACTGTATAATATCTTTTTAACCGACTTCATAAAAGGAGGAGGTTATATGTTTCTATGTTTTGTTCAGATCAGTTGTTCCATAGCTGGGCACTGGCATCCTTACAATGCGAGTATCAGGCTATAGCTTCTAACAACTAAGTTCTACAACTACGAAAGTTTATTAGGTATTCTAAACCCTAAGGTAATCATGTTGAAAATATTCACACATGAAAATAACACAGGTGCAAGACTATTAACGTGCGATCACGTTGCCTCTATTAGTTATTTGCACGATTCTTATAATATTACGGTATCTTTATAAGTAAAATTACAATATTAGTACAACGTGAACACTCGCACAGGTGTGCTAATGGCTCGCTGGAAGACGTGCGGCGTGGGCGCGTCCGGCGCGCCGGTGACGCGCGGCGAGGTGCAGGGCGCGGCGTGCGCGGCGCACGTGTCGCGGCTGGCGGCGGCCGCGCTCGTGCGCGCGCACGCGCCCAAGCACTGCTACAACGTGCTCGCCTCGCTGCTGCCCTACTGGAGGGAGAAGACTGCCAGTGAGTGTATACTGTATAGTGATTGTTATATGTACATTTTTAACTTTTTTTTTTAGTATATACACAGATCACATAGTATATAGATCACAAGTTAATAAAGTTCTTCAAAAAGTTGTAATAATTATAATAATAGCAACTAAAAATAAAATAAATTATATTGCTATATTCAATTATGAAATGACAAAATGTTATTTTTTTAATTATTAACATTTTGAAGTACTTTGGGGCATTTTTTGTGTTTTAGAATTCATTTTGTTATAATATATGAGCTTTGCAAATCTTTGTACATTATAATTTTTATTATAATTATATTTTGTTATAGACTCTGGTTCTACAACAACAGGCCAACAGCTACTAAAGCCTCAACCACCACAGCCTTTACCTGATATGCAACCCTTCTTTGTCAAAGAATATGTTAAGAGTAAGTAGTAACTATGACACATTGAAATACTTTTTAGCTTACTTAAAGAAAATGGTATAAAGTATAATGTAATTGTATTTAACACAGGTCACGCTCTGGATGTGTTCGATAATTATCCACAGTTAGTAATGGAGATGGCACTCCGGCTGCCATGTCAAATACACAAGCACTGTGATACTAAACACTTCGATGCGCGCTGGCGCACTCTGCTCTGCGAGTATATGATGAACCAGCAAACACCACTAAGGTATGGGAATCTTGATTTTAATTCAACCTATTTTTTAAGTGTGTTTGGAAGTGTACTAACACATGCCACTTGTCTTAGAGAAGCCAGTCCTACCCAATAAAACCCTAATGGAACCACCATTGTTTCAATGAAGCATCACAGACTCTGATATCTGTATATTCTAATGTATGGAAATTAAATTTGTTCGACAGAGTCAATTTTTGCGTCTTTACTAGTACACATACATTAAAACTATTTAAGAGGAAGGCTAACCAATAAACTGTCCAACATTGACACCCTATGATACTTTCCTATAAACATTTTATGTACTATAGGTAAGTGTTGGCAGGTATTTACTTTGCACCGCCCATCTATTTGCCAGCTTACTTCATAATAATTGTCATGAACAATATCAGACGTCGTTAATTTCATTAAGTTTTCTTAAATTCTTTAATTTAACCGCTCAATTTTCCTGTTTTTTTATTTCATAAGAACCTTCTCCTGACAATAACAAACACAACAAAAAAAAAAAGAATTAGCGAAATCGGTTCAGCCGTTCACGCGTGATGACGTGATCAAGGCAAATAGGGATTCATTTTTATATAAATAGATTATATAAGTAATGAAATATTAATGAGTAAATAAATATTTTTTTTATATATAAACAGGAAACAAGTACGTAAGCTGCTGCTGCTGCTGTGCGGCACGCGCGAGCGCTACCGCCAGCTGCGCGACGTGCACGCGCTCGACACGCACCTCACCGCGGCGCGCGCGCTGCTCGCCACGGACCCCGCGTACGACAAGCTCGTACGCCTCATGGAGCATTTGAAGGTATTATGTTTTTTTATTATTATTATTTATAATAATTTTACAACTGTCATTGTTATATAAAAACGTAGATACACATTTCTATAATAACAAGCTAAACGCAAATTCGCACACCACATATTCGCACAACAAAAGTAAAAAAAAATTTGAAGTAAAGCGCAATTCAATATCAAATTGGACAATTTTTTTTACACGCTTTTTATTAGCTTCACCTGTATGTTTGTTTGTAACCAAGTTCTTTGGGCGCGATTTTGACCCACTTTAAACGGCCAGATTTCGTTCAAACTTTGTAGATTTATTGAGGACCGATAACAATACACTAATTTGATAAAATTATTCCATTTTTCAATTTGCAAAATATGATTTTTGCTAGAAAAAGTAGAAAATAAATAATAGTTTAAAAAAACTAAAAAACACGCTTTTTATAGAAAACCGAACTAAAAAATAGAAAATAAAATTTTATTTTAAAAAAAGCGTGGGGTGCATGGTGTCATTATCATTTCGATAATATCTTAAAAAGAACCCCACGCTTTTTTTAAAATAAAATTTTTCTATTTTTTAGTTCGGTTTTCTATAAAAAGCGTGTTTTTTAGTTTTTTTATTGAGGACAAACTTGAGCTAATTATTGATATTGAGTTACAATTACAAATGACCATCAATGATCAAGCAATTAAAACGTCTCTACTTCAAGTTTGCCAAACTATTCTTTTCTCTTTCAGTTTGTTGGTATTCTACAGGTTGTTTTTACAAACGAGCTCAGTGAAATTTAGTATACAGGACATTTGATTTTACTTCATCCAAAAAGAGACAGAATAAAGCCTCTTATTTGTATTTTCGCCTTGTAGATTCGATTTCGATGGTATTTTCTTTATTAGAAAGTTGGTCTCATAAATTTTTTTAATGAACTTTAGATCTTCAGCGTGACAAGCAAAATAGTTCCTTAAATTGCAGTTTTTTTTCTTAACTTCCCAAATAGGCGTGCGCAGAGATAGTAACAGCGCGCACTGGAAACTGGCAGCACACGTGCACCACAGAGCGGCGCGAGACGCTCGGCTGGCTGGTGCGCAGCGCGCGCCACCTGCACCCGCACGTGGCGCCCACCGTGCTGCAACTGCTGCAGGCGGCGCTGTGCGCGCCCCCCTCCCCCGCCTCCGCCGCGACCGCCCCCGCACCCGCCGCGCCCGCAGCCGCCCCCTCCGCCTCCACGCCCGCCGGCACGCCGCGCGCCTCCACGCCTATCGGCACGCCGCCCGCCTCCGCGCAGCGCGCTGCGCCGGAAAAACTCGCACAAGTATGTATATACATAATTATTTGACATAGAAGCTTTTAACAGCATTCTGGCCTATCCTTTGTCGGATCAGTCATAAAGTAGTACAAGTCGAATTAAAACGTACATATTCTTAATTTTTGTTATTTATAAGCATGATTACTTAATTCGTATTATTTATATTTAGTTATCCCAATGTGGGTGGCGTTTGTTGTTGTGTTTTGATAAAATATTTTTCAGAATATTCTAAAAGATAGATAAATTAACATTTACCTTTGTGGCGTATTGAAATTGTGTATGTAAAATATTACGGCTGCACATGCTAAGCTTAACCCACACAAAACTATAACCATAAAATAACCTTTGCCGTATATGTCAATTTTTTATTTACTTTGTTGAACATGTTTAGGTATTAATGTAATGAAGACATTGATGAATAATATATTGTAAACATATTGAGATGTTAATATTATTTTTTATATATTAGAATGCTGCCGAATGGACTGAGCGCGAACGCAGTGCAGAAAGTGACGCTTTTGTGTCTGATGGATCTAAGTTCCAAGAACAGAAAGTTCCACTGCTTGTGCAACAAATTATGAAACAAGTACTATAATTTTTTATCATACATACTACTACATTTTAATAATTTATTTTATATTTTTCATGTAAATATTATTTTTTAAATTAAACAATTTGATCAGGTACCTCAAGACGAGCTTAAACTGTTTGTGAAAGCGTTCCTATTGGAAACTAATTCAACAGCAGTGCGTTGGCAAGCTCATGCGTTACTACTGGCTATTTACAAGTAAGTAAATGTGTTTATAATTAAATGTTCATTTTAAATTTTATGACATTATCTTTATATTAATGGTTTTATACTTTTCAGCAACTGCTCCCAAGCCGAGCAGGCTGCCTTAGTTTCATTGCTATGGGGATTATGGCCTACGTTGCCGCAATATGGACGTAAAGCAGCACAGTTTGTTGATCTCCTTGGTTACTTCACGCTCAAGACCCCTAATATTGAAACTGAAGTGAGTTCCAATTCAATTTTGTCTGAAAATTACCTAAATATGTTTTTTTTTAAAACATGATTTAATTTAACTACACTAAAATAATAAATAAAAATGTTATCAAATAACTATCACTCAAATCGATTTTATAGAAGTACATAGAAGGAGCGGTAGAGTTGCTCCGCAATCAGAACCAGCTTCTGTCATCTCACGGCAACTCTGCTCTCTACGCGGCTCTGGGCGCCTACGTGGAACTGGACGGTTACTACCTCGAGTCCGAGCCATGCCTCGTCTGCAACAACCCAGAGGTGCCCATGGCCACCATCAAGCTGCCAACTATCAAGGTTTGCACATGGATATGATAATCGATTACTGGTTAGGCTCAATCAGGGTATGGTCTGGGGGGTAAGAGACCATTTCTAACGGCGACAACGACGTTGAAAGTTATAACACGTACTTTATCAAGGATATGAAAATATATCTTAAAAAACGTTAAAAACGACAAAATCAGGTATATATTATGCTTATCAAAGCTTGCGATAGCATGCTGTGGTATTTTATTGGCGCATATTCATAATATTCTAAACAGTTTTTTTTATTAAATGTGAAAGGTAAAATAATTAAAATTAAAATTAATACAATTAAAGCAATTACACCTCCTAATTTATTAGGAATTGATCGTAGAATAGCATATTATGCAAGTAAAAAATATATTATGTTAAATTTGAAGCACATGCAATTATTCGATGTCGTAAAAACGTCGTAGTTAGATGCCGTGTGTAGATAGATACTGCATGTAGATGTGTAGAAGTTGTCTGCATCACTAACGCTGCATATACGACCTTGCACCGACCATATAAGAGCTAATCGCGTATAACGATTGCAGATCGACTCGAAGTTCACGACAACTACTCAGATAGTGAAGCTAGTGAACAGTCACATGATCAGCCGCATCAGTCTGCGCATCGGTGACATCAAGCGAAGCAAGATGGTGCGGACTATCAACTTCTACTACAACAATCGCACCGTCCAAGCCGTGCAGGAGTTAAAGAATAAACCCAGTAAGTCTCTCTTTTTAATTATATTGAGAACCTCCTTTTTTTGAAATGGATTAAAATAGTCATAGGTTTATATAATACTTAATTCCTTTATTTATTTATTTTTGAAGTGAAACTTCTTTAGAATCATTGTGATTTCAAACTCGATGAAACGAAAAAATAAGTCCATAGTACCAGGCGCTCAGAGACGGGGAAGAGTTAGCCTTAGTTAGATCTCGCCCACCGCGAGTCAGTGACATTTCTAACTCTGTCTAACTCGTGGTTGTGACCTTCGTGCCATCTCCCTCTCTCAACGAGCTTAGACGGGGTTATTTAGTATAAATATAAACGAGATTTAAAAATTAGTTTGCCAAAGAAGTTTTACTTCTGACATGCGTACTTTGTACACACGCACTTTTTTATTTTATTCTGATTTTTATTAGGGACTTTTCAGTTACTGTACTAAATGTCAGTCCCATCGTTCCCTAAGTACACTTATATCAACACTTATAGCACTATTAGAAAGAAACTTATAATTATTGCTTACTTCAATTTAAATCTAATTAAAATAACATTTTGGCAACCTCTGAGTCAGGTATAGACAGTGCACTTTGAAACACTCCTACATCATTACGGCAAATGTTGAAACGGCGCATCAACTCCTATCTCCTGTCAGCGTTACGGTCACATTCAACTAAGAAGTGATGTACATCATCCTCTACCCCGCATAAATCGCAATTTGAAGAGTTTAATTTTTTAATTAAAAACAAATCTTTTAAGTGGAATATGCCCCGAACGCAACCTTAGAGCAATAAAAATTTGTTGTTGGGTCAAGTCTGAATCTCAGAGCCATGGGGCACGAGGAGGTTCACTATGTATGGTCTTATACAATATACCCTTAAGTTTATTACTATATTCTTTAATTAAATATGTTTTTGTTGCTATTTTTAAACTATTACAATATGGGAATTCTATTCGTAGGCATGTGGCATAAAGCAAAACGAGTACAGCTGCAATCTGGACAGTCGGAAGTTCGTGTTGACTTCCCGCTTCCAATTGTTGCCTGCAATCTTATGATGGAATATGCTGATTTCTATGAGAACCAACAAGCTACAGGTAAGATTTATTGTATAACTTAATAAATGTTATTAATTTTATTATTAATTATCTTTGATTTTAAATAATAAAATATTTTTTAATAGGCGAGTCCTTGCAATGCCCACGTTGCTCTCAGTCTGTACCTGCAAACCCAGGAGTATGTGCAAATTGTGGTGAAAACGTATTCCAATGTCACAAATGCCGGTTAGTACATAATTATCTACATAAATAAATATTCACAATAATATAAAAACATATTTGATACACATATTATTTCTTTCTACAGTGCTATAAACTACGACGAGAAAGATCCCTTCCTTTGTCACGCGTGCGGCTTCTGCAAGTACGCGAAGTTCGACTACACTCTCACAGCGCGGCCTTGCTGCGCCGTCGACACCATAGAGAACGATGAAGAGCGCAAGAAGATGGTGCAGACGATTGGGGCGTTACTAGACAAAGCAGATCGCGTGTATCGCCAGCTTATCGCCAATAAACCCATTTTAGAGGTATGTGTAATATTTTATATAATATATAGGAAATAACAATAAATAATATATGGAACTTTTCATAAAGCTAATAATCTTGAATAATGGATAAATAACTATTGTTTATCCATTATTCAACAACCCAAAGTATTTTAATTAATTCGTATTTATTTTGGCGTTTTCGGAAAGTTACAAATAGCCGAGGCCGGGTTGGCTGAAAGATTTAGATTATTATTAAACCATTCTTTTTTAATTTAAATTAAAAAAAATTTAATTTAATTTAAAAAAAAAAACACCTTCAATAGCAAATGCGTCAAAGTTTCCACTTTCCAAAGAAATCTTTATTAAAAAATTCTTATTTTCTTGCTTAGTCATTAGTACACAAGATAAGTGAGCACCGTGTAGAGGGTCGCGTAGACGAGAACAGCAATGGCGGGGGCGGTGCCTTCGGCGGCGCGCAGATCAACCGCGTCATACAAACGCTCGCGCACAAGTACTGCGTCGAGAGCAAGGGACACTTTGAGGATCTCTCCAAGATTATACAGAAGGTGCTTGCTTGTAGGTGCGTATCGAAAATAGATTAAATTCATATGTATCAAATATACAGTTTTATAGGTGCTTATATAATTATATTTATAATTATTCACGTTTTATATTTATTTACAGGAAAGAATTAGTGGCATACGACAGGTTACAAAGTGAGCAACAAGATGGTGATACGCTGCCAGTGTATGCTGGCTTACTACAAAATTACGATGGTGACGTCACTAAAGGTGCTTAAAATTTAATTTGTCCATTTCATTTATACTTAGTGATAAGTAGTTTAAAGACTGGTTCGATTTAAAAAATTCTTTATGTGTCGGATAGTCCGTTTATCGAGGAAGGCTATAGGCTATATTTTATCACGCTACGACCAATAGGAGCGGATCATCAATGAAAAATGTTGCGAAAACGAGAAGGGCGGGCGTTAGTTCTGCGGGGTACCATGCCGCGCGACTTGAAAAGAATTTTGTGTCCAGTCTTTAGAACGCGTGCGAAGCCGCGGGAAACGCTAGTTAATAATATAATGTAAATCGGTGTAGAATCCGGAGGCGCATGTTACGGGTGTTCGCTGGCGTGCGCGGAGCAGTGCCTGACGCTGCTGCGCGCGCTGGCGTCGCAGCGCGAGCACCGCGCGCGCCTCTGCCGCTTCGGCCTCGTGCACGAGCTCGTGCACCACAGCTTGCACCGCGGCACTCCACAGGTTATTGTTATATATTGACGATTCAAAAGAGCTATTTGAATAAAGAATATTTGATTTGACTAGAGACCTGGCTTATCATAATTCGACCACGGCAAGGAACAACATTGTAACTCCGCGTTGAGATAATTCATACACATTTATAAAACTGAGCAGTTTATCTATTTGTTTATAAATTTTTGGAAAGAATCAATACATAGATTTTATACATTTTTTTTTGTATTTCATGTAATTAATAATTTTTAAGAAATTTAACAATACATACCTAATTTTCGATCGTTAGAATCAGAGCATTTATATGTAATTAAATAAACTGTACAAGCGAAAACGCATTTGGAACCTAGTCAAAAAATAAAATTGATTTCTTTTAGTATCGAATATTACAATTTTGTTCCTTGCAGGTGTCGAATTATCAAAATAAAAAAAATTATTATTATTTTCATTATGATATATTTTATTACTAACAGCAGACTATATATTATAGTTCTTCAAGTTATATCTGTGTGTTACTTATATAAACATATAAACCCGTCCAAAGGTTTAAGATGCGGTAATAGAGTTACATACATACACATATTAAACAAAGATTAGCAATAATAAAATATATATTTTTACTTTAGTGTCAAGAAGAAGTGCGAGCTCTCATCTGCCTGGTGACTCGAGACAATTTACCAGCTACTGAGCATCTATGCAATTTACTTTCACAAAGAATAACGTTATCTCTAATGGGTCACGCTGCTTCTCAAGACCACAATAATTCTGTAAGTTATTTTACTTTATATATAACATGATTTTATTCTTTACTATTGATCAATGACTTTAAAATATATTTGCTTTTGTAGGTAAGACCTTTGGTACTGTTGCTGGGCTCTTTGGTGAAAGTACAAGATTCAGTTGAATGTTGGGAAGTTAGGCTTCGCTGTATAGTAAAGCTATGGGTTTGGTAAGTACATTTTGTATGTTAATATAAAATACACGTACCTATTAAAACTTAAGAAAAAGATATTAAATAGTACTACTTTTACTTTTAATAAAGGTGCTGCCCACAACTTACTGAAGTAGTTGGTATACCTCCAGCTGCTAATGCTATTCTGAAACCTGAAGCATTAGCGGGAATACCTGGTATAAACACATCATCTCCAAATTGTAAGTATGAAAAATTAATTATCTTTTGCTAAAGAAAACTTAATAAATACTAGTTTATAAGTTTTTAATTTTTTTGTTCATTGTCTTAAAAAACATACAATCGAACCTCTTCCTTTTTTGAAGTAGGTTAAAATTCGACTGTAGAACCTCTCCTTGTTTTGAAGTTGGTTAAAATAAATTCTCATGATAAAACCATATTTAGCGCATCAGTTCGCCCTACAACAAGTAGCTCTACCATGCCTACGCTACATGCAAGAGCTGATGGCTCCGGTCGTTCCCGCTGCGGCACCCGCGCCTCAGCCGACTGAAGAGCAAGGGAAAGAAAATAAGGTGTGTGGATTGACACTTAAAATAAATCTGTTTTGTTTTGTTTTGCTTTAAAAATCAAGTAAGTTTTCTTAAATAAAGAAATTGCAAAAATAAAGATTATAATTATTGCAATTTCTCCCAGCAGAATGAAAAAGTTTATAGATAAATAAAGTGGAAGAGTCTGTTTGTATTTTCAAAATAACAACTTTTTACGAAATGCATCCAAAAGCAAAGTTACATTAGCGGTACATAAATTGACATAGTATTATATACTGAAATGAATATCTTAATATTTTTAAATTAATATTAATAATAATAATAATCATAATAACATTTGAAATTAAACGCAATATATTTACACCAGGATTCAAATCAATCCCCGGCACCGACCGTGCTGCCGAAGACGACGGGCAGCATGGTGGTGGACCTGTCTGCGTGGCTGGCGGGCCGCGTGCCGCACAAGCAGTGGCGCAAGCTGGCGGGCGCGGGTCACGTGCCGCCCGCCGACTGCACGCTGCCGCCGCGCGACCTGCACCTCGCGCACAACTACGTCGGCAAGTGGAAGGAGAAGGTACAAGTTTTTTTGTGATTTTTAAGCTGTTGCATAGCTTTTATCGCGGGCTTTGAGCGCGGCGACCGAATCAAGAAATTCCGTAACGAAAATAAAACCTAACACCCCCCACTCCGCCTACCATGTAGCTCGTGTACATTATGGTACGATTACGAAGCTCGCACGGATCGAGACGAGCTACTCCGAAATCGGACGAATATGTATATGTTTCATAAACCTGGTGTATTGTAAAATAATAAAAATATTTTAAACGATATTAACTTCTCATTTATTCAATAAAAGAAAAATAAATATTTTCTTTTCGGTCACCACGCTCAAAAAGTGTAACTGGAATAATATCAAAGAAAAAAAATACTACATAAATAAATAAAAAATAAATAAATATTTATAATTGCATAGGTTCATAAAAAATGCTATGCAATAGCTTTACCGCGGCAGTCCCCGAGTGCCACACATTTAATTTTTTTATTATTTTTAATATAAAGTTTAGCTATGATGTAGTCAGTTTAATTCTCTTGTTAATGGCTTCAAATCGTGCAAGTAAAAAATGTTTTAATATCAGGTAGAATGGAGAAAACCATTATTTTGAATATTGTGATCATACTGCTCACGGAGACAAATCAATTAATGCTTATAATATAATTTTAAAAAGTATAACATCACACAGTGTTGTATCAAGGTGAGATTACATACAAAGACTCCATCTTATAGTCTGACTTAAATGAAAATATTAAATTATATTTCATGATTTTGTGCACAAAAAATATAATAATTGTCTATAATTAACTTACAGATGCTCCTCTCCAACGGCATGCGCCAGTTGGCGCTGGACGAGGGCGGTTGGCTCCGACCCGTCATGTTCGACCCCAGCTCGCGCATCGCTCGCGACACCGCGTGCCAGATGGTCAAGTCCTTGTGCGACTCGTATGAAAGAACTAAGGCGGTAGGCTTACATTCCTTTCGATATTTAATACAAGCAATACGCGCGGCTTCCCCCGTGTTCATTTTTTTATTCTCTACTAAGCTTCATTCGATCACTCGCTGGGTTGAAAATTCTCCAAAATTACTCCAGCTTTAATATACTCATGAGCCACGGGGCTACCTATTTCATATATTATTATATGCGGCGTGCACTCCTTCCCTGTTATTGTAGTTTTAGTAGGGATCCTTATTTTTTTTTCTTGCAATTAAAATAGCCTATATTAATCAATGATAATGTAGCATTCAAATGAGGAAAGAATTTTTAAAATCGGTCCAGTACTTTTTGAGCCAATTCGTTACAAACATACTTACATACAAACCTTTCCGTTTTATAATATCATACTTAATATTACATTTTAGAGGAATTAAAACTACAGATAATAAATTTTATTTACAGGTCTTAATTTTGTTGACAAGCTTCTTACCCGAAGTTGGCAAAGCAGGAGAGGCGAGTGAGCAATTCTTGCAACTATATCAAAGTAATTTCTATTTTATTTTTGCCTTAAAAACTCATATAACATGTTACAAGATAATATAAAATAAATACTAAAATTTCTATTTTCTTGCAGGTCTGGCGTCTGAAGCGCCATGGAAACAATTCCTAGCGCTACGTGGAGTGCTGCAACAAATTGCCGACTTGATGACTAAAGAGATCGACCAACTGCATCGCCTTGAAGAAACTACACTGACTTCAGACCTTGCTCAAGGTATAATATTTGATTTTAATACATAACATTCATAATCTTACATAGATCAAAATTTAATTTAATATTGGTAATATAACTAATAATTAATTTCCAGGTTATGCTCTAAAACGCCTGACAGAACTGTTAGCAATGTTCCTAGAAGAGCCCGGCGCCCGTCGCACGTACAAAGGTCGCCTGGTCGGTGCGGTGCTCGGTGGGTATCTGTCGTTGCGCCGTCTCGTCGTACAACGCACACGACTTACTGATGACACTCAAGAAAAACTATTGGAACTGCTAGAGGAGATGACCACGGGTATATCTAGAATCGATTTATACTATTATTAGCTTTATTTATTATTTTTTATAAATCAAATCTAGGACTTCGTATATTCAATTCAAGAAATAAATTATAAATTAGGCGCAATTCCATGCATTTTCTTGTTGAATAAACGTTTATATTTAAATAATATTGTTTTAAATAAATATTTTGGGACATTTTTACAACAGCGCCATCTAGTTCCGTGGTAAGCTATGAGGCTTGTGTTACGGATACCAGATAGTTGCTATACTACATATATAAATTTTTAAATACATGTACATAATATAAATATTAACACCCATGACTGGAGAACAAACATTCATACTCAACAAATGAATGCCCCCAGCGGGACTCGAACCCGCGACCACTGGCGCAGAAGGTAGGGTCACTACCATCTGTGCCAAAAAAACAAACATATTTATTTAAAACGTTTATATTGTTTTTAGTTATTATGTTAATTAAGAGTCAATGATTTTTAATACAGGTACTGAAGCCGAAACAGCAGAGTTCATGGCGGTATGCATTGAAACAGTACAGAAGTACCCATTACAAGATTACCGCACACCAGTATTCATATTCGAGCGCCTTTGCTCTATCATCTATCCAGAAGAGAACGACGTGGGCGAGTTCTTCCTAACTCTTGAAAAAGATCCACAGCAGGAGGACTTCTTGCAGGTATACTATTAAAATAAATGACTAAATCTACCGCTTAACTTACTAATAATGTAATAAAAATAAATTTTAGTTTTTAATATTTTTGATGATAATTTTATATAAGTTTCTACTTACTACTCTAGGGTCGTATGTTGGGCAACCCATACTCATCTCTAGAGCCCGGCATGGGCCCGCTCATGCGAGACGTGAAAAACAAGATCTGTACTGACTGCGAACTAGTAGCCCTGCTGGAGGACGACAATGGAATGGAGTTGCTTGTGTGCAACAAAATTATGTCTCTTGACTTACCTGTGAAGGAAGTATACAAAAAGGTATGTATCCTGTTTTTATGAAGCAAAATCACTTTCAGAAAGAATAAAAAGTTCTGAATATTATTATTTCTTTTATTATGTAATTTTAGGTTTGGTGCACTTCTGGCGAAGGTGTAGATGCGATGCGAGTAGTATATCGTATGCGAGGCTTACTCGGCGACGCCACGGAAGAATTTGTGGAGACGTTGAGTCAAACCAACGCCGAGACTGTGGACGATGAGCAAGTCTATCGCATGGCTAATGTGTTGGCTGACTGCGGTAAATGAGATCATTAATAATAACTAACTTAATAAAATAGTCATATATATTTTTTTCATTATAACAAAAAATATTTATAAGTAACACAGTTTGTGTCTTTTTTTACGTTTACTTATACCTAGTTTTGTTTATTATGCCAACCTTTGATCATCAGTAATTGCTACAAAGATTTAAAAACAACGTTTACTGCACTACATGTTATAAAACAAATTTCTCTCTGCCATGTCTGTCAGTCTGTCTAGCTGTTCGCAATAAACTCGAAAACTACTGCACCGATTTTCATGGTGATTTCACCAATGGATAGAGTGGTTCTCGAGGAAGGTTTTAGTATATAATCTATCAAGTTTCGTATACATTTGCTAGCGACATCGTTTGCGCTAAGTCGTTTAATCTAGTCCCTAGTATTATATAATAAATAAATTAGGCCTGTAAATAAAAATGGTTTGAATAACTTTTGCTCTAAAGCGCATAGTTTCCGAGATATCGGCCAAACACTTTTCTTCAAAATTGCGATTGAAGCTCCACCTAGATCTGTCAGCGTTTTGTGTTTTATGGGTCAATAAGTGACCCTTACCCTAAAAAAAAAAATTGGATCGGAAATTTAGTGCGAGGTTGACCACAAACGGCTATATTTATTGTACTAAATCGTGTTTAGGCGGTCTGGAGGTGATGCTGCAGCGTCTGGCGGCGATCGGTCGCGTGGGCGGCGCGCGCGCGCTGGCGGGCACGCTGCTGCGGCTGCTGGCGCTGTGCGCGCGCGTGCGGCGCTGCGTGCGCGTGCTGACGCGGCCGGCGGCGCGCGCGCTGCCCGTGCTGCTGCACGCGCTCAGCCTCGCCGCCGCCGACGAGCGCGACATGCAGCGCGCGCCGCTCGTGTACCAGCTGCTAGAGGTACATATTATACGATATTCTTCTCAGCAGAACAGCTTTCCGAGCCGGTGGTAGTTTACTCACAGACTTACAGACTGACATTTAATTTTAATAATGTAAAAATGACAATTCAAAAGATCTTGTAAAAGTCTATTGGAATAAAGAATATTTTGATTTGATTTGACGTAATATCTGACTATATGGGAAATTTTTAATGAATTTTTTTTGATTGTTGTTTGCAATTTTAACCTTTTAATAAGCAGTATATAATAAGTTCTATAATATATCATTTGCAACAAGTATGTATGTTCATGTGAAAGTATGGATCAGACCTAAGATTTTAGAGACTATTAATTATAATTAGAACAGCTATGTCACCATCAAGTAAATAAATAAAATGTTAAAATTGGACATGGTAGAACTGAAAAAAAAATTATAAATTTTACAGCCTCACACTGTATTTAGATTTTTCTTCTTTATACATAAAAATTCTATATTTTTCTTATAGATTATGGAACGTATACTATCCGTCGCTGCGAGTGACAGCCTCGAGTCCTTCCTCCAATTCTCCTTAACGTTTGGTGGACCAGAACATGTACAAGCTCTTCTCAATTGTACTGAATGTCCAGGTATATACTTTTTGTCAATTTAATCAAAAGTAAAATATTTTGCTGATTGAAACTATTTATATTATAATATAATAATAAATATTTAACTTTAAATAGGTATCCGTAACAACTCTGTCGCTCTGGGACACCTAACTCGCGTACTGGCCGCACTTGTGTACGGCAACGATCTCAAAATGGCGATGTTAGTGGACCACTTCAAGCCGGTGCTAGATTTCGTTCTACTCGACTCTGAGCAATTTGGCGAAGAGGAGTTCTGCATGGAACTATTCTGCGTGCTGTGCGCCAATATAGAGAGAAACTCAATCGGAGGCACGCTCAAAGACTATCTGATATCATTGGGTGTGGTTCGTGACGCTCTGGACTATATTGTGGTAAGTAAAGAAGAAATTTTGTAATAATAATTGCATGTGTTCGCTCTATGGTCGATATTCTAGCAATCTTAATTGATAACACTAACTTATAATGAATCGGTTGAGAAACGCGGGAGTACAAAATAATTTATTTTTTTATCTTCGTCTATTAAGTTAACAAACAATAAAGAATATACAATAAAACAATAAATATTCATCCTAAAAATTGCAATATAATTTTTACTTTTAAATCACAGAAAAACGCCCCTTGCGTGAAGCCGACGCTAGTGTGCACGGACTCGGACGAACTGAAGGAGTTTATCAGCCGCCCCGCGCTCAAGTACATCCTGCGCTTCCTAACTGGACTGGCTGCTGATCATGAGCCTACGCAGGTGAACAATCATTATTAAATAGTTGATCCACTCGAGTTCGTCCCTAGATATGCTATAACTGTTGGAATAGATTTCTGAGAAATAAGTTATACTCTTACACTAAAAAGTGTCCTAAAAATATTATATTGTTCCAGTTAACCTATAGCTGTCATCATACCTAATTCTTCATCAAAATCTATTCAGTAGTTTTCTCATGTGGTCGCAAACAAACAGACAAAAATTCTAAAAACTATAGATTCGGCTTTTATGTCCTAAATAGTGACTATTTCTATTAGATTTTTCAAAAAATGTTCAATGAATGAAAACAGATTCTTCTAAGTTATAATTTTATTATAGGTATAAATAGATATTCTTCTATGATGATATTATGTTTTAAGTGATAAAATTCAAAATTGAATTTAAATATAAAAAAAACAAATCTTTTTATAGATGTTGGTGTGCGAAAAAGTTATACCGATCGTACATCGTCTGGAACAAGTATCGTCCGGTGAACACGTGGGCTCTCTCGCGGAGAACTTGCTTGAGGCGCTGCGCTCTCAACCGCAATGCGCCGCTAAAGTCCAACAAGTCCGGGAGTTTACGAGACAAGTAAGTTATGTTTTCGTAAAGAAATACTACATAACAAAGCTACACTTTTCATTCTAAAGAAGAAAACATATATTTATGTATTTTACTATATAGTTTTCATTTCAACTCAAAATTAGACTTATAAAAACTTTTAAATTGTCCATTTTTTACATTTTACTCCAACATAGGTCATTTCTTAAAAAGACTGTATTTATAATTTTATACGACACGTTTGGCTCAGTTGGTAGTGACCCTACTTTCTGCGCCAGCGGTCGTGGTTTCGAGTCCTGTTGGGGGCATTCATTTGTTGGGCACGAATGTTTGTTCTCCAGTCATGGATGTTGATATTTTATATTATGTATGTATTTAAAAAAAAATATGTGTAGTATATCAACTATCTGGTATCCGTAGCTTACCACGGAACTAGATGACGCTGTTGTAAAAATGTCCCAACATTATAATGAAAGTTTTTTTTCTCATTATTTAAAGAGCTTAGTCAAAATCTGACTATGTCGCTCTGTAAGTTAAACAAAAATTATTTTCTTAAATCTATACATATTTTTGCTAATTTATACAATAATATATTGAATCGTGTAGGAAAAGAAGCGTCTAGCGATGGCGGTGCGCGAGCGGCAGCTGGGCGCGCTGGGCATGCGCAGCAACGAGCGCGGGCAGGTGACGGCGCAGTGCAGCCTCACGCAGCAGGTGGCCGACCTGGCCGAGGAGGCGGGCGCCGTCTGCTGCATCTGCCGCGAGGGGTACAAGTACCAGCCCACTAAGGTCCGTGCTCAAAATAAATCATCATCTAATATATATAAATCACGTGTCACGTTGTTTGTTCGCGATGGACTCCTAAACTACTTAACTGATTTTAATCAAATTTGCACACCGTGTGCAGTTTGATCCAACTTGAAAGATAGGATAGCTTACATCTTAATTTATAGTCGCCATATTATTTTATTTCAAATTAAATTTTTATTATACGACTTAAGTGTGTATTTATCGGTTAGTTCTATAAAATCCTTATAGATGGCAATTTGGCATCTAAGTTGCATAGATATCCGGTAGATGGCGACGTATTTCTATTTCTAAATTATAGATGGCGCGTGGCCAAAATGTAGTAAGGACTAGTATTTTTATTTTATTAAAATATATATAAAAACCGTTGAATTTATTTTAATTCCCAGCGAGACGGGCCGGGTTTGCTAGTTTTAATATATATTTTAATTAGATTTATAAAAGCACTTTGTGTATGGTACATCTGAGTCACAACTGTTAAGATATTTAAATATATTCATACAAAATAAGCTGATTAATGAATTATATATTCTAGAAAGATATTGGTATATATTTACAAAAAATGTACAAATAATTGATTATTTATAGTCATTAATTATCGAGTTTAATAACATTACTACTGATTCGTCTCGGATTTGTGTCACGTAAGCTGCATCATCGAATTCGAATGTTTAATGCTGCGGCCACATTATCGCGATAACGCGAAGATTTGCGTTGTCGCGACTCGTCTGGCCAAAGAATTCGTCCTATCGCGAATCATCTTCGCGAGTACACGGTGGCTTCGCGCCGCTGTCGGTAAATTGCCGCACATAAAAGGAAATGAATTATCGCGACGTTCTAGACCATCGCAACGTAGTGAAATTATTTTTGATGTGGCCAAGAACGTTCGTCATGGATCGACCACGAATCTTCGTTCAATATGTAGCCGTACGTGCAAACCTAATGAACCAATGCAATCTGTACAGGTGCTCGGCATTTACACGTTCACAAAGCGCTGTCCGGTGGAGGAGTTCGAGGTGCGCGCGCGCAAGACGCTGGGCTACACCACTGTGTCGCACTACAACATTGTGCACGTGGAGTGCCACATGGCTGCGGTCAGGCTCGCTCGTGCCAGGTGATTTATAGTAGTTTTTAAATATTTTTGAAGTTATACTTCTTCTTATTCTTTTGGCGCGTTGGGGAAAAATGATGAGAGTAAATTTTCACGATGTGCGTGCACACCGACACGAAAAACTGACAGTATGAAGTTAGCTAGAGGACTTGCAACTATATTCACGATATTTATTCACGTTTTTTTACATCATAAAATAAAATATATTTTTACATTATTATATAATATGTAACAAGTGTACAAATAAATTAATACATTAATAATAGATACCAATAATAATTATTTTAATTATGTAAAAATATTTTTTTTATGATATTTAAATAAACTTTATTTAACTAGATAATGCTTTATAATAAAACGTTCAATGTATTTAATGCTCTTTTTTCTATTATTATTAGTGTCGTTTCTTCTACAAACGTAGGGTGATGCGAAGATAAAATTTTTAGAAAGATTTTTATCTATATAAAAATTTTATCTTCGCATCACCCTACGTATGTACGTATCTAAGAAGTATAACTTCTTACATGCGTACATAAGTACACACATCTTTTTCAATTAATAAAGCAAAATTTAAAATCTTTAATATAATTGGTCTATTTGTAACAAAATACTATTCTTCACAAGGGATGAGTGGGAAAGTGCAGCGCTGCAAAATGCGTCAACACGGTGCAATGGACTTCTGCCTCTGTGGGGACCACACGTACCCGAATCAGCATATGCGTCTTGCCTTGCGAGACACACTACTTATCTGCAGGTAATAAATAAAGCCATATTTGAAATTATTGATTGATTTTGTTGTTTAGTAAATAATATTGCTATCGATCTATTAATGTTTGGCAGATAACTTTAGAATGGCGCACTCAATACACGAGTCACTTATGTATTCTTGTAACATGCTGATATTACATTGTTTATTTTTAATTTTTACAATAACATAAGTGTTTATTTCCATTGCTAAACGATATAACGACAAATTATAAAATTCAAGATAGCTGATTTCAAAATGGCTGCCATATAAACTATGGTACGGAAGCTGAACTCTTTGTGGGCAAATCTAATAAGAATTAAATCGATTTCCAAATGTCCCCCAGGAGTGCACGGGCCACCGCGACATCGGGCACGGCTGCACGGTGCACGACCTGAAGCTGCTGCTGGTGCGGTTCGCGCGCGGACGCACCTTCCACGACGACACCGGCGGCGGCGGCCCGCTCTCCAACATGCAGCTCGTGCCCGCGCTCGTGCACATGGCGCTTTATGTTATCAATACGTATGTATAGATTTAGTTTTTTTTTAAAGAAGTTCCTTATCGCGCGTTGCGAAAGGGGAGCGGAAAAAATTAAGACCAAAAGTTGTAACGACACTTTTTGCTATGTAAGCCGTGCGGCGTGCGCGTGTTTCTCTGTCTGTCTGACTCTCTCTCTCATAGTTTTTATAAATCATGGTAAATAAAATAAAGGTGTTAAGATAATTTTGTAAAGTTTTTATAATAAGGAACTTCGTTCCTATCCGGTGTTTTTCTAGATTTTGTTTCAACTTTCAAGGAAAAAGTGGTTTCGATTTTTTTTTGTATGGATGTTGAATGAAATATGAATTGGCTTACAAACTCGTAGCATTTTTAATATTTTTTGTGAGATTTAAGCGAATATTTTACAGTTAATCACATTTATTCGTGGTGCTATTTAGATTTATTTGTTTCTGATGTTTGAGTTTTCTACAACATTTACGTGCACGTATTCCCTGTAAAGCATGCGAATAAAAAATAAAAATAAAGCTACAATGATGATCTAAATAATGATTAAAAGAATGTGTTACTAATATATTTATATTGGCTGTTAGGACCCGTGTAGCTGGGCGCGAGGTGACCGGGCTGGAGACGAGCCTGGCGTGGCCGCCGGCGCGCGTGCTCGAGTCCGCGCACGACGCAGAGGGCCCGCTGTACTACCTCACGCTCATGCTCCTGCTCTACCCACACGCAAAGTAAGCTACTCATCCTTTACTCAAAATCGGATTATTCTTTAGTTTTTTTTTTTGTTTTGGATAAAGGCATATTAGTTGTGCACACATTGCTACGTAAAATAGAGAGGAAATCAAAGAGATTGTTCGGTAAACAACGTCCTTTTAAAGCTCAGTCTAAACTTTTAGTCAGTCAAAAACCGTACTGTTATTTTGCTGGTTATGCGTCTATATTCATTATCAATTTTACAGTACTGAGAAACACAAAGGAATCTTTTTTACCTTGGAAATCATAAAAAAAAAGTATGCGTGTACTTATGTACGTTCACGCATTAGAAGTTATACTCCTTTGGCGTAACCGATCGAAAAATCTTTTAAATTTTTTTATCTTTCCCCTTATTCTACGTTTGTAGAAAAAATGACACTAACAATAGAAAAAAGGTATTTAATACATTGAAAGTTTTACTATAACGCATTATCTAGTTAAATAAAGTTTATTTAAATATCACAAAAACTAAAATGTTGATTATAGTTAACTTCAGGGTGTCGATTTTTCGTGACGGTGTGCGCGCGCATCGTAAAAATTTACTCATCATTTTTCCCTAACGCGCCAAAAGAAGTATAACTTCAAAAAACGTTCTCAATTTAATCTTGCCTGTATAAACCAACAGATGGCGCTCCCTCCGCGTAGACATGCTGAAGCGTGTACTAGTGATAGCGCATGTGCGTGCTCTGGCCCCAGGCGGGCCCGCAGTGCGCGCGCTGTCGGCGTCGCAGCGCGCGCCGCGGCCGTGGCCCGACTACAAGCCGTACGCCATGTTCGTGGCGCTGTTGCACCAGCTGTACACTATCATGTTTAAGGTCTAACTGTTGTTTGTTACTGTGTTTTGTGTTGGGTTCCGTCCATCAAAAATTTACTAGGTCAAACTAAGTTAAATTTTTATGGAAAAAATGGCAACTATTGCCCGTCAAACAAAAGAAAAATTACGTAAATCGAATCATATATCACAGAGTAAATAATAAAAGTAGTAATAAAAAAAATACTGATCGAATTGTTAACCTCCTCCTCCTCCTTGCGGAAGTCGGTTATAATAAAAAGAGCAAATCCTTATCGATTCATTTCGATCTGTCTGAGTCTATCGGATTTTTTTTGTCAGGAGCGCGTGAGCGTATCAAGCCAGTCCGTTTGAATTTCTAATTTTTATGTTTCTTTGGAAAAAATCATCTCGCTAATTTCAAACAACTATCATGTGATTATTTGAATAATCGTCATGAACAAATAACATTTTCGTGTTATCCATTTCTGAAGTAAATGGCCATTATATTATTTCGCACTAAGCGCAGAAAGTCGTAACTAGACAGTAACATGTCTAAAATACTATATCTAAATTGAAAATACCATAACAATATTTAACTCAACTTTATATCCACAGAACGTGAACGCAACAACAGTGGAGCAATGGCCGGTGAAGCTGGCGGAGTACATCCGCCACAATGACGAAGCCAACGCCAAAGCTGCAGAGCGCATCGTCACGACCCTCACCGACGAACTGCTGCCTTGCGCCTCCTTCGCGGAGTTCTGCGACGCAGCCGACTTACTAGAAGACATACCAGACCCCGACGCCTTCCTCCAAGCACTATTAGATGAGCAACCTTGAGATAGGCCTTTCGCGCCCTATTGCCTCAGCTACAACGGGTGCATGGCTTGTTGATACGGCGCCAGTGTTATAACTCCAGATTTAATGTCCTTTCGTATTCAATTAAAATATTCGCGTGTCCCTATTTATTCTATATTCCTATTTAAAATGCACTTTCATGTATCCTGTTTGGCTTCAATAAAGTTTTCGCTTCAATTGGTGTTTTATTACAATTTACATATTATGGTTAAGATATAGCTGTATAATTTTCTACTTGAATGCTCACTTGGTATTTTGCTCCTATAAGACAAGGCTTACGTCAGAAGCTAAAGCTACGATGTTTTAAAATTGCATAAAGGATTGGTCACTTCTATAAATGTACATAATATATTATATTATCCCGTGGCTCTACTCGAGCTGTAGATTTAAACTAGTATTTACTAATAAGTTATGTAATTCCTGAATTTCACTTTCAATGTAAAACTGTTGGGTGAGGGTCGATAAATAACAAAAACCGAATTTCCACAGTCATAATATGGGTGCAAAATTACTTTATTGTTATTATAAAACAAACAAATTCGTACAATATCATATCTATACTAATATTATAAAGAAGTAAAGTTTGTTTATTTGTTAAATTGTAAGGGGTAATCTCGGGATCTACTGAACCGATTTTAAAAATTCTTTCACCAATAGAAAGCCACATTATTGCTGAGTGTCATAGGTTACATAAAAAACCGAACAATAAAAAAAAATACGTGGTAGTCCGTTTTGCAAAGTGAATCGGAGAAAAAACGGTCGAATGAAAGCGTTTCTTACGAACGCTGCCTTAACTATGAAAGATATATTTTTGAGTTCTAGAGAAAAGATGTGGAGCTTAAAAATGCCTACAAAAACGTCAACGACAGCATATGTCTAACTTTTATATTTAAGTGACAAAAAGTAATTTTTTTAATATTATTATAGATAATTTAATTTTTAATTTTTAATATTAATAAAATAATTTAAATTATTTAAACACTCTGTACTAAAAAAGGATTATTAACATTATGCCCAACGAAGTGGGCACGGGTCAGCTAGTATTGTATAAAGGGACGCGTGTCACTACATAGTATAAAACAAAGTCGCTTTGTCCCTATATCCCTATGTATGCTTAAATCTTTAAAACTACGCAACGGATTTTGATGCGGTTTTTTTTAATAGATAAAGTGATTCAAGAGGAAGGTGCATGCATAACTAGCGGATCCCGCGGCTTTGCCTGTGCTAAATCTATGGAAGAGCAGGAGCGAAGCGAGGGCGAGTCGCTAGTATTAGTTAAAGTTACCTTAGATCCTATGTTGATGTGATCCTAGATACCTTATTCCCGACGTTTCGGCCGGGAAAAAAACCGTAGAATATACATAATTCTACATTGCAGAAAATACAGCACTATACTGGCACGTTTTTTCAGCCTACAGCAAAACTGAAATGTAGTGAAAATACAAGGTACTCGTAAATCTATAAGGAATAACAAGGAAAAAGATTGCCTTTACATAATTAGATGAAGTATGAAATAAAATCCTAAAATAAAGCTTATTCTACGCGTACTCCGGTTGCTGTTATAAAATTGAAATTGGATGTGTACAAAATTAACAAAAACAGACAAAAAATATTCTTTACATAAATATAAGACTGTACTGTGTGTGTACATAGTATACCCAATATGCCTCTAAAATTTGACCACAATAATTATTACAGTACCTATACTGTATAGTCAATGGAGAAATTTATTATTAGGTAGGTATGTCATAGTGCGTAGATGTACCTAACAGCACTCCATTATTATATCGCCAATAAAATTCATGACCTTTTTAAAGATAAATTAAATATTTTAAGTTCAAAATTTAATAAATAAAAAATAATATTATATGTAATTACACCTACTGTACTTACAAGAAAAACAATTTTAAACATTTTTTTTCTCTATTCCGGCTCTACTATCTCTGAAACGGCTGGACCGATTTTACCGAGAGTTTCACTAGGTGATAGCTGATGTTACAAGGAGTAACTCTCATTTTAGGAAAAAACCGCGCTTAGGGACCAACGAAGCGAGGATGAGTCGCTCTTGTATCAAAATATATTTAGAGCATTTTTTGCCAGTCCACGATAGTCGTAGGCAACAATGAAAACAACAAATTACCGGATAAAACAAAAAAAGTACTTACTTATAAAAGTATATCGTACCTACACAAAAAAAAAATTCTAAAAGCGAAGAAAGATGCAGCTATTGCCAATAGTTTACGTGACTTTTTACTAAAAAATTGCATCAAAATCGAACCAGTACTTTTGGAGAAAAATGGTAACATGGATTTGCACAAACAAACAGCCCCTCAACCCAAACGCATATACCGTCTCCGTTCTATCGTGGGTAATAACATATATCACATTTGTAGAGCATTAGTTTTTACCAGTCCACGACTACAAACAATGATGAACCTGACCTTGACTCGTGCGACACATTTTTAATAAGACCACAGTTGCGCAGCGCAAGTGATATGTCACGGATGATTAGAGCGCGGCAGTCACGATTCTTGCGCAAGCATCTGTGAAGATTGTGGGACGTCGTGATGAGAGATAATGTTTCGATAACTATTCTTATATTAAATAATGAATTGGGTCTAGGTGATTCTGACTTTTCTATGTTTTGTTTAGTAGAGCTTTGGAACTGAACATGGGTTTTTATTGCTTGTTAGACTTACATTTCCAAAAGGATCTGCATTCCCTATATTGATTATTAACTCATTGGTCGAGTAGGCCATGTACAGCTCAGAATCGGAGTTCCTGGGTTCGAGTTCTAGGTAGGGCCAAGATTAATGTATTTTTTGATATTTATAGTAAGTAGCTCGGAATTGGTAAGTTGACGGTTTTATCCCAGTGCCTTGAAGAGCACATAAAGGGGTCATGCACCTTAATTCTCACCATTATGTCGAAGTATATCAAATAGAGAGATTGGCTACACTCGGTGAAATTGGCCGCAGGGACGAAATCGGTCAGGAGGACATTAAATTGATTCTTTCCGACTGGCTTCAATCATTCTATTTGTAAAATAGTTTGTTAAACGGTTAAACTTCTGTAGTACATAACATGTTGCTCTCTAAATAAATTGGGCACCTATAGAAACTTCTTAAAAATTCTGTTTAATGCCTTGAAAATTGAAATATACTTTTAAATTGCATAAAAAAGACGTAGGAACAATATTCTAAACAAAAGAAAATATGTAGATGTGACCACAGAAGATTTTCTGTTCCGTAAATGTGACAGTGCACTTTATTGTTATAATTTAATAATCTGATTGCTAAATACCTAATAATTAGGAAATTAATAGTTTGTGTATAGTTATTAATATAATGTGGTCTACATTATATCTTCTCAAATAAGTAACAATAGAAACAGAAACTTGACTAACTATTATTATGTGTATGGATTGCCTCAGTTGCGATTACACTTGTAAATGAGACATTTTCATTAATTACGCACTAGTCATCTAGGTTAGCACTATGTGGGTGGATTATGACAGCTGGCACTGCATAATGCATGTCTTCAAAGGATTTTAATAACATTAGCTGATATTATCAGTAGTGTAATAGTGGGTACTTTATGGAAAATGTATGAAATTTGGAAGATAATATTCTTCAGATATATGGTACCTACTTATTAAGGTTCTTAGTTAAAGATAACTTTATTTTTGATTTCAAAACACAGTTTCAAGCAAGAAGCCACTTAATATTTTATCAGATAGACACGTCCGAAAAACTTAGATATCATAGTGTCACGGCAGTCACTTGATCCTAACTTACCTAATAATTACCATCAAAACACCAAATGAGCAATAACTTTGCTTTGCTTTTTCTTTAGGGGGTATTTTCAGCACCTAAACTGAGGTATTTAATGTGTCAATATAAATATTAAAATATAATATAAAACTCTTTTTTACTTTACAGTCTACTGTAATATTTCTCTTGAGCTTAAAATCTGATTCTTAACCCCAAGATGTAGACCGTGGTGCTTAGTGTCAGAAAATTCCATAATATTTAGGTATAAAAAATACGTTTCGAACATAGTTTTTTCATCCTTTTGTCGTGGGTTAAAAAAAACTACTCGTATATTTAGCAATAGTGTATATTTTGTATTTAATATGTAGTGAGTTATGTCCCCATGTTTATACTTTATACGTCTACGAAATGTAACATTTACAGTAGGCAGTACGCCCTCGGGAAATATTCCATTAAACTTAACTTACATTTTATTCACATAAATAGGCTTAATACTCTTGTAATTTCTATATTACATTATTCTAGACATAATTTATCATATTCGTGGTAGTTCGTCATAAATGCCAATATGGCGTAGATATCATGTATATCATGTATATAAAAAGTAATAATTTTATTGAATACACACATATACTCGTATTTAATAAAAGAAATACAACAATTCTCAAATTTCAGCGCATCAAATATTCGACTTTGGATATAATAATAAGTTTATAATAATTAAACAAATGTATAAGCCCATCAATAAATCTTATAATGAATTCTAGGAGTATATATAACAAAGTTTTAATAAGTTTCTATCAATGAGCTTATATAGCAGTCTCTAGTGTAAGGGTACCAAATGTATAAAATATAGTAATATTGCTTTATAATATGTACCAAATTTTAAAAACCAAATTAATGTTTATTAAACTTGGATGTTTCTGGTTTTTATTACACAAGAGACAAATAAGGCACAATTTGAACATGCGAGTAACTTATAAATCGTATGAGCCGCTGTCTCCGGTCTTGCCGATGCGGAGCACGAACCTGTAGACAAGGCCGGCGGCCACACCGCCCACGATCGGTCCAACCCAATATACCTGAAAATAATTATTATATTATAATATGTTGGTTATATAATAAAAAATAAATTTAAAAAACTCAGAGTACAGCCCAGTCTTCTGTTGATAGTGGACCAAAAGTCGGAGCAGCACATTCGTTCATGGACACAGGATAATTATCATTTGTAATATCAATGTCATAAGCAATAACTATTATAAAAATTTACTTCGTATAATAAGGTAGAAGAGGCAGAAAAAATCTGATTAAGAAGTTTTTAAAACTCTCAACTTGATTGAAACAAAGGCGTAATCACTGATCTTAAATAATAAAATTACTTTACATTTCTTTAACAATTTCTAACAGCAGAGAGTAGATTTAAAAAGCAACATTAAATATTTAGTTTGCGTGGAAAAATAATTCGTAACACATAAGTATGCTAACAAATATGACCTTCGAAATTATTTGCTGACAAACTAAACGTAATGGAGTAAACTAACACGTATCTATTGAGATGTTTGTTAATATATTATAATACGTTATTTAATATTGATTAGATGGAATTATTTGCTATAGTACTTATTAACACGAGATGTTTAATAAAAAAGAATAATTTAAAATGTTGAATTGATTTCCTATTTTACATAAATAATTTTACAAAATCTTTAAAAGCATTTTTTTAAATATCAAAAACTGTTACTAAATGCGTAACATTAACTTTACTTATTTTACTATGACTAAAAATACTTAATGTGAATAGAAACTTTAGAAAAGTTACATCATTACTATGAACCTTCTTTTAAAGCTAATTTACGAGTAACAAACGATATCGTTTCAAAATCAAGTTTTGAAAAGGCCACAAGTGTTTTTTGATGTCAAATTGTAATTCTAGAGAAGTGAATTGTATTATGAAGTGGGTTTTATAAACATTCTAAATAATTTATATTACCTTAAGTAGAATTATCAGTGAAAGGTATGGGAATATATGTTATAACAAGCTACAATCGTTAACACCGGATAGACATTGTAGAGTCTTACGTTTATATACGTATAGCTCTACACTCGGGTCATTTTGTCATGTGATGCGGTGAAAGTCTCATCAGTAATGGGTTTTATATTAGATATGCTGGATACGTTGACTTTATAAGCTGCTTTTATAATAATGATGCACAAGCTCACGTAACTACGTTAAATTACTGGTTTTTGTAATACTCGAGTAAAATTTTAATCATTTGTTTATTGAATATTTAAATTAATTATAAACGTATTAAAAAGTCGACTTCCTTTAATAGAGTTTCAATTTGGTTATTATGCATATGTATTTATATGTAGATACTTTTAATAACTTTTGTTGCAAAAAAAACTTTCACGCTTTGAAGTGTTCTAGTGTTTACTGAATCATATGTACTTGTTTAATCTATCTATATCTAATTCTGTTTACTTCTCATATTATCGTCCTTTACCGATCTAGGGTAGGCAATTTTAATTGGCGTAGAGCCAGCTGCAACTACGCTTTCTACACTGGCCAAGTATATGCTTAGAAACGGAAATGAGAGAAAGGCGTAATGAAGTGTAGTTGCACTGAACAGGTCATTAGTTTATTTAATAATCGGTTTAAATCGGTGTTTTTGACCAACTTATTATTTATTTATACATTTAATATCAAAATAAAAACTTTTACGTTCAAGCAAACTAATTCGCAGGATATTTTCACTGACTGACTCTGATAATGTCAAAAATGGTGATTCGTTAAAATCGTAATTATTCTAAAAAGGACACTACAAAGTTTTGAAACAAGTGTCTAACACAACAACAGATGTCTAATACACAAAAAATGTATGTTTGTTTGTATATACGGTCTTGAAACGAACATAAATCGTCACACTTAACATTGTTTAATAATATTTCTTTATTAACAGATTGGGCAACAAACAGCATTTATTTACAAAATATATTCTACATTAGCCAATAAAGTTTCCACTTATAAGTAAACATGGAGTGAAGGTACAAATTAAATATTTGTATAAGTTGAGTTCAGTTGAGTTGAGTTGAGTGCACACCACATATTACATCAAGAATGATCGAGTATGCTTAATGTTATATTATGTAAAATATAGGTATATATTACCCAGTGAGCAGTCCAGATACCCATGACGAGGGCAGGGCCGAAGGAACGAGCCGGGTTCATGCTTGAACCGGAGAATGGAACCTGTGAACAAAATTCATAAATCATAGTATCGAGTTTTGCGTGGCGTTTTTAAATATTTCCATATTGCTTATATATTTATTATAAACACAGTCATAATCATCTCATAATTATATACCTACATATCGTGCACTTAATATTTTTAAAATTTACATAAGTAGTTAATAGCTTAAGGTTGTTAGATTTTCAATTAAGATTTGAGATATACTCGTAGGTACGTTTAAAGCTATTCTGTAATAATATTGAATCTTCACATTAAATAAGTTACATGCCAGGACTTCTTATAATAGATATGTATTTTTTTCTTCATTCATTCATTCAAAGCCAAAAACATCGAAACTAAAGAGATTTTCACTACAGGTTGACTTAGACCTTGGCATTATAATAGGTATTGTAAAGATTGTTATATGATAATTGACAAGTGGGATATATTATTTTATTTATTGTACGTACAAACCCTAATTCCATAAAAATATTTCTAGATAACAACTGTATTATACTGAACATAACACTAAAAGTTTTTCTTTGATAAAACAAATGTTGATGATAAAATAAAACCTAAGCTTGTAGTAGTTTTCTTATTCCATGAGAATACGTATCAATATTATGATGGTTTAAACATAACATAGTATATAACCCAACATAGCTGTGTCTCACAATTGATGTCATAATAATGAGATAAACGTATGTATGTATATATGTATTTACAGTGCGTGACTGTACAAACACAGATGCATTCTCTATTTTTTCAACTCTCACAATTTGATAGGACGGCAATTTGACTCTACCGGTGACAGATGAAGATGTGGGACTAAACACAGGAATTAATACATTGCTGACCTCCAAATTACGCATGCTCTACTAGTTATTTCATTCATCATTTCATCATGTGGGAGCCATCCGAAACTAGACTCTAGAACTAAAATCCAGTAGTGGTGTAGATTGTTAGCGGGGATGCTATATATACGTAATCACTACATTTTACATATTTATTCATGTTCACAATATAATAATGATACTTACACAGGCAGCGTGGCAAGCAGTAATGCTGAGACCGATAGCAAGGGGCGCGGATCCCTTGAGGTCGTTGCGGCGCGCGTCGCACACGCCCTGTACCACTAGCACTAGCACGAACGTAATCAGAGCCTCCACTAGTAGAGCCTAATATTGTAAGAAAAAATATATTAACTAGCTGAATTTGATTTGTTTACTTGAACCACCCAAAAAGACCTTATTTATTTTGAAGAAAATTATCTTAATATATATATAAGAAGGAAGAAAACCGCTGTACTTAAACTTGAAATTTGGCAGGGAGGTAATATATATTATATAGTTAGTAGAGGTCCGCTGAGAACGGATTTTACGACAGGGCCGGATTAAGAACAAATCCATGCAAAGCAAGTATGCTACTAATTTATAAATGCCAAAATTTTTATTTTTATTTATACGTTTTACATCTTTACAATAAACATATCAGGGGATTTGATTGAAATTAAGAAAGGAGAAAACATGTTACTCGAACGAGGTCGCGGGTTAAACTAGTAATTACATAAAATTAGGTGGTTCTTGTTGAATAATTTGGTATATCATACAGTGTTCAAATTATATACCTGAGGCTCGGTCACGTTAGCTCCAGGTAGAGTCATTCCGAAAGACTGCACTCTATCTTCAGGTACAGCCAACTGCGAAAGAACCGAACCATTAATATTGTAATGTAACTTACCAATTATGCCACAATATATTATTACATATTTTTATGAATATAATAGAGATCCTGCAATTGAAATCCGTTACCTACTTCTAACTGTTTATAGTATTAATATAAATAATATAAAAGTAATAAGATATAGAAGTACTAAGACAATAAAAACGGAATTAAATTTAAAATTGAATAATAATGTTAAATATAAAATATTTATTTAAAGTTATTTAAAGTACTTTGTTCTAAATAAAATGACTGATAAAATAATTAAACATGAACATCGCAATAATGTAGTTTAATCAAATAATAAACAAATCGTGATCTATTAAGTGGATGGTCTTTGCTTGCTCTTTGCAAGTAAAATGTCGCATCTGCTGCATCTCGACGCGAGGTCGCGCGCGTAAATATTATTAATTGCCTCTTTATAATTAAGCGCACACGCAACATTGAAGCCTCAAAATTAAATACATACTCGAATTTTAAACACGTCATTTTAGTTTAACATTTAATTGACAGCCAATAATAATTTTTAACACAGTGTTGACCATTCATTTTCTCAAGAGTTTAATGAATGTAAGTTGTGAAATGTCAATATGAAATTATTCATCAAAACGTGCTATCGATCATAATGTTTAAATAACATCTTATTACAAATACTAAAACCTTTTCAATCTATCAATGTTTACTTTAAATGTCCCTTACTAGTTACTTTCAATGTTAATATTTTAATATATTCAAAGTAAAGGTATGAGTGACATACTCGTAGGTTATATTGTTTATTTGTTTTTATAACGCAATATTTATTTAACAACTTAGACGTGATTAAGTACAATAATATTACAAGCTCGCAGACATTCAATGGGTTTATTGTATCCACGAACATCGATCTAGTTGCTGATTGCATATGTCGTAAAGCTTGTGCCGCATCAGCTTGAGCACGATTCATAAGCTGGTTCCCGAAGGTTGCTCTACTTGTTTCTTTATTCTTTATTCTTAGAGTCGTAGAGCATCAGTGTCAAGGCTAACAACACCTTTTCACAGAACGACTAAAGTATTAACACATTTGATTCAAGCTTCATAAGGGCATATAATGTTGTACTATTATCCTTATTAGGAAAGCACTCATTAATTGTGATTAATTAAAATGTATTTCTTTTTTTGTATAAATATATACAGACAGTAAGCTCTAATTAATATTATATATAAACAGATCATATCATCATCAAAACGCAATAAAATTCAGTTTCAAAAAAAGCCATTCTTGTAACAAAACATTTATGTAGAGCATTGAAAGTTATGATTTAGATCTTTTGATAAAAGTTTGATATTCTATTTGGTAATTAAAGAGGTAACTTTAAATACTTACTCTTATGAACGCTGCTCCAGCTGTGGCTCCTAAGCATTGTACTACGATGTAGAAGATCGCCTTCAACAACTTAACATCGCCCGCCGCGAACAGCCCGCACGTCACCGCCGGGTTTATATGTCCGCCGGATACGTGTCCTATGCCCTAAAAGAAAAAATCAAATAAATACTGAAAAACAGCGCTGTCTAAGACTCTGACCTCAGCAGCATCAGCTGAGTTAATACCCTTTGCCATAGAGTTAAGCCACCTAATATATGTTAAATTCTTTTTACTGTTCTTCATGGCAATAAACGATTTTATTATTATTATTATTAAATTATTACGAATAAACAAATTATAAATTAATTGAGTTCTACTGAAAAAGTATAAGCAAAATCTATTTACGTGCAATATATTGGGTATAAATCACTCAATCGACATTTAACAAGCTCTTAGTATCGATTAAATATAGCGCCAATAAATTAGGAGTAAACTTTAGTTTTAGTATGTTTAAAGATTCATGATAATAAATTTGTTTTCATATTTTAATGGGGAATCTTATAAAATATGAATCTGCAAATGTATGTTTCATATTATTTTGCGAAAACTATATTATATCAGCTGAAAACTTAACTGTAAAAATTAATTTTTAATATATTACATTAATATATAAATAAATATTAAATTAATTACCTATAGATATTATAAAACGACTTTAAATTGTAAAATATATTCATGTTTTATATTTTACGAATGACGAGTCTTCTACAAATAGGTATATAGAAATTAATTAATCTGTCAGTGTAAGTTACACGTGATTGAGCGATCATATAAAGAGGTGCAGCCTGTGAGGCTGTGACCCATTATTGTAAAACGTGTCATAACTCATAGGTCAGGGCACAATAGATTGCTAACAAGACGTACCAAATGAAGCTGTATGTGAATACTTCTAATTCAATCGTAGGTCGAAAATCGCTCTATAAATTACAGTTGGATCGAGTGTATTTAACGTATTTTATGAAAATGATTGAATTCGAAACTTATTTAATTAATTATATTTTTTGTATGTTTCTTTCAAAGTCATGCTAATTGACACTTAATTACTGTATTTGGCATTAAGTGATCGTTTTATTAAATATCACGAGTATCGGAAATCATAAAAATTATTCACAATATCGTACCAACATTGACCTTATCCAGCAACGTTTAATAAAAAAATAAATCATCCTTAATATGTCAATACTATGAAATGCCAAAATATTTTTGTAAAATCTAAAGAAATAATGTTGAAATTATCTAAGTATCTTAAATAAATAATAATTAAATAAATAACGTAGCAAATATATAAGTATTTTTTTGAAATGTCATGTCCGATCTAAACAAAACTAAAACTTTACACTCGTTTCGTCTAACAGTACACAATTTACACCGAGAGCATAATGTAATGTAATTTGCTTTAAGTGAATATATTAAAGATCAATGACACCGTGGAGGTGAGCGTTAGAGTAGCCGTGACACTGGAATACTGATTATATAATTTTTTTTAATAAATTAACCATTAAATTAATTTAAGTGGCAATTGAACGAACGGAGTGAACCTTAATTTATTATTTCTTTATTTTTACTTAACGTGTACAACTTAGTCATATTAGAGCATCATTATACTTTGCTTAAGGTTGACCAGTGGCTCTCCTCGACATTACTTTAGATTAAATCGATTAAAATGTTCCGTGAACGATTAAAAACGTTAATTGGCAATTACATATACTAAGGGTCACTGCAAAGCTTATGAATCTTCGATAGTCCCGAGTTTAATAAACATAACGACATCCTAATGGACTTTAAGTTTAAGTATGTTTAATGAGATTATTAAAACCAAAAAAAGCTATACCAATACAAATATTTAAATCGTAACCAAAGTGAAATCTGTAGATTAAATAATTTTGGTTAAACAATAAGTTTTATGATAGAATAGAGACCCTGAAACAAGTGTTGTTAATATTATTGTCTTTTTATATACAGTGTGTAATTAAATTTATAATCATAATGATAATTGTTACTCTAGCTTACATTTAGAATACCTTTTACTTCGAGAAAAGCTTTCGTTCCTCTGTAGATTTTCCTTAGAAATGTATATGAATAAAGCTGGCTGGCTAAACTTTAGGAGAAAGACACATCAGTACAATGTAGGTACCTACTAGAAAATTGTAATTCTAAAACAAGCATAAAGAAGTAAACGATAGCTATAATATTTCATGTAATTAAAATGTACGTATAAACAAATACACGAGCGAAGCGAGGGGAAGTCGCTAGTATCCTATCCTAAAAATGGAAAATATTTTCAAACGATTGCGACAGATATGAAAATTTATTTCATCGTGTAAGACTTAAACATAATCGAATGTAATAGGTTGCGTGTACCAAATATCGTAACGGTGCTCCCATGTGGTGCCATGCGTGCTAGTACCACCTAGTATGCCCCGCCTGCGGTCACCGTACGATCAAGGGCGCCTACAATCCCTAAGGTGACTTAGTGCAAGAGTTAAGGTAAAAATAAACTAAATAATTATTTTTGACACATAAGTTTTATAATGCCTATATTTATTATGTCTTACATTTCCTCATTGCCCTTTTAACCGCAGCTACCAAATCCTTGAATTATTTTTCCGATATTATGTTCGTATAAAGATCCTATAAGTATTTTTTTTATATTTAAAAAAAATATGTTGGGAAATCATTACACACATCGCCGTAGTAAGCTACGAAGCTTGTGTTACGGATACGAGATAGTTGATATATTACATATATAAGTTTAAATGCATACATATTATAAATATAGACACCCATGACTGGAGTACAAACATCCGAGTTTAACAAATGTATGCCCCCAGCAGGCTCGAAGCCGCGACCGCTAGCGCAAGAAAGTAGGGTCACTACAAACAGCGCCAAGCGTGTCGTCAAATCGAATATAATTTACATGATAATTGAAAAGTAAAAAGGTAATTTATTAAATAGCAATAAATATTAAAAACGCTGAAAGCGTATAACTTAATATGAATACCTACATCGGTAAGACACATTACACACGATTTAGCGCAGTGTCGGACTTCGCTCGCGCCGGATATATTAATCAGATTCTACCAATCTAACAACCATTTAACTCATAATGTTTTAAGTGTTAATCTAAGTAGGCAATTAAATAGAGCGAGTATTTGAAGTAAAATTAATGAAGTTATTATTTTTGTTACTGACTTTTCCACAAATTCAAAAATATTCGTATCAGGTTACGATAAAATTATTTTTATTAAGCTTTTAAGCTCAACTCTAAACGTATTGAAAACAACAATGAATTTATTCTTATCATGGCCATAAGATGAGAAAAGGGTATTAGTAAAAGCTATCATATGTATATTGAGTTAAAATGAACAAAAACAAAATTAAATTGTGGCAATTGCATAAGCGTTTGGTTAACATAGATTAGTTTAAAATCCATTTATGGCAAACCATAGGTATAACAAATCCAAATTATGTTGTCAGTGCACATGTGAGTACGGGTCATAAACCTACGTATTGCACAACGCAATTATTAGGCACCAGCCTGACCTAGGTCCCAGGCGAGTTGTGGCACCATATAACTATCTCGTCAATTTCGTTTAGTAGCAGTTACTGTAGACTGCTTTCCAACTAACAATAAAAAAATATAGTAAAAGGTAATAAAATTGTAAAAAAGCGTTTTTTAAATTACTAAGTATAAAACGAGTTATATATTATCTTTAACTAAAAGAGTAACCTTTTTTTATTATTACTTGTATAGTACTTATTCAGGGAATAAATGAACATATTTCCATTATATAATAATATAATATTTACTATCTATAAACATACATATTATATCTATTCGTTTTTATATAAATAGGTAACTAGATGTGATAATATCTAATGCTTTAATCCTATCTTTAGATATTTATCTACTTATAATATTATATTCCGCTGTCAATGAACTGAACTACTTCTTTGTTATATTTTAGTTATAATCTAATATATACTTTATCACTATTTTATTAATTAGTACGATAATATAGTAATGGTAATTTTTGCCCGCGGCTTCGCTCGCGTAGTTGGTACTACGATAATAATATAATGTCTCGTGAGTCGCTCTTTGCTGATTGTTCGCAGCCTGTACAAATACCCGCAAACTATGTAGCACATACTATACTACAATGTATATACTTAAAATATCAAGAATAATATAATTAATGAATATAATTTTATGTTTTTTATCTTAAGCACACACATGTGTAAAAGTAAACGATAAGGAAAATGCAATTATCTTTCAACGATTTAATTGATTGCTACATCAGATTCGAAATAAAATTCATATTTTTATGTAATACAATTATTTTCGATTCGATCATTATCTTCGAGTGTGTTTTACAATTAAATTTGTAATCACCACAATCATGAATAAGGAATCATCTAGATTTTCTCAATATTATTTAAATTCATCTAAGATCTGTTAAAAACTATATGTTTTTTTAAACTTCAAAGGTTTTCAGTTCAGCAAAAAGACTGAAAAAGACTGAGAAATTGTATGTACTTAATTAGCACGTATTTTTTGTATGTAATATGCAATACATATGTAAATATGAAAAGCCAAAAATATTATTTTTATGTAATTTTCCTAATACGAAAGATTAGCTGAAAATAATATTATAAAATTTATAAAGCAAAACAGAACTTTCGCGTCCCCACTGACGACAACTTTTTGCAGATAGAGTACAGTTATACTTAAGTGTTCTAGATATCTTGACCGGTCACAAAATTCTTGCATGTCCTTTTCAAGTCTTATTCATTCTTTCACTTTATTCATTTATTCTTTAAAAAGTAAGACTTATAAATGATTAATATTAATTTCGATTTAATATTTCTTGTACTTATGAAAGATATTATAAGAATAGACTTCATAAGTGTTGTAGTTTTAAATATTTCGAGACATTCACACCTGTGTTATGGATACGAGACAGTTGATACACTACCTACTCATATTATAACTTATAAATATATCAAAATATTTATAAACACTTCTGGAGTACAACAAAGCAGGATTCGAACCTCAGATCACTGGCACAGTAAATAGGGCCACTACAAACGTCAAAGTCGTCAAAAGTTTGTCTCTTACAGTCTCCTAAATATAAATCAAACATAATACAACATTAAAAGAGGCTATATTTCTTACTTATAAAACAGTCCGTGGTAATCTGTATCATAAATTAAATGCAATTACGCGCTGTAAAGTTTGTGCCCTTTGACATAAGCTCTTAGCTGTCACCACGGAATCTTTAATATATCGATCGTAAGTAATAGCTTCAATTAATCGATGTTTGTGTATCGTAAATTCATTTTGGATATGGTATTTAAACTCTAGATATCCAACTACGTAAAGATGTAAACTTCTTCATTCAGCAAAGCAATATTACCTAATACCTCTTCAACAATATTCGATTCGTTAAACAAATATTATATTCAACATGAGTAACAAACAATGGAACCATGACATAGAGATTTTTTATATTTTAAATGTTCAAATTATTGTAATCATTAAATATTAAATAAGTTACTCATAAAAGTTAATTAATTTTTTCACAGTCATCCTTATATTATACTATAAGGAAGTGACACTGATCTGTACACTGTGGAGTATATTCACTGTACTCATTGTATCACTATATAATACGTACTAGGTAGATATGTACCTACGTGATGTATTGTGCGTCTAAAATTATTTGTAATTTGTAAGCATGCCTCAACGTTGTAATATTCAGCTGCGAATATTATTTTGTCCTTACTATCCTAATATATATTTATATTATTTTATTAATTCATTGTTTTTATAAACCTTATTAAAGGTAATAACTTTTTATTATTCATTAGGTGACTAGTTCCACTTGCGTCAAAGGCACTGCTATGTACATTTAGGTAATTATTGTTCATATTACAATTAAGATATGACCCAATAAAACAAAATGTTATAAATGACAAACATCTGAATTTTGAAATAACAAGTAAATAGCCAAATAGGGTTAACGAACTCACGATCTCATAAGTTTTTGTAATAAAGCTCAATAATTTACTATAATGAGTATTAAATATGCAATGTTGCACAATGCATTTTTGGTATCGTAACATGACAAATCAAAACACAAAATGATTACCTTCGTACTACTTATACGTTCTTATAGATGCAAATGCATATTGTTTTTTATATGAGACTAGACTTTTCCGCGGCTTCGCTTAATTATGTTATCTCGTATGATTTTTCAATTCGGACCAGTAGTTCCTGAGGTTAGCGCGTTCAACCAAACAAACTCTTCAGCTTTATATTATTAGTATGGAAATATAGCTTTCATTTAATAGGTTTGTTGACTTTTTAGAACTTCCCCCTACAATGGAATGACCATTTGTATAATTTTAATACTTTTTAAAATGCATAGTTAAGATAAGTTGACATAAAGTATGTAATTCATTGGGATTTAAAGATTATTTTAACTGAAGATGATCGTTAATATCGAAAGCGCATTAAAATTATCATTGCGTTAAAAGTTTGTTAAAGAAGTAAATGTTATAACAAAAATATTTTATGAGATACAGAAAAGTGTTAAAAGTGGTTCTTATCAACATAAGCCATCCGATTAACTTTCCCTTGATTATGGGATTTAGTTACTAAGCTTTCTTCTTAATAACTTTAATTATAAATACCAGAAATCCTTTTAGGGAGAGAAAAAACTTAATGATGTCATTAATAACTTCCACCTGTATTAATCTAAATGGCAGCTACCGGTGCTATAAATGACTTTACTATCTTTAATAGATTATCTGTAATAAAAGCTTTGCTTTCTCAAGTAAATTATGTATAAAGTAAATTTATTACCATTAACTTATAAATAAGGTACAATACATAATGAAGTAATTGATTATAATTATTATACAGTCCTTCGTAAAGTCCGAAACTGAAAACAAGACTTTTTTAATTGTCTTATCTGTAAAATCTTAAAAGATAGGATTATTTTTCTCTCACCGTGAGTGAGAAAAATTATCGTATAAAATAAATCGAATAAGTTGGCAATTGCAATAATCGAATCCGATCACTCTCAGCCAGCTTGACGCCTGGAAGCTTAACATTATGAAATGTTGCGTCTAAACTATAAGAGAGACCTCATTCTATTTTTATTAATAAAATTCAGTTCAAAGTCTTATCAGTTTGTTCTACTACGTGTTATATTTTCTTTTATTGACAAGCACATTAACTTAATTGCTTTTCTAATATAATTTGATCCGAATATTATAAACGTATTAGAGTAACCAAGTTTAAAATTACAATGTCCTCAAATTTGGCAATCGTCCATTTCAGAAGTCAGAGGTTTTTGTATCAGTGTAGAGACTTGAGAGGCACTCTAACGGTACAGGCGGCGCAGTGCGTATCAATGCGTTTTATACTTAAAATTTAAACCGGTATAAGTGAAGTATCACATTGACATACAAAATTACTCGATCAGAGTACACTCCGTACATGTTAACCATCTAATAAAGTACATTTTTTAAGACCAGTATAGTTTGAAGATTTAAAGGTTATATTAAACCTTATACATATTTATTAACAAACTAAGAAATATATTAATTAAAATTTATTGAAAGTTTCTAACCAAAAATTTACCTTTCAATATAATCGTAAGATAATCGTGATCCATCTTCGTGTGTTGGCATTAGGGTTGCCAGATAGAAACTTATCCGGGACAATTCTAGAACAACGGTGTCGGGTCGAGATCATAGTAAAAATATCTTGGTTTTTTTTATTTTCAAAGGTTTTAGCCGTGTGACGTGTTATTCGTTGGTAGTTTATTTTGTTTCAAAACTAGTAGGTTTTCGGAATTCGGGACAATATGGTTTAATTACTGGACACGGGACAAGACGCAGAATTCTGGGACAGTCCCGGATTTCTCGGCCATCTTGCAAGCCTAGTTGGCATGCGAGTGTATGGCTTAGGCACTCCGTAGACGTACTACTATCTTTATAATATGTATGTCAATAACGTCAATTACAAATACAAGTTGATATACAAATTACTTAAGCATCTACGTATCTCCTTAAATTAAGCTTAATTTATTTTTACATGGTAAAGTAAAGTATAAGTAATATGAATTATTTGTCACAAATTAAGTCATACCGATCGACCTCAACATTCCGGGCCAAATATGACAGGCGCCCCTATGAGATAGGTACCTACAAAAAATCTACGCACTTTGTTTCGATAACAAAACAATAGCTGCCTCGACGCTATTAGCAATAAATAATATTTACATACCATTAATTGCATAGACAATGCTCACTACATCGTCTAGATGTAGTTTATATTTTAATTTTATAAATAGAATTGTTTTTACTTTTTTAGAGCTCGGTGGAAAGTAACTGGGAGTTTAAAAAAAGGTAGGTACATTGAATAATCATTTATGGTAATATTGATATACAAATAAATAAAATTAAAGTACCTATCTGTTTGTTATGTGAAAATAACAACTTTTTACCACTAATCTCCGAATCGGTTTGACTGATTTTGACGGGACTTTCACTGGCAGATACTCGTAACTGATGTTATAAGGAGTCATATGGACTGCTTTTATTTTAGAAAAAACCCGAACGAAGCCACGGTGAGTCACTAGTTAATTGATAATAATAAATCAGTTCTGCGAATCAGTAGTAATACTTTATTAAAAGTATTTTTCCTCATTAATGGAATTTTTAGACCCTAGTTTACAAGAACAACGATATTTACTATCATTTCACAGCCAATTGAAGAAAGCGATTTAGACTCACTTTCAAATCCACAACATATCAAAATAAAACAAAATTCACGGACCCGCTTGGCAGTTTAGACAGAGAAAGCACATCAGATACTGCTACAATATTACTTTCACTATAATAAAAAAATTAAATTACGAGCTTTTTCTACAAATAAAATAAAAAGTATTATCGTTTGAAGTTTTAATATTAATAGGAAGAGAAGAGTTCCGTTCAGATGCGAATGAACCGGTCGCATGTGGGTCAAGTGTAGTCGGTGCACGTTACGTCATTACCTTTCAGCTTAAAATTAATATACTTTTTAAATAGAATAATAATTATTATTAATGTAACAAAATGCCTGAGGGTAACAATATTTTAATATGTATGGCAAGTTATACAAAACCCAAAAAGTTTTGTTTATGCTATATTTCTTACTAGCATTTTATAGTTCAGAAAACCAGTTCTTATATTTTAAATATACTAAATCCTTCACCGACAACATGGCGTATCCTATAAAATAACTTCCATGTCTATCCGGTTTGTAGTTTTTGCAGTTAAATCGAATGAAAGAAATTTCGCCATTTATTAGTATAAAGATAGATATATTCTAAAACTGAATTGCAATATATAACCAGTTATGGAGAAGTGAAATTTGATATTCGGTATTTATTCGATCAAATAATAGTCTTAATTAGTGTAAGAAACCATATGTTTCTCAAAGCCAGTCAAGAGCGAATACACCTATTTCAAATGGCTAATATAAACTATCATCAATTGGGCCCTGAGGTTGAATGATGTATTTTTATAAAGTATTTTTATTAGAATAAACACTTATGAAAAGGTCACTAAGTTGCTTCACTCATTATAAATTGTCCTGATCGTCTACGACTCTACGAAGGTACCCTAAAAATGTCTTAAACTAAGCTTTATTTATTTAGATTTTCAACGTAATTTTTTCAGCGAAAAGAACTGCATGTTTTTTAATTAAATTATGCCATTCAACGATAAATCATTAACTATATTATATTTAAAATATAGCTTGTTTACAGATAGCAGAATCACGTTCAATGATTTCCGAAATTATTTTAACACATAAATGTTATAAGCTCATATCTGATAAATATTTAAGCAACGTCCATTTCAGCCAATTACTAGATCCACCTAAATAAACGTTCATTGAGACTTTACCAAAAATGGCAATGTCCACTAATCCTTCTAGTTAATAGAGGCGAATTGAAAGTCAGGGCTGTGAAGTCAAAACGGACCGAGACGTATATAAAAGATGCCAGTAATTAGCTGTTGAGAGCCAACGAAGCGTGTAACGTTGATTGATAGCATTTTTCAACATAAACATCTTTCTGTTATATAAATGTTATGTTATTGCAATTTTGCTGCAGGGTATGATTTTCAAGGATTGCTTCTGTATTAGAGTAAGGCCGTATTATGTATAAATATATCGGGTTATTATATACGTTTAAATACATATAATATAAGTATCTAATTTATATGTATACAACAGCGAGTCTAGGTGTGACGGGTAGTTGATACAATCTACACGTGCTCGGTAGTTTATAATAGGTGATTATTATCGTGTACGCAATGTGATAATGCCTAATTTTCACAAAAGATAAAATAAAGTATCTTTATAAACAACTCATCAATCAATTTCTGTTTTATTCAAATTATTGTGTTGTTAGTAGCACAAATGTTATTATTGGATACTGTATATTATCTTTTTTATGTAATAAAATAACCTATACCATATACATATATAATAATGGATACCAACAGTCGTATCCCTACATTAAAATTTATAAACCAATAGACAGATATTTTTGAAATTTGTTATGATAAAATCTGGTTATCCGGACCGACATATCAATACTTCTTACTATAGAATCTAGTTCGGCTCTGAGAAATGTATAATAACCGTTAAAAACCCGAGCGCAGTGAGGTGAGTCACTAATCTATACTAATATTATAAAAGTTGAAAGTTTGTTTGTTTGGCTTATCTCAGGAACTACTGGTCCGAATTGAAAAATCATTATTTTTGTGTTGGATAGTCAATTTATCGAGGAAGGTTAAGCTTCATGACATCACGCTACGACCAACAGGAGCGGAGCATCAATGAAAAATGTTGCAAAAACGGGAGAAAAATATTTCTTTTGATTTTCAGCCTTTAGAACGCGAGCGGAGCCGCGGGAAAGGCTAGTATATAAATAAATATATAAGGTTTCAGCGCTCTTATGTATACTACAAGAAATGGAGCCAAGGAAAAAGGTTCGAGATCTCGTTATTAAATGTCAATGTACAAACAATTTAATGAGAATATTTAATAAACGTTTCAATATTAAGGGCGTAAAATAATTAAGAATGATATAAATTCTAAGTTTAAATATAAAGGTTTATCATATCAACTTAACTCTAAGTAGCTCATTCTTATGTATTCACTCAATGTGATATTAAAAACTGCTAATATCAGAATTCCGATGTTATTATTCATTATATTACGACGTGTAATATGTATTATAGAGAGCAATAGTAGGTAAAATTGAGTGATGACGACCAGATAAACTATTTTAATTAGATGTAGTTTGAAAAAAACAATATTCTTAAAACTATTAACAGAATCCATCACTCACAAAACAAAAATATTACTCCTTGGCCAAGTCACATTTTACTTATTAGAATAATAATATTTTGTTTTTTGTATTTCTTATTCCATGATACCTAAACAATTTTTCATTTTTATTTATAAACTCTGACAAGCACTATAGAAGTCAGTCAAACGGAAAGTATAAGCGCGTGCGCATATTTTATTACCCTTGGAATGACAAATTAAGACATTAACCACAGCAATGTAAAATCTATTTTTATGACCCGCATTGGAAGTAATAAAAAGTAATTCAACTTGTGCCTACAATGGAAACTATTCAACGAGTAGGGTAAACATACCGGTTTACCGACCACTACCCCTTTTCGACCACTTCGCATGTTATTTTAAATAATAGACAGTGTTATAGACCGATCTTTTCTAATTTCGCGTCATTCGATCCGGGCGAACTTCACAGTTTATATTTTAACGGCATGACCTCGAAGTTTTCAAATTGAGCACTCAGTCGCTCTTTCAAAATTTGGTGTATGAACGCGTGTAAAATTTAGCGAAAAAAATAGTAGGTGGATTGATTTTCAAAGGTAAGTTTTTAAGTGTTACTCTTACTTTATTGGTCATTGATTTGGTTTGTGTGTATTAGGCATGTTTAATTTTAATATTCAAGTGCCTAAACTCATCAAACTTTTTATAATTTATGATATTTTTGGTGGTCGGACAATACGTTAACGATTAATTACAAAATCTACTTTCCGACCGGGTGGTCGCAAAACCGGTTTATTCGCGTCGTTTTTCTTTGCCTTTATTGCGGAAACCTTAAATTTACCAACATATATTGCACTATATTTGTGAACAGCAAGAGTTTTGTGAATTTACAACTAGATTACGACCTCCTGTATACCTTATATTTTCAAAGATATGGCCTTCCAAAATAGCGAATATTTAACGGCCGATGACCAGTAACAACAAAACCTGTCCCCGGCCGTTTGAAAACTCCCTTATAAATTTACTAATATTATAAAAGTGAAAGTTAAAATGTATGTTTGAATGTTTGTTACTCAAGCACAAATTTGGTACAGAGATAGAGTATACTCTGGAATAGCACATGCTAATTTTTATCCCGGAAAAATATATAGTTCCCTTGTGATATATCTGTTTTTATTTTGTAAAGGCGAACTTATTCAAGCTTGTAAATAAGCTTATATGTTTTAATGATAATGGATACATTTTGGTTGCTGTGCTTGCTGTTAGAATTGTGCTTGTTTTTTTATCAGATGGCACCTATCAGTAAAGAAAAAAAAATTAAGAGCCCCTAAACTTTCCTTTGAATTTAAAAGTCCTTCTAACAAGCGTACGAAAACGCTAGGGCGAAAATTTCACATTTCGCACAGCTCTATTAAGATTCCATAGTTTTTCTTATATATCTCTTATCGACATCTCAATATCACCATTTAGTGACATTCAATTATCACAAGTCTTAGGTTGGCAACAATACTATGAAAAAAGAGATATAGCGAAAGAGGACAAAGAAAACTAAATTAAGAAAAGAAAGCTCGAAAGAGCTAAAGAGAAAAGAACAACTACTTCACCACCACCAACCATCAAAGAAGAGAATTAAAAAAAAGTAGAAGAAACTCCAGCCCGTGTTAAATGTGGTTCTTGTGATCTTGACCTTAATACCGTTACTTAATTTTATTTTTAAGTCGTAAAAGAGAGTAAAAATATACAGCTTTTGTGAATTTATTAATTGTATTATTATCATACTATTATAAACCTTACAGGCTATTACACAAGAGTCGTTTTTCTACCGTAAAATAGGTGGCCGATAACCAGTGCACTGGTGGACGATAACTGAGTGAAAAGGCCGATAACCGGTATATTAGCTATTTTTACGAATATATATTTTTATTAAATTATGTATCACAGATACATCTATAGGCGCTAGGTTTAATGAAACTAGACTATTGTAGGATGCAATGATATTTTTTTGAAAAATCTTGGAGTACAACATTATGATAAAAATCAACTCCGAAGTCAACAAGTCGCTTAAACGGTCGATAACCGGTATGTTTACCCTATATCTGTTCATGAGAAACCTTCTAATGTAGTCTAATCTACACATTAAAAATTCTTTAGAAAATCTTGTCCAAATAGTTATTATAATTGATGCAAAGGCCGAATGTATTTAGACAATTATATTTGGAGTTAGACAGATTTCAATGAAATTTGATCATGATAAGGTTATTTGGGTCATCAATGAACATATGGATAAATTTTATTGCGGGAAAATATCATATCTAAGAATTGTATAGTTAAATCGTACCTAGAGACTCAATCCGGGCGGAGCAAGAGTGACTCACCAATGTGTCAAAAGCCTGCTTTATAACTTTTTAAACTATTTTTATATGTTTATGGAACTTGTTTTTTTTCTTTTTCAAACAAAAGCGTTCCTGGCCGATAGTGTTGTCTGCTTTTTGAATAAAATTATAGATTATGTTCTAACCAATCCAAATGATATTTTTCTTATTTGTTCTCTATTGAATTTAAAAATGAAGAAACAAAATAATAATATATGCAATAATTCTTCATACACTGTGATATATACGAGTAGATAGGTGTACATATTTCAGACTGAGTACAAGTATAATATTACTTTTCTCTATGCTGAGTACAACCGACGACGGTGTCGCAAACACTCGATTATTTATGTGACGACGTCAAAAACATTAATTTTAAGAATAAAGAGATACGTCGGTGAACAACACAGGCCCTGATTTGCAAGTGGGCAATCATTAAGAGTGAAGAAATCGGAGCGTTATAGGGTTTGTAATACACTTGATTTTATAAGCTTTACAAGTTTTCGAAGGAATGTTGCGAAATGTAGAAAAATGTCACGGCCGGGTATCAAAATTATTTTGTACAAAAAGGGCATTTCAGTATGTATCAAGTTAATATTATGTAAAATATTTTTATCTGGCACGGTACGAGTACAAGACAGATTTATGATGAAAATTAGTTTTGAAGCAAAGTTAATAAAATGAAAGACGTGACGGGAATGCCTGAAACTGTACTGTTGAAAGTATCTATTATTAATTATTATAGAAGATGTCAATTATTGTGGACATTTATTTATATTATACTTTGTTAAATATTTATCGATTAACCTTGAAGGCTGAAGCATATGAAATAGTATATTTTCTTACAATATTTACAAATGTACCTACTTATGGTTTTTTTTTATATTTTTTTATTGTACACAGAAAGCATCAATAACTTTTAATATACCAGATTTTTTATTAATTCTTAATATCTCAATCTATTCGCACAATGCGAATAATGAACAAAACATTATGAATCTTCCTGGATAAAAATCAATGCGGCATTGATTTTTTTGTCCAGTTCGGGTACATGACCTCTGCTTTTTTCACACATTGTTTGAGATACAGTTACGAGGCAACTTCTTGTCACGACGTAGGCGCGGAACAATCTTAAGCATTCAATGAACGCTGTAAAAACACATTAATTGACCCTATTATATATTTTTTTGGCTGTAAGATCAGACTATTCCAGTTCAACTTTGAGCGACGCAAAACAATCTAAGATTACATAGTTACATATTAGTGCGGCAGACGTGGATGTAATATTTTGTGACGAATTTCTATTTCTAGCTTTGCGCTTCGCAGTCAATAACTGTGATAGGTCATAGGGTCACGAAATGTAATTTACTTTTTATAATCGCTTTTATTATTTTCATCTAATATACTAATAAAAATCTCTTTTCAAATTGTTACTGAACTCCTCCGAAACGGCTAGACCGATTTTTATTATATTTTTTTGTGTATTGGTAGGTCTGAAAATAGGTCGTAGGCTATTTTATTTTCTCGTACGTGATAAGGGTCGCCCTCTCCAGATTTTTTATATTTATTTTTAGAGCAAATTTTTTTTAATGATTTAGCAATATACTTTTAAATCTATTTTTAATAGTGATTAGAACGCGGGCTGAGCCGCGGGAATGGCTTGTATAATTACAGTAATTATGCAATTAAAAGTAGCGGGAGGTCCCCATTAAAATTTTGCTATTCTATGTTGCATATAGGTACGTTAAACACATGCTAGAACGAATGTAATTACACATTATAACTACGATAAAAATGTACTTCCGTTTGAAATATTGAGATAAGAGAAATAAATTAGAAAGTAGAATATATGAGTGTGAATTATGAAATCTTAGTATGCTATTACATTTATCATAAATGAATTAATTGGCCTAAACAACTTATACAACGCTAGTACTTAAGGTCACACACGTGTGGATAAATATAAATAAGCATCCATTGCAAAATTAAGTTATTAATTGATTTTTAATTTTGCATTTTTTTCGAAACATCATAGATCCAAATATTTCATTATATATCATTATATGTCTTTATGACTAACATACAATCTAAAGAATTATCAGGTCAATGTTTCAATAGAACAATTTTACATTCGCCGCTAAAGTCTACCAGATTTAAAAATAAATATTTAATGAGACACACTTGCAAAATAAAATATTGAAATTGAAAAAAAAATATTTCGAAGGATTGATAAAATGTGATATAGAGTCGCGTCGTACGAAAACGTATGCTAATTAAAAATTTGAATGCGTGACTCATTTCCACCTATATACATAAACCTAACATAGAAGAACAAATTATTGATCTTATAAAATGTTTAAATAAAAGGTGTAACTAGCTGTGGCATATCAGCATATGGCACACCGCACAATACCGTATGTGACATTGGCTGCGCGGGCGACAACTTGCGTTTGTATCATTGTGATGTTAATTTCTGATTGACAGATTGTGTAATACTCTTGACGCAACTTGAGTTGTCTCGGAAGCTGAAGCAAATTGAAAATTACCTGAAGGTTTCATTACAAGTTTGTTCCCTTGCTCTGTTCATTTGAAATTATAGAATTTTAAGTTAATCCGCCTGATATATTGTGATGACATCCGTAACGGTCTTTGACTTGCGTTACATTGTCGTCAACCAGGCCCGCCGCTAGCTGTTTGAGCACCCTTGTGCAATACCGATTATGCCGCCCAAGTCATCATCGCAGTAATTAAATAAGTTATGGTTTAAAAAGCCGAATATGTCAGTAAAAGTTTTTAAATCATCGAATCTGTCCTTTAATTTTTAGTTATATAAAAATATATTAAACATGCAAATTATGAAAATGTTTCGTTTTCGTTTCGATATCTGCTTTTGCCGCCCCCTTGAAAATGCCGCCCTTGTGCGGTGCACACTTTGCACCTTAGCACGCGGCGGGCCTGTCGTCAACATCCATGTAAATTGTAATTTTACGGGCCTCCCTTCCATACGAGGGGAAACAGGCCGGCGCCCAGCACGCTGGCTAATTGCGAGTTGACGGACTTTACCTACGTGGCGTTCGAAAACTTGCTTAGTTCTATCAGATATGCAGGTATCCTTACGATTTTTTCGTTCACCGTAAATAGTTATCATGTTAGAAATGATTAGCGCATGAAAATATCAGATGTGCGAGATACGGATCCAACATTCATAACCCATATTATTTCTTAGGGCGGCGTAGTATAATAAGCGAATTAGAGATAATACGCCTATCCGATCCTGTTAAATACTTCATGGTATTCGAGGTCCGTCAATCACGGTCCAAAATCGCTGTAATGTAGCAATAGCAGCACCAATTATTAATGATCAAACAAATTCAACATGACAATCAATATCTCACTATTATCGGCATCGCCCGCTTTACGCTGCACCGTACTAATTAATCTTTTAGATCTTATTCGTATCTATTATTAGTTATCACTTGCATAGCTTATTCGATAAAACAGCCCTGTCATTATTTCCAAATTATAAATAATAAATTTTAAGTACAAATTATACGCCATTCATTATCCACGATGAAACTACACGGGGTATAAAAACATGTTCGTATTAAGTTTTATACATTTTTATATCTACACATTAATTAATTGATGAAAAAATATAACAGTTTAAACAAAAGCAAAATATATAAATATATATAACCAGCATTGCTGATAAAACATAGAAAACGTAATAAATAAAACTGAGACCTAATAAAACGTAGGTAAATAGCTTTCTCTTCAGTAAGAAAGTCGATTAGAGGACAGCATACGATAGCACCTGCGTGCAAGTAGATAGTCAAATCATTGGTTAAATCAACGAGTGGATCTGTGATCTTGTGCCAGAGAGGCACATTCCATATTTATTCCACATTCTTTATCCTCTGATAGTATTGGACTGTAATTCATTTGTAATCATTATTAAAATTCTTGCCTGCATGGAAATTCCCATATAACTTAAGAGCACCAATTAAAGGATTTAAATTTAATTATTAATATTTATCGAACAATTGAGTGATCATTGATTCTTAAAAGTATTAAGTATAGGAATTCAAAATTAAAAATTAGCATTTTTAATAAAATGAACGCTATAGAATTTAGTCATGACAAAGTATAAAACGTTGCAATATGTTATTTTATGTTGTTGTATCATCTTTACCATTAAAACTTTCATTATATGGTTTTCTTTCGTAATTAACTAATAAAGGTCGATAATGAAGAAGTAAGAAATATATTTTGTGTTTAGTTTGTGTTCTTAATAAAAATTGGCTATGTTACTTCTAAATGCTATAGGCTATGTTATTGACTCACGACGGGTCTTAATTTGTGAGATTAATTGTTGTTTTATTTTCGCTAATAGCTTTAAATACTGAGTTTTGATTGATGTCAATTTAGTTTAACAATTGAAAATAATTGTCTATAGTTAACAAATATTGTAAAACTGAAAAATATTATTTCGAGCAATTAAACGAAAATGAGCTAGGCTAGATATGTAGCTAGTTATAGGTAATATAAATAAAAATGTAATTGTTCAATTCCCAATACAAATTCATAAAAAGTGATGCCAGATATCTTTATCAATTATGTAAGCCGACCTGATATTACTCGTATGTATGCGTTGCTTTAAGTAATATGTAAATTAATATCAGTACATTACAAAATAATCTAAATTTATCTAAGGTTTATAAATCGTCACCAAACCCTTCATTATAAAAGCTCTTGGCCCAATTAAGTACTCACGTTAGGAAAGTAATGGCGACGAGGTCGGTCAGTATGAGTGGTGTTCAGTGCAGGTCACGAAAATAGCCAAAAAATATGATTAATGATTTTAATATAGCTTTTAATCGATGCCTTTATGCAATAATTATTAAGAATTATCTAGTGAACTTATATAAGATCTCTAACTAAACCATTATGCAGGTACCTAATTCATGTTTTCCATATACCACCTTCTATACCATATGTTGTCTGTCAGTCAATTATTCACGTATATAATGGTTACTATACAAGATTACACAATAATCAACTTTCCGCAAGATCAATTAAAATAATTTAACAAGACTCAATATTTTAGTTAAACTTTAACTTTAACAGGAAAACGCAAATAGGTATTTGAAACTAATTTATTAAGTGCATTTCGTAGAACGAAATCATTAGTTAAAATTACAGTTTACAAGATGTTTGACGACGATCAGTGAACATTGAATATGATTAATGTTGGTCGTGTATGCTCTAATCAAGTGACGAGTGCGGTATAATTTTCACAGGTAAGAATTATGTTTATTGGAGACTATGCTTAGTTTATTACTATGTCCTTGATTAATATAAAAAATAATTACACTCGCAGAGTGACTTTACATTTCGTTCTCTATATTTATTTTAAACTCTTTCGATTACCTACCCTAATTACTTACTGAGAATATAAAATATATTTATTTCATACAAAAAACATATAAGATTTCGAACAATTCAAAATCTATTAGTATAGATTTCACAGAAATTAAATATTTTCCTGCAATAAAAAGTATTCTATTTGTTGACCCGGATAACAATGTACCAATTGCCAAATCTCATCCATCAGTCCAGTCACTCCAGTGGTTTTCTCGTGATGCGGTCACAAAAAGACTAACAAAAATTATTCTAAAAACTATAGATTCGGCCTTTGTATCCTTAATAATGACTATTTCAATACGATTTTCCAAAAAATATTCAACATACAGATTTGACTCAGTTAGAATTTTATTACATATTATATGTATGTATTTATTATACGTTTTAGAACGTAAACGGCTGAAAATTAAAAAAAATATTTTTCTTCCGTTTTTGCAACATTTTTCATTGATGCTCCGCTCCTATTGGTCGTAGCGTGATGTTATATAGCCTCGATAAACGGACTATCCAACACATAAAGAATTTTTCAATTCGGACTGGTCGTTCCTGAGATTTGCGCAAACAAACTCTTCAGCTTTATAATATTAGTATAGATATAGAAATCAATACTGTATATTTATTGAAGCTTTAATCTAAAGTTTCGTAATGGATCTTGTCACTCGAAGTGTATAAGCTTGTTGCTTGATGATATTTATTTCCCTTGACTTTTAAAGCAGAAAACACTAACAACAAGACATTAAAGTGGAACACGGTGACGCCTTTTATTGCCAAATCAAAGAACAAACAAACATATTGCCTATGCTATTATGTTATTGTTCATCCGTGGTAAACCTACTATCACTTATGTACTTGGATATTCAGGGTCAATGCCATATTATAAAAACATTTTTATATAGTATCTTATTACTTATGTAATAAATGTAGTAGATATATATTAATTATAGAACATCTATATTTATAAAGTCAAAGACACTGTCTTCTTTTGCGTTTACAACGGAAATCTAAAAATAAGAACATGTAATAGAAAATTTCCAAACATTTTATCTTCTTGGCACTGGCAAAAGCAATTTATATCTAAATGCCAGCACATTACGCTTACATATGTATATAATTACAACAATTTCAATTAACTTGCTATTGTGTTATCGATTATATTATATAATATAAGTATATATACGTCCATTAGTGAAAAGTGGTAGAGTACTATGATCGTATGTCAAGGCTTACTAATTCATCTATTTTGCATGTTGGCCTTTTAATGATATTGAACGGAACATGTGTAACACATTTAACACATGAGCGAGTGCAGGTCCGCGACCGCGTGGGAAAAGCCGGACGTTGAATAAATTGTCTTATTTTAATATATTGATAAATGAATTTTGTTAGTAGATTTGTTTATATATAGGTCGCGAAATAAATAAGTTTACAAATTATTTTCTTTTTAATATCTTTCGATGGAGTAGTATAATTAGAATTTAATTCGGGTGTTTTACGTATTATTAATGTAAACTTAATTAGATAAATTGTATTTTGCTTCTCTTAACTCTCAAATTAAGTAAAAAATAGTAGTTGTAGGAAAAGTATGATGTAATATGTTATTTAAATGGTTTTCATAAAGTTATTAAATGGTTTGTTAACTGGAAATAAATGATGATTAGTAAATAAATACATACAAGAAAATCAATATATTATAAATATATCGGAAAAACAATGCGCTCGTGATCGTTAGTGCGTCAGTTAGAAAGGCCCTTCACGCTGGATCGCACGAGAAAGGCACAATAGCCATGTCGATTCCTTTGTAGCGCTACCTCTCGTCTCAAATATACGCGTAGCTTCGTATTAATGAAATTCAAAGTATTTCTGATTAAAGTTAACTTAACTTGTAAGTTAACTTAGCCCCCAGTGGAACTCGAATTGGCGAACGCTGGGACAGCAAGAGTCACAAACTGAGCCAAACTTCCACATTTTGGATGCAATAGTACATTTTTATGCGTAATATATATGTAGAGACTAAAGGGTAATTGTGTAAATTTCTTTAAAGCTTTATTTATTTATAACTAAAACCGGATGTCATTGTCCATTGTACGAGTAATTCAATAACTAACGACAGTAACGTTGTAATTTGAATAATTAATAAGACTGATGAGCCGTTAAGTGAGTAGCAAAGATAGACTTTTTGGATCGTAATCGTATGAAAAATGAAAACATTACAACACATATATTCCCTCTTGTAAAACCTACCGCGGTACCTTTATGTGTTTGTTGCCAAAAGTCACATACGAGGGAGACTGCATATCTCTTTCGAAAACATAATAAGTTCTCTCAGATATTCAGATTTCCTAACGATGTTATCCTTCACCGTAAGACAAGTGGTAACTAATAATCATGTCGGAAATGATTCGCGTATAAAATTATCTATTATATTACATATACGCGAAACAATCAATTGTCATACAAAACCGTCTAACCATTTAAGCGGTATGGTACATACTCGTACATTCATATATGTACATACATAGATATGCTAACTTTCGCATTGATACTAGTCGATCGGCACCATTATAATAAGAATACTTTGCCTAATACATAATTTATATTGAAATGTCACATACCTGCACAATAGAGCCAACAAGTAGACCGAAGCACAGAGCAATGCTGGTGACTTGAGGCGCTTTAGCCTCAGTGATGGCGATGCACGATGCGACACCGATGGAAGTGAGGAGGAAGGTGCCCACCAGCTCTGCGACCAACTGGCGCCAGATCAACTTGTTGTCAGTCACATCTGACAAGCCGAGGATCGTATTTGTTCCTATTACGAAAGTATAACCATTACTATTTATTACTTTTTTTTCACTATCTACGATAACGAATATATTTTACGATTCCAAAGAGCTCTATTCTAAGATCATCTTAATGTTTTGTATAAACTAACAAGCAATTCCAGCCATTTATTTATTTATTAAGGATCGCCAACAGAAGTACATAACACAAGAATACAAAAAAAATTGAGATTTAAATTTTCACTGCTTAATATTTATGTACCTCCAATTACTGGAGAACACATCATGCACCAGAACAGTGTTGACGTCTACATATACAAGTTAATAAGAGCAAAATTATTTAAAAAAAACAAAACTAGATTAATTTTTGCAAAAACAATAAAACAAAATTGAACTAATCATATTATTTAAAAAAAACACCAAATCTAGACTAGATTTTTAACGAGACAATTTTTAAAAATCCCATTGACTGGTTAAGAAAAGTGACGTGGCGTTTTTATCTCATCCCGGTACATTAAATGTTTAAATATTTATAAAATACTTATTCACTAGGAAAAACAGTATTATCACATTATAACTGGTGTATCATAATAGGCAATGAGTTTATTCGCCCTAAAGCAGGCCAGGATTATATTCGCGCGTCGAGAACGATTATAAGTTACATTAAAATGTATGTGCTCGTCTCGACTTTTTTAAGACAGGCATCCTTTTCAGTCATATTTGTATTGAGATTTGTAGCGTGTATTATTATGTTTACGGCAATACAAGTCATAAACACTTATATATCTATACAAATAAATTTAATTGAAGTGTTTGTTTTTAAATTCAGATTAACAGCTTTTCACTAAATGCATATGAAATTTTATACGATACTAACATAAAAACGGATTCTAAAAATGTTTGTCTGTCTGTCTGTTTGTTCCGGCTAATCTCTAAAACGGCTGAACCGATTTTGACGGGACTTTCACTCTCAGACAGCTAATGTTATAAGGGTAACTCATGCCACTTTTATTTTAGAAAATTTATTTATTTTAACTAGCGAAAACCGCGGCTTTGCGTGCGCTAAGTCTAGGGACGAATCGAACGAAGCTAAAATAAATGAATAAATGAAGCTCTGAGCTAAAACGGTAAATTTGTGACGTAAGTATGTCAATTAAGCATGCAATACACAATATACATAATTATTATCAACTTATGTTACTCTAATATTATTTGTAAACCATAAAATATCTCAAACAATAACTCTCTCAATAGTATTTTTTTTAAGTCGTTACGTGTTAGGTTAACTGTACAAATACAACGAGATCTTGTCAACAATGTCAAGAATTCTGTTTAAATAATAAGAAATGTGGTTGATGCTTGCATCATAACAAGTTCATATCATGCAAATATTGGAAACCCTGTTGATATAATTATTATAGTCAATGAAAACGTATACTATGTGATATTGAAAAAGAATAATTTTTAAAAGAAGGTATTTTCACGCTTAATTTGGATAACAAGTATGGTTCCATTCAGGCGCGGTCCGAAGGGGGGGGTCACAGGGGACATGACCCCCCCCAAAATCTAAGGTCAAATTGAAAAATCTCAAAAATTTGCCAAATAAAAGGAAATTTCTAGCTAACAGCTATAAATTTATAGTTTGCTGACATCTAGTGGTGTTTTTATGAACATGATGAAACATGTTAGAAGAGCGATTAACAGGTTTAGCTCTTCTAAACATTCACCCGGAAATAGTACTTGAATAGACGTCTCAAATATTAAGGCCAGCCAAGAAGGACAGTTTTATCCTGCCTTTGCAATGAACTTTCGAACAGATATTTTGATTATTTTTACAAATTGATACATTAATTAAGATTATTTTGATTTGGCTGGCACCGACTCCAACAATAACTAAGTAATTAAAATTATTTTTTCTGTTTTTAGTTTCGATTTGTAACGTTTTGAAGTCGGTTTTCATTTTTGTTAAAAAATATTTTTTTTAATTTTTTTTGTGGAAATTAGATATTTTGTTTAAATATAATATTGGTAGGCTAACTAAACTACTGCTCCAATAAGTCAGCGAAGTTTTGAAGTGTACGACAATAGTCAATCAAGATTTGTCTATTTTCCCACGTAACTCCTAAACGTTTATAAGATTTACCTTCTATTATCAGATCAACCTAATAATCTTGAAGGAATACGACTATCGGTTCTTAAGTACGTATAATATTAAAAGAATTTTCTTTCATCTTCCTAACCGTTGAAAAGATATACCTTACATCATCACAAATTCTTGAACAGCTTTAGAAAATATATGAAAAACGTAATAAATGCCTATAAAATTTGAGAGTTGCCCTAGATTTCCCTAGGATCCCATCATCAGATCCTGACTTGGTGATAATGTGAATATCTTGGAAGTATACCCTACAAACAAACAAAATTGTAATCGGCCAACATTTGACGCAGAAATTAATGAACAAACATAAAAAGAACCGTTGAGGAATTGTACCTTCCATCATCAGCTCATCCACATGAAATAATGATTTGACAGACCCAAATGCTTGAACATCTTTAGAAAATATATCAAAAACTTAATAGGTGCCTATAAAATTTGAGAGCTGCCCTCGATTTCCCTGGGATCCCATCATCAGAACCTGACTTGGTGACTATGGGACCCCCTCGGAGCTATACCCTACCGAACAAAAGAAAAATTTTTGAAATCGGCCCACAGACGGCGGAGAAATCGATGAACATACATACAAAAAATATATACATTAGAAACCTCCTCCTTTTTTGAAGTCGGTTAAAAAAATTGTGTCTTGTGCAATAAGTAGTATTGAGTGACCCCCTCCAAAATTTCAGGCTGCGACCGCGCCTGGTTCCATTTGAACACATTTAATCATAACAACTAATAAAGATCATCTGCAAATAATAAAAAAAGATGTTTCGAGACAAATAGCTTGGCTTTGTGGAAATAAACCGTGCTTAAATACATAATATATTAAAAAACAATTATATAGCTATTAGAGATATCGTACGTATTATTTTGTTTATAAGCAATTGATTTACCGTATTAACATTTAAAATCGTATAACATAATTCGTTCCATATACCTGATATTCGAGTAGTAACATCATACAGCACCATCTAGTTCTATGATAGGTTACGAGGCGTGTGTTATGGATACTAGATAGATTATATACTGCACATACAAACAACTACAACTTTAAATACATAACAAAGATGGACACCCATAACTGGAGTACAAACACTCATGCTTACTACTCGAATTAATGTCCCCTAAAGTACTCGAACCCGTGACCGCTGGTATACTTATTATATTCTATGTAATACTTACAAACTGAGCCAAACGTGTCGTCAAACTTTGTACACTTATCGAAAAATTGACTTCCTGCGGAAGCTAAGTTTTCTTTTAATTGCGAAGAATGTGTGTAAAAGATTCAGATAGAAAAGAAAGCATTTAATTGAATTATAAATGTAGAGTTGTATTTCACAATGTAATTTTTTTTACATTTTTTTTATAAATAGCAAAATACTAACAATATTCTACATTGTATTAAAAATTATGTTTTTGTATAATATTGTGTTTTCTACAACTATTAAATATTGTATCTAATTCGATCTTAGGAGTACATTCAAATAATAACGTTTTTATAGAGCTTGTAATATCACACTTAATAAACTATTGCGATAAGATTTATTACTTCATCTGTTATACGATTTATAATGTCGGGTGCATGTGCATGCGCTATTTATAAATATATTTTTTTTAGTAAAGTACACCGTTAAGTTGGAAGTACGAGTATATGCATATCTATCTATCTTCAAAGAAAAAACATTACCGGACTTTAAATTATTCCACATTAATAAAAACTATGCCGGCATTTATAAACAGAAAACTTACTCTTGTGCATTTCATCCAATGGATAATCCGACTTCATTTTACACACTTTTCGTTCAATTAGCACCTAACACCGCACCGTTGCGATAGATATAGAAATACCAGATTTACCACAAGTTATTTAATTTATAATTGAAAATTCCTTCTAAATTGTTTGGAGAGTTCGCCCGAAGATTGAAAGCGTGCCGCACTACCTTTCTGTAAGGCTACATACACCTGAATGTGCGAAGTGCGGATGACAGCGGACCAGCCAAATGCAGTCAACTTTTTATTCCGACTCCGTCTTGTGGTGTTTATAAATTAATCGTTTATTTGATATTCATCCTACGCTGTTTCATGTATACGCGATGTACGCAAATGATACCGCTGTTCGCCATTTTAGACAATAACCTCCTTTAACGTAAATATAGTAATTTACGTAAGCAGTACGGAAACATTGTTCTAAAAAAACGATCTGTAGTAGAGATTTAAATGTTAATATTTATTCTATTGTCCTACATTCAATTCAAGAATTGTTTTAAGATGCCTTATGCTTTATACAAACTTAAAAAATGTATACAATTTCCAGTCCTATTTATGTTCTAGGACTAACTAAATTTCCCATTACATATAAAATTCCACATAAGCAGTAAACCTGTAGGATCTAAAAATAAAATATCCTTACGCTAAGAAGTTAATGTTACAAGAAGGTCTTTGATTATTTTTATTAACATACTGGTTTTTGTTCTAACCTAGAGATCAAAAGTCTTCTTCCTTCAATTCTAAAATAGATGAATGAGGTAATATTATGAGTTGACAACATAATAGTCTCAGTCCAGTAATTTATTTAAAATTATAAAGATTTTTATTTATGCTCAAATTTACTTTATGGAAAATACCACGGAACTTGATTATAAAGTCATAATAAAATGTTATAGATAGAGCGATCTAGTGATTTATGAAGACATTTAAATAATTCTTTGAACTCTTTATTAATAAGACATTCGTGAAACATGTTATTTTTCCATATTTGAAACTTTCCATTAAAATGTTCAGCATTTAAGTCATGAATTCAGAAATATTTTATAACTAGTGACTCATTCTTGCTTCGCTCGGGTTCGTTCCCTAGGTACGTATTGATTAAATATATCTCAGAGATTCTCTAAGATATACGTTGACTCCAGCTAAAATCGTACTAAATTTAACAAAATCTGCTCAGTGGTTTTCACGAGATACGGTCACAGACAGACAGATTAATATCGGTAATGAGGACTATGTCAATAAGATTTTACGAAATATGATTAATATACAAATTAACTAAATTAAAATTTTATTTATGTATAGATAATGTAAAGTAAAATAAGGTTTAGTAAGAGTAACATTAATAATGCAAATCTTTGAGTAAAGATATGAAGTCTTTATACAGGTAAAAGATTAACCCCATTGGCATAGAGTCAAACTTTTCTTACCCAAATGGTTTTCCGGGTTTAAACCTCAATAACACGAACAAGCTCCTTGTGTGGAGAATTTTAATTGTAAGCAAATATCATCTTGAGTAATATTTATTTTTTCTTAATAAAATAATAAAATAATAGTCATATAATAACTTCTTTCGGTGTAGTAGGATTGACTTTTGCAGTATTCAGCTACGATCAACGCATTGAAGTAATTTTTTTCCTTAAAAATAGGCTGTGGACCAGAATGGCAAGATAATTTAAATACCGATACGAAAGGATTGAACATACTCGTACCTATCACAAAAAGTGACGGACGTAGGTGTTTTGATGTTAGCTGAAATTTTGTAAGTAGGTATATTCAGAACTGAAACAGGGAATTATTTTTATTTTTTATATACGTAAGAGCTTATTCTTAACACTGAATATAGGCTATTGTGTGTTTTCTGATGAATAACGCTATTTCGTTTACTAAGAAATACACTATAAAAGAGGCATGAAGGTTTCAGGCATAAATTACGATAGCTGTAAAGCAGTAAGCATTTATTCTCTTATCGGTTGTAAAAATTCAGTAGTATGGTCATAAGATAAGCCCCCGGGTATTGTTTCAACCTCGATTAATGTTTGTTCGCCACACTTACACAGTGTTTGGCTTAGATTACTTAAATAGATAATATTGAAGTTTTATATTCAATTAGAGATCAGTATCATTTTCATTGTAATATTAAAATAAAGTAAAATATATATTTGCTTAATGGAGGTAATATACGCATTTTAAAGATTATACTTCTTTGTTTTTTAGGGAATTTAATTAAAAACTCGTTTTTTGCGAAATAGGTATTTAGGCTATGACTATTTTATTATTCCCAAAAAACCTTTTCATTTGATATCCATATCATTATTGCTATGAAACCTACCAACCATCTTTGGAAGTCCGCCGTATTGGATTTACAATAACGTCATTTTGCTAATTGTGTTTAGCAAGCACTTTAATTTAAAATATCATGAAGGTACATAAAAAGAAAAATTCATCCGTCCATCATTTCGTATATTATACAATGAGGTTGCTTGGCTTATTGTGTTTCGCTCATCAAGCACTTTCTTTTTTTTTACAAATCATATACCGTAGAGTAAAACTGTCGCATCTTAAAAAACAGTCACAGGCCAAAAGTACTTACTAACTACAAAAATACTTCAAAAATATATTTATATTTGGAGCGTTTACCTTATTATAATAATTATTAACTCATAATAGTATTAAAATTGCTAAGATATAATTTATTCATATATGTATATTACATATATTACACATAAAATTATGTAAGTTTGTTCGGAAATCGCGAGTCATGTGATTCTTGAATTTGACAAATCGTACTCCGTGGCAATAAAATAGAAACGTGGAAACATTATGCGATTTGACTATTTAGACAATAAAATGTCGTCATGCGATGAATCAAATGGTTGAAAAAATAAACTTCGATCGGATAGCTTAAAAAGGGAAATTGATTTAATAAGAAATCTAATAAAATTTCTTTAAAATATTTTGTTGAACAGAAATCTCGTATATAGCGAACTATATGTTTTAAAGACAAATTATTTAAATTTCAACAAAAAACATGAGTTGCGATACCGTTTACCGTTTATATAGAGCGAAAAGGAAGCAACTGGTATAACATGAAACTAAGAATGATAACAAAAGTAATTTTGATACGCAGCAACTTTCAAGAACAGGTTATTGAGCAGTCGCAGACGTTGATCGCAGGTATTCAACCATAATTACTTTCTTGTTACAAAATTATTGTTGTATCATGAATTGCATTAGAAAATAATAAATATTTGCTATCTAGAACTTTCTGTGTTTGGAAATATTATATAATAAATGTTTTTAAAATAGATTTTATATATTTAACTAGTGACTTACCCTCGTTCCGCTTGGATTCGTCTCTATATATACGTTTTAACGGTTAATAAGATATCTCAGTGATGACATTTTCTCACAGTAAAAGGTATCCTGTATATTGACCCGTATAACTAGCTATCATCGTACTAAACTTTATTAAAATCTGCACATCGATTTTCTAGTGATGAGAAAAAAGGAAACAGACAAAAAATCTAAAAACTATAATATTAAAAAGACTATTTCATTAAAATTTTCCAAGAAATATTTAATGTATAATATACCTAGATTCCACTTAGAATTTTATTGTATCATGTATAGATTAAAACCTTTTGTGTGATTTGCTTACAAAGTTATTTGGAAGTTAAAGGAAAATCTTTTTAAATGGTACTGAAAAACGTGGCTATTGTTGTTTTTTTCTCTCTCACGGTACTAAGTTATTGGTCATTTAAATTGTAAAATTCAATTAAAATGCTTTATCTCAAACTTCCTTGCAACGGTTCCATGAATTTCATTACTTCCTTATCAAACCGTAGTGTATATTAATACTAGCGACTCGCCCTCGCTTCGCTCGGGCTCTTCCCTAGATTTAGCACAGGTAAAGCCGCGGGATCTGCTAGTTATGCATATAAACCTTCCTCTTGAATCACTCTATCTATTAAAAAAAACCGCATCAAAATCCGTTGCGTAGTTTTAAAGATTTAAGCGCACATAGGGATATAGGGACAGAAAAGGCGACTTTGTTTTATACTATGTAGTGATAAAATTAATTATAATAGTATGTATAATAAAAAAAATCAATGGATTTGTAAATAATGGAATCTTATCAACTAAAAAGCACGAACATATCAAGAACAAAAAAACTACCGAAAACCAGTATCTGTTATCAAACCTAAAAGGTTGATAGTGATATCGAGCCCATTTTACTACCACTCTCATTAACACAGTTGTATGTAGAGCGTGCGTAGAAGAATATTATTAGGTAAACTTAACTTGATGACAACTATTACTCTTTTTTTGTTTTCTTTAAATATTATTATTAAAAATTTAAATAGCAATGTATAATTTGCACCTAATTCCTAAACTAATACTTAATAATACTCAATTCTAGATAGTACGAGTAATTTCGAAATATCATCATATTTGCACTCTGCTAATTACTAAAAACCAGTCTGTCAGTATTTGTCTAATCTCCACGATGATTGAACCTGTTTACTAGTAAATGGTAAAAAAGGTGGTTAATTCCTATGTATTTTTTTATTTCTGTTGTAAATAAATTGCATACCTTAAAAATGGCCCCTTATGTAAATTTTAAAAACATAAAAAAACAATTTACTTCTATAGAATTATAATTGTTTTAAGATAATTTAATTTAGTTCCATTTAAAATTTAGATGCAGACTGCAGTTACATTTACATCACAAGTCACATGAAGATGAAATTATTTTTACATTAATAATATAGGGGCTAACGACTTTTCATATTTATTCAATCTGACTAAAAACCTGTTGTTGTAGTGCTGATGAAACTATTAGAGCAGTCAAAGTTTTCTTTATTAAATAATTATAATATAAAGAAATAAATTAATTTCTAATTTCTTCCAAAGAATCTTACAAGCAAAATGTGTTTAATAAAACTATTTTTAAATAAAGCATAAACAACAAATTTTATATGTTAATACATATCGTATTGCATTCATTTGTCTGAAACCTTAATCCTGACATTGCATACACCTTGGCCATGACTGGTGCAGTGGTAATAGAACAAATTGCTACCTTATAGGTACCTACTGCGTCATTCGATTGTTTACATGAGAAAATTAACTGATACTTCACCGTGATTTTGTCTACGCCACGAGTTATTTAAATTATTAGCCTCCGTGTTCATCCATTGTTAGTTGGGTTTCTTGGATGATTATATAAATAATTCAAGCCCATTAAATAATGTAAGATGTGAGATACTTATGTATTCATCTATAGCTTTAAACTTAAAAATATTTTTAAATTTATTGATAAGTAGCCTATGCTGTTACCTATTTATTATTGAGTTGCCAATAATTATTATAAGCTAAAAACTAGTATTATTATTCGAAAAAAATGATAAAATAAATCTAAATATCTGCTTAAAATGTTGTAAGTGCAAAAAGTTTCAACAAACGAATACGTAGAAAATTATCATAGACCATGACAATGGCGTCGCAGGTGATCGCTAAACTATTAAAGTGAAGTCGCAAATTGTTACTTATGTAGTGGTCATGATTACTAAGGTAATAATATATGATTTCAAATAATTATATAACATTTAATTCTGTTCTATGAATTACTTTGTATTTAATACACATTAATAATTGTTATAGTCATTCGCCGTAAGAAATGGGTTTGAATCCCACAAGAAAATAATAATAGAGTATGTTTTTCATCACCTATTGGTTTTCATCACTGAACCTGTTAGTCGTCATTCTGTTATAACTGTTTTGGTATTGGATTTTAGTCGTCTGGGTGAAAAGCAAAATAAGAACGCCGTGATAAGACAGCGTGATATGGCGGCGTGATTTTTACTGTATATTCCGAAAATAAAGTAATCTCTAATGCTATACAATTATTTTGTAGATTTGCTTTTGGTTCATGTTTATTTTACCTTACGTGGCCCGAAACCTGTAACTATTTTCAAAGTTTAAGAAATCGTTGGCGCTGCAAGTTCTCGGTAAGCTAAAGGCTTTATAGAGCGGAACTTCTTCTTTTTTTTTTAAATAATATATAACGTAATATCAAATTATTAATTAGTATTCAATCATTTATAGATAATGTCAAATATTTGCGTAAACCTCAGAAGGTACAATCATTGGTATATGAATATGCACACACTATTATATCATGGAAATGGGAATCATCGTAAAAAAGCAAATATGAATTTATTTATTGGATCGAAACAAACAGAAACAATTCGCAAATTATTCATATATGTATGCATCTCTAATTCCTTAGCTTCGTCACAATACGGCCTTAAATTAAGTCCCTATTTTTACCGGGTTGCGGCGAAGCCCAAAGCAAGGTTATGGGTTTGACCTCTATCTACCTATGCATAATATATCTGTATGTCCAATTCAATGTTCGAACATCGATAACGGCAGTGTTATAAGTTATAACAGAATAAACTTATTGTCTTAGAATGCGTTTAGACTTTATTTTTTAAATCAATACATATAAATTAAATTGCAAGTGTCTGTCTGTCTGTTTGTTCCGGTTAATCTCTGAAATTAGCTAATTTTATAAAGAGTAACTTAGGCTACTTTATTTTATTAGAAAATTACAAAAAACCGTTAAATTAATTTTAACTTCCGCCCAGCGAAGCTGGCTGGGTTTGCTAGCGTCTAATAAAATATTTACATAAGCAAATAAATATTATATACCTACCTATATTTTTAAAATGACTGACATAACAATAAATCATAGAAATGACGTCATTGTAATTGAAACCTAGTGATTTTGCACATAACAAAGCAACTAACACAATATATGCGAATTAAATCATTCTTTATATAATAACTTTTTTGACTCTAATATGCGAATATGTATGTACATACCAGGCGCGGTCGCAGCCTGAAATTTTGGAGGGGGTCACTCAATACTACTTATTGCACAAGACACAATTTTTTTAACCGACTTCAAAAAAGGAGGAGGTTTCTAATGTATATATTTTTTGTATGTATGTTCATCGATTTCTCCGCCGTCTGTGGGCCGATTTCAAAAATTTTTCTTTTGTTCGGTAGGGTATAGCTCCGAGGGGGTCCCATAGTCACCAAGTCAGGTTCTGATGATGGGATCCCAGGGAAATCGAGGGCAGCTCTCAAATTTTATAGGCACCTATTAAGTTTTTGATATATTTTCTAAAGATGTTCAAGCATTTGGGTCTGTCAAATCATTATTTCATGTGGATGAGCTGATGATGGAAGGTACAATTCCTCAACGGTTCTTTTTATGTTTGTTCATTAATTTCTGCGTCAAATGTTGGCCGATTACAATTTTGTTTGTTTGTAGGGTATACTTCCAAGATATTCACATTATCACCAAGTCAGGATCTGATGATGGGATCCTAGGGAAATCTAGGGCAACTCTCAAATTTTATAGGCATTTATTACGTTTTTCATATATTTTCTAAAGCTGTTCAAGAATTTGTGATGATGTAAGGTATATCTTTTCAACGGTTAGGAAGATGAAAGAAAATTCTTTTAATATTATACGTACTTAAGAACCGATAGTCGTATTCCTTCAAGATTATTAGGTTGATCTGATAATAGAAGGTAAATCTTATAAACGTTTAGGAGTTACGTGGGAAAATAGACAAATCTCGATTGACTATTGTCGTACACTTCAAAACTTCGCTGACTTATTGGAGCAGTAGTTTAGTTAGCCTACCAATATTATATTTAAACAAAATATCTAATTTCCACAAAAAAAATTAAAAAAAATATTTTTTAACAAAAATGAAAACCGACTTCAAAACGTTACAAATCGAAACTAAAAACAGAAAAAATAATTTTAATTACTTAGTTATTGTTGGAGTCGGTGCCAGCCAAATCAAAATAATCTTAATTAATGTATCAATTTGTAAAAATAATCAAAATATCTGTTCGAAAGTTCATTGCAAAGGCAGGATAAAACTGTCCTTCTTGGCTGGCCTTAATATTTGAGACGTCTATTCAAGTACTATTTCCGGGTGAATGTTTAGAAGAGCTAAACCTGTTAATCGCTCTTCTAACATGTTTCATCATGTTCATAAAAACACCACTAGATGTCAGCAAACTATAAATTTATAGCTGTTAGCTAGAAATTTCCTTTTATTTGGCAAATTTTTGAGATTTTTCAATTTGACCTTAGATTTTGGGGGGGGTCATGTCCCCTGTGACCCCCCCCTTCGGACCGCGCCTGGTACATACATTGTACATACGACAAACATATTGAAACGAATCATTGGACTATTCTGAAATTAAGAGAAGTACCTAGACCTAGTTATCATATATCTATATATCTAGATTAAAAATAACTAATTTTGAAGTATTTATTTCTATAATGTAGTAATATTTTAATTTCAAAGAATAAAGTTTTACTTTTATAATAACGTATATATTTTACGCTTATCGTACGCTATGTTATTCGAGTTATTGTTAGCTACAAAGACGGTACAATAAGCGTAGAAAATCGTACCAATGTCGTGGTACTCATGCTTCTGTCGTTATTCTTAAAATGTTAAAATTGTCTTTTAAATTTTATGCTGAATTTACAATACAAATCTTCAATATCAAGGCTAAAGTAAAGCTTGTCTTAGATATACTTGTCGTATATGACATCTTATCCAAATATTAAATGAGATAATGTTAATTTTTATATATACTTATGTACTAGCATTTCCCGCAGCTCCGCCCGCGTTCTAGAACGGACACAAAATATATTTCACATACCGTGTGATGTTTAATAGCCGACTTGTAACGGGTTGAGATTTCTCAGAATTAGATATTTTCCAGCAATAAAAAGTACCTATCCTATGTATTGACCCGGGTTGTTAGCTATCATCATAGCAAATTTCATCCAAATCGGTCCAGTGGTTATCTCGTGATGCGGTCACAGATTAGAAAGAATAGATTTGGCCTCTATATCGATAATAATGTCTATTTCAATTAGATTTTCCAAAAAATATTTAATGTACCTAGGTTTGACTCAGATAGAATTTTATAAAATGTATAGGTTATTCTGTCACAGTTACAGAGCTGTTCAACGAATCTGTCTTATTTTTTAATTTGTCATGACTGAATCTTATTGGGCTTTCGTCATTTTCTGTTTGGAAGCCTAAGAAAAAAGTCCCCATGTATTTACATGAAAGCACAAAAACTGTATAAAACAAACGATTATTCCGGCATTGAAATGCTACTTCACGCAAAGATTTTATAATGCATTTAACAATACGGTTCTTTACTCGTCCTATGTTAGTGGAAAATTATACTCAATACGTAAGTCGACAAAAAGTGACCTATGCAGTGAACCAGTATGTTACGAGTATAAGCCATCTCGCATTGCTAATGTCATTTAAATTATTTGAAGACTCACAAAGGCATATTTACTTATAAATATTTAGCACTCCTCCATACATCCCTCTTTCCTTGAAATACAATTTGGAACTTAAAATTAGTAGAGTCACCCCAGGGACCCTGCGACGTCCCATTCGTCCTAAGACGGGGAATATTTAGTTGGGGTTTACGGTTACTGGATTTTCTAGCCGGTGAGCCTCACATAACAACCTACTTTTGGTAGATGTGCGTAAAAGTATTTTGCAACATAAAAAGGGGTGTACGCGAGCGGAACGTGATTCGTTAGTGTTATAATATACTTAGGTAATCTATACTAATATTATAAAACTGAAGAGTTTGTTTGTTTGTTTGTTTGGTTGAACGCGCTAATCTCAGGAACTACTGGTTCGAATTGAAAAATTCTTTTTATGTTGGATAGTCCGTTTATCGAAGGCTTTAGGCTATATTATATCACGCTACGACCAATAGGAGCAGAGCATCTATGAAATAATATTTAAACTATAAATTTAATGTATTTAAAAACTACACATAATATAAAACATAAGTTACTACTAGCTTTTTAGATATGATGGGTATTTTAGATAAGTCGTACGAACAATGGAACATCTCGAAAGGGAAATAAAACAATGACGAGTTAAACCAGTTTGAATACATAATAATGATTTAGATGAATCGCGTTTTAATAGCAGAGAAGTTATTTTGTGACATTAGTGCGAACTACTATAGATGAAGTTTTCATGGAATAAAGATGGTATATAATAATTAATTATATATTTTGATTGAGTTTTTACTCATAATAATGCGAAAAGTGTATGCAATTACTATAAACTACACATTTCCCACGGTTTCGCTCGCTGGCGTGCGTGCGTGCTTTATTCCATCACGCTTATTTTACTTTGAAAGTGAATGAGTGCGTATTTTCTAATTTGTCAAAACATCTTAACATATTTGAGGGAAATCAGAAGCTATCGGAAACAGCATAGGTATTATGGTTTATAATCTACAAATTTCCGTAAAAAGGTTACAAAAAACAAAGACCAAATACTTAATTAAAAGTGAATTGGTAACATATACCTAACAGCAGTTCCAATATAAAACATCCGAATAAAAACTAAATAAGTACTCAAGTAAACTTTTACTTTTTTCATAGCCTTGAATGATTTTTTAATCGTTTTTCTTATATTAGTCACGTACTCGTATTCTATTAGGCGAAAAATGTGACGGAAAACAACACAATTTCTATCCAATTCCGAGTACAGAGAGCAATTTGATATAGAGATTAATAAAAAATACCGACAAACTGCCATAGCACGTCAGTACACAGAGCTTCCAAGAAAGCGTCTGACTTTATCAACATTCACATTTAAAAGATGTATGATGTATTTAAAATGTTATATACAAGTTCCTTATCATTTTATTAATAAGGTTCAGATTACTGTCTACGTACATATGTAAATATTCATAATTTTCTATGTTTCTTATAAAATATGAACACTAAAGATAAAACTTGGCACGGAGAAGTCGTTTCGTTGAGTTGTGAATCATAGGAAATGCCCTAAAGTACAGAATTTAGCTCATATCAAGAAAATCTAATATGTTCTGTAGAACTTTTATTTAAACTTACAAAGTCATGTTTGTTGCCTATATATTTAAATCTTAAACAGTGTAACTTAATATTATTAGTAATATAATAATATAATATATCTGGATACGGATTCGGTATATCTTAACTATAATAATTAGATTTTTTTTAAAATATATTTGTTAAACCTATTCACAATTAATAAAGAAGTTATGTAACAATGATAACATATAACCGAACTCAGTAGGTACCTTTCCATACTTAAAATCAGTTAGAAATATAAATAATTCCTTTTACCAGCCTAACTTCTACAAACTGACCTTCACATTTTACTATAATAATGTTACGAATAACTAGAACTTTCTATTAAGTACTTTCGCTGAAATAATATACCTGAGAGCCTCGGTTTGCTCTATGATTATTTTACCACCTTGACAGACAATGGTCTATTAAGATAAATTTTAAACATGATTATCCATCTATCAACATTACGTATCCAACACGTAATCGAACTCAGCTACCAATAACAATTGGTCATCAATCTTTATTGTACCTCTAATGTTTTAAATTATATTTACAACTTTGATTTCCGCAATTTCTATTCAAAAATGTTCGTTTGTTTTTAATAAGTGTTTAGTGTACATAACATGTAATTCTAAAAGTATTACTTTATATTATCGGACATTTAAATTTAAAGCTTAAAAGTAAAATCTTGGTTATGCGAATAGCTGGTAAGTACTTTTCTCAGCGCTTTAATATAAACTGCCGTGGGCTGCAAGATTTCAATTGAAGATGAATTGCCATCTGCCTTACTTACAGATTTAACTAACATACAAATACCAATCTCAGAAGGTTCTTGACAGCAATAAATAGACACACTAAAGGATTTCTCGAAAGACTTTTCATTAATTGAATCGTCCTACAAGAGGGCATCGGCATTTTGCAGCACGACTTTTAGAACTAACTCATCAATACATGAATGATCCAAATAAATTGATCTTTAAGGTCATTGACTTATAGTATTATAAGACGTAATGGTATTACAATATTATGTAAGCCATTGTGATAACTGCCATTACTTTTTTACGTGTTTCATCACCGAAAATGTAATGAATGTTATTAACCAAATGGATTAATATGTAATCAATAAATTACTGCAGAGAAAATTAAAATTAGTAAAGTTTGTTATTATAAATAGTGAGCTAAAACTTATCTAATATTTATCTAATATATTATATACCCCCTGTGTATATGTTTATCTAATAAAGTATATTATATACCCCCTATATTAATATATTTTAATAAAAATTCTAGGAACTTATACTTTTAGAATAAATGTAGATTTTTTAAATATTATTGCGATCAAACAAGAGAAAGATCTTTCAGTTCCGTCAATTAAACGGGAGTTATGTCACCGAATAAAAGAATTCTAAAAAAATGCTCGATGATGCCAACCTCACGTCACCCAGTAAATTTAATACATAAGTACTTACAATTGGTTAAAATTGTTTTCAACTTGCGTAGGACTGTACACTGTACAGTGCTTCCTCTATTTGGAGACATATGACCTATAAAGACAATTTGACTGATTGCTCTGGACCGAAATAGCCGACTATTTTAGACATAACTAAGAGTAAACAGATTTATACCAATTCAGATAAGCGATACTTTAAAACCATTCAATGCATTGATATAAACGTTTGCGCTGATTCAATAATAATATGTGGTTAGAATCTAAGGAGGAAATAGTTATTTGTTGTTATTTATAACAATATTTCTTCAAAACATTATATAACTGTATTCATGTAATGCTTCCCGTACTCCCCGTTCACTTTAGTATTTGGTACTTAGATTTCCAATAAGAGACATCCGATAAAATAACACAGCCTACACTTATAATTACATATAATATCGTATAATAAGTATTTATAATACCTATTAGATTAACCAAAAAACGGACATTTTTAGCAATATTAATTTTGTATTTAGAGCTTTATTGTATCGGAATAATAAATTAGGAAACATTTTTATTTTTTATTAAGACTTAACGACTAACAAAATATTAGAAATATAGTTTTATATTATATTTAGGCTCACGAATACTTGATAGTTTAGAGTTGATAGATTTATACTTTTAGTAAATTAAATTTAAAACATTAAATTCAGTTCTAGTGCAGGTAGTTAAGATTTATATTCAAACTTCAAAAATTTAAGAATCCCAACCAAAGAGCTTGATCGGGACAGCTAAAATAAATACAAAAAGATAAATATGTAATAAAGTTATAATTAGAGTTGTTATCAATCCGGGATTTCCATTCTTTTGTATTTTAACCTAATAATTATACGTAATTTCCTTAGATCACAAAAACAATGCTTTGACGTAAGAGGGTAATTTCCTTCTTATTTCTGGGTAGTTTCAAATTTAATTGCGCGTTAATGATGTGTTTAATTCGCACCACCACTCTTTATTTTTGTACTCTTTGTTATCTTTGGATTTGGAAAAGAGCTATTTCTATTTATTAAAAAAATTCGGCCAAGTGCGAGTTAGACTCGCGCACCGAGGGTTCCGTACAAACCTGTACGGAACGGTGTATGAGTAAAGGGGTAATAAGTTTAAAATTATTAAAAATATTTTTATTATATGATGTAACTAAAAATTTATGCTTTTCGCAATTTTTCCTTTATCTGTGTTATAAGACGTTGCTTCGTACCAAATTTCAAGATTCTGAGTTCACGGGAAGTACCCTGTAGGTTTTGATTCCCTTGCGAGTGTCGAAAATTTGCGGCATAAATGGGAGTATCTTTTGATCGCGTTGACTTAGAAGTTTGATTTTTTCACAGCTCCAAGAGACCATAGACTTGAGTATTTGATATGAATTTCAGCTTGATACCTCCACGCGTTCCTGAGAAAAAAGGTCTTGACAGACAGACAGACAGACAGACAGACAGACAGACAGACAGACAGACAGACAGACAGACGGACAACAAAGTGATCCTATAAGGGTTCCGTTTTTACCTTTTGAGGTACGGAACCCTAAAAATAGACCTTTTACGAATTATGTATAATGATGAATATTATGTATGATATATGAAACTTCATCGCCATGCCTTAGAATTATAAGTTATTCCCTATTCCCATATAGGCGTATATTATTTTTATTATTAATGTCCACTATAGCAAAAACATTATTATTTGTCTCAGCACTTTTGACATTTTTCTTTTATCTATCATACTAATTATGCAATTATATAATAACACAATACTTCAATTTTCTTTTTAATCACCTTTAAGCCTTATGATAACACTTTTAGTATACTCACTAAATGTCTAGATTACCTACCTTAATCTACTCGTATATACTCGTATGTATCTCAACATGAATGTGATATCAGATATGTAATACTATGACCAATTTTTATTGTACCTACCGCTTTGTTTCGTAATACTTGGCTTTGACTAATATTTTTATTAATTATTTTTTTTCTTCTAGTCATTATTATTTATCATGTATAATTTTAAATATTTTATTCGGGGAAGAGATATCCTCAGAGGCCTTGGTTCTAACCTAATGCATACATAATTGAATAATTGGTGACACATTATTGTAATTCGATGTAAATCATTCTATTTGTAAAACGTACAAAGACGTTCAATAATAATTAATCACATGTTGGCAAAATGAGCAAGATTTATTGTGAAGCTTTTAGAATTGAGACGATGTGGATTTGAATGGGATATAGATTACAGTGCAATGATAAAATAGAGTATATTTCACTCGTGAAAATGTCGATCAAGCGAAAATTTATTTAATAAATATCATACATACGTGCAAATGTTATAGTAATTGATTTATTTCTTTAAAACATGGTGCAGTGCAAATATCATACTTATTTTTATTATTATTCTAAAGGCTACTGAAATTTCGATGATTTGCTTCGACATCATTCTATATGTGTCGTGAAAGTCACAATGAATCAAAAACATGCATTGACCTTTAAATTCTCAATCTGGTCAAATATAATTGAGTCTTGCATTCGTAATTTTCCAAGATATGATAAATGAAGTATGTATATACAGAACAGTACATTGCCCAATATAATCGATATTTTAGTGAATATGCCATACAAGTGAATATAAAATGCAAATATATAAGTACAACACATTCCCGACATGCAGCCTTACCAAGCGGCAGGCGAGATGCCTTCGTAGCTTGCACCACGACTTGAGGTTCCGGGTTGGCATTGCTGCTCTCTACGACTACATCTGCAACCACATTTACAACTGATCTTTTAATTAATTTATAAAAAAAATCTATCCCCATATTACATAAAGGCCTTATTTTATCTCGTATACTTCATAAAATCAGTTTTCTGAATTACATAAACTTCTCATACCTTTGTTCTGAAGACAATAGACATATTTAGGTACCTGCATTTTTATGGCTAAAATAACTTATATCTTATAAAACAGTAAACTTAAATTATTATGAATACTTAGATATATAGTTTTGTAATTTTATAATATTCCCTAAATGACATATTATCAATTTCAATAAAAATTCACGCTACTTTACCTACTAGTGGAGGACTTCAATCGACTCCTCTTATCAACCAGGTCATGATTATAATAATATATAAATAAAACTCTTCTGTTGCGGACATTGAAAATTAAAAATAATTATTACAAACACGCTTTTATTAGTTTCACTTATGACTACGATTTGTAATTGAAATAAAACTATAGAAGTTAATTTTAAGTTGCTTCTGATTTGAATGTTTAACTGTTTGAACTTTCAATGACAATACAATATTATGATATGGCGTGGAAGTGTTGACTTTATTAACATCAGGTCAGTGCGAGTGGAATTCTCCACTACTATTTAATTTTTAAAGATTGGTCTCGTTAAATTTATTTCGACGAGCCACATACATTACTTGTGCATGTTTTAGATGTATTTAACAAAAAAAGATGTATTGGAGTTGTTTTTAATATTAAAAATAATCACTATATAGTATAAAACAAAGTCGCTTCCCGTCTGTCCGTTCCTATGTATGCTTAGATCTTTAAAACTACGCAACGGATTTTGTTGCGGTTTTGCTTTAATAGATAGTGTAATTCAAGAGGAAGATTTATATTATAACTAGCGGAACCCGCAGCTACGCTCGCGCTTAAGAAAAGGTAAGTACTTAATAAAACGTAACTAAAATGAGATTTTTAATAAAGCTATGTAAGATTAAAAAAAGAAATGATGTTTTTCTTATAATAATCAAGGTTTATTCTCGTAATAAACAACATCCTGACATATTTTGTTTTATTTTTCCTATGTAATTTTATTTTATTGAATCAATAACGTAGAACTCAAACATTTTATTACTTTGTACGCGTGTTACCCAGTAGTAACACATGCGTAGTTTGGACAAATCACCCGGATTTAATCTGAATACAGATGAGCATACGTTATTCATATCATGTACTATTTACAATTACATTCAATACATTAACATTTTAATTATATATTTGCGTATATTTAGCACGTTCGTTGCGACGCTTCTAGAAAATACTATTTCAATAAAACAATCGACGAGTAATTTATTTTATTATCCACATGAAATTATTTTAATAATGATTATTAAACTCTTCCTCAAATGCTATTTAATTTTTATCTACGTTATAAAGTCAATGTTTTATTATAATAGCAATCAAATTGCTTTCACTATCTTAACGATAAAGAATCAAAATTATATCAATGAATATGAATTAATATAAACAAAGAAATGTGATGTGATAATAAACAAAGAAATGTGCTGTTTCTCTAAAAAACCTGTCTTCTGTTATTGCATGAGACGATGAAAAACTTTTTTCTATGTTTGTTACTTTTTGAATAGACCAGTGTTACAAGTGAATAAAATTGCCAATCCGTTGTTTCGTGATATTCCGCCTACATGCCCCTTTTTCCATTGGGCACTCTCGTCAAGTGCCCAGAGCCCGCGATCAACAGGGAGCCCTGCTTGCTCTCATACAAGTCGTTCTTTTCTGTCGCCGTTTGATTCAATGACAATATTGATTTGCAGTGCGATTTACAAAAGTTTCTACTTCCAAAATTCTAAAACATTAATACTTACTACGTTACTTTTATTATTTTATATAATTTAATTAGATTCAATTGAACATTGAAAGAAATTCAAATCATACTAATTAAGGTAAAAAATAGAAAAATATTTTGTATTTCATGACAGATAAATGTTAACAATTTTGCCCATATATTATTATCTACTGTTATCTCCACACCACCGACAGGCGCCCCTTCCATACCCCCCTCCCCGTGATCCTTATGTGCCCATACTTTAAATAGGTTAATGACGGCCCTGACCATCTATATAAATCAGCATACCAATAAACAAACGTATTATGTAACATGAGATATGTAGAGATTATAATAATTGAACCCTGAAAAACAAATCCATTATAATCAAGGTTGTTATTGAATAAAGAATTAGGAGTACTAATGCCTGTATGCCGATACTCGTATGAACTTTTATCGTTCCTATAAATACTACCTGGTATCATGTTTAGAGTGGCTGTTCGTTGGCTTAACGCTATATGTACACTATAGTTGACAATTTATAAAAAAAATACATATTTTATTATTACTAGGGTTTACGTATGTAAGTAGGTTAATAAATTGTTATTCGTATTTTAGATAGGGACTTTTAATTGCCTTTAAGGAAAATAATATAGTTCTATAATGAGCAAATAAATTATTAATTATATAAATGTAGAAAGGCCCTTAATTATACGGAGTGTTTGTTTTTAACTAATTATTTTTTTATTTAATGAGTAGATATATAACTAATTCATTATAAGGTACACTGTGTAAATGTTACACAGTAAAATGTATGAGAGCAATGCACCTATTTGGCTTCACTTTAAGATTCCACTGTTTTTGATGCGTGAAATTGTTTTCAAATACGAGTACTTCAAATATATTTTTATTATGACAACAAATTTAAGATTCATTTAACTCTAAAACTAAAATCTAAAGTACAATCTAATTATCATATTATCGATAAACGCTTATTACAATTTATAACTGTCAAATGTATACAGATTATAATCTTTATAATCGTTCAAAGAACACGATAATAAGAGCAACAATATACAATTATAGCACTATATCATGTAGATACGTAATAATATGTGACACGTACATTGTACGTACACATCTGTCTCAGGGGTCTTGTAGCTAGCATGAACGGTATCAGTTCGAGAGTTTCTGGGCTCGAGTCCCCGGTCGCGTCAAATTGACTTACTCAATAACAGCCTAGAGTAGGTGTTTCACCTTCGTGCGTCAGAGAGCACGTCAAGTTGGTCCATCTTAACCCTCACCGGTTGTCTCGTATCGTCCCATTGGACTTTGAGACTGAAAGGACTAGAGAGTGCAGTTGTATCTGCGCGTACACTTGTGCATTATAATATATCCCTGGGCGTCTGGCTAGTCTCCGTAAGATCGGCCGCCAGCTCCGAAATCGGCCAGGAAGAGATTTTAACATTATATAGGTCTCTCTCCACTCCAAACAAATGAATGAGAAGCAAATGAAATTACAAAAAAATAATATCGATAAACTATGTGCTAATTAAATAACGTAATTAGAATTTGATTTATTTAAAACTAGACATCAATAATTTAGTCCAATCTCGCTAGAGTCATCTAAAGACTCCGCTTGAACTCACTGTATGATACCCTGTTAAAAATTTCTATTGTATTTTTACAAAAAATGTGTTGGAAGTAATTACGCACCCCAATTTAGTAATTTTAAAACTCAGTTTTGTAAATTTACTATACTATTTATTGTAATTTAATATAAGAAAATTACAACATATTTGTTGAAATTTACTAAACTTTTACTGAAAAAAAGTTTAGTAAAATTTCTAACACGTATTGTAATTTTACTAATCAAATGATATCCAAGATGTTTAGTAATTTTAAAACTCAGTTTTGTAAATTTACTATACTATTTAGTGTAATTTAATATAAGAAAATTACAACATATTTGTTGAAATTTACTAAACTTTCACTGAAAAAAAGTTTTGTAAAATTTCTAACACGTATTGTAATTTTACTAATCAAATGATATCCAAGATGTTTATTAATTTTAGAATGAAGTATTGTGCTTATACTATGCATTTATTCCATCTATATTTAAGAATATTACAGAAAATTTGCAGTAAAATAAATGGAAGGACAGTGTAGTTAAAACCTAAAAAATGATATTATTATTACTATATATATAATACTTACATAATAATTTATGTGTTAATTTTTTTTTAATTCATTCATGCTTTTAATACATTGTAAATATTACTCATATTTACAATGTAAATAGTAGGTAAAGTAAAAGATAGGTGTATGTATATAGCTTATTCTAGTGTGCCACATAATGTTTTTGTTTTGTGAATAAGTAATTATTTACAAAAAAATTTATATAAGACATTTTTTTTTTTATGGTAAAAAGGGGGCAAACGGGCAGGAGGCTCACCTGATGGGAAGTGATCACCTCCGCCCATGGACATCTGCAAGCCAGGCTTACAGATGCGTTGCCGGCCTTTCAGGAAAGGGAGGGATGGAGGAGGGAGGGAAGTGGGAGGGAGGGGGAACGAAGGCGGAGGAAGATGGGAAGAGGGAGGGGGGAACGAAGGCGGAGGAAGATGGGAAGAGGGAGGGGGGAAGGAGAGTGGGCCTCCCGGACTCTCACTCACCGGTCGAAACGCGACAGCATAGCTGCCACTTCACGCCGGTCTTCTGTGAGAGAGTGGTACTAATGAACTATACGGGGCGTGCCGGCCCATTCGGTTGCTACCCAAAGGTAACAAGCATGGCACTATTTTTTTAAAGTAATTCAGCAAACAAGTTTTTTTAAAGTAATTCAGCAAACAGTCTTGTAAAATTACCACACACATTAAAAAAATAATAATTGTTGGTGAAATTACAATTCATGATATAATTTCACAATCAAAATTTGAATATTACGAAGAAAATTATTAAATTTACAATGACCCCATTGTTATTTCTATTACAACTTTGTTTTGTGATTTTACAAAAATTTCTAGTACACCAAATTACAAATAATGTTTGTAAATCTAAAAATTTTTTCATGAAATTCGACAAACAGTTCTGTAAAATTACAATACAAGTAGGATTTTTACATTAAGATCGTAAAATTACAACACATCCTACTAAGTTTTCTGACATCTTTTGGAAAATTACTAGAATTGTTTCATAATTTCGCAGTGGTAAACATCGATTTGTAATTTTACTCAACCTTTGTTTTGTAAAATGATTGTAATTTTACAAACATTTTTAACAGTGTAGTGTAAAACTACAAAGTCTTACGGAGAACATGAAGATACACAAAAACATAACACCAAAGAGGCATCTATTAAATATGTCATTAATACGTTAAAATAAATATAATAGCTAAAATTTATCAGCGACGTATAATCTTAATACCGAAATCTTGTGTATCTAATCTTAATCTTTTCCCATTTAAAGCCTAGGAATTATTTTGTAATGAACATGACTCTCGAAACTGTAAATTCTTCGGTGTAACGTTTATATTACGATAATACGTTGTTTGATCGTAAAGTTTGTGTTAGATACCACCGCCTTTAAATATTGAATTTTTATGACGTCGTAACGCATGTAATAATACTGGCATTTTAAAAATTTTAAAAATTCATATGCTTTTCTTATCATTAAATTTATCTAGTCTGAAAACATATGGATGTATGTAATGTAGTTCGGTTCTTTGGTTATTTGAACTATGGCGAATTCCAAACAACTATTCATTTGTCGGTTTGTTTGTACTTGTTAATCTGACAGCTTACAGCTTTTAACGGTTAAAGCCAATGTTTACGGGAATTTTACTGGCGTGTTTTTGGGACAATCTATTTTTATTTCTGCAAGAAAGAGTTGACGCAAGACTAAAAATAAAAAATATTTACGATTTCGTGAAAAATATGCCGAAATGTAGTGGAGTGCTAAGGGTCAAAGAAAGGTGACATCATAAAATGATCATATGGCAATAATATGGAATACATGTTTAAATAACGTCTGTCATTAAATATTTTTTTATTTTGATAAGTAAGCTATTTTGATGGCAACCAAAACATTACTTTTAAATTTTGTGTAGCTATGCCAACAGTGCAAAATGTACTGTTGCAGGTATGACGTCAGTGCGAATTGATAGATAGGTCTCCGTTAATAATCCAATTAAATTTCGTGTGATTTTTTCGCACAGTATTGTGATCCATCGCCGAATTGTAATATAATAATGTGCAAATTATTAAATACAAGTTTTTATTTGTGAATAATATTTATTTTGAAGAGTCTCATAAAAAAGAGATATCTTGTACCAATAGAAAATATTCTTGAGAAATAAGTAGGTATATATTGTATGTATTTCAGCTCTTTTCTTTAAGTCCCACAACACGGATCACCCTTCAATATGAGGAGTCCAATATTCCACGACACCGGCCAAGTGCGGGGTGGCGGACTGTATATAGTTTTTGAAAACTCGCTAGGTTCTCTCAGATGTGCAGGTTTAATCACGTTGTTTTCCTTCACAGTAAGACAAGTGGTGATCATGATTACCATTCGACTTGAAATGTCAGAGGGAAACACATGAAAATATCAGAATTGCGAGCGTTCCAACTAGGCTACTAATTGTATACAAGTAGTACATATTATGAAAGTAAAAATAACACTAAGAATAAAAAATATTTTTTTTTTTAAGATTTTCCAAAATGATGCCTGATTATTTTTTTTTCTTAAAGTATCAAAAAGGAGTAGATACTGGAACAAAACCGTAGAGAAAAATTATATGTAAAAATTAATATAAAAAATAGCAAAATTTAGGATAATAGCTGACCTATGATGAAACGATTAATATTACAATTCAGTAGAAAGGAAGGGAAAAAAAGGGAAATATTTGGGAAGTTTGCAACACCCCAAAATATTACAGTACAAATGTTACATGACCAATATAATGTTGTTGACATTATTGTACCTAAGGTTGATCCGAGGACGGTAATATATTATTACGCATAATCTGGAGTAACAACATATTTATTCCACTTAATCAATTTTTAATAAATGTTGTTATTTTCCTTATTCATTTTAATTATTGATACTTATTCCTGGTTATGCAAGCACACTACTATAATGCACATCATCATTTTGAAATTGTTTACTTACTTACAAATAAATGTAAATCATTTACACCTTATTTATACATATTTTAGCGAATCCAAATACAACAATTCTTCATTATATATAAATATCTTATATAACTAGAAAATAAAAATGTAGAACTTACTTGGGGTGTTCTTAGACATTTTTCAAAATGTTATTCAAATCGAACACAAAACGACACTGCTCACGCGCACGCACTTCGTAGACGACCGCTACGTTATTGTGCTACGAAACTATTATTAGCTGATTATATAGTAATGGGCAATGACACCATTAATAATGTATTATTTTATTTTAACACGACCGGAGCGGGCAATGTTCGAACTGAGAATGACATCCCGTCCTGTTTCGCCAGGCTCGTGATAAAGTGGTAAATTGTAGAATAAATAATCATACAATACTCCTCTTGCTTGTTCGATGGAATAATGTTAACAGCCATTTTTTTATATACATATACGGTCATATGGTGACTTGAAAAATATACATTTCACTCCGTTATTACTCAATTCGTTGATATATCGAACTCTTATCATTTATATCAAAAACTACAAACACAATTTCTGATAATATTCTAAAAATATAGCTTTTGAAAATAAGTTATTTTATTTGTTGGAAACTTAAACAGGAATAAAAATTTAACATGAATTTCTAATATTTTTGATTTTTGACTATTTTTTCGTAGTTGCTAACCCTAATTTATGTATCAATTTAAATGGGACTAACATGTGATCGAACATGCGACCGTATACGTATGAGGTACAGATGAAATACATGCCACCCTGCTGGTTATACGTTTTTTTTTAAATAAGTTTAATTTTTAATAAAAATCTAATAGTAGAAGATTCTAGACTTTTGATCCAATCTATCATGGATGTTATACCATCAATAGATATTGATGTAAAATTTATTTAATGTTAATATATAAACTATATTTGAAAAGTCAAACACTCCATTTTTTACTTTATTACTGCACTCAACACAATCGTCCGAGCAAGGTCATTACTTAAGTAAAGGACGGAAGCTGTAATTATTAAATAACCGTATAAAAACTGCCAAATTGGCAAATTTTTTGACTATTTTAAGGTGTTCAGTGCTGAGGTCTTGATGATTAAGAAAATTTAATAAACAAACATTTTAATCGTAAAAAAGAGATTTTTATCCATTTTCTTAAATAAAATTACGATATATTTTTCCTAATTCAATATTTTCCTTGGTGTTGTTAAACGGCGTAAAAAAATATATTTATTTAATTAATTGTAAATGTTAGCCCTTTTTTAACGTCCCATTGCTGGGCACGGATCTCCCTTCAATAACAAGGAGGCCACGCTGGCCTAGTGCGGGTTGGCAGACTTCATATGTCTCTCGAAAACTTGCTAAGTTCTCTCATACATGCAGGTTTCCTCACGATATTTTCCTTCACCGTAAGACAAGTTGTAACCATGAGAGAAATAAATCGCACATGAAAATCAGAGGTGCGCGACTCGAATTTGAACCAACTCGAATATCCAAGCGAGTGCATAACAACTGGGCCACCACTCTGTGTTGCTTATTTAAAATAGTAAAAAAACATATTTTTTTTGTAATCAATAATTGAAAATATTAATTAGTAAGGGCATGTACTGCATCTTAGATAATGTTATCTACGTCTACAGAGCATTACTGTATAGCCCATTGTTCCTCTATCAATTATACTGATATCAAAAAAAACTGATTACAATTCAAGAACTGTAAATCAACAAAGAAAATTTAATTGAATTCTAAATTCATAAAGATATATTAAAAATTCCTTTTAGTTTCTTGCCTTATAGAATGCCGATTTCTTTGTTTTAAATTTTTTTATCATTTTACAATTTTATTACATGAAATATCAATTATCATGTGTACTGTATTGTGTGTACATAATATTATGTATCACTATTTATTTATAATTTATGATTAATCAACACTTCAGTGACGGATTTATATTTTTAAATTCCTGGTAAAATTCAAGAATACCAAGCACATCTTATAAAAATAAGTAGGTAATCTTGAAAAGAATTTAATGCTATAGCCAAGTGATTAAAATTATTTTATCGAAAACTTTGTGATAAGAAATGGTATCATAGTTATTTAATAGGTACCTAGTAGGTACATAATATGTTATTAAAATGTGATTATAAAAGTAAACAAAGTTCTTCACCGCGTCTGTTTGTTTGTCTGTCTGTTCGCGTTCTGTTGTGCGTAAACTCAATAACTACTGCACCGATTTTCATGCTGTTTTCACCAATGGATAGAGTGGTTCTTGAGGAAGGTTTAAGTATATTTGTTAAGTTTTACATTTACTAGCGGAACCCGCGGATTCGCTCACGCTAAATTTTGAGACGAACCACAGAAAGCGAAGGTGAGTCGCTAGTAAAAATATAGAAGTGTATTCTATAACAATGAATAAAATACTCCCTTATACTCGTAGCTATACCTACCATGAAGCTTAAGCTTAATTTGCAACAATGCTTATCATTTTTGATTTGTTTGAAAATTCAAGAAACCTGCATATGTTCAAGATATATAGATAATCGTAGATTAAATCCATTACAATTAAGTGAAAATAAAATAAAAGGTATTATTATTAGAATAAAACCCTATTTATCCTGTCCTGTTATCTAAATCTCACTATGATCAATCAATTTTTAAGTGTTGAATAATATTTATCAATTTCGTATCAACATTCTTTGTTTTCTAAGATATTATTTGGATTGGTTTTTGTCTGATACGAAGCTCATGATGTATTACTTCCTATAGGATCTAGATTTAAATGACTATGTGATATGAATTTATTTATGTTTATCTACATATGTAATTTTGTTGATAAGTGATAACAATTAAATATTTATATTTACGACTACATTTAGATTTGGTAGAATATTATAAATATTCTTTTTTCGCGTTCTAGAGACCAGAAACCAAATACGATTTCACATACCGTGTATTATAGCCGGTTCGAAAGGGTTGGTTGAGATTTCTCAGAAATTAGATATTTTCCAGCAGTAAAAAGTATCGTACATCTCAATCCGGAAAATTAGCTATCATCATACCAAATTTCATCAAAATCTGTCCAGCGGTTTTCTCAGATGCGGTCACAGACATACAGACTGACAAAAATTAAAAAAAACTATATATTTCACCTCTTACTCTGTATTATTTTTCGGAATCTTAGTCAGACTGAAGAAGCCGTCTTCGAGAAATCAGAGAACCTATTCCCCTTTTGAAGATGATCTAAACACAATTATTTAATTCAATTCAATTTGTTTTGTTGTTAAGTGGCTTCTAAAAGTAGGTATTGTGTTGGCAAAATTTACATTGCTAATGTTGTAATCCTAATTCGAGCACAATCGAAGCCATCCTTTTTACACGCTTTTGTATGTTTGTTTGTAACCGACTTCTTTGGGCGCGATCTTGACCCACTTTAAACGGCCAGATTTCGTTCAAACTTTGTAGATTTATTGAGGACCGATGACAATACACTAATTTGATAAAATTATTCCATTTTTCAATTTGCAAAATATGATTTTTGCTAGAAAAAGTAGAAAATAAATAATAGTTTAAAAAAACTAAAAAACACGCTTTTTATAGAAAACCGAACTAAAAAATAGAAAATAAAATTTTATTTTAAAAAAAGCGTGGGGTGCTTTTTAAGATATTATCGAAATGATAATGACACCATGCACTTATATACGGTGTGACCTATGTACTATGTACCTACAATAAACTACGCAATATACTTTATTGATAATTATATTATTTAAGCGCACTCCACTGAGTCAAGGCTGATGAAAGGGCAGAAAAAATTAAATCATTTTAGTTTAAAGTTTATAGCTTGCACTAATTGCAAACATTTTTGCGGTGAAACATTGATAAGAAAAAATAATGTTGAAATATGATTTTTTTCTCTTTATAATAAATAATAAATATGTTGGGACATTATTACACACAGCGCCATCTAGCTCCGTGGTAAGCTACGAAGCTTGTGTTATGGATACCAGATAGTTGATATACTACATATATTATTTTAAATACATTCATATTATAAATATAAACACCCATGACTGGAGTACAAACATCCAAGTTTAACAAATGAATGCCCCCAGCGGGACTCGAACCCGCGACCGCTGGCGCAAGAAAGTAGGGTTACTACAAACTGCGCCAAACGCGTCGTATTATTATTACATATATTTATTTTTAACTTTTTTAAATTTTAGCGTCAGCGAAGCTACGGGTTCCGCTTGTTAAAATAAATAAAATTTCTACCTCCTCCTTTATTGATGTCGGTTATAAAGTAGATTAAGTTTCGCCATATAACATTGACTATCTGCGAATGAAAGTCCCGTCAAAATCTGTTCCAGATTACGTTTCGCTGTTAGTATCGTGTATACTTTCATATACAATTAGTCAAAAGCTGTTAATTTGAAATAAAAAAACAGACACTCCAATTTTATTTATATTATAAATTAATAATTAAAAAACTTATAAAATATTTTACTTTTTGTCAAATGTTCAAATAATGATAATAAAGATCTGTTTACATAAATTTTGCTTTGATTCTAAAATCACTGTAGGAGAAGCAAGGGTACTTCCACGCATCCACAGACCGCATAACTAGAAACTTTCCTTCTAAACTTTTTATAAAATTAAATTTTTTTTTTTGTTTGAGAAAGTTACTAGTCGAAATAAAAATTGTATGTTTGTCTTTTTCCGTTTTATTTTCAAATGTAGTTTCATGTTATTTTCATGTGAAGTTGCAATAAAATATTTAAATCGAGATAGGTAATCGAAAAACTCGAGATCTTAGTCAAGTACTTTGTTTTTGATCGATTGAAAACAGATTCTTCACGATCATCTAGTTTTTGCGAATGTTTAATATTCGTAAAAGCTTTACTCAAAATTTTCCACTCTCTAATGACTGCCTATAGAAATATAGGTCACGTTAAGTAGTAGCCAACTGAAAACGCACGCTAGATTGAAATCAATAAAAACGTTTAAATATACACATAAATATGGCCTTGTTTTTAATTTCATCCCGTTCTACTGCTTTCGAGAGAATTCGAGTGTTAGAGTTTTCTTCATCGCTACGTGGTTTTCAATGTTTGGCAATTTTTCGGAATGTGAAATTCCGGGTACTTCTAGAAACCTGTGACTTCGTCGATAATAGATTACAAGTACTATTCCAATAGATTACGAAAATAAATGTGTAAAGAGTATAGTTCTTCTCGATGAGATTAACCACCTTGACCAAAAATCGGTCATTTAATGTACGCACAATCTAAATCGCTTGTAGATATGATGTTTTTAAAATAGATTCTTTTACTTACATTTTAGAAACTATAACTTACAAAAATCATCATATTTTTCCTTTAATACACACCTAAAAGCAAATTAAACAAGGTATTACATTCGAAATTGTCATAAGAATGCGACTAATGAGTAATGATACACTCGTGTAAAGCTTACAACTCTTATTCTCTCTAAACCAATATCTTATTTAATACTTTCTTAGGTTTACGCGAATAGTGGACATTATAAATGGATTTTGTCGCGGATTTATTATGATTTTTGGTTCCCGACGTTTCGAATGCTTTACAGCAATCACGGTCATGGGAGAGACTCTCTCCCGAAAAGATAATTTCATTTACAATATCTTATTTTTATTAACACGTTCACTGCGGCTGTGCTTTATCTATACTTTCCATTCCTGCGGTACAAGGTCTATGCACCTGGTAATAAAACTTCCATTGTTGCGGTACAAGGCGTATAGACCCTGTAACATTTAAGAAACTTAAATCCTTTTTTTGGCTTCATGTAAAAATATATTTGATATTTTTGCTTTGAATATTAATAATAATGAACTAACTGATATACACCTGAAGCCGTTTGTGAATAACTTGTTTAGTTTAAAAATTATAGCTATTTTTAAAATATGGGAAGTCTGGTGCGTATTTTAGGGATGTGAAATAAAAATATCGAGTCTTAATTAAGTTTTAATATAATGACAAAAAGAAAAATATAAGCATGATTTAATGTTTTTCAATAAAGCATGGATAACAAAAGTTTCTTTTAGATTGAACACATTCCAGTAAATTTTTTTTTAACTTTTTGTTAGCTTGGCAGCTTGTTTGTTAAAAGGTTCGGAGTCTTTCGTAGCATCCAATTCCTCTTCTTAACACCTTTTATTAAATTGTGTTTCTCAATTTTTCGTGCGGGTTCTGAATAGATAAATTTATTAATTTATTTTTTATTTATAGGTGTATACGTGTTATTGTTGGATGTGGATGTGTATGTGTGTGCATACGTTTTCGTCTACGTTGAAATTACCTGTATCATTGTCAAAGTCCTTGTTTGTAAAAGAATAAAATAAATAGTAATGAAGACTCACCTGTCTTTGATCAATCAATCTATGATTAGATTTAATATTAACCGCATTACTGTCCTCACAAAAGCCGTGGATTATTTTTCTTCGGCACCTTTTTGTTAGTCCTATGTCGATGCCTGCGTTTCTCGCGAATGCAAGCCAACACTAGCCGCGCGAAGCTAGCGTGGGGTGCGGTACCAGGTGCGCGAGGTACAAGGTGCTTCGACCTGGTTTCGCACTGTGATGATATTTTATTTCTTCTGTGCGGTACCAGGCTTATAAGCCCGGTATTAAGGTAGGTACACCATTGAGTTCTATTTAACAAATACATCTTAGATATATATTCATCTCTTTCCTACACCGAACCAAATTGAAGTTATGCCTTCCGCACGACAGGGAAGTCTACACTTTTCATAGCCGCACTGTACGCGAGACGTAATACAAGGTGTTTACACCTGGTAACGCAGTGAACGTGTTAATTCATTTGATTTACCAGTGCTAATTATAATATTAAATTTTTTTAGTAATTGTGTTTTCACTTTATAGTGTTCTTATTAGCTCAAACCTTTTAAGTATCGTTTAAATATCGTTCTCTTCACTTCTTATTCTTGCCTCGTTACATATTTATACTACCTAACAGTATAATAATAGAGATGATAAGATACTGCACAACTTCAGATGTAGAGACCCTCAACAGATTTAACAACAGGAAATAGGTAATGTACGCAGACGCAAGGCACTATTGTACCCATAAATAATACACCTATTATCTAATAAAAAGATATATGCCTGCAAATATGCCCGAGATCACGTCACGTTCCTTTATAAGTCGAGTAAAATAACGTCTATCTTAATTCTGGACGCCTTAGCTTATCATAAAAATAACATTGTTTTTATATTAGAGCGTCTCCATTATCAGAAACTGAGCATTTGGTGAAAGTGATAAGGTCGCCGTGATATGTTCTGCTAAGGCGGCGCTATTGTAGTCATTATCTGGCGTTATGTAAATATTTTCTTTAGTGCTGGCTGAAGGCCGTTACATAAGCACATATAATGTATATACTATGATACGGTGAAGTGTATGGTCAAACAACTTAATTAGTTATAAATTTTGCCCATATTTAACAAGTCATTAAAATAAAATACTTCAGTATCTTTTTCGTGTAAATTGAGGTTGAAATATAAGTTACCAACATATGAAAACCTAATATGTTAAGTCTTAATAAGTAAAAATCCCAAGATCATCACAGTTTAACAAAAAACAAATTACATATATAACTAGTTCTATCGAATCGTCCTTGGAAAAGAGGAGTGAAAGTTTAAATAGGAAATCAATAATTTCTCAAGTATAATTATTTATAATTTATAATTATTATAAAATAAAAAACAAAAAGTATAAGTTATATTTTTTTGTTTTTTTTTTAATTATTATCCTATTTTCTATACCTACTAGTATGTATTTACATTGTACAATGTACATTGTACACTGTACATATAGGAACATAGTCCATTGTGTACCAGCCGTCAGAAAGTACTTGGATCGAACCCGAGCGTAGCGAGGATGAATCGTAAGGTTAATAATACAAAATACTTATTTAAATATTGATTCACTAGAATTAGGAGCATAAATTGTGGTAAACGGTTTTTTTATATATATACTTCACCGCATTCCTCTACGGTTTTCCTCATAATTCCAGGAAAGTCAAAGAAAAATACGTTAAACAATGAAATTCAGTCAACGAGGCACAAGACTCGCACGATAAGTTTTTGTCACTTGATATTATTCTACCTACGATCGCCTGTAACTTTTCCTGCTTAGAGAACAATACGTACTTTTATCGCTATTAGGTATTTAATACTATATAAAAAGAAAATATTTATTTAATTTGTAGTACATATCTAAATACATTGGGCATGTTTAATATTTTGCTTACTCTTTTTCCCTTTCAATAAAATGTATGTAACGTTTTTCCTATGAAATCTTATTGAAAATAAAGTACGCGAACTTAAAAATCGAATAAAGTTTAATGGTACATTTAACATAAAAATAGTAACAGCAAGAAATCAATAACTTATGCAATTACACGCATAGCAGTAGAATGTCATTTTATTTATTAAAAATGTAAAACCACAAAAATTTGCACTATACAAACAGCATATCAGTTGTCCCATAATATCCTAAGGATTTAACTGATACCTTAGCGTAAGAAATTGAATAAAGTTGTTTAAATATTACCTGAATTACTCTCAGAGCTTTAGACTTGTAATGTTTTAAATTTAATATTTTATGTCAGTAATGTGGTACATTCAAATATGTCTATTGTCGTCTCGAGGTCTGTCTCGAGGAAAGTTAATTAGTTAAAGATTTTTGTGCCCGACAATGACACGTCAAAATAACAATGAAATTGATTATACTTTAGGACAAGCGAGGCAAGGAAAATCTAATAAATTTCCTACAAGTACATACCTGTGGTTTTAAAATTTGTTTTATAATATGGTTATACCTTTGAAACGAAATCGTTAAAACACAATCTTTTATTACAAGGTATTTTAAAATATATTTGATAGCTAGCTTAAAGGCATGCTATAAAATATAAGTATATATAATACATATTTGATTAGTCGCCGTTACTACATATGTTTTTTTTCAAAAAACTTGGATATTTCAAAATTATCAATCGGCAGCTTACGTAATTGTGAGTATTAAATATTAATGTAATTATTAACTTTCACCTTCAGCCGGTAGTAATGGTAAATGTATTGCACGGACCTAATGTATTGACTATTTTTAATTTAAATTAACGTTTAAAAAGTGCTTTTATAAGTCTTGTTGAATAAATTTAGTTTTCATTCCATATTTGATATTATCAATGCAACTCTGGAGAGAGTCGTTCAATAAATGATGTGTATTTACGACTTGCGTTAGGTTAAGTTGTTCTAGTTAATAAGTTCTTCTATATAATTCTTTATCAAAATCCTACTTCTTCATTCTGAAAAGTCTGGACGAATTTGTTTGTTTATCCATAAATAGACTATGACCTGGAATAATTATATACCTATATATTTTGTACTAAAATGACGACTGCTTTCTTTCTTTAAGTTCTGTAGCCAATAGCAGAAAATCAACATAAACATAATATTTGTCGCGAAAATATTGTTGGAGTCCTTCACTGAAACAAATGACCAAAAAATAGTATCATGTTTCAATATTTTATTATAATTATAATAATTTTTATAAACATTTACCTTCACCTACGAAGCAACGACAATATTTCTTTAATGTACTTTGTTTATTATGAACCATGATAATAGGACATCCTCATAATCTTTTCCCGTTAGCCTTAAAGATTGTCAAGACTTCCTTTCAACCTGGATATAATATCATGAACAAAAGTAAAAAAAATTAACATTAATGTGATATAATTGACATGGCCAATGTTATGACCTTAATACCTACTGCATTTCCTAATTTTAAGCAAGTTCAGATGCAAGCATTTGAATTCATTACAACATAATTTTTAATTGTTACAAAAGATTATCATGTTTTATAGAAATTACTCTTAACTATATTGCTTCGTATTCAGTCCTTTTTAAAGTCCCAATGCTGGACACGGGCCTCTCTCCAATACGAGGGGATCAAGCCATAGTTCCCCGACGCTAGTTTAGTGGGAGTTGGTAGACTTCACACGTCTTTTGAAAACTTTCTAAGTTACAAGAAACTTGTACTAAGTTACCGAGTAACTTGCTTCTCTCAGACATACAGGAATTGGTATTAGAGGTGCGAGACCTGGATTTGAACCCGTATCACTCGGTTATCCAAGCGAGCGCGTTACCACTGGGCTACCACTCAGGTATAGTAAAGCGTTAAACATATATGAATTATTTTTAATCTATATACAAATATTCTACAATATTAAAAAAAATGACACGCGAAATCTTCAATTTCCGATTGGAAAATAGGAAGTATCAATGACTTTGATCATAAATATTATAATGCAAGATGCGCACGGTCGCGGGGACATCACTTAGCGGGACACCACCCGCATACAAACGTCCTCACCTTGCTTATGACATTGTTTATGACATTTTATCACATATTTTAGAAATTAAACAACATACAATTATGGAAAATTGTTGCTGAACGTGATTCATATTTTAATAACGGCTATATATTTTCTATGTGCCTTGAGGCGGTAGAGCGATAATTCTAAGTAAACATAAGTACTTAATATGTAGTTATTATTTTATTACTAAGCATATTCAATCCATTTTTTCTATTACTATAATACTTGAAGGTTTTTCTCGAATTTAAAAAATATAATAAATGTACGGCTTGAAGTAACCAGTCTAGTAGTACTTCGACTACGTAATTAAATAGCTAGAACAAGATATATGTTACATATATAAAACAAAGCTTTGTGCAATAAATAATAATCAATATAGATTAAAATGAATTTTATTTCCTTAATATGTTACATTCATGTATAAATAAATAATATCTATGCCACTGTAATTATAATAACCTATCACTTTGAAACATACTTATTACTTACCATAAATACCATTTGCAACATCAAGTATTTTTCTCATTACAAAACAATGTGCACGGTAAAACAACATAGTAATTGTTTTACCGCATAATATTTCGTGATAATCCTGCGAATTATTTTTATTCCTAGATTTATTATTCATTAAATTATCTCACAATATACGCCGTTATTAAATGTTATTTGTAAACAAGAAACTTCTGCTAATTCTAGAAGAAGTTTCTTGTTGTGTAGTTTGTCGTTTATTTAAAATAAATTATTAAAATAATTTGTTTTAATTCAATGTTTTCGTCATTTATGAATATGAATCCTAGCTGTACTTATTGCTACTTATACTTACTTTCAAATAATTACCTTAAAAGTAAAAGTTTTACCTTAAAAGGTAACGGGAAAGGTGAAAGCTTAGAGAGAAATTATCTCAATTAAAATAAGACTTTGTACCTAATCACTAGAATACGAACATCAATGACAGTATCCCGCATGTGATCAAAACATACATTGGACCTTTTTATTCAGTGAACGATAAAACTACCACCAGGGCTATTACAGACTACAACATCTCACAGAAACGAGGAGGTGTTAAAAAAAGTAGGCATCCTACTCGACATTAGAAGAACCCTCTGGCGAGATATCGATGTATCGACTGACTTTTAAAGTCAAGAGCAGTAGAAAGTATGATTGAGGACTAATTATTTCCTTCTGCAAGAGAGTCAACAATAACACTTTACAATATTTTTCTATAAAAAACTTTTCTTTTGTTGTCATCAAGTCAGAAAGTAACCTCACATAAATGGCAATTGTATGTCCGCCAGAAAAAATAGCATATATGAATACAACATAAATATGTACAAGTATGACTAAAAAGGTAGGTATATTAGATTAATTATTCAGAATGACGGCAGCAAAGAAATAACACTGACTTATAAATAAGTACCTACATATAATAATTAAATATTTTATATAATTATTTCAGAAAACCTTTGTTTCATTCCATATGTGGTATTAAATAGGTACCTACATAATGTTAACTTGGCGGCTAACTACGGTTTATCTGCAATTTATTTTTCCTCGTACTTACCGCATTATAACGCGACTATAATAAAACCTAAGAATAATTTAAGTTCTCGGTAGCACTAAAAACTAAAAGCTCGCCAAAAGCTACTAAGAAAAATGTAAGCTTATATATATACTAATATTAAAAAAGCTGAAGAGTTTGTTTTGTTTGTTTGTTTGATTGTTTGGTTGAATGCGCTAATCACAGAAAGTACTGGTCTGAATTGAAAAATTCTTTTTGTTTTGGATAGAAGCGGAGCATCAATGAAAAATGTTGCAAAAACAGGAAGGGCGGGCGTTATTTCTGCGAAGTATCATACCGCGCGACTCAAAAAAATGTGGTTCAAAGCCGCGGGAAATGCTAGTATCCTAGTAATACATCCAATAACTGCTATATTACATCGTTAAATGAATAAAACCTATTTCTTGTAATAGGTACTCATTTAAGATAGATGAAAAAAAATAATATACTCGTTTTTTTTGCTAAAGTATTTATGAACATTTAGTAAATACCTATTAACTAATTGAAATGATATTAACACATTTTTTTATTTCTAAGTATTTTACCTTCAAAAGAAAAATACATTAAAATGACAAACAGGCTTGACTGCTTGATATTCTAAAAATTAAGACCTATTAATTTATCTTTAGAATCTTTAGATACATCTTAATTTTTTTAGTATCAAATATTGTATGTACTTATCAATGTATATGTTTCTGACACGTTATAGTTAGTTAATTTTATTATTTTCCGTATCGCTATTTAGCACGAGCTATCGTCCGTTAATTATAGTATTAAAAGTATAGAGATAAATTAATATCAGTGTTAAAGTTTAACGTAGGTACGTAATTTGTTACGTCAAAAGTAAACGAATATTCTTACATACATCTAATATCTAATAATATTCAAACATATTATGTGCACCTAAGTCTAAGTGTATGTGTATGTAATGGCATTCCTCAAATATCTATAAAAAAATAATTTTAATTTGGCAGTCATTAAGTTAACTTATAGCCAAAAATGTCCCATACCTCAAAAATTCTCAGTGTATTTTCTTTTATAATTTTACATCTGCTTTAACAAACTAACTTTTGATTATTTAAAAAAAAATCAATTTTAATCGAAAAGTTTTTTTATAAAAAAAATTACATCATAATAAAATATTAGTCATTTTAGTATTGTCATTAATGTAACTATTTATCCTTAGCTTAATCATTTATGATACATCGTAGTCATTGTTTTGAATTTTTAAAATATAACTAAACAATTACTTTGTATTTATTGCAAGGACGGTATGTAAGTATGACTTGGAGAGTTCCAGACTTGATTCACTTATGACAACAAATCGTAATCTATTTGATCAGACTTTCCATTTCACTAGAATTTGATCAGGTTAAAACTTAAAACTAAGCCTGGCGCCTGAGGATCATTAAATCATTTTACGTTTTATTCTAAAAAACATCTAACTAAAGAAATCCTAAATAAAAAAGCTTAAATTACTGTATTGATATGTTATGTTTATGAAATATTGTTCAGAAGTAATGTTAAATTTTATCAATTAATTCTCGAAGCATTGTGGGTAACACCTGAACGATATACTTCATAGTTATTTGATAAAAATAAAGTGTAGAAGTAAATATATAACTTATTGCTTAGAAATAAAACTTAGATTCGATTAAATGATATGTGTTGATTAACACTGATTTGTAGGGTGTACGTCACGACTTTGGGAAAACTCTAGTCCATCTTATATGATATGCGCGTCGCATATGGTCATAAACGAACATTAAATGCATTCCGGAGTACTTCCACGGTAATCAGCAGTCGTGGATAGATGCGATCTACCGTGCCATTAGTATTCACAACCCGGTAGCGCCAATACCTACTTCGATCGTGTTGTATACGTTGATTGATCGAAACTAATTTAAATCTTTGATGACCAATCGTTTTATCTTATATCTTACAATAATGTATCAAGGAATTCTGAAACAATCAAAGCAAAACCCTCTCTCTACCTTTGCTTAGCTTGTGTACGTCCATGACCACCTAACAGAAGCAAGAATTATTCCAGGTAATGGTTCTATGTGTTTAATAAATTTAATCCAAATCGATCTAGCCGTTTCAGCGTAAATCTATATCTGTACTAATATTATAAAGAGGAAAGATTTGAATGTAAGTATGTTTGTAACGAATTGGCTCAAAAAGATACTAGACCGATTTTAAAAATTCTTTCACCATTTGAATGCTACATTATCACTGATTAATATAGGCTATTTTAATTGCAATAAAAAAATAAGGTTCTCAACAAAAAAATGTTCCACAATATTAAAAAACATATCAATATCTACGGGAAGGGCGAGCGTTATTTCTTCGAGGTACCATACCGCGCGACTCAGAAAAAATTTGATTCCCGGTCTTTAGAACGCGTGCGAAGCCGCAGGAAATGATAGTATGTTAATACAAACAAATACTTACACAAATAAAGTCAAAATTTAAAGTTTATAAAAGTTGATATAAACAACCATCAGCAACTTGCAAAAAACAAAGCAATACACACGACAGAGCAGTCACCCAAAGCCTTTCTCGTAATAACGTAGAAATTTTGCCCACGCATGAGTGACTCATTCATAACAGTGGACAAACCACGATATTTGACACCAATAACCGATCAATGAAACGGTATAAGATACGTATTATGTAAAAAGTAACATGTAGAGTACGCACTAAAAACTATCACATCACATTTCCTCGTTTACAGTTACATTTAATTGTTAATATGTAATAAATAAAAGAAAATGTGTATAGTATACTAGGAATTGCCGCGGGCCCTCCTGCATTCTTATCACTATTAAAAATAGGGATTGGTGGCAGAAGGATGAAAATTTTGGGTTATAGGTAGTTTTTGATGCCATATCATAAGAAATCTGGAGAGGACACCCTTATCACCTAGAGGAGTAAAAAATAGCCTACGACCTATTCTCGGACCTACCAAATACTCACAATTAAATTCATAAAAATCGGTCAAGCCGTTTCGTAGGACTTCGATAACATACACTGTGACACGAGATTTTTATATATAACATAAATTATAAAAAATAAGAAAAAAAACATTTGCAGGAGTGTAAGTTATTTCAAAGTACCTTATATTATGTACCTATTACCTAGGTAGAGTTAAACATACCTATAGGTACCTAACTTTTTTGCTCCTAAATTATTTTAAAGATCCCATTTATTTAAATAGATACATCTGCTTCATTTACTCGTATATACATACGTAAAATATCCACTTACCCAATTTTTTACTACTACATTAAGATTATGCACTATACATGAACAATTAGGTAATGATTTGATTACATATTTCCTTAATCGTGTTTGGGTTTTCCATTCAAATTAAAAGGCATTATAAGTAAGATAATTCTGGAAAGGACTAAGAAAAAAATTGATTGTTCGTATAAAAATGCAGCCCGTTTGGTCCAAAGCGGTCAAGTACCTAAACAAGAAATGGCGTGCGCAGGAATTTTTTGTTACGACTTCTTAGAATTCTTGCGAGTGACTACACGTTTGGATATTATTATTATTATTCTAGACATATACATAAAATTGAAATTTGAAATGTGTTTGTAAATGCATATATCTATTTACGGTGCTTAAATCAAAAAAAATTTTTTGTCTGTCTGTTTATTCTGGCTAATCTCTGAAACGGCTCTGAAACTTTCACTCGCAGATAGCTAATGCATATTATAAGGAGTAACTTAGGTTGCTTTTATTTTAGAAATTTTATTAACTTTAAATACGGTTTTTGGGCTACAAACTTTAAATTTAGCATGGAGCACCAAGGGACGAACCCAAGCAAAGCGAGGGTGAGTCACTAGTATATATTAAATCGCATAGTTACGTAAGATTTTTAACAACTATAATGATAACACACAGTTACAAGCGTAACACGATGATTTGTCAGTTTTACAGTATGTTTTCTTATCCCATCAGATCACTAATAAGTAATAAGAATGTTTTTATTAGTGATCGAAGAATAGGACGAATACATTCTGCATAGGTATGCCTGTCTTTTTTATTTCGTGTTTCGTAGTTCAAAAATAAGTGAAGGCCCGAACGAGGGCTGACGAGGGTTAGTCGCTACTAGTACCAATACAATCTATACTAATATTATAAAGCTGAAGAGTTTGTTGTTTATTTGTTTGGTTGAACGCGCTATTAAAAAATTATTTTTGTGATGGATAGTCCATTTATCGAGGTAGGCTATAGGCTATATTACATCACGATATGACCAATGGGAGTGGAGCATGAATGAAAAGTGTTGCAAAAATGAGAAGGGCGGGCGTTAGTTCTGCGCACTATACCACTCGGAAACAATTTGGTTGCCGGTCTTTAGAACGCGTGCGAAGCCGCGAGAATAAAATTGTCGCAGTAGGTATTGTAGATAATAGCATACAAAACTATGACTCTCAGGTATCTGGAATATTCTAAACTAAATACCTAATTTTTTTCTATTTATGTTATTAATTAAGTGAACAGTGTAACCGGTTTAAATTAATTATAATACGAAACCTTTTAAATTAATCCGTCAATAACGCAAAATTTTAGGAATTATACCTATTATTATTTATTATGTCTAATGAAATGTTACTAATGGCGAAATTATTAACCAAAAATCGTCCATTTTCATGCAGTATGGTGCACCTAATACTTACTTGATTCTGTGATCTAAAGGATTCATGGATGGATGGCTATGACCTTCACGGAATTGTATACGAGAAGTACTTAAAAATAATGAATATAAGGGTTAAACAAAAATCACGGACAATTCGTTTGAAATAAATAAAAAATCTAACCGTTTATTTCTTATTCATAGTATAAACTGTTCTGAAAAATCAATAGTTGAAAATAATGGAAATTAAAAAAAACATTCATTAAAAAACTTAAGCTTCACGTCAAGTATAATTAGTGCGATAAGCACTTTTTATTACTTACGTAAGAATTTTATCTAAACTACTACATTCTACTAACGTACATAGGTGTTTATACAAATTAGGTACCTAGAAAATTCTATAGACAGGCCAATATTCATCTAACTCTATATATTAAAAAACTGAAATATATGTTAGATACCTACTTATTATATATAATATTATTTTAATATAATGTTTCTTTAATTATACATAATGTTTTTATGGGTTCTTTCATGCTGTTTTTTTAATAAAAAGATCAGAGGTGAAAGATACCGGATTTGAACCCGCTTCAATGGGTTAGCAAACCAATTACCACAAACGCGTTACCACTGGGCTGCCCTATTTTATTTTATTATGAGTAAATACATAAAATTGTATTAAGTTTAAAAACCCTTAATGTCGCACTTTTAATTTGTAAGTACCTAATAGTTTTCTAATATAATACTTAGGCATACTTTAAAACATTTATAAGAATACAAATGTTATTTTAAATAGAATTATCGAATAAGTTTATAAAAAACACAGCAATAACATACAATTAAGATATAAATATTGTAGAACTCAGTGCTATAGCGATCTGCAGACGTATGCTCCAAATATAAAAATAGACACACTAAACACTCGTCGACACATTGGGCCGGCTTTCTAAATTCACCGTGGTTAACCTATAACTCTTGTATCTTTCTCCAGAGAATAGGTTTAATAATATTTTCAAGTTACCGCAAGTGATTAAAACGTAAATTAACAATGGCACAAGAAAGTGAAGGTTTCTTCAAGACGTTTCACGAGAAAATAAACAGCGCAATAGACGATGTGACACGAAATAATTTCGCCAATTTAGAATCAAATTCCAAACGTGTATCCTACTTATGTAGTTTGCCTTTTATAAAAAACTACGATCTTTCCAGTGACGTTGATAAATACCGTATTGGTGGAGATTTTCCTGTTAAAAAAGATTTGGAAGTAGCGCGAAAACTAAAAGATGAAGGTAATAGAGCTGTACAAAAGGGTGATTGGGCTAGATCTTTGCAGCTGTACAGTCAAAGTATGATCCATATGCCACAAAAAGAGAGTAAGTAAGCCAGTTTTTTTAATATCGAAACAATAGTTTGTAGTAGTTTTAGATTTAATATTGCATATTATGAATGAAAGTAATTGATATGTTGCTACTTAAGATTTTTTATTGTTAAGTAAAGTTTTTGTTGTCACAAATATCACAAAAAATAACAACCATAAAGAATTTAAACTTTATATAACATTTTAAATTGCTAGTTTTTTACCACATTACTAGGAATCTGCTACAATGTAACGTAGATTTAATAGATAATTTTAAAACAGCCTGCGCTGGAGGTGTCGAGTAAAAAATAAACATATATATTTATTATATTACAGCTGAAGAATTATCAATTGTTTACGCAAATCGTTCTGCAGCTCTTAATCACTTAGAACAATACGAAGATGCACTTGCCGATATACGACGCTCTCTATCGTTGGGCTATCCACGTAATTTAAGATACAAAGTTTATGAGAGACGAGCGAGATGTCTGCTCGTTCTGAAAAGAAATCAGGAAGCCATTTTAGCATTTCAGTAAGTTTACTAAAAATAATAGACAGTATGGTAAATTACTACTTCATTAATTCTGAATATAAACTTAATTTCAGAGACACCATAACTGCTCTAGATGAAGCTAATACTCTTAATAAGGATAAAAGACAAAAAATGAGAACCGACGCTAAACTTATGTTAGAAGTTCTACACAAAGGATTAGTTCTAGCAGGAAATCCAAAAGATCCAGAACCGTTAAAAAAGATTCCCCCAAAACCTAAACTCCCTGGAAAAAATAACTCACTGTATCCTGCTGCTTCAGAAGCTATCCAGATAGATAGTGATAATATTAGGGGTAGATATGCAACGGCTACCAGGGACATACCAGCTGGTGAAGTCATACTAGTCGAAAAGCCTCACAGTGGAGTTTTATTAGGCGAATATTGTAAAACCCACTGTCATAATTGTTTCATCAAGTATGTTTTTTGACAAAATAATTTGTTTTTACTTTCCTATTTGTTGACTTCTATTTTCCATTGCAGGTGCCCAATACCTTTGCCATGTCAAAAATGTCCAAATGTAATTTTCTGTAGTGACAAATGCTTAGAAACTGCACAAAACTCATATCATGGATATGAATGCCACATACTACCACTTTTGTGGAAGTCAGGTTGCTCCATTACCTGTCATATAGCTTTGAGAATGCTAACTCAAAGCAATAAGGAATACTTTACTTCAATTGCTAATGATTTAGATAATAAATTATCAGGCACATACAAAACCAATGACTATAAAAATATATATCACTTGGTATCACACGAGGATAAAAGGACTAAAAAAGATTTCTTACATAGAACACAAATGACGATATTCTTAGTAAAACTGCTAGAATTAAGCGGTTATTTTGATGGAAAACCCAGAGCAAAGCCTGTGGATATAAATCAAATTAAAACAATGGCAGTAACCGAAAATCATCTTGAAGACGCTGCACTCTTCGGAAGTCTTATTCTTAAAAATCTCCAAGTGCTCCAATTTAATGCTCACGAAGTGTTCGAATTACAATGCCCGAAGCCAAGAGTAGGACAGTACATTATAAAACATGACGGAAAATCAATTTTTCTTGCTGGCGCTGTCTTTCAAACTTTGGCTTTATTTAACCACTCATGTGATCCTAGTATTGTAAGGTATATAGCAAATAACAATATTAAAGTAATTTTTCCTTCTATCTCTCTCTCCATATCTCTTACATGAAACATAGATTATTTACATAAATACAGATCACAGATTTTTATTTAATATTTTTGTAGATATTTCTGTGGACCTTACGTTGTAGTAAGAGCTGTAAAAAACATAAGGAAAGGGGAAGAAGTGGCTGAAAACTACGGCCCAATTTTCACAACTGTTCCAAAACAAAAACGACAGGAGGAACTGAAGGATCAATACTGGTTCGACTGCACTTGCTTGCCGTGCGAACAAAATTGGCCTACATATGAAGAAATGACTGAAAATTATATGCGCTTCAAGTAATATATTAGCATTTAACATTTATTATTTAAACCACTAAATTGAATAAAAAAGTTAATTAACTTCAGTAAAATATTGACATTAATTATATTTCATCATCAGATGTGACTCCGACCAGCCTTGTCCCAATGTGGTGCCTGTCCCTTACGACTGTAACGAGTTTATGATAAAATGTGGCTTATGCCAGCAATTCACCAATATATTAAGAGGGTTGAAATCATTACAAGTAAGTAATCATTGCAGATAAAGTAGTTTTCTCTCATTTACTACTTCGTTATAAGTTTAAGTTTAAGTGATAACACTTGTATTTTGTATCAATAACTTCAGAATTTAGATAACTTTAGAGATCTAATAAACAAATAGGTACATCTAATATTTTTGTGGTAGACTGTGTTAGCCCAGTGGTGACGCGCTCGCTTAGGTAAACAAGTGAAGCGAGTTCAAATCCGGGTCTCGCACCTTTCATATTTTCATGTCAAATCATTTCTAACATGATTACCATATGTGAAGGAAAACATCGTGAGGAAACCTGCAGTCTGAAAAGACCTAGCAAGTTTTCGAAAGACATGTGTTCACTTAAAAACTTTGGTAGATGTTTAGTTATTTTTATTTGAATATAGGTTTGGTATTTCCATTTTTGGAAATACACTAACTGAAACCAAATAGGTATTACAAAATCATTACTATCTAGTATGTAGGATATTTTTAAACATGTTTTTACCTGGCTAAGTATACTGTAGCCAATATGGAGCACTAAAAAGATGCGCAATTCCAAAATATATATCCGTATTAATAAACTAAATTATGAAACTTGTGAAAATTGAAAATCAAATAAGCGATGTAAGAAATGTTATACTTAATTTGACCACTATTAGCGAACGCTGACAAATTAAGCGATAATTTTTCAGGCACACTTATGAATAGATTTTTCCGCAAATACCTTTTAAATACGAAATCTATATCGTGTACGTGTAATGTCTATTTTTGGCCAAAATGACTGTTGCAGTGTTTCTCATTTCAAAGGAGATTTATTTTACTTATATTCCATTATTCATACGACATATTAATATATCTACTATGTACTTAGTATTAGTAAATCCTACTGGAGATAATCATATCTCTACAGACTTTTTCACAAGTTCGTAGTGTACGAACCTTCAACACAAATTATTATTCTACGCTGTCCTTTCACCCCCACAAAATGTCTTTCTATTGTTGGAACTTATTGTTGGAGTCGGTGCCAGCCAAGAAGGACAGTTTTATCCTGCCTTTGCAATGAACTTTCGAACGGATATTTTGACTTTTTTATGTGATCTGTGATTATATTTACAAATTGATACATTAATTAAATTGTATTAAGATTAAGAGCTTTGGCTGGCACCGACTCCTACAATAAGTAAGTAATATTTTTTTTTCTTTTTAGTTTCGATTTGTAACGTTTTGAAGTCGGTTTTCATTTTTGTTAAAAAATAATTTATTTTAATTTTTTTAGTGGAAATTAGATATTTTGTTTAAATATAATATTGGTAGGCTAACTAAACTACTGCTCCAATAAGTCAGCGAAGTTTTGGAGTGAACGACAATAGTCAATCGAGATTTGTCCACGTCTATTTTTCCACGGTATTGTCACCAAATTGTAATCGGCCAACATTTGACACAGAAATAAATGAACTAACATAAAAAGAACCGTTGAGGAATTGTACCTTCCATCATCAGCTCATCCACATGAGATGATGATTTCCAGACACAAATGCTTGGACATCTTTAGAAAATATATCAAAAACATAATAGGTGCCTATAAAATTTGAGAGTTGCCCTCGCTTTCCCTGGGATCCCATCATCAGATCCTGACTTGGTGACAATGGGACCCCCTCGGAGCTATACCCCCAGTATATAAGTGTATAATCTAAGGCTATACCCTACCGAACAAAAGAAAAATTTTTGAAATCGGCCCACAGACGGCGGAGAAATCGGTGAACATACATAAAAATATATATATACAAGGGAACATATTATAACCTCCTCCTTTTTTGAAGTTGTTTACAAACGAAGTCCTCCGTCGCGTCTGTCTGTCTGTTCGCGATAAACTCAAAAACTACTGCACCGATTTTCATGCTGTTTTCACCTATGGACAGAGTACTCGAGGAAGGTTTTAGAAAATTACTAGGGGAACCCGCGGCTTTGCTCGCACTAAATCTAGGGCCGAACCCGGGCAAAGCGAGGGTGAGCAATTACTCACTAATGAATATTTAATAATCTACTGTATATTAAATGTACTGTTCTCTTTTACGTTATTAGGTGACGTCATAGAACATTTCGAATAATAACTACATTTAAAATTTCACGATTCTCCTTTTATTAAAAGACATAAAACAACTTATTTACAATTACTTATATGTATAATATAAACTTTGACAATCAATAAGTAAGGCATAGTAAATAATAAAACGAATTTAGAACAGCTATTTTTTAAATATTCGCGTGCAATGACTTTGTTAGTAAAATAAGTAGAAGGTTGAATACTTGCATGTAGATAAATTTATTAAGTTGACTTTTTATTACCCAGTATTATTATCAATTCTTGTACAAATTCTTATATACATCTATTTTTAAAAGGTAACAATCTTGTATTCGTCTTATTAATAAAAAACATAGACACACAAAAAATATGCATAAGATAGGTAGGTATGTTTTATTTAAAAAAACACTCAATTAAAACTTATTGTTTTAGTTCATTTTAAATGTTGTCCATTTGACTTACAAAAATTAAAATAATTTACTTAACTTCATAACTACGAGTAGATTTAAGGTCATAAAAGTTTATCTTTTGTAAAAATCAAGATACATAATAATTATATTATTATCTACTATTAAAATTAAGCAATGGTAGCGCAGTAGTGGCGCTCGCTTAGGAAAACAAGTGATGGGGAGTGGGGGGAAATCCCGGATCTCGTTCGTCAGCTGATATTTTCATGTGCGAATTATTTTCAACATGATAACCACTTCCTTATAGTAAAGGAAAACTTGGGGAGGTAACACACATGTCTTAGAGAACCTAGCAAGTTTTCAAGAAAAGACATGTGTAGTCCGCCAATCTGCACTTATCTACCGTGGTGGACTATGGCCTGATTGAGGCCCGTGTTCAACAGTTAAAAATTTAAAAGATCAAAAATAAAAAAGACGGACACTGCTTCAAGGAAACAATTCAGTATACAGTGGTTTTTAGTCAGGCAGAAATTCAATTTTAGGCCTATATATATTTTGCAGTTGGATATAATTAAGACGAGATATAAAGCAAAGGTTTTCGATATTCACAAGCAGTTTTTATATTAACTTATAAAACATTTTACATTAAATTTCTCATAAAAATCAGTACAAACGACGTTCTCAGTATTTACAACAGATACAGAATATGTAATATTATCTCCAAAAACTAAATATATCAATACATATATACACCAAACACTATAGAATGACACAAAATAGTGTCACTCCTAAACAAATCCTCAGCATAATCATCAGTTTCAGGGTCCCAAATACACCTTAGCCCGGCCACTACACCTGCTCCCTTCATCTCTAATACTGTAGTTTGAACTAATATTTTGTACCTGCAAGAAAATGAAAAAAAAAAGAAACTTTATTAAAAAACAAACATAATATGGTAAAAAAATTATCATTCTAATTTTCATTCAAAACAAAACTATCTCTTTTAACATTCAATTAAAAGATCATTGAACCTATTATCATATTATCTGAAAGCATGATAATCTCCATAATGCTGGTATTTGGTAAACAACAAAAAAACAATATTAATTTATGGTAATTAAATTCGAACTATCTTGAACTTGTAGTATTACTCTTGTACAAGTGTGAGTCTATATAACCTCATTAAAAATATTGTAAGTGAAGGAAAAAGAAATAATCAAATTCGCGCGATTACACAGTAAATCAAATTCGCGCGATTTTACCGATTATTGAAAATCGGATGATAGGTTTTGGTGTATGTTCATTTTTCACAGACGGCGCTTTTCCTTTTTACAAATTTTACTTTTTATAACTGTCAGAAATTATAAAAATCATTGTTTTTAATTCAAATACAGATTAAGGGTTGGGTTTACAATCGCTTGGCAGAAGTTATTGGGTGCAACTTATATATACGGTAGGCGTTTATTCACTGATCACAATAATAACAACAACGACATAAGGTATTCATATTTTTAGAGAAAATTAATAAAAACTTAACATGAGAGAGAAGGATAACAATAGGATTTCGTATATGTGAGACAAAGACGTAAGATCATTATGTCAAAAATAGAATTACTTAAATGTCATTGTTAACTATCCTAACGCCGCCATATTTAGTTCTGCGTTTCTATAGACATGTGAAAGTGCTTTCATCGTAAATAACAAATTTTTTCGACTTGAATAACATAGGTTCAGAGGGTTTATCTTAATTTTTTTTCGTTCTCTCTAGGTAGTTTAGGTTAGATATATGACCACAACGCACACGAGCGACGCGAGCGTGCCGCGGCGCGGCGGCGGCCTGTGAGTGCTACGTTCAAAGTCTATTTTCTCATGAACTATGTGTAATGGGAGTAGTAAGGGATAATAGGGAGCATCTCCCTTTACCTATCCACTCCCTCCCATTGCCATCGTCCTGCCAAGCGATTGTAAACTGCTACCCAGATTAACGTTACATAACGTTAATTTGCATATTTATTTATACAATAAATCACTTTTATTAAATCAACGACATCTATTATCTTTTCAAGCAAACAAAAATAGGCCGAATTAGTGCTGTCCAATTTCTTTGTATAGAATGAGGCATCTGTACTAGTGTAGCATTATTTGATCTGTGGCATAGCTAAATAGCTTGATATGACGTAAAGGTGACGTAAGTAAGCACACTAAAATATTTTCTTACCTCTTCATTTCAAGACCTTGTACTCTTTGTCTAATTGCATTAGATATTACTTTCGCCCAACGCGGTGCTTGATCAGCTTTGTACTGTCTTCCTAAAAGCTGCTCTTGCATAGACGATAGTATTATCTCTCGCACATTTTGAGTCTGAAATCTGATATTAACTTATTTCATTTAAATATTCACCATGTGAAATAAATAACAATTTAGATTGCATGTTAAATATTTAGAAAAGGCTTTGCCTTAAATGTTTAAAGATAAAAATATAACATCCTATGTATGTTGTAAACTGTAATTAATATTATGTACAGTAGGTATTATTTATAGTTTAATATTTAGCTGTTATTTTTATTAAATATCATAACACAATCAAAGAAACATACTTTTCACCAAGTCCTGGTCTAACTTCAAACTTGGGTGGTGCAATAGGTTTTTCAGCTTCCACTGGACTAAGTCCAGTCTCACTTCCTGCACTGCCAACTTGTAAAACTTCAGCCTCTTCCTCTACAACTAAACATATAAATTATTAGCTTACATAGTTTGTTCAGCATGAATGGCTGTTTATAATATGTATGGCTGCTATTTATAATATGTATGTATTTAAAATTTATACATGTAGTATATCAACTATCTGGTATCCGTAACACAAGCCATGTAGCTTACCACGGAACTAGATGGCGCTGAGTATAATAATGTCCCAACATATTTATTATTTACCTTAAAACTAGCTACTTACCCTATCTATGTTTTCATTATATTGAACAGAATGCTTATTTATTGTCTAAAATCTTTGTAACCTAAGTTACTCCTTATAACATCAGCTGTCTGCCATGGAAAGTTTTGTTTTTGGTTTTATACTATTTGTCTATCAGTGAATGCATCACAATAAACTACAGGAAATGTTATGATTTTCATTGGTTAAAATTTTCATTCTGTTTTCACCAATGGATACAGTGTTTTTTGAGGAAGGTTTATTAAATTTGTCTAGATTTTGTATACATTTACTAGCAGAACTCACAGCTTCAATAAAATAAATCTAGGGACGAACCCAAGAGAAATGACAGTGAGACTCTAGTATAGAAATATAACATATTTATATTCTATGTAGTAAAGTATAAAAATAACAAAACTATCTATGTTACTCAATCATTCCCATTATCTACTATGGTATTATAAAATTAAAACACACCTTCTTCATCATCAGCCATCTTCATCATAGATCTTAAATTCCATTTACTTAACTGAAAGTAGAAAAACAAATTTCTTTAATTATAATCTTTGTTAAATTTGTTTAGGACACAGAGATGATGTATAAACTTGGACGTGCAGCAATGGAAGAAGGCAAATATGGAGAAGCTATGAAAAAATTCATAGAAATGCTAAAACTGTATGATGCAACTCTAGCTCCACCATATCGTTCTTATTATGATTGTGTTCAAGATTTACGACGCTGTATGTTGGCATTGGGAAACTATAACATTGTTTAGATTTATTAATTAAAAATAAAAGTTGTGTGTGTTTAAAATACTATTATTACATATATAGTAAAAAATTATATATGGTTTAACATAAATTAGTGTTTTTTAAATTACATAAAAAAGCACTTAAGGATATCTTGAAAATCTTCTCCTTATAATTTAAGGGCATCATTATTGTTTAAATTTATATTAAAAAGAAACACCTATAAGTATTTAAATATTGCAATTATGCAATAGACAGTGGTAGCCCAGTGGTAATTCGCTTGCTTGGATATCTGAGTGATGTGGCGTTCAAATCCGGGTCTTACCTCTCTGATATTTTGAATTTTTATGTTCATACATGACTACCACTTGTCTTACGGTGAAGGAAAACATCGTGAGGAAACCTGCACGTCTGAGAGAACCTCGCAAGTTTTCAAAATAACGCCAACCCGTACGAGGCCAGCGTGGTGGACTATTGCCTGATCTCCCCCGTGTTGCAGGAAGGACCGTGCACAGCAGTGGGACATTGAAAAGGACTTAATACAATACAAATATTGCAATTCATTTTAAACCTACAACGTTTACTATTATGTATATAATATATGTATTATATAATTTTTATTTTATATACAGAAAGAAGCATTGCGTAAAATAAAACATACCTAAATATTATTTATGACATTACCCACGGGCTCACTGAAACTTGAAAGTTAAAATTAAAACTTGAAAGCTTTACGAAATTCGACCCGTTGCTATGGTAACAAGTTAGTGTCAAGTGTCAATCAAAGAAAATGTAATTGTCAACTGATTAGTTGTTGTTTTTAAAACTTATCCCCAATAGGGAAAGGCAAAGGACATACAGCCTCGTCAACTGATTAGAATTAGTAACATAGATAAAATATTATACAGATCACTATTTCAGTACGTGAAAGCAGACTTAATACAATTCAAAGAAATAAGTACCAATAATTATATAAAATAAATAAAACAATAAATAACGCGTATTCTTATTTTAAATTCATCAATATTTGTGATCTAATATTTCTTAATTACTTAACTGCATGTATTGGAACGTTAAACAGATAAAACAGTTTTTTTGGGAAAGCAAGCGTTTGAGTTTGACGTTTCGACATAATATGTCATGTGTTTCACGCTTAATTATTTACCGATAAACATAAAAATTTAATAAAAATAAGTAATAAATTCAAACTAATAAGAAAACAATGGCCACGTACGATAATAAAGCGTGGCTGTTAAAAAATGTACGCGATGCCTTCATTGCCACTGATGATACCGGTCTTTGTGAAATTGTTATGGCAGGTGAAGATTTCTCAAAAATATTTCAAAATAAAGCTATGGAAGAAAAAAAACGAGAACGTGATAAAACTTTATATCTACCTGGCACTAGTAAAGGAAAAGAATCCGGCACAGATGACGAAGAAGACAAAGAAGTCGTGACTCAATTTGATCCATATCCTGAAATGGAAGACAGTGATGAAGATGAGCCGTGCCCTAGTTACTCACGTTTTCCAGATGATATGGCTCACAGGTTAAAAATATATGAAACATTGTTCTTTTAATTTTAAACTCTGACATACATGTTTGCTTGTACTTAAAAAGCATAAACAGGCATGTATATAATAATAATAATATATGTTTGAAAGATTAAAGTTTTTCCTTCAAATAATCCATCAATTAAAAACTTAAAAAAGTGTCTATTTCAAAGTTAAAATATCTTAAGTATTTAATATTATATTTGAATTATTATTAATTAAAAATTAAATATACTATATTTAATTATGAGTACTAAAGATTAAGGTCATATAATTATAATATCTTATCCTATATATTTTTAAATTTTACATTTCCATTTAGTTACATAATCTTCAAATTTGATATTGTATGTGTGTAGGCAACGATCAAACACAGCACAGTGGTTAGATAAGAAAGAACTAGCTTTAAAAAAGGCAGCTAAAATTAAAGTAATCAAATGGGAGGATCCAACAACCAAGCTTACACCTGAACAAATGGCTGAAGCATTTGCAAAAATTGAAGTAAAAAAACCTGAAAAAAAGAAGTCATTATTAACAGAGCAGTTAGAGAAATGTCCTGACCTACCCCATCGTCAATATCTGGAGTATGCAAAGTTTGATGGCACAGCACAATTAGGGCTTCCAACTAAATCGTTTAAGATTTTTATGACTGTGCTTTCAGAAAAGCATCAGAACTATCCATTAATTGTATGTGTTATTTCAAATGCAAAGATAAAAGATCTAATAGGATTTACATGCTACAAATACAGGTATGTAACTTTTAAAAAATAATCTTGTATTTATTAAAAACTGACCATAATAGTAAAGCACTGAGTTAAAATATCATAGGTGTTGGTTCAATGCATATGGATCTATTATATTTCAACTTTTTATATTGTTATTTTTTTGTATTAAAATAATTCTCATAAAATTATAATATGTGTATGAGATATGTGTTATATTTTTTATAACTGTTACTATGTGGCATGTATTTATTCTAAGCTATCTTTTATTTTCAGCATAGACCACCCTGAGGTAACTCTTGGATCAGTGCATGAGTATGGACTTTGTATAGCAGAAGATGATGGAGAGGTAGATTGGGCATTTCCTTGTCTAGACAACAATGAACCTTGCTCTAAATTTGGATTCACTTGCCTCGGCCTGATAGACTTAAAAAAGAAAGATAATATACTATCAACACCAATTCCAGATTTTGAAATGAGTTCTGCATTCCAATGTTTTCCTAAAGCCTCCGTATCTGGACAGAGCCATATAAATAATCCCAGACAACATACAGGCAACAGTGACACATCTGAAATCATAAGAGCCATGAACATGGTTAATGATGGTACTATAATATTTATTTACACAACATTTGTTATCTATATTCTACTTTTTAATTTTCTCATATTATGATATATGGGCAACTGCTATTGTGAAATTAAAATTTGCTAATCTTAATATGTATAAGAGATTGAAATTAAATAAAAAATGTTTGATAAGTAGATGAAATGGGGTGGAAGTTATGGTAATGATAATAAAAAATAATTTTATTATAATATAATCTTATTTATTAATTATAATATATTTCGTTACGAAATGATAATTAAATGAGTTGACTAGTATAATATGATATACATATAATATTTTATTTCTCAACAGGTAACAAAAGCTTTGGACTCCAGCCAAGTGCTGTAACAGATGCTTCTCAAGAGAAATTATACCGAGTGCAATTGTTACATAAAGTGCGCGCCAACACACCAGTACAGTTGTGCATAACACTAGACACTATAGAGGTGGTGCCACTTGTTACAAATAAACATGCATTCTGGGTATGTGTTATTATAGTATTTCCTTAAAGAAATTTGTATATAGTAAATCAAATTAAAAAAAAATATAAAATTTAATCTAATTATATTTTCTTTCAGGCTCGGCCAAAATATTTCTTGCATAGTATGAACTCAGTGGCATGGTGTCAAATACTAGAGGCAAAGAGCAATAAAACCACCTTTAGAATAGTGTATTCACCAAACCATGATAGCACATTTAGTGACAGGAATGCTTCAGGTAATTGCTATGCACTATTTTTTTATTATTTTTACATAAAATAATTTTTGCAAAGTTAAATAATCACATTTTTGTACTACCAACTGTAATAAATATGGGATTTCTAAGAATGAATCTATTCTGTCATAGCACTGAAGACAAATATTTGATATTTATAAGTATTAAATTGATCTAACAGTTAGTCATTTAAATGAAAATCAAGTGCAAGTAAAGTTACATTACAAAAGTATCTGGAGAAAAAGCCACTTCTCAAAGGTTTAAATATAAATATTTGTGTATTTTTCAGCAAATGCCAATCTTTATTATCCAAACATAGTATATAAAAAACACGATTTTGAAACTGAGCATGAGATAGCCAGAAAAATTGTGGAGAAAGTGAATACTATTCTCGATCTACGGAACAGTCCGTGTCGCAGAGAATACAAGACTGTCAAAGAAAAAAAACTTCAAACTAGAAGAAGTTTCCACACAAAGCACTTGAGTTGAGTTGCGGTGTCCTTATTATGTAAAATATGCTGAAAGTTCCTGAACATTCTTTTATGACTGAAGTTATGTGGTACATGTAAAGTTGATTCCGGTAAGCTGTTACTATCTAACTACATAGTGAAGTAATAAGTAGTTTGGTTTATTTTAATTGTGATACTCAATTTGTTTTAAATAAGTATATCCTATATATTGCAGAATGCTTGTAATTTATTACAATTACTTTAATTGAGACAGTATTGAAGTACAATATCTATGATGTTATTTAAAACATCATAATTCCTAATAAATTGTATATTTTTAGTCTTAAGTTTTTTTTATAGATTTTTTATAGAGTTCAGACGAAACGCGCCAGCGTCAGCACCCGCGTCTAACTCGCTTTGAACTTTATTAACTGAATTTGAGTCTTAAGACACATAAATCTGAAATTGTATTGATCGTAATTCAAATCGCGTGTGCGCGCAGTTTTGGCGCGAAACAGTCACTAAGCGGGCTCGAGGCGTGTGCAGTTATAGTTATATAGATATAGCCTTAATTGATTTTGTATGACAAATTAGTATCACAAATTCTATTAAACTGGTAATAAAGTATTGTATTAGTGATAATGCTAAATTATTGTATATGTAATTATTGTAAACTAGCTGTGCCCGCAACTTCGTTCGCGTGGATGTCGGAACTTATTTAGTATTTTTTAGTGCGAAGCGCTTATCTTCTTATCTATCGAACAATACTGCACGCAGTTGATCTCTAGTTATAGTCCCGTCTAAGTTCGAATACTCGTAGATGGCACTGTTTTAATATTTTACTTCGGAAACACTATTTTTTTTATTAATTTACATTTTTTATAAGTGGTGAACTGATTTCGATGAAACAAAAACCTTAATGTTACTTCAATTTACGCACATATTGTTGTGTATAAAAGTTACGTGAAGTTGTGAGACCAAATGCACATAACCCTAATTTTACTTCTGGAATTTCTCTACTTCTTCACTTTAAACTCAAATATCTTTTGATAGACTGAACCGATTGCAATGAAACAAAAACTAAATGTTACTTCAAGTTACGTTCAATCGTTGTGTGTAAAAGTTATCTACATTGCTTTCGTACATTTTAAGTGATGCCCGGATAAATAAACAGACAAACCGACAAACAGACAAACAGACAAAAATTCTAAAAATGCTGGAAATGGGTTCTATTGGTTATCCTTTAACACCCTGGCTATTTTTTTTGTAATTTTTTTTGATGTACAAAAACGACTTTTCTACAGTTTTATTATATGTATAGATATACTTAAAACCTCTTATCTTATAGTTAACTATGGAAGTACATAATATTATAAAATAATTATAATTAGTATTGTATAACGTAAAGTAATGATTGCTGCCAGAAGAAACCAGTAACTGCCATAGTTTGTTATATAAATATATATGTATATCCACTTTATTATTTCAAATTAAATGTTGTCTATATGATGGTACATTATGTGCCAATACTTTTTATTGAAGACAGTAGTAGTCCAGTGGTAACGCACTCGCTTGGATAAAAGAGTGATGCGGGTTCAAATCCAAGTCTCGCAGTTCTGATATTTTCATGTGCTAATCATTTCACACATCATACATAATTATCACTTGTCTTACGGTGAAAGAAAGCATCGTGAGGAAACTTGCATGTTTAAGAGGATCTAGCAATTTTAGTGAAAGACATGTGAAGTCCGTAAACCCACACTTGCCCATGGTGAATTATGGCCTGATCTCCCTCATATTGAAAATAAAAAAAAACTTGCTTCACAATGCTACAACCGTCTACTTGTAAGAATAAGGGAATAACAAATAAACTTATAGACTCGAGATGCCGATTTGAGGTCTGCTTATGTCACATAATTTAATAATAGAGGGGCGCCACTAATGAGTTTTAGCCCCAGTTCAATAATATCGTAATTCCGGGGCTGTAAGTTATCACCAAATAAAATATTTATGTGAATGTGACATAATATTATGTTATACATAATTTTTTTTCTCAAGTCTTCTAAAAGCATGTAAATAATTGATATACTTATTATTATCATTGTTATTCCTTTAATGTAAATAAATTGATAACTTTTACAATTTTGTAATATTTGATGTGTAATGCGAATGTAAAGTGTGGGTATATGTAACATGTTGTTGCTTTTAAGTTATCATAATTTATTTGTTTTGAACTAAGTTCACGAGTTTAGCTTCTAGGTTAAAGTATAATATACATATGTATTTTTCTTATACAGCTAAAGCTATTCGAGAAAAAGAAAAATTTATTATGTTATCAATTAGCAATAATTTCAATTTAAACAATTTATGTAATTTGTAATGAAAATCTGAATTTTACAGCTAAGATATTTTTTGAAGTGAAACTTATTCGCGTTTCTGAGAATAAAGAATTCAAGGTCGTGTCACGGAAAATAATTGCGAAAAACAAATAACAATGATGTTGATGTCCGTCACGTTTGCATTAGGTTGCCATAACAGTTTTTATTATCTCCAAATTTATTTGAATAATAGCGACTCACCCTTGCTTCGCTCGGTTAGTCCCTAAGTTTAGCGTCAGCGAAGCCACGGGTTCCACTAGTTAAAAAAAATAAAATGTCTACCTCCTTCTATTTTGAAGTTGGCAAAAAATTACCCTTGGTTACGCCTTATAACATAAGCTATCTGCGAGTGAAGGTCCAGTTGTTCCAGAGATTAGCTGGAACAAACAGACAGAGAAACAGTCAAAAATGTTTATATTTTTTTTGTTGCTTGTATCGTATATACTTTCATATGCATTTAGTGAAAAGCTGTTAATTTAAAATAAAAACAGACACTAAAATTTTATTTATATGTATAGATGATCTGATGCCAATAATTTCCAAAGATTACCTATATGAGATAGATGTAAAAATCTCAAATTGATGAAAATTGTTTAATTATATTATTGTGAAGTGTTATGTTAAAAGTTTTTTATAACTTTATAATTTTTTCAGATTTAATATACCTATAAGTAGCGAATTAAGTTTCACTTCTAATATGTTTCAACAGAAACTTGATTTTTTTAAACTGATGTGAAAACATTTATTGATAAACCTGCCCAGTGGTGTCCATATCTTAACCAAATAGGAAATGGTAATTTGCCATTTTATATTAATTTAAAATGTAATACAATATTGTAATAAAATTGTTATAAATGATATTCAATATATTATTTCATAGAATACAATTCTTTTGTCCCTTATTTATAGTTTCTTGAAAATAGTGAAGAAATATGAGAGTAACAATATTTTACACTGAAATAGCTTAAAGTTTAAGTAGACTTATACTAACTCCAAAGGGTTATACTTACCCCATCCAAAAGTTTCAAAGAATATTTCAATATAATAAATTTATTTGAAAATGCGGCTTTTTAGAAGAATAATTAGGATAAATAAATTTTCTTAACATCATGTTACAAAGTTTAATTACTTAATATGGTATTAAAGATGACTAATAAATAAAACACTTTATTAATATTAGTATTAAGATATATTTACATCATACACAATACTATGTACAAAATTTGTACACATTACATATTTTTAAAGCATTATTTACAACATCATCAAAGATTTTTTTATTAATTTGAAAGATAGAATTGAATTATCTACAGTAATACATTAATAGATTTTATTATTGAATAAACTGAATACCATGAACTAATGCAAATAAAAATAAAGTGTCACAGTGTACAACAATTTCTATGGCATTTAAAATACTAAGTGTGAAATATTATTATCAAAATGTATACAAATATAAGGTAGTCATCTCCTTTTCATACTAGTAGGTATTATTATATTTTCATATTATCTTAAAATTATTTAAAAATTTACTAACTATAGACTATACTGAAAATATTTAATTTGCACTTACTCAATGTGATCAGATAAATATTTTAATATGAAATATATTACATTAATGGCACTCATATTAAGAAGTTCATTTATTTATACTGACTTAACAAAATTGTTTATAAATACATTAATAAAATCTAATTTCAAGCTCACAATAAACAGGAAATATTTAATTAAATTTGCACAATATTTCTCGGTATGAAAATATAAAAAAAACATACACAGCTATAATATAACTATGACTTCTTAGTATTTTTCAGTCTATTATACTATTTTCTAATATGAAATCTGTAACTTTATTTACCTTCTGTTCACAGTGACTTAATAACACATTATCAAGTTCCATCGCTACCTTATATAACTCTCGAGTCTTTTTCACACTATTGTGTAACTTAAGCTGGCTATCCACAAGTTTTGAAATATTTACCTTAGCTTTCAAAAATTCTATATCTTCATTTGATAATGATGAATATGATAACCTGGAACGGCTCGGTGCCTTTGTTGTCATTTGGTACTGTCTGTAAAATAAATATAATATTAATATTTACCTATATTTATAGTGCAAAATACATTAAAGAATTACTTATTACACTCACTGTCTCAGATCATGATATTTATTGCGCCTATTTTTTACTTCAGTTTTCCAATGCTCCTTTTCAGCCAAAAGCTTGTCGTGATACCTAAAAATATAATTTTTAATTTTAAATACATTTAAAAAATTGAATTAAACTAAATCAATGATAACAACTTTAAAAGTACATATACTTTAATAGATCTTCATTGTTTTTTACATCCATATCATTCAATTTCTTACAGACATTTGGATCACAATTTTCAGATAATGGCTGGGTAACTGAAAGAAGATAATAGAGATGAATAAATATTTTGATTGGACAAAACCTTTAAATACTGATGTTTAATAAATAAAACGACTGTAATAAACACCAATACACTTTTCGTTGCTATACCTATTGAATCACGTCTTTCAAAAAAAGTGGAACGCCTCCGTCTTGGTGGTGACTTAAATGACTGGTTTGGGTCATTTTCGTTGAATGTATTTTCCATTATAAAACCTTAAATAACGTAATAAATTAATTTTATAAACATGCAGTGAGTTTTAAAATTTTAAATTTACAAAACAAACTGACGTTATGAAACGGACGCCACATTTGACATTTAACCATAGATACAAAGGTTCTGTGCAAAGAGTAGAATAACTTTACCTATACAGGCATAGATATTAGATATTAAACATTAAACAATCGGTATACCGTACCGTACACGTAAATATCATTACTCTTATTCTTAGTTGGATGGCTTCTTTATAACTTGGCGAATTTCCTAATTTGATAATAAATATGTAGTAGGTAATTATTTATATTCGTTTAAAATAGTATCCTTTTATGTTAATAATTGAATTAGGTTTCATGTAATATTAGTTCCAAAAACGCGCGTGGGTTGCTCCGTCAACATTTTTATTTTTTATATTATTAATTTACGTAATCACGTCCAAAGTAAAGTTGTACGAGAAGTAAGTTCTAAAATTTTCTTGATATTTCCTATTTAGTCAAATAAAAAATTTAGTACAATTTTGTATTTTTTGTGGCATTCATTAATATTCTTCGTAAAACGGATTTAATACACAGCTTGTCAATTTTTGACATTTCTTTGCTCCGAGTATAAAATACATCAGTGATCACTATTTCATCGGTAAATATAAGTACATCTATCTACCGCATTGAGTTTTAATTGTCTTTTTTTCATTCCTTTTGATAAAATATTTGATTGATAAAATGTTTTGTTCTCGTAAGAGAACCTAAACACCGATGGGTAAGGGAAAACTATGTTTTACTTAGTATGGTATAGGTTTTTATTAGTTATACATAATACATTAGTGTTTGTAATGTGCCCGTGGTGTTTTTCAACAGAATACAGTGATGGAGTTCAATGGATGTCATATAAATGAGGTTTTGGACCCGGTAGATATTGAGAGTTTTTCCGATCGATCTCAGACCCCTAGCCCGACGCCTGTGTTATCAACAACTGTGTGTTGCGATCTAGAAGACATATTGAGCGACGTACGTACAAGAACAAACAATTTTCACACAGCTTTTATTATAGCGATGTAGACTACAAAGACCTTGAATTGGCTTTTTATTTTAAAATCAATATACATTTAGTGCATAATATTTTATAATGTATGGCTAAACTGTAAAACCGGTATGAATTGTTTAAATAGTAAAAATTCTAATTATTGTACCTAATGTCCCATAGAAAATATGATCTATTAATAACTTTCATATTTGATACAATACTAATAAATTATGTAAAACATTAACACTTTTCCCTTGTATTAAGCTATTTTTATAGCTAAACTGTGCTAATATATAAGGTATACAATGTAATCTAAAATAATGTAACTATACAAATATTATAACTTCTTAAAAATTAAAACTTCTTATCTTTTTTCAGGCTATATCTGAATCTCTCCAAAACTCACTTAGAATAAGTCGCAGTCAGCTGATTAATCAAGAGCTAACAATACATCCAGAGGCTAACATTGAATCCAACGTCCCTGAAGGCTTAGATCTGTATAAAGTTATATTTGAAGTTGAAAGTGATACAGATTTAAAAATGGGTGACATGGAGGGCACTAGTCACAACAGTACAATTAAGAGTGAGGTTAGTATACCATATTAATTTTATATGACATTATCCTAGTCAAAAGGCCAAAGGAAATTAGAATTTAATTTAGTTGTCTTAGAAGGGAATTTTCTGATTGAACACATATATATCAAAATATGCAGGTGGCCCAGCAGTAACATACACACTTAGATATCTCAGTAATGTAGGTTCAAATCTGGGTCTCGCACCTCTGATATTTTCATGTATGAATCATTTTCAATCATGATTACCACTTGTTTTATGGTAAAGGAAAATATTGTGAGGAAACCAGCAAGTCTGAGAAAAACCTAGCATGATTTCTAAAGACATTAGACATGTGAAGTCCCCCCAACATGCACACTAGGCCAGCATGGTGGACTATGGCCTGATTCCCTACATACTGAGTGAGGCTCATGCCCAGCAGTGGGACATTAAAAAGGGCTAATGATACATAGAAAGATAGACATAGATATTTTATTACAGCTATTAAAGTTTAGATAGTAAAAAATAATGCTTAAACAAGTTATCCCGAATTTTCAAAACTCATGTTTTTGCCCCTTTTCCATTATTTCCTTATTTTTTATTGGCTTATGCGAAAGTCTTATTAATTTTAAGAATATTGAAGGAAAATTAATGGCACTGACTGGTGGCTGATACAACAACAGTAACACAATCTATTTCTTATTAGATAAAATACAAAAAAAAATAATATTAGGTCAACTTTGCGTTGACGCGATAGGTCGATCATCGAACTTGCAAACAGGTTAAAGTCGCACAGTCGCGTCGTCACGTTGTGTGTTACGCTAAAGTATATATTTTGGTCACCATTTGTGTTTATTTGACCGTAAACTTGATAACTGGGGCGTCAATTCCTGCGCCAAATTGGCTAATACATGACAATATTGGATGAGAGGATGCATCTTTGGCCTTTGAATGTGACGTATTGAAATTTCACATTCAACATTCACATTTATAATTATAATATAAACACTAAAAGTTATTGTGTTGTCATCTATTTAACTAAGTATATTTATTAATAACTAGCCTTTCCAGCGGCGTTCTAAAGCTGAAAATCAAAAGAAATTATATTTTTCTCCCGTTTTTGCAACATTTTTCATTGATGCTCCGCTCCTATTGGTAGCAGCGTTATGGAAAATATAGCCTTGCTCGATAAATAGACTGTCCAACACAAAAAGAATTTTTCAATTCGGACCAGTAGTTTCTGAGATTAGCGCGTTCAACCAAACAAACAAGCTTTTCAGCTTTATAATATTAGTATAGATAATAATTAATATTCATGCAATAAATTATGTAAGGAATTAACTATTTTTATCCACCTTAAACAACTCGTAAAATGTAAACAGCATCATTTACAAATAATAAAATGTTAACGTCGAATCTGTACATAAATATTTGAACGGGACTAACAGGACTTGGGGTAAAATAAAACCGCGTACAAGGACACTTTGATGAGATGTATTTAATTACGAATGACTCACGCGGTACAAAAAATATATTAAAAGTTAACTGTGCGTACTTAAGCTTTAAAATATCGTCAGGCGCTTCAAAATAATTTTGGAAATTGAGAACATTATAATTTATAATTACTAGAATTTTTGTATATCAGCAACGTATCATTAAGAAACCACTAGAGAGATTTTGATGGGTATGATGCTACCTGATTATCTATTACTTGTTATTGCGGAAAATATCTGTGAGAAATATATTCTGACCGTTAAATAAAACGTAATTAGTATTTTAAAAAGACATTTTTTTTGTGATGTTTATTATTTCTTTTCCCTTATTAACTTCTATAAAGAAAGAGAATTCTCGTAATCGTCTGGACCGATTTTGTAATATAAATTATTTATATACATATTTGTAAAGCTGGTGCCAGTCGATGCAAATTAAAGCAAATCTATCTCGTTGTTTTAATACATTAAGTAGTTTATGTCTAGGCATTGTTAGCGTTTTTAAAAATTTATGCAAACTATTATTATCAATAAGTGTATCGCCATTTAAAGATACTATATATTTATTTGAATTTTTATTTTAGCTTTTCTTGTCCTTTGCACAACTGTAGATGAAACAATAATTAGGTCATACCAAAATATCGATGTCAATAAAATAATCGTGTATATTTTTGATAAATGTGTTATTGTTATTGGAAAAAATCAAATCTATTATCTGAAGGTAAGAAAGTAGATAAAAAATACAGAAAAAATGACTGACATGACATGACTTATCAAGTCACCAAGTGTAATCATTTGAGGTCGAATGACTAAGCTCGCAATATTGTACATGTTTTGAACTCCAACTCGAATTTCAAATAATTGTATCGAAATTCACACTATGAGTTATAATTTTGAACAGTTTTAAATAGTCGTCCTTTTAGTCCAAATGTCAGGTTAGGCACAGTTGGGTTGGTTCCTCGCAAACATAACAACCTGATGGTATGCGTCAATACATTTCCCAACGAAAAAAAATGGTTCGTCACAAACCGATTTTATCATGAACAGATCGGGGTAAATAGTGCTATGGTTATTACAAATTATTACTATGTCTTTTTGTGTCTTTTTAGCTAAACTAGAAATCGCTACCTCCAAGGCAATAGGCAGTTTCATTATAATGGTTCACAATTTCGTTTTCATTATAAAAAATGTAACAAGAACATTGTTATTGTTATGCAAATTATTATTATTTCTATAAATACAAAAGGTTTTTGATACAGCGAGGAAATATAGGTCGCTAGAGAGAGAATAATTAACGTACTTATTCTTTTTTATTGACGGTCCCAGGAGACATTCCCGTACAAAAATCATCGATTCTCATATTGACAAAGGTATCGCGTAATGTACTGTTTATACTCATGTTTGATTATGTTGGTCAGAAAAACAAAGCAAAGCTATAAGTAAAAATTTTTAAATATCAATTACAAGGTGTACATTTTTTATTGCTTGACCGAATTAGCTTTTTGATTGGTCGTAAATACTATTTAATACATGGTACGTTATTTTATATAAATGTTACTCTAAATTAAAAAAATTTCATTATTTATTCTCTTTAAAATTTCTTAACCGAAGTCCTAGTAGCAAGAATAAGGCGTGTGACATTTGCAAAATATTTTTGGTTTTCCGGTCATTTCCCCTGGCATTTACCAAAACTATTACCCTACTTTGACTTTGTCAGTTTTTGGTTGTTTTATAACGTAAATTAATATAATTTATTTAATTTTTTTTAAAGTTCACGCAGGTATAATAAGTTGACAGAAAAAATATAAGAGTTTTCTCTTTCTTCTAACAAACTACTACACCATCTTTACAAGAACGTCTTTGTCACATTATTAAATACAGCGGAATCGAACTCGCGATTTGTATTTGATTTGTTTTAAAAATGCACTAAATCAGAGATAAAAATACTGTCCGAAAACTTCACTATGTATTATAGTTTAAAATAACATAGTCCTTATCACTAGATTATATTATGTAGGTATGTAGTCGTCAAGATAATATAGCGCCCGATGTATCAGAAACTCAAGCCGTGCTTTATAAGTTAATTGCCAGTTGTTTTGGTTCCGTCCATTGTGCGCGCATTGAGCTTGTTACTGACGCGTCTGTTCGGTCACCTTGCTAGCTGTAACTTGTAAGCCATTATAATGCAGCTTTGTTAATTAAAGTCTATAAACTTATATGTGGTAATTAACATTTGACCTTACAACCTATAAAAACCGGTTAGATGTGTGAAATTCAAGTTATTTAAACAATTAAACAATATTTGAATAAAATCAGTTCCTTTGCTCGTTAAGAATTGTGCTAAGAGTTAAATTAAAGAGTTAAATTTTAATGATTCGTTCTTTTGGTGTAATGAAGTGTTTGAAACCAGACTATCATTATGTATTATCAGCTGTGATGTTAATGACCTTCCGATTTGAGAAGAATGTGTGTTTAAGTAATTACTAATTAGTCGACACGAGCATGTCGGCTGTAAAGGTGAGATAAATTAGTGTTATTAAGAACTTGCTGTAATAAGATCCGTCTTCCTAGTTTTAAGTTTACACAAGTTTTTTGTACAAATTAACGTATTTATTTCTATTACATTAAATTTATCCAATATATTTAAGAATATTTTTTTTTTTTGCCTAAGTCTATGTATTTCGGATAAGCTTCCGAAAAGCGAATACCACCGATCGATCTGAAATTTGGTATAATAACGTATTTTTAATTATACTTACAGTATACTAGCATTTCCCGCGGCTTCGCACGCGTTCTAAAGACCGATAACCAAAATAACTTTCTGAGTCGCGCGGTATGATACCTCGCAGAACTAATGCCCGCCCTTCCCGTTTTTGCAACATTTTTCAGTGATGCTCCGCTCCTATTGGTCGTAGCGTGATGTAATATGGCCTAAAGCCTTCCTCTATAAACGGACTATCCAACACAAAAAGAATTTTTCAAATCGACCCATTAGTTCGTGAGATTAGCGCGTTCAACCAAACAAACAAACTCTTCTGCTTTATAATTAATATTAGTATAGATCAAAGTATATACGTAGACTGCCAAACCCTTTCTTTTTGGCTTAGCCGTAGTCGGGTGAAAATGTGGGAGTGACGACACAGTTCCTAAACTCCGCTGTACACACACACACACACACACATACACGATTATGCATACTGAACGAAAAGATTTTCATATTCAAAATGGCGTTTCTGCCAATTTTCTTTATGATATTCGTGATTAGGAGGTTAAAAATATGTTAGTATACCCAGATCGATCGGTGGTATGCGCTTTTCGGAAGCTTATCCTGTATTTCTACATTATGTAAAATAAAAACGATTACGTATTTATGAAAAATAATATATTTAAAATAATTTTGAACCTTTATAAATTAATAAATTTTATCAGGATATAAATATATGCGTGACGCAAAATTTAATATCCCCAACAACCATATTATCATAACTTTATGTTATGTTGTCGCCAGTGCAATGGATATTGTGAATCATACAAGTTCTTTAGTATTCAATTGACATCCGTCGCGGAAAACGAATAGTTTACGAACGTTTTTTTTATAAAGTTTATTTTTTTATAGTGTTGTGACTTGTGAAAATGACTTTTGGAAAAACATCACATGTAATATATAAGGTGTGTCAGATGTATAATAATTTAATTATTAATTATACGTGCATTTTATTGCTTGTAAAATATACAGGAAACACTTTTTTCTTTTGTTTAAAAAATGTTACCTACCCAGAGAACCCAAAATCAAAGGGAAATTAGAATTATATTTTAATCTATTCTATACATAGAACATTTTTGTTACGATTTATATAATGTTCCCTTCATTGCACTTGGAAACTATCGTATTTTCGATCTAAAGACAAAATAAAAAATTAAGTGTTAATAAATCTATATTTTCGCGAACTTTCACGTTTTTGTCATTAACTGACTTTTATGTGGATCTTTTTATTGCTGTAATAACTACAATCTACTAACGAGTTTTTTTTTTCATCAAACAGACTGATTGACTGTATCTTGTTGCGTTACAATATATACCCCAAAAAAAGGTTTGTTCGGGTGTGTGCCTTTTACGCAAAAAGTACTGAACCGATTGTAAACTCATTTTTGTGTAGTGATAACTTATTTCTTGCGTCAACATTTAGACTACATTCCCACAGAAAAAAAACAATATCTGGTTCTATTGTCTTAAAAACTTGTAAGTATAACTAACGCTAACAATCATAACAATCGGTATCAGTTAATATAAATAAAATTCAAGTGTCTGTTTTTAATTTCAAATTAACAGATTTTCATTAAATACATATGAAAGTATATACGGCACTTACAAATCATTTCTTTTAATTTTTGACTGACTGTCTGTCTGTTTGTTCCGGCTTACCTCTGAAACGTCTAGACCTACTTTGGCGGGACTTTAACTCGCTGATAGCTAATATTATAAGGACTAAGGAGTAACTTAGGCTACTATTATTTTATTAGAATATTATAAAAACTGTTTAATTTATTCTAACTTATGCCCAGCGAATCGGGCCATGTTTGCTATAATACTACATAAATGCAGGTCTTAAAAAGGCCTACAGAAAAGTCAACAATAGCATAATGTCTATCTCCTAAGGTACACTCGTAATACCTAACTACAGTTCGCGTCACGTAAAAAGAACGCTAGAGGAAAGTGGTGGGGGGTGTGTTTGCGCATGGGTACATTCGCACACAAAATTACTAAGCCTATTCTTTTATTTTTGAACTAACCTTTCGCTCGTGACGTATATTGGTTATTGGTAGGTATGTTGAAAAATATATTAGATAGAATGTCATTAAATAGAATTTTAATAATTAATAAAATATGTTTGATTCATTGTAGAATTTTTAATCGACTTACAAAAAATTAAATTAATTCGTTTAATATATATTATTTTATTGATTATTATCATTATCAGACTCTCTCTTTATAAAGCAATATGCGTCAAAAATATTATTTCTCTATTTTTGATATAAATCATTTCGTAATTAATAACTTTTGTGTGCGCGATTGTATTTTGAACTGACGAACCAATAGCGAGCCGGATAGCATGCGGCGCGTGCCTCGCCGTCCCGCGCCCCGCGTCTTACCACCAAACTTGCCCATAAATCGCCTCTGTGCAACTTGATAGCCAGCGTTCTTTTTACATGACGCGAATTATAATTATATTTAAAACATACCTAGAACGCACTCCAGCGAAGACTTACCTGAGGGAAACAAAGATTAAAATAAGTGATAATTTAAAAAAATCTAAAAACCCGATTGCAAAAAGGACAATTTAAAAGTACTAATGATAAAATCCTTTATTTTTATACCAAACTCGATAGGTTTAAACACAAAATCAATACATCATCTATAATATATATAGATATCTCGGAAACTTTGCTCTTTAAAAAGTTTACAAGAAGAGATGCGAAATTTTATTCTCTACAATAATCGTCTCATTGACTTTTGCACTAAAATGTAGTGGTGGGTATTTAATGAAAGGGCTTGACTATTTTTTTGTCAGGTATTTTTTATTTTTTTAAATTTATTTCATTATTACATATTAAACATGCTTCTAATTACGCTAATCCATGTGCGCGTTCACACAAAAAGTACTTAAGCGATTTTAATTAGTATCATAGGATCCATATTTTGGATACCCTTTACTGTAGACATATATTTTATTCTCATTGGACTACATAAAGACTGGTTCTATAGAGTAGTTCTAATAAAAGAGCCGCGGGTCCTGCTACGGCTAGTAATAAAGAAATGATAAAAGAGGTTTACGGTTTATGCAATAGATGGCAGTACTAGTGAGTTTCATCGCGCTAGCGTTACGTTCACCTTGATTTGATATAATGAGATTGCTGATGATAGCCTTCATGACTTATTACTAGAGTAAGAATTTTTGAAATGCGTACTCTTGTGGTACGTATATAAATAACCTTATTAACCATCAACGTCATAAAAAAGTATATTTATAAGCACATCTACGTATTAATCGTACATAGGGAACATACTATGGAACTCCAGTCTCCAATTACTGGAGCGCATTTAATAAAATTTTAGGATCCCGGTGCCTTCCGTTAAACGCAGAGGATGGTAACCGAGGGGGTTTTAGTAGGTAAAAATCCTACATAACTGAATCTCATACGTTGATTAGGTATCTTTAGAAGATTAATTAACAAAAAAAAAAGGTCAATTTTCAAATTAACCTGTGATCCTGTGAATTGTTAGGCAGCTCTTGGAAGGTTGAACCCGCGTCAACTCGTAGGTATTGCTAGTATAACTACATACTTTATTATTACAAAACAAGTCTTTCTCGTAAAAGCCGCAAAAAAGCTGCAATGATACCACCTGAAATCTGTTTGAATGTTTGTTCATCTGTCTGTCAATGCATAGTGCAATTTCGTTATCCTTTCCAATCCCAATCCCATTAACTTAGCCTAGGTTAATGGGATTGGGATTGGCTTGTTAAATAATAATTAAATATGTTCTCGCTTAGGAATCATGTCGGCATGTTGGCGGCTCGAAATTCTACGAAGCTGTAGACGCATCTACAGCAGGAGGGACATCATCTCCGTCCCCCACAGAAAAACAAGACCATATGAAACCTATTGAAAGTGATGATGAAGGTGATTCTAATTTATAATATTATTTCTAATATAGTATAACCTCATACATAATTAGTAAGCAAGAGAAATGTAAATCTCGACATCAATTAATAAAATTGCTTGATAATTGTGTAGGTACCCTATAGCTTTTAAATTTAGCAATATCGGAATCTCTTAAATAAATGCGCAAATATACACGAATCAATCATTCAATATTATCAAATATTTATAAATTTATTCTCTTAATAGCCTATTAAAAATAGTATTTTATGTTATGATTTTTAGTATCAGACGTAGATCAAGAGTGTACAGTGTTCTGCGGAGTAAGTTACCTGGGAGCTCAGAACATAGCTGATCCAAAGTCAGAGACGGATATACAACGCATCATGAAGGAGCTCAGTTCGATGCCCGAAAACAGAGATGGGATTGCTGTCTCTATTTCCATACCGGTGTGCTCTCAGGGACTTGTCGTGTAAGTTATGTTTTATTTATTATTATTTTGACCGTGACTTTCCAAAATTAGTGATGTTTGTTTATAAAATACTTTGAATATAACATAGAAATTTGTCTAATATTATCAAAAATAATCAAAATATGTAATGTTATAATATATATGTATGTGTAATAAGTAAACCATCGAGTATTCATTTAATTCAGGCTTATATTATGTTGTAGTCAAATTACGAAAAATTAAAGAATAGGGGTGAACCTCCAAACACTTACCATGTTATGGTTTTAAAATATCCAGTGAACATGTTTAAAGAAATGGTTTTATAGGTATATTATATTTTTATATTTAATTAACATATTAATTATAACATAATAATTATTATGTTATCCTGCGTAGCTCCTGTGTTTATAATATAGTGCATTGTCCTTATTTTGTTGGCATTGGAATTTCACATAGCTGTTTCCTTAAGCATTAACAATAGTAAATAGAAATATTAAGTATAGATATTATTACATAAGACTTATACAATGACAAAACATTAAGATGGTATGAAAATATTAGGTGATTCTACTAATCACCTAATATTTTCATAAATTAATATTATAATTATATAATTATATTTTAATTTCTTTGCTCTAACTTTTCTCGCTTGATAGGTACAATGATAAAAATAGTTTATAATGTATTAAGAACAGATTAGTAGGTCTAGGATAGGTAATAAGGATAGGATGGAGGGATTAAGTAAATAATATATCTATGATACTAAGTTTACCTGAAATTTCATTATATATAGGCTATAGGCATGAAGCCTTTAGTTCTATAACGAGTGATAGTCCCATATAATTATCTATACTAATATTAAAAACTGAAGACTTTGTTTGTTTGGTTGAACGCGCTAATCTCAGGAACTATGGGTCCGAATTGAAAAATTTTTTTTGTGTTGGATAGTCCGTTTATCGAGGAAAGCTACAGGCTATATTACAACACGCTACAGCCAATAGGAGCGGAGCATAAATGAAAAATATTTCGAAAACGGGAGTTATTTGGTTTCCAGCTTTAAGAACGCGCGCGAAGCCGCGAGAAAGGCTAGTTAGTAATAAAAACAGAATAGGAAATTATATTCTCATTCTTTAAAACACTTTTCCAACAGATTGTACCAAGCGGACACGAACAGTGTAATGACAAGGTACGCAGTGAACAGGATATCGTTCTACGCGCGCGGCGCCGCTGGCTCGCCCGTAGCGTCCTGCTTTGCCTTCACCTGGTCCCACGGCGAGACCCGCGAGTCAGCGGTGTACAGATGTCACGTATTCCGTTGCCACATATCTGAAGCTGTTAATCAGGTTTCGAGTAAGTAGTTGTTGTTTGTAAGTTAATTTTGTGTGAGGGTCACAAAATAAGGGCGGCATTGTTTTAGCTCACGACCATTTCTTGTCGACGACATTCCAACTTGATTGATTGCAAATTGTTTTTTTGCATAAAAAGCTGTATACGTCATCGACTTCATCTAATAGACTAAGCTTATATTTTGACATTTATGCCTATGAATGATAAGTGTAGTCGTTAAAAGAAATTCGTAACTAAAGAAAAGAGTTGTGAAATTGAATGTGATATATTGTTCCCAGAATCAAAGTAAGTAGATCATTAAAGCCAGAGCAGGTTTCTATATAAGATAACTAAGATAAGCTACATAGTATAGATTATGTGCGCATATAAGTATAAATTGGAACATAAAGTACTATAACAGTGTAAGAAGCAACAAATTAATATGTCAAATATATTGTGTAGTCAATAACTAGCTGCTATTTGCACAATCATTTATTATTATTTAAATCATTTCAATTTGTATGACAACGCGTTGACCAAATAATAAGGCCAGTTGTTGCGGCCCGTCCTGTTTCGCACACGTTGTATTTACAACAAGTCAGTGTAATTATAAAACTAAAAAACCCTACGTTTCTATCTAATCTGGAAATGAAAAAACCGTAAAGTAAAGTGTTCTAATTCAAAAGTTATACCCGGTGTCACTTTCATAATTGATACGAATCTAACGACACCTTTGAAGCTAAAATCCATCGAGCCGTTCAGGCTGTAGTGCGTGCCAAACAATACATACTCTCGAAAAACGTAACCCTCCTTCTGGCGCAGTCGGGTAAAATGCAAGTCTTTTAAATTAGAAAATCTAATTTATTGATATACTCGTGTAGCTTTTCAGTTAAGTTGCTAGCGATGTCTGTGTTAGAACTATTTTTTTATAAAGCCTATAAATTGATAAAAATGAAAAAATACAAGTATTTTATTGTACCATTATAAACAGGTAGGTCTATTAATTATTACATATTATGTAAACGTAAGCTTTTCATAGCATTTAATATGATTCATGAACTTTCATGGCCTAGTGACATTTCCTGAAAAGCAAATTACGCGCCAAAGATCAAGGTAAAATATTAAAAAGATCAATTTTTTGATTTCCTACTAATTTTGATTTTTGTTTTATATATCACTAGAGACGCTCCCTCGATCCGCTTGCGTTGGTATATTTCTCAGAGATATAATGTTATCCCGCAATAAAATATTTATGTTGACACGGATAACCAACTATCGTCGTACCAAATAAAAAAATCCATTGACTTTCTCATGACGTTGTTACAGACATACAAACGGAATAACAAACACAGAAAATTATTAAAAACTATATATTGGACCTCTATCGATAAGAATGACATAAAGAACATAGTACAAAAAGATTTTCCAAAAAATATTCAATCTACAGACGCTACTCAGAATTAATTTATATGTATAAATTAAAACAATGTAATATCATCAAAACATAATAACTACCAGACAAAAAATGGAAAGATATTTACTATACTTGAATTTTAATGCGTTATAAGACAAATGAATAAACGTGGTCAGATCTAAAAAATACGTACCTATTTTTAAAGCTCAATTATTCGTATATAATGCGAACAGACAGATTTGACACCTTTTACACAGCGTTCTATAATGCTTTTGATGTTCGATTTTCAGGCACGGCGCACTTCTATTATGTAGATAACGTGACACATTATTCATATTAGTCGCGTCCTTATTCTGAATATTATGTATTAATTATTTTTATTTACGTAAATTTATGGAATAATTTATTTTTATTTAAAAAACTTTGAATTAAATTTATATTATATAATAATAATGTGTTGTGTCATATATAGATTATATAAATTTTGTTCATTATATCGTGCGTTATTTAAAAAAATACAATATCGTAATTGTGATAAATATGTTAATGTTACAATATATGTTCTAATAGCCAAAATTATGTTGTTTATAAAGCCTCAAGACTAATTACAATGTGCGATCTAAAATTGAAATCGTTGGATTACAGACCAGAATAAGGTCGATACACTCTTATCTAGATATTGGAATGTTTGTTTCATAAACTCGGTAGCGTCTGTATGGAACGGCCGTTTGGCATTTTTATATTAGTTTATAAAAAAATCTGTGGTGTGAATAGCTAAGTTACAAGTGAGGATAGAAGTGAAGAAGACTTTAAATTACATATTATGTATATAAAATATTAATGCATACAATTTCGTTCAGTTTTCAAATGTGTGAATCAGCTTAAATAAAAGGTGGGAGGTGGTGTTATGTTAAATTTACCTTGTGCTAAAGTAAAAATAATAATAAACAAGTTATAATAAAACCTTGCAAACTTATATGCATTGTTAGTTAGTTTTCAAACATTATAAAAATATTTTGCTTATTATACTGTATTACTACTACTATTTCTTGATAACTTCTAACATCTATAAATCTAACATATTTGAATAATTTTAAAGAGTATAAGTAAAATAGTTTTCTGTTCTAAAATTATCTCCTAATTTATATCTTGTACCAGTCCTTAGGCATGTTTTAATGACTGGAGATATCTCAAAGATTTTTTCGTAGTAAAAGTATCTATGATTACTCCGATAACCAGCTATCATCATACTAAATGTCATCGAAATCTGACTAGTAGTCGGTAATAGTGACTATTTCAGTAAGATTCTAAAAAATATTTACTTTACATACCGATTTAACTCAAAAAAAAAATCTATAAATAGAGAACAGTATTAAAAGATTTTTTAATAAAAATTTTAACTTAATGTAACATTGTTATGTGACCTTTAGATATTTGATGAGTCTACGCCCACAATATACTGTGCATATCAGTGTAATTCATATTCATAGGATGTATTATTAACTTTGTTATGAAATATTTCTATAAAATTGTAGATTTATTCTATATTTTTTTCTTAATAAGTACATAAAATACCGTGACATGATGTCACTATTTTTTTATATTTTTAAATGCGTGATTTCTCCCAACTTACAAATAAATATGTTGAAACCTTCTAACCCCAAATAAAATATAAGTGTGTCACAGCAATGCGTAGTCGGTTTTCCTAGTAAAAATACATAATTAAAGGTTTAAAATTATCCGTTTATATCAGCTTGTGTTTGATTTTATTGTATTTGGTCGTAACATGAAAGCGACTGAATCGATTTGAAATGGTGTTCGTTACCAAAAAAATCGATATTATTTTATGAGTGAACCAAATGGTTTCATCAGAAATAAAATAACTTTACTCCACGGAGTAAATGTGAATGCATCCTTGGATTATATAACATTCTAATTACCTTAATAGTTCCATAACTAACTGCTAACCTTGAACTTTGTTTACTAGGAAAAATTATTTAACACAGATTTTTCAGTCTTTGCATAAAGTTTATCCATTAAATTATAACCTGATTGAACATAAAAGCTAGCCTTTTATTGATGCAACTATAATTCTGCATATATTTGCATTTTATTTTATGTTAAATAAAAAACACTCGTAAATAAGTATTCCAAAAATTGATGTAAACTGCTATAACTGCCAGAGTAGTCTTAGTCCAGTGCTACATAAATAAAGATTTTAATTATTATTTCTATTATAAAAGTAATTATATTCCCAAAGGTTGCTTCGCGAAAGCGTTCGAACGTATACCACGTTCGATGGCATCGTCTTTAGTGGGTGATCTTAGCGCAGCGCCCTCTATGACTGGCTCGCTAACAGAAGCTCTGGGGCCCGCCGCGCCTCCTATGCAACTGATGCACGTGTTGGAATGCACTGTTGATATAAAAGAAACTGATGCTAAGGTAAAATATATTGTTTTTATTCAATTTATTAATTTATTATATACTAGCGTTCAACCTTGTTTCGTTCGGTTTTGTCCCTAGGTGCTCTCGGTGAGATTTAAAATTTGTAGTACAAAAAATGAAGGACTGTCATACAAACTTGCGAGAGCCCTTAGAGTCCTTAGGTTTTGAAAAATCCATTCTTAGCGAACATCTACTAAATATAAACTATAACTTCCCTGCCAAATTTCATCTTTATACGTCTGGTGGTTTAACTTTTAATTCGTATAAGAGTTAACACATTTGTAAATATTTATTTATATAAATAGCCAGTTAAATATAGACTGTCAGAAGTTTTTATAAAAAAAATATAATGTTTTTTTGTGTAATTAATAATTATGTATATCTTAAGACAACAGTACACTTTTTCTTACAGGGTACATTTAGTCACGTGCCGAAAGAGCGCCTCGGCTACAAACTGCGCGGTGGCATCGACAAGCAAGTCACTATCAATGTCACGCAAGTTACAAATAATATCCACGCTGAAACTGAAGACCCTCAAGTAAATGCTTATCTCTCTTTTTTTCTTCTTCTCTTTTTTTAAATCACTCTTTTTACATGACTGCCCAAAACAGGAGTGTTCTCTTACTATACATATTTGGTACTCTTAGTGTAGATTTTTCAGATCTGTGGTATTTTCCAGCAGTAAAAGGTATCCTATATATTAACCCGGATAGTCAGCTATCACCATAACAAATTACATCACAATCTGTTTACTTCTTTTCTCATGGTGAGGTCACAGCCTGACAGACAGACAAAAATTTCAAAAACTAGATTTGGCATCTATATGATAATAATGAACATTTTGAAAAGATTTACCAAAACTATTCAATCAGTATTAACTCAGTTAGAATCTTATTAAATGTATATAAGACCACTGCTTATCAATATTTTGTGCGGACTCTGGAAGCTTATTAATTGACGTTAGAAATGCAAAAACATTTTTTTATCGATCTGGTCATTTCAGATACTCAAATATACGAACAAAGTATTATTATTACATTGAAAATTGACACATGATGTCTGTGATTAAACATCAGTAACTTTCGAGACTCATAATTTTTAAACTCGATTTATTTTTGTTAAATATATTTTAGTTGTATAGTTCAATTGATAAATATTTTCTAAGTAAAACAATTTTTCAGTCGTCCTACACCGGTGGACTTTATATAGAAAGGTGCTTCGGTATACTCCTGGCGCCTGGTCGCAGTGTGAAACATTCAGACATGCAATTACTAGAAATGGTATGTATATGTAATATGTCTTTTGATATATATTCAATAATCACCTTTGTTTCTTTTGCTCGTACTTCCTACTGTGTTAAAAAGTTATGTACACTTGTTATTTGTATATGTACATATATGTCATTGTAAATTATAAGAATCAAATATTTATAACATAATACTAGTGGTAATCAAACCTGCTATTTCTGGCTTAGTAGATTTCAATAATATAGAAACAGGAAAAACTAAATATTTTGTCAATTAAATGCTTTTAATTGATACAAATTAATGACGGCAAGTTTTCGAAAGACATGTGAAGTCCGCCAACCCGCACTAGGCCAGCGCGGTGGACTATGGCCTGATCCCCCCCTTATACTGAGGGAGGCCCGTGCCCAGCAGTGGGACGTTAAAAAGGGCTGATGATGATGATGAATGATGAGTATTTTTTTATTAATTTGTAAAGCAGTCAATTGTTATTTTTTAGCTTTAAGTGCTTAGTTTTTTTTAATATGCTTTCCTCTTTAATGTCTAAAGAAGTAAAAAAATAAAATGTATATACAGGTGAGTGGTTCGTCAGGCGGGTCTGGCTGTTCAGTGTGCGCGTTCTGGAACGCGGGCGAGTCCGCGCTGGCCGCCTTCAACGTGGCGAGTGGCGACGGCGCGCCCGCGTACATGTCGCTAGCGCTCGACCTTGTTATACGCGGCATTAGGGACCCGTTGAGGTTGGTTTGCTTTTGTTTGCTCTTTGTAGGTTGTAGATACTTAGTGAATAATATATATTTTATTTAATCTTTATTTAAAGGACTTTTATGATCACACTTCTATGATCTATCACACTTTCTTTTGTAGTTGGTTGCCTGGAAGAGATCGCTTAAGTGTGTGTACTGTGCATCTTTTTTATGTTTATTTTAATTTTTATGTTATATTTCTTCTGTTGGTGTACAATAAAGTGTATTATTATTATTATTATTAAAGGACTTGTTCACAAAGAAGAAGGAACATGTAGTCCTGTTCAAGCTTCTTAAAAACAGAATAACAACTTTAAAACCTTAGCACCATATACATATTATTCTTATGAAATCATGCATAAATAGGCATCTTAAACTATATCTGGTAGGCGAGCATAAAGCTACTTTTATACAGCAAATTTATACATAACTCAACATTTATCTCTTATTTAAACCTAATTTAACTAATTTATACACATTTTTTGCCGAACTTGAGTGAGGGAATGTTAACATACTATTGCAAATTCCAATATTCATATCACCATTATTAATTATATGACTTTTAAACGATGCGTTCCGGACATATTCCATCAAAATGTGATAAGTATACTCATTTTTCCCACACACTACACACAAGGGAGATGCAACCATTTTCATTACAAATGCAAAATAGTTAAGAGGTAATGAATAATAATAAATATATAAGTTGGGATAATAACACAGCAAAAGGCAGTGTTAACCCAATCGTAACGCGCTCGGTTTAGTAACAGGGACGCTCGGCTTGCCAGGCTCGCACCTTAATGTTTTCTAATTCGAATATTTTCTAACATTATTATCTTACGTTGAAGGAAAATATCGTGAGGAAATCTGCATATCTGAGAGAACTTAGGAAGTTTTCGAAGGATATGTGCAGTCCGCCAATTTGCACTTGGCTTTGTACTGTGGGCTGATCCCTCTCGTATTGAATTGGGGGGCCCAACGTGGTATGTTAGAGAAATAGCTCTAATACATACACAATATCTAAATATTAGTAAATTAAAAAAATATGGGTACATTAACACACATCACTATCTAGTTCCATTGTACACTACACGTATATATACACTACAGACATAGCGGAATTTTTATTTATATTATTAATTAAAACTTGTTGAATTTTGTAATTTGTAATTCGAATAAATTTTACTAAGTCATATGTCTGTAATGCTGTACAACTGTGTTTGAACTATAAACAAGAATATTTTTTGACTTAACTCGTATTAGAATAAGGAATTATTATTTCTTACAGGTTAGTTGTGGAGACTCCAGTGAAAGTATTTCCACCAGCAGAACGATTTTGGTATTATTCCAAACGACCTCTAGTTCAGCAGTTCTACATTAACTTAAAAGAGGTAATTAAATACGGTTTTTATAATGCTAATTTACAATTTTTATCATAAAATAATTAATTAAGAATTTTTTTTTTATATCAATCACAAATAATACTTACCCATATATTTTTTGTTTTTTTTTATAATTTGCTAAAATATTATGTAAAAAATAGCTGTCTAATAATCTGTACAGTCGTCTAGTGTTATAATTTTCCTTAAAGAAAATAGAAAATTGGTAATTTTTGACAGCATGTCTGTTCAAATCAAAGGCTATGCTTCCAATTTTTTTTCCAGTGTCATAAACGATCACAACTTTTTTAACTGATCTCAATTTTGATCGTAGTTATAGTTGTTGTGTTGTAATTAGGATACCTTTTTATTTGACTTAAAAGAAAATATCCTAATTGAGAAACAATAATGTCATACCTAAAGTACAATCCATTTATTATTTTTCCTCGGACGAAACTCCCTTGTCGCTCTTTCACGGAACAGTAGGGTTGTGCGGACCACCATTTGAGCACCGCTGACCGATAGTATAGATTTCTACATAATAACACGGAACCGTATATTTCTGCGAACCACCATTTGGGAACCGCTGGCCATTTGTATAGATTTCACTGTAACAGCTGTTCCTTCCCCAGTCAGTGGACTCGCTGGGGCAGCTGCAGTACGAGGTGGCGAGCGTGGAGACATCTGGCGAGCTAGACCGGTCGCGGCTCAACCTGCCGCTGTCGCTGTCCAGCCTGCTGCCGTCGCCGCTAGCCGCCGCGCCCGCGCCGCCATCGCCTTCTGAGCCTGACTCGGGTAACGAATCTTATATCTATACTAATATTATAAAGCAGAAGATATTGTTTGTTTGTTTGCTTGTTTGTTTGTTTGTTTGGTTGAACGCGCTAATCTCAGGAACAACAGGACCAATTTGAAAAATTCTTTTTACTTTAGATAGTCCGTTTATCAGGGAAGGCTATATTACACCACTACCACCAATAGGAGCGGAGCATTTATGAAAAATGTTGCAAAAACGGGAAGGACGGGCGTTAGTTCTGTGAGGTATCAAACCGCGCGACTCTGAAAGAAATTCGTTTCCGGTCTTTAGAACGCGTGCGAAGCCGCGGAAAATGCTAGTATTATATACAGTTCTCGAGACTTTAGCTCAGCTTTGCATTTGTGTGAGTGATAGCTAATAGCCGCACATCAAAAACCAGTGAAAACGAGTTTAAACCACTCGCAACGCGCTACGCCATCACCCGTACCCATCCGTACACTGCACGCACACAAATGCGAAGCCACAGGTTTCGCTAGTTAAAATAAATAAAATTTCTAAAATATACGCTCCTCTTTTTTAAAAAGAAGTTACGCCTTATAACATTAGCTATCTGCAAGTGAAAGTCCCGTCAAAATCGATCCAGTCGTTTCAGAGATTAGCCAGAACAAACAAACAGACACACAGACAAAAGTTTTAAACATTGGTTTTTGATGTTAGTAATCTATATTCTTTTATATGCATTAAGTGAAAAGCTGTTAATTTGAAATTAAAAACAGACACTCCAATTTTATACTGGAGGAATTGTATAGTATCAAAATTTTTATTTTGTCTATTTTGTTTTTTTGAATATATTTTTTGTTTGAGAATTCACCAAAAATAATTTTATTATTTTCAAAACATAATATTTTATACATTAGATGGTGACGAACCGCTGCTCAGCGGAACAGGCGAAGTATCTAAAGATTGTAATGTGGATGTTCTAGAAAATTGGGCACAAGTTCTTAGAAGGTAATGCTTACATTTTTAATTCTAATTTCATAAAATTGATTTTATTTTTCAAAATACCCTATAATTCGCGTCATGTAAAAAGAACGCTGGCTGTCAAGTTGCGCAGAGGCGATTTATCGGCCAATTCGGTGGTAAGACGCGGGGCGCGGGACGGCGAGGCACGCGTCGCATGCTTTCCGGCTCGCTATTGGTTTGTCAGTTTAAAATACAATCGCGCACACAAAAGTTATTAATTACGAAATGATTTTATATAAAAAATAGTGAAAAAATATTTTTGACGTATATTGTTTTATATAGAGAGAGTCTGATAAAAATGCATTTAATGATTAAAAAAAGTATATTAAACGGATTAATTTTTTTTTGTAAGTAGATTAAACATTCTACACTGAATCAAACATTTTTTATTAATTAATAGAATTCTATTTAATGACATTCTATCTAATATATTTTTCAATGTACGTACCAATAATCAATATACATTGTGAGCGAAAGGCTAGTTCAAAAATAAAAGAATAGGCTTAGGAATTTCGTATGCGAATGTACCGATGCGCAAACACACCCCCCACTACTTTCTTCCAGCGTTCTTTTTACATGACGCGAACTGTAAATACCTAATACTAACAACAATTCTTACAATATATTATAGCTAATATAGTAAATATTGTAAGCCTGATCATCTTTGGTCACAGACGGCAGTAATAATTAAAATAATTCTTAACTATCTATATTCTCTACAGCTTATATTTCACTTATTTCACTTACTTTGGCAATACAACAATCCAGTACGACGATAATTCGAATCTTACATTGACTACGATCTAGTATCGACTGCGAACGACTATGATCAGGGGTTGGACTGACACAACGAAAAATTGTCAACATCTAGTCTAGTATACTTGTCGTGACCCAGGACTCGAACCTAAGACCTTCGGTCTGCAACCCTGCATTTTAGTTGATAAGCAATCTAACAATATCTCACAATAGCTGGATCGGTCCCCGCCCTCGCGCGTTGGGGCAGCTGGTGCGCGTGGGCGTGCCCGAGGCGCTACGCGGCGAGGTGTGGCTGCGCCTCGCCGGCGTCGACCAGAACGACAAGTTGATGGAGACATATCGCACTCTTATAAGCAAGGTATGGGTATAAACTATCAAAGTATAACGTGTATACTCGTTAATTTATTTTTTTCGGCAAAAGTGCATTTTCAATAATAGAAAAATGTGTCTCATATTCAGTATATATTATAGTTTTTTTGTAATATTATTCTATTTGTTTATTTTAAATAAGTATCGTAAATCAGAATAGCTAAATAGTTGAGATAAATTGAATACGTACATGTACATTTATATCAAACCTATATTTAAATTAATAAAAATAAAATGGTATTAATCAGTAAGCATGACGTTGGATGTTGTATCTTATGGAGTTTTTTTAGAAAATTGAAAATAATTTATCTAAACTTATATTGTATTCACTCAAATATCACAATAATAATTGTAATTTAAACAGTAGCATTTATATCGGTTTTGCTAATAATTAAATAATAACAACTTCGAATGTGTCAGGACTGTCCGTTCGAGGCGGTGATCCAACGCGACATCGCGCGCACGTTCCCCGCGCACGACTTCTTCCGCGAGGCGGGCGGGCTCGGCCAGGACTCGCTGTTGCGGCTGGCGCGCGCCTACGCCGTCTACGACGTAGAGGTCGGCTACTGCCAGGGCCTCAGCTTCCTAGCCGCTACGCTGCTCTTACACGTGAGTTATCAAGCTACGACGCTACGCCATTCAGACCTTTTTAATGTTATACTGGTGGGCACAAATCAAATCAAAATATTCTTTATTCAAATAGACTTTTACAAGCTCTTTTGAATCGCAATTTTTACATTATCAAAATTAAAAGTCAGTCTGTAAGTCTGTGAGTAAACTACCACCGGCTCGGATAGCTGTTGGCACAGGCCTACTTTCATACGGGGGTTCAGGATATATTTCGAAAACTTGCTGGGTTATCTCAGACAGATAGCCGGCTGATAGAGTTTCAAAAATGAAGAGTTTTGAATGTAACAAAAGTTAATAATGTTTGAGTTTTTTTCCTTCTATTATTTTTAGGGTTCCGTACCTCAAAAGGTAAAAACGGAACCCTTATAGGATCACTTTGTTGTCCGTCTGTCTGTCTGTCTGTCTGTCTGTCTGTCTGTCTGTCTGTCTGTCTGTCTGTCTGTCTGTCTGTCTGTCTGTCAAGACCTTTTTTCTCAGGAACGCGTGGAGGTATCAAGCTGAAATTCATATCAAATACTCAAGTCTATGGTCTCTTAGAGCTGTGAAAAAATCAAACTTCTAAGTCAACGCGATCAAAAGATACTCCCGTTTATGCCGCAAATTTTCGACACTCGCAAGGGAATCAAAACCTACAGGGTACTTCCCGTGAACTCAGAATCTTGAAATTTGGTACGAAGCAACGTCTTATAACACAGATAAAGGAAAAATTGCGAAAAGCATAAATTTTTAGTTACATCATATAATAAAAATATTTTTAATAATTTTAAACTTATTACCCCTTTACTCATACACCGTTCCGTACAGGTTTGTACGGAACCCTCGGTGCGCGAGTCTGACTCGCACTTGTCCGAATTTTTTTCTAATAACGTTTTTTACTTCATTTTAAAGATGCCAGAAGAGCAAGCTTTTTGTCTCTTAGTACGTTTGATGTATGGATATGGACTACGAGAACTGTACAAAGATGGTTTTGAAGCGCTATACATGAGGTTGCACCAACTGGACAGACTAATGGAGGTAATAAACACCTAGTGACGGTTATAGAGTAAGTTTTCTTGAAATTATTAACATTTGCCAATATTTCTCTTCCATCTTATGTATTCTTATAATAAAAATTTAACTTAGTCTAATATGTACATTGAATATGATTTGGAAAATCTAATTGACATAGTCATTATTGATGATACAGAAGCCGAACAATAGTTTTTAGAATTTTTGTCTATCTGTCTGTAACCGCATCGGGAGAAAACCACATGACAGATTTTGATGAAAATTGATGATTATAGATGATTATCCAGGTTAACATATAATATACTTTTTACAGCAGGAAAATATCGAATTTCTGAGAAACCTATACTAACCGTCAAAACGTATTTAAGGACGAACCCAAACGTAGCGATTGACTGACTCTCTAGTGTAAAATAAAATAGTTTTTCATTCAAATAATGGTTTGTTTTTTTTTTGCAGGAACAATTAAACGACTTGCGCGCCCATTTTCTAGAACTAGGCGTGGAACCACATATGTTCGCTTCACAATGGTTCCTTACCGTCTTCACGGCTAGATTTCCATTGCCTTTGGTATGTTTTATTTAATAGCGAAAATACGTGTATATTATTAAAAAAATGGTGTAAAAATAAAAGGTTAATCTGATACATTTGTGACATATGACAGTTTGAAATGACGATTTGCGTTATCTCTACAGATAGCAGAGTTATGATGAATATATTTAAAATTTATTTTTAGTTTTCTTTAGTTAGTTGTGCTAAGTAAAATAGTCAATAAGGTAATTTATTTTCATAAAATAGCGATTTAATCATTACAATAAATGTGTCACAACAGGTTTATCACATACTAGATGTATTCCTTCTCCAAGGAATGGACACGCTGTTCCAAGTGTCACTGGCTTTGCTCAGTCGCGCTCGGAAAGATCTCCTGCAACATGATTTTGAAGGTGTACTCAAATATTTCAGGTAGATATTTTTATATGTATATTTAATACATACATATTTAAAAAATCAAACAAAATAATTTGCAAATCTTATAAACTATAATTTATTGTAGAATTATCGACTAGTCTTTTGATAATTTTTGTTAGGAATCCCAATTCTTTTTCGAAAACAAAAGTCGTCTAAGTTACTGTTTGCTAGTGAAAGTTTCGTCAAAATCAGTGCAGCTGTTTTAAAGATAAAAATAAATAGACGGGCATACTGACACTTTTTATTAGTACCTACCGTGTATAATTTCATATGCATTTGGTAAAAAGCTGTTTTTTTGATACGAACAGAAATTTCAATTTTATTTATCTGTATAGATACTATACTAGATAGTAAGATTTTATGATAACTTTACATTATTTTCATTTAAAATAAGATTCGTGTTTACTTTACTTCAATTTTGTATCTAAAATAGCTTTCACTTCTTTGAACAGAGTAACATTACCGAAAAAATGCCGTGCAGAAGAAGCGTCTCGTCAGATCGTTAAACTCGCTTGCAGTATAAAAGTTAAAAGGCTTCAGAAGTACCAGCTGGAATACGAAAAGTTTATAAAGGGTAAAAATCTCAAAGAATTAAAATACAATAAATCCATTTGACCCAAGGGTCGTTGGATCGATTCTTGGTATAATAATTGCAATTGCTTTCTATATTAAAAACAATAAAATAAATAAACAAAAAAAGTCTTATAAAATATGCATTTATGTTTGTTACAATACAATCTTAATACTTTGTGTTGGTGTTTGTTTTAATTTATATAGTATTTTGTATAAATAAATTAATAACATTAATTAGTTTGAATAAAAAAATAATAACATTAATGAAATACAATTTTAATTTAAAATGATAAACATAATTAATTGTAACTATTTTATTGATATATTTATAAAGATTTTAATAACTTCAGAATCGGCGGAAAAGGAAAAAATAAATGTAGAACTGGAAAGATTGAAAGTAATCAATACACAACTCCAACAGGACAAAGAAGTGTTAGAGACCCAACTTGCTCAGGTACTACCTATTAATTACAATTGTTATTTTTTCATGGTTAAGTTCATATACATAAGTATTAAATCGATTTAGATTTATACGAATATTAAACATTTTGAATACGAGTAAAACTAATTTTGCCGATATTTTCGAAATTTTATTTTGATTTTTTGAATCATTTTGGTGGCAATGAAGGAGCCTATAATTAGTGAGAGAATTTTAAGCATCAAGTCTGTAGTTTTAGATTTTACTATATTCAAACTAACAGACTAGCTATTTAGATTGTAGATGAGAATAATATAAATAACCATTGTATTTTTTATTTAGACGCGTAGTAATTACGAAGAGGCCCAGAAGGAATATGTGCATTATGCCGCGGTCGCTCGAGATTATAGGGAGATATGTGCGAGACTCGATAAGCAACTACATCAAATGCAGGTAATAAAAGTATTTTCATATAATATTACTTTACTAGGTAAGGTAGTATAACTAGCTTATACCTGCGGCTTCGCTCATGTTGCTAATGTATAAATAAGTCTTATGCTTCGAGAGTTTTAAGTGGTAGTGCCATGCTTGTTACCTTCGGGTAGCAGCCGAATGGGCCGGCACACCCCGTATATAGTAGTTTATATATACCACTCTCTCACAGAAGACCGACGTGAAGTGGCAGCTACGCTGTCGCGTTTCGTCCGGTAAGGGAGAGTCCGGGTGGCCCACTCCCCATCCCTTCCTCCTCCCTACCTCTTCCCTCCATCCTCCCTCTCTCCTCTCTCCATCTCTTCTCCGTCCCTCCTCCCTCTCTCCTCTCTCCATCTCTTCTCCGTCCCTTCTCACTCTAGTAAGAGAGTAGAGTAATTTTATATTATAATAAACTTTTATCAAGGATAAATTACTAAACAATAATATATAAAAAAAATCAAGTTTATCTGGTATTTCAATAGAAAAAATGCATGATAAACCAAGACTTATCGTTAGAAACCTTTTAATACCTTTTTGAACCTGATGTATGATTTTAGAATATTAACATTTACAGACAAAAAGTGTATTTTGATGATGACACTTCATAGACATTATATACTACTTTTACAAAATTTGTTGTTATTTTGTTATGTTAACATTTTATAAATGTGTTATTATAGGACTGCATCAAGAGTTGTGTCAGCTGTAGTGTTAAATTGGCACAGAAGGACAATAAAGAAGGTAAGGAAATTGTATAAATTATTAGATTTTTCTTGTTTTTAACGTCTTTTATTAAGAAGGGGACTAAGCCATAGTCCACGCTGGTCAAGTGCGAGTTTGTCTTTCGAAAACTTACTAGGTTTTATCAAACGAGCAGTATATTATATTCCTTGCCTTTGAAGCAATTTAAATCTAAAATTAAAAATACGCTACTGAATAAGGCTTATTACACCATCACGGAATACTTAGTAGATGTAAATGTGTGGGATTAATGTCTGGTTCTGCTGGTGTCTCACGTAAGATAAATAGATAAATATTGTAATGCAATATTGTTATCAATTTTTTTTTTGAAAAGAGCAACTGTTGAGTTTCTCGCCGGTTCTTCTCAGCAGAACAGCTTTCCGAGCCGGTGGTAGCTTACTCATTTTAATAATGTAAAAATGACGATTCAAAAGAGCTTGTAAAAGTCTATTTGAATTTAGAATAATTTGATTTGATTTAATGTTTTTAGAAGTACTTCATATAGTGATACTTAACCTTAAAAATATTGGATACATATTTTACACTTTGATTAGAACTTATAGTTCTGGAGACGTAAGCTCAACTATGCATTTGTGTGAGTGCAATGTACGGATAGGTAAGGCTGAAGTACCGTAGCGTAGCGTGTTGCGAGCTTGGTTTAAACCCGTTTTTACTGGTTTTTGATGCGCGGCTATTGTTTTAGCTATCACTCACACAAATGCAAAGCTGAGCTTACGTCTCGAGAACTGTACATGTCTCATATCCAGTTAAAGCATAACTAAAAATATTTCTTCTTACCAATGCTCTTTCCTTCTTTTTGTGCAGATTTAGAACAGAAAGGCGAAGAAAAGGAGAATTCAAGCGATACGGAAGCGAGGCTGAAGCAGCGCGTACGCGACCTCGAGCTGGAGCTCGCGCAAGTGAAGCTCGCGCATGTGCAAGCGCAGTGCAGTAATCAGGTCAGTTTTCATGTTAAACATCTATTTTGATGTATAACATCTATTATTTTGCTTTTGGAACGAAGTTCCTTACGGCAGGCTTGGAGGAGATAGGGATTGAAAAAAATGTGATAGTAAAACCGTAAGAAAAAGTCCGTAGAATAAAACCGTTAAATGAGACGTACGCAGGCGCGACAGTCGTATACACAAGCGAGTAGTGTATAATACCTTTCTCTTTCTCCCTCTTTCTTTTCGTTCTCTCATCCCTTCTCTCTCTCTATTACTTATAATAATAATAATAATAATAAACTTTTTTTGTAATTATTTCTATTTCTATGTAATGTTATGTTGTCAAACAAAAATAAAGAGTTATATTTTATTTTAGTTGATAATTTGAATTGCGATTTTTTTTTATTTTACGTAATTTATTATTTCCTAAAATACTGAATTTCCTAAATACTTTCCTGTACTTAAATAAAAATTAATCAGCAAAATTTAAGAGAAAAATCAAGAAAACCTACACAAAATTGAGCACGATTTTTTTTTGCAAATTGTGTCGATTCTACATTAGCCGAAGGAACTTCGTTCCTACCTGGTGTCGCACGACACCATTTATATATTTTTTATATATAATATATCAGTGAGGTTACAATTTTGTTTGTATATAAAGTTTAAAAAATATATACTTCAATTAGTGACTTACCCCTAGGGTGCGTTCCTACGAATACTTAGCGTTAGCGAAACGTTTATAATAAATAATAATATATTTTTACCAGTATAGCACGCCCCTATGTGCACACATAGCGTTTTACAACCTTTTTAAAAGAAATATTTTGAAGTGAAACTTCTTTAGAATCGTTGTTATTTCAAACTCGATGAAACGAAAAAATAAGTCCATAGTACCAGGCGCTCAGAGACGGGGAAGAGTTAGCCTTAATTTAAATTCAAGTTTTACTTCTGACATGTGTACTTTGTACACACGCACTTTTATTTTTAATACATTGTTTTCATATTTCAACTTTATTACTTAGCGCGATGCTCGTCAATAATGATCCACGTCGCCATGATTCATTCCGACATCTTCAATTATAATTTATACCTTCGTTATGAATTAAACTATTATTGATGAAAACTACATGAGATTATAGGGGGAGATATGTTTAAATAAATAATTAATTTACAGGAGTTAAGCCATCAATTAAATGCAGCCTTGAACGAAATGCAAGCGGCCATGAACCAGAAGCAGTCGGTGACGCCGTGGCTCGTCCGCACACTCGGTAAGTAATACAGTAATAAATACTATTTGCCCTCTTCACCTGTGATTATATGGCCATATTAGCGTTTATAATCTATTCCAAGGACAACGATTAAATTAATTTACGCGGTTTTTTTTTTATGGTAAAAAGGGGGCAAACGGGCAGGAGGCTCACCTGATGGGAAGTGATCACCTCCGCCCATGGCTTCCAGCCTGGCTTGCAGATGTGTTGCCGGCCTTTCAGGAAAGGGAGGGATGGAGGAGGGAGGGAGGGGGGGACGAAGGCGGAGGATGATGGGAAGAGGGAGGGGGGAAGGAGAGTGAGCCTCCCGGACTCTCACTCACCGGTCGAAACGCGACAGCATAGCTGCCACTTCACGCCGGTCTTCTGTGAGAGAGTGGTACTAATGAACTATACGGGGCGTGCCGGCCCATTCGGTTGCTAGTTGCTACCCGAAGGTAACAAGCGCGGATATTTGATATTTTTAATAAAAGTTATATTATGGATTTTTTCGAGAATTTATTTTCATGTTTGGCTCGCGACGTTTCGAATGCTTTACAGCAATCGGGACATTTGAAACGTTGGCGAACAAAAAATTATATAAATTCTCGAAAGATTCCGTATGGATAGTTTTATTTAAAATTAGTTTTTTTCACCATACTTACTTGTCCTCTTCGCCTTCGCCATGTTGTTTCATCTTTGTTACGTCCATGCGATTCCACGGACTTTGAAATAACAAGTTTGTTATTTCTTCTTCTGGCTTCTTGTCTTATTCACTTGTGTCTAGGTTATTAGCGTTTTTTTTATGAAATAAGTTTTTATGGTTTTTTAGTCACATTCGCTTATTATCAACTGAAACTCAGACTATGCTCAGTACGCACTATTAGTGTTACACGAATGAGTTCTCATCTTACTTGTACAATTCGTACTAATACGTTTCTTCGTTCTTGTAATGATTTTATTAAGTATATGTCTATTGTCTTAATATAAGACATAAGGTGCTATTTAAATATAAATATTATAAGTTTTTTAGTTATGCAATTGTTTTCTTTGCTCAAGATCTTTAATTATTGTGTAGGGCTCTGAGATTACTTATCTTTTTCAGACTTTTTTACTATGTTCATTGTTAAAGTGTCTTTGTTACGGACTTACACATTAAATATGACCTTTAATTTTTTTTGTATGATAACATTGTTTGGATTATTGCATTATTGAATATTGAACTCTTTTTTTTCATATTTTTTCTTCTCCCTGTATATATTTACTGCGTCTGTGCGCGATTTTAATGATTTAAATTTTTATATTGATATTTTAAAATGATATATTTTTAAACATAATTAAATATGTCAATTAACTAAAGTAATTTCAAGTTTTCAGCTAAAAAAGCTTCTGACTAATTAGTTTGTAAAATTTTACTATTTTGCTGAGCGAATATTTGTAGACCTACTTTTTTTCGTGATATGTGTTATTTTCATTTATAATATGCAGTTTTTTTATTACTGTTTTTTTTTCTCCATTCAGTTTTTTTTATAACTTAATAATATAGTATTAAAACATTATCTTCATTGTTTTTCTTCTATAACATATTTTTATTATTTATATGTTAATTCTATCATTCTTTAAGCCATTTCCTGTCCTTATTTTAGTTTGATTTGCTTAAGTTTGCCAATATCACTTACACAGTTATGTTTAACTCCAAGTTTAACATTTCTATTTTCCTATAATGCTATTGTATTTTCTTACTTTTGTATTCGTTTTGATAGAATTTACGAACTAACAAATCAACTACAAACTTTTAAAGAACTTTTATAGATAGAATTTTATAAATTGACTTGCCTCATTTTACTGATAAAACTTGTATTAATTGTATTGTACTACTGTTAATTTTAATGGCTGAAAATTATTTCATGATTTAATTTAATAATTTATATCAAATATGGTAAATATTAAAAGATTTCTATATCAACAATTGATCAAAATTTATTTATTTCACATCTAACTTTTTTACATACAAAAATACAAACACCTGATACTAAGTATTAAAGAACATTTAAAACCTTATCTCTTTTTGTAGGTCATTAAAAGCCTGTTAAATGCTTTATAATGCAGGTGAATACCTATCAATAATATTCTAGGCTTGTGTATCTAACTTTCCTTTAACTGTGTACTAAATTACTGTTGTATAAATGCTACCTAAATAGTCTTAGTTTGTGTCTAAAATATGTGAAAGTAACAAATCTTGATACTTTAATTTATTGTGTATATACCTAGTGTACTGCATCTAGCATGGTATTTGTTAACATCTTTATTCTATGCAATAATATGTAGGTATTAAATTTAGTTTAAATAAAACTATCTTTTAGCGTTTAAATGCAAATTAAATTCAATTCTTTACCTTTCCGTAACCATTGAAATGTAAAGCATTCAAAATGTCAGTCGTGAAGAGATAGTTTCATTTAATATGTCCAATATTTGAATAAATCTATAAAAGTATTATTTAGTATATTTATGTTAGTGCATCCATTATTCTTTTTAGTTTTAACTTTATTTTCTATATGTATAATAAACATATTATTAGTTTAAATTGACATCTTTTGTTGATTTTCTTATTTTACCTTTGCTTTTCTTCCTTTTTAATGGACGTATTTTTTACATTTCCTTCCCACCTCTTATACAATGTAGTGTCTAATCTAATAATAAGTACGCATATCGATATCTTAAATATTTATTACTATAAAATTGTTCTAAAATGTTCATGTTAATAAATATATATAAAATATAAGCTGGTACTAGTACTGATATATGCTTTTTTGCCTATAAGGTTCCATCATGGAAGCTGCACAAAACCGGCCATCTTTCCAGACTTACCTTCCAAATTTAAATCAAGAGCAACAGTCGCCATCGCTCCATAGACAAGGTTCTTTCTCCAGTACACAGCCCCACTCCCACGCCCACGCGCCCCTCGACCGCCGCGTGTCGGAGCCCTACAGCCCTGACGTTATCCGCAGGAAGAAGGATCTCAACGTGAAAAGGCACTCGATGCTCGTAGAATCGAACCTCAGCAAAGAAACAAAAGACCTCAATCGACGGAGCCACCACGACGTCGCCATAGTAAAAAACCTATCGATGGGTTGACAGAAACGTTCCATTTTCAAATTTATGTTCGATTAATTTGAACGTTCCTATTTTGAATGTTTTCTGTTTAGTCTGTGGTCGGACGCGTTCTAACGAGGTTGTATGTAGGTATGTATGCACATAACTATCACTAGTCAATACGATGTTTAACCATGTATCTATTTAATGAATATCTCTGGAGGTTTAGAGGCTTGCCATTTTTCATTCCATATATAAACGTGTTTAACGGTTTTCTTTTAATTATGCGTATTAATTTTGTGTGGTTCATTTATAGTGTATGTTACATATTATTCGTATTTAAAAGCGCTGTTTCGAAAAATGATATTTAGTACAGAATACTCTAAATGTAAAATTAAAATTTAATGCAAGATATTAGACGAAAATTAAATGTGTGTAGCTTTCCGCTGCGGGTCGGCGGCGTATGATAGAAAAAAATATATGCAAATAAATTTAAAAAAAAATCTCGAATACTCTTAGTAAGTGTTGTTTTAGCAGAATTCTTCGTTGCGTCTAACTTTGTTTTGCGATATCAGACATCGTAAGCCATAGCTCGAGTGCCTTTTCAATGGATAGATCTATATTAATATAATGGACTCTATACACTTTGCTTTATATATAATTAATATTTATTTTAATTTAAACAATTATTATATATGAAAAGAATATTTTTATGATTTACGACCCATATTTATTCTGATCTGGTTGATATTTACGCTATCGTGTTGTAAAAAGTCAATATGTTTTTCAGTTTATTCTCCAAAAGTAGTGATAAAACTAAATCACTCTGTGTATAAGGTCCATTGTTGTTTTTTTTTAATTCTAAATACAAAAATGGCAAGTAGACAAAGCTTTATGCAATTTGATTGTGTTTTCTTATGATTCAATTATGATTTATCTCTTTGATTTCATTAAATTAACATAATTATTTAATTGGTTATGAATAAAAAAATTAAGGCGTGTTTTATGTACGGTTGAAGTAAAATTTTTTTGGCTCTGTGGCAAATTATTTATAATAGTAATTAGTATGCTATTTCTGTTATTAATAATAATTTTGTCTCTTACTCTCGCGATACTCATTTTTACCTTACCTTATTCACTCACCTTTCAGTTACCCCTAAAGAAGTTTTACTTCAATTAAATTCTATTTAATTGTAATAATATCATTATCAGATTATTTTGGTGCAATTTGTGTCTCATATCTTTTTAATTATTATTAAAATCAAAATATTTTAATAGTGTATATTGTATATTTAATTTAAAAATCTTTTTAATTAAAATAATTATCTAATATTATTATGTATTTCTTTTCTATTAAAGTGCAATTTTTGCCATAAATCATTTAATATAGCAATACAAATAGATGAGAATTTAAAAATATAGTTTATATTTCAAATCTGTATCTCTAATAATAATTATTTATCTTTGTTATTCATAGTATAAGTAACTAGCAACATATATTTCCTTACTTTAAAAAAGTATCATTTGTAGAAGAATCATAAACAATAATTCTTTATTCAAAAACCTAATCCGCAAAAATATTTAAACATCTTGATACAAGTAAATGTTGAAGCAAAATCAGGGGCTGGAAACTTAGAACATCTACCACAGATAAGAAATTGGTAGTGTCATCTATTGCTCGTCACCCAAAATTTTTGCTTAAATTTATCAGCGACTATAAGTCGGTGTAAGAGATGTCGCTACGGTCGCAATCGTCAATCCAGCAGTCCAGTACACGCATACCAAACAAATTTGCATGCAAAAAATTATTAAATTTTGAGAAAAATAAGCATAATGTCACATAAAAATAATACTGTTCATTGCTTAAAATAACAATTTAAATATTTGAATCGATATATTTCATTATAACTTTTTAGTGAACCAGCATTTCAAACAAATAATAAATTTATACAAATGCGTGAATTGGATAGCTTGCAACATTGTTTTGTTTTTTTGACATTTTAAACTTCTTTAAATTTTATTATTTTGACGCTTAGTAAAAATATTAAATATCTTAAAATTTAGTTGGGTTTAATTTAGTTATATGATATTGACACTATTTTAAATAAGCAGTCTAAAGGTCGCTTTATTTTGTGTTGTCTAGTTTAAGCAATTACGCCTAGCTTAAGCCGTTGTGTCTTTGGGTGTCTGTATGACCAGAGGTAAGATTTTATATCTACGATCTTCATGTCTACGCTCTACGTAATGCCACGCGCGGCGAGCTGTGTTATACAATAACTGTATTACACTAAAAATATACAAAATAAAGTTTAAAAATAACATTTTCTTGTATTATTTATTACATAGAACGACAGTCTTCAACCCTACTTAATTATTTGAGTAGATCGATTTTAAATTTGTAAATATGGTGATGTTAAGTATATGTTTTTCTTGCTTTTATTATTTTAATGTTAATAGATATAATAATATCATCACTATATTTACACATTTAGAATCGATCGACTTTAATTTTAAATATAATTTTTATGATATCAGAAGGACAAGTATAGGCCATGGGGTGAAAAATTACAGATGGCGCTAGTTTAGTGTTGGCAAAAAAAACGGTAGAGAGGGCTCTCTATTAAAAGTATAATATTACTTTTCTCTATGAGCAAAATGTAATGGACCTCTCAATAAATCATTCAAAATTTTGCTCTTGTTGCAATAAAAAAAGTTTATTTATACTTGATTGACAATAATGTTATTTAAATTTAATCTCTATTTGAAACTAAATTATTTATTTAATAAAGATATTATTTTTATTTCACTATAACAGTTTAAACGTTTTACTCATGAGTGTATGTGTTTATAAAAAGAATTGGCTTGCAAAGTTTGTGCATTTAATGTTAAGTGATAAGCTAAATTCGACAATATTGATGTTTGATCTCTAATTTATAAAGAAAGTATTATTTTTATCTTTTTGTAATTTGCCTGTAATACTTAATTTGTTAAATGCTATTGTGTCTAGACATATTATTGTAATTTTATTAATATAAAAAATCTTATTTATATATTATGTTACTAATTATTTCTTGATATTCATGATAATATTAATATCGAGTATATGCGAATTGTGTGATTTTTAGTGTAACAGTTAACAATTGTAAGTTAGTAAAACGATAAGGTCCAAGATATTTTAATTTTAATGGGAAATTTATAGTCTTTAATTTACATATATTAATAAGAAGTAAGGGCTGTAAGTAATTAATCAATGCCTAATAAATAAAACCTTTTGTCTATTTACCTGTACTCAAATATTGTTTTTTAAAAAAATATAAAAATATAGCAATGAAGATAAATATTGAAATTAAATTTTGTTTTTTTTTACATTCAACTTAAATACACTAGTCCGTATACAGCCATTGCAATTTATGTAGACTCCACGCCATTTGCTTTTAACTGTAGAATATGTATAAAATAGGCCCAGCTTTATAAATACTGCAAGAAAATTGTACGTTTATGATGAGTGTAAAGTGACCTGTATCTGCTGGAAAGTGTTGTTTTAGTATTAACATATATGGAAATAAACGTTTTACAACTTATTCGATGATATTATTTTACTTTAATCTTATATAAAAGTGTGAACACCTTCATTCTATATAAATGAATTGCATGGGTAACTGATCAGTGACCAAAAATATGAAATATTACATAAAATATTTACAAAGGGGCACTGTGACAAGTAAAAGAAGACAAATAAGAATTTTTTTTATGATCATAAACTAAGGATTAATTTTCTATCTTTCACTTTTTATCCAAGCTTCAACAATAAAAACTTAAACTATTGGTTTAAGTTGTTATGAAAGAAAATAGTGCCATCTATTGTTGAATAGAAATACTATGAAATAAGCGCCATCTATTGGGGAATAGATTATTATTCCATAATACTTGTGCCCTACGATGTTATTTGTAAAATATCATATCAGCTTCTTACGATATTTTGATTCATTATATAATATTATGTATCTCTATAATGTATTTTTTATAATATTTTATTTTGCACGTACAAAAACATTTAGCAATTGCATTAAGTTGAAATAAATAATTAAGAAAAGTAAATAATGGCGGGTGTTATGGTAGAAGAAGCGACTTAACAGGAAGGGCAAACTCTAAAGTAATATTTGGATCGATTTGGACTAGAGAGCAGTGTTAAAATAACATGATACCATTGGTGGCTTAAATTAATTGAAATGTACATGATTAAACTATTAATGTGTATACAGTATATAGGTATATAATGTGAAACTTATATTTTTAATAGTGTTAACGTTACTCTGTTTGCTTAGAGCTTAAATTTTGACAACATTTTCCAAACACATCACGAGGACGGAAGCAACCTAGTTTTCAACCCCGCTCCTAGATAGGCGAGCCGAGACGAGCTTAGTAAGGATAAAAAATATATAACTTATAAAATAATAAATATATTGTATAATTATTAAATAAATACATGAGAATTTATAACAACAAAATTAATAACACGCTCGGAAAAATAAATCATTTTCTTTCTTACAGGCAAATATTTATTGTTATCGCACTTAGAAATTTGTTTTATATTAACATAAACAAACATATACCCACGCTTTTCGTCCGACCCGAGTCACGTTAGCTCGTGACGTAAAACAGCTGATAGTAAACAGGTGTAGATATTTGCGGCCCTACGGTGGCAAAAATGTACCTGGATCTAGTCACTAGGCGTTAATAGTTCAGCCTCACATGATGTCTGAACCGACAGAAGCTCCTTACATTACTATGACAATGAAGACAAATGAATCACACATTTTCCACATACGTCATAAGTCATAACAAAGGTTTCGAATTGTTTTTTGTAAACATAAATACTTCCTAGTATCATACAAGCTTTGGGCATTCAGCCATTATGATACACGACGCGAGACGTTGGTGTACTTCTATAGTATAAACAAACTTCTAATATTAAATTAATATCAACTTAATACAACAAGGTACACCCACTTCATCTTAAAAACACTAGCTATTCAATCTCTCTTCGCTCGGTTTCATCCCTAGATTTAGCGTGAGCAATATCGCGGATTACGATAGTTTATACACTAAAACCTTCCTCGAAAACCACTTTATCCTTTGGAAAAAACCACCTGAAAATAGGTGCAGCAGTAGTTTTTGAGTTTATTGCTAATAGACAAACGCGGCTGAGGACTTTTTTTTATAATATCTAGTGATATGTTGTGATTCTAAAAAGAAAATGAATCACCAGCACCAATAAATAATATGACTATATTAGCCACGCCCAATTGCCAATCTACTGTCTACATAGTAAGTTAGGAAACCAATTTATATTACCATACAATTTATAGATTACCAATTTATATGTAAGTAGAACCAAATAGATAGTTATTTCTTAAGTTTAAGTGACTTTACATAACATAGTTAAAACTTAAGACATTGCAGTTTTATGCAAAGCAATTTTATAAACATTGCTAATAGTTATTACTGTTAGTGTAATAAGTTTTTTTATTTCTATTGTTATAGTCCTAAATCTTAATAGAAGTGTGTTTTACGGAAGTGGTACGGTGGAGTTAAGTATCTAGTATTATTACGTAACTAGCATTTCCCGCGGCTTCGCACACGCAGAAGTTTGAATTTAAAATAATGCATTGACAAAACTACCTATCTTGAATCCTTAACAGACGACACATGTTAAGATACGAATAGTTCTACAAATAGTTTGTTATAAAAGACTCCAAGTTTGGAACTTTATATCCATTCTCGTTTATTAAACCATAATGAGTTTAGAAGATCAATAATAGAACAAATAAAAGAAGAAATTAATTGTAAACCTTTTCAGAATTTATTAATATTGTACTAATGTTGTGGTTTGTAATCCATAAGTGACGAAGCCGACTCTAACATAAACATGCTAAATAGGACACGCATTTGGATATCATTAGCTCGAAATGCTGAAACATAATATTTATAGTTTACTTTAGAAAAAGTTTTAAGTGTAGAAGATTTTATCATTATTGTTTTTTTACTGATATTTTTTATCTGTGGATTAAAGTATAAGATATAACAAAATTAAAAATGTGTTTAGAGAAATCTTATTGATTTAAATAATTAATATTTAGTCATTATTATCGTTATTGAGACCGAATCTTCATTTTTTTTTAATTTTTATCTGTCTGTCGGTCTGTCTGTGATCGCAACAACACTAATGAAATTTGGTGCGATAGCTTGGCAATAGCATACTTAGGATTTGGGTCAACATATATGATAATCTTTATTACAGTAAAATGTCATATCGCAGAAACTAACCGTTTAACTGTACACAACTCAAATCCGAGCGGAGCAAAAGTGACTGAAACGCTTGTAACTGAAAAAAGATTATGTAATTAAGGCAACTTGCGCTTTATGCGTGTTTTTACACGATCATGTATCATTTTAATTGAATAACTTGACCTGATAAGATTTATTTCAAGTTACAAAGGCAACTAATAGTGTGGGAGCAACGGGAAGCAGGTGGTGAAGCAGATGTAGCGCTACGATTCCCCTACCAATTGTTTGTGAGAACGGAAGTACCGCTGTGTTAGCAAAAACATTCATGTAGAAGCAATCGACCATTACCTCACTTTGTTGGATAGTTTTTGAACGTGTTATATGTTGGCTTTAAATATTCATGAATTTCCAAATCGTTTTAATATGCAACAGAATCAATTATAATCTATATTATAGTCAATTTTTGTGTACTTACTCTATAAAAACGTAACTTTATTATTTTAATCAAGTTACTAATAAAAACGGAAATCAGTTCATAATAGGCAAAAAAAAACAAATGTTCAATAATACTTTCTTAGGTTTACGCTAATATTTGACATTATATATATGAAACTACATTTCGGATCATGGTCACGGGAGAAACTGTCTCTCTTTTTCATTTTTTTTTCTTGCAGACTTGCTGTAAAGCATTCAAAACGTCGGGAACCAAAATTCATAATAAATCCGCGACAAAATCCGAAAAGATAGTATCATTTATAAATGTTCAATGATTATTATTATCAATGTTTACAAAGTTCATAGATATCCATCTAGATTCTAGAATATACTTAGTATGAGTTTTGTTGACTTACACTATTATATAATGCAACATTTACTTTGATATTTCATCTAAACCTAAGTTCACTTTTACGTAAACTTAAAGTTGAACTTTTTGTGTTCAATCTGCACTTTCAGTTTTCTAAGTATAATTTACTGTTACATTAAGCTTTAAACTTATGTAACTCACTCACTACATTTTAATAGGTTTTTTTATGACAAAGTGGTCTCAATGTCTACATAAACCTTTTTGTAGTAAGAATCGAACGTGAGTCAATATTTCCTGTAGGTTTTTATTTGTTAAATAATTTTAGTATCAAAAATATGAATTTCGTTTTTGAAGCCTCTGACTTTGTATAAAATATTATTGCATAGCATTATTATTCACAATATAATGAAAGCTAATGAAGATGTTTAGTCTCTTGTTTTTGAATCAAGGACACTAGAAAAAGCTTAACATAGGCCTTAGGAGCAGAAGCTATGTATCCAAAAGTATAGAGACATAATTTTATAACAAATATATAGTGGCACTAGATGTGTAGGTACGTGTAACCTTTTTGTAAAGAAAATATTACTTTTCCTGTCCACTCACAGCGAATGGACTCTAAATCTACTCGAATTTATTAGACTGACTAATATCATTTCAATGAATGTGCATGTTTAATTCTTATGTACATTATTATCTCTTGCCTTTCCTTCTATTTAAAGCAGTTTTAGTTGTTGTAATCCTCTTTGCTTTAAAGTCAACAATATGGGGCATATCGTACATGTCTGTACGACTATGTAAATTATCACTGCAATTAGCTCCAAGCCAAATATATTTTCGTTTAATGCGAAGTAACCTCAGTCAGTGGTATAAATAAATATAAAAAATAACGTCTGTAAACAGCGAATCAAGTTACTAATAATGTACAGTGATATATCGACATTCTCAAACAAAAAGGTTTCACAATGAGACAATTATAGTCTATTACTTTTTCTAATGATAATACTTAACAGATAGACACTTGGTAGCTGTTAATAGTATTGTTCCTCTTAGTAGTGTTGCCAGAAGTTATGGTATTCCAGGGATTCTAAATAAAATGCCAAATTATTCTTAAATTTTGGTGCTATATTGATTTGCTCTTCTCTTAAAAAGAAAGTAACTTCTCAAACTTGTTTTTAACTTTATATGTTTCTTTTTTCTTTTAAGCTTTGTAAGTTTTTTATATGATATATATACGTGATGTTATATAGGTAGCCTATAGCTATATAGCCTTTCTCGTTATATGAGTTAACCAACAATAAAAATATTTAATTTGAACCAGTACTAGGAAATAAGCGTACTGAACCAAAGAAACTTCTTCGGCTTTATAATATTAATATTGATGTAATCATTTATTAAATTAATAATTAAATGGTGGTAACTCTACTTAGACTCTGGAGATTCGCACGGACTAACGAGTGAAATTGTCGTCATAATTGTGGGTACTTTCTCACGTTCACGATCAAATGAATGCGAATGAAATCTTCAGGTAACATACGTTTGTGTTGCGAGAACACCGGATAATCTCCCTTTATGAATATTCATAAATTATATCTATGTTGTTCAATCTATATGTAATATGGCTGTCTATGTCTCGCTTAACTCTTTATTAGGTAGACAATGAGTATGTCTTAAGATGTAATTTTTCTCAGTCAAATCTGTACATTAATTGTTTTTGAGAAAATCTTACTGAAATATTCATTATTATACAGAAAATTTTACTGAAATCATTATAAAGGCCGAATCTACAGTTTTTACACTTTTTGTCTGCCTGTCTGTCTGTATAATGTGAAAACTAGTACATATTAATGCTACTAATTATAATTAGAATTATTTACTAACCGTACCTAGGAGTGGGTCACTAGCATATTACCAACATCATATTAAAAATATGTAATTAAATTGCAGCTAAAGCAAAACATTGTTTTTGCGTTTAAATTAAAAAAATACTCGTTTTTGACACTCTTGCTCTATTTAACGGTTAAGAGTGGTTACAGACACTCTGTGAATATATATCTTATAATATAAGAATGATTATTATTATTTTATACAAAGTACAAAGGTACACTTAAATGTTATTACTTATTATCAATATTTTATATAGAAGTATTTTTTTACTTTACTAGCATAAACTGGTTGGTAATATGAATTCAGGTCGAAGTATTAAACTAAATCAAGTTACTCGTACATGTAATTAATATGAGCGGTAATCTTTATTAAGAAGTTCCGTCCTGTACCTATCTAGTACATGCGAAATATACTCTTAAATATATACCTTTAAATTTTCAAAAATAATATAATTATATTTTGAAAGCCGGCAGGAATATTTTAAAGATAAACTTGTACTAAAATCCAAAAACAAAGCAAATATATTCGTTAATCTCCTACACTATTGTCCAAAAGAAACAAAGTTTTCTATTTCTATATCTTTTATGAATCACCGCGTCCAATAAAAAGGGAATTAAGACTGGTAAAACTGTTGTTTTGATCTCGTTAATTATTCCTCCTCTTGGGCAATCATCTCTAAATAAATCCAGACGACGCGACACGTTTCCTTATTTTTTGTCTGTTTTGAAAATTCCCGAAAGTTCGGTAAACGAGATTTGGTAAATATGTTGGGACATTATTAAAACAGCATCATCTTGTTCCGTGGTAAGCTACGAGGCTTGTGTTACAGATACCAGATAGTTGATATACATATAGATAGATAGATTACTGGGATTATTCGTTAGTAATTTATAGTTTTTCCTAGTTTCTTAAATATATATTTTTTTAAATGAAGGCAAACATTACCGGTTGTATAAGTCGATTTTAAATACATATATATTATAAATATAAACACCCATGACTGGAATACATTCGTTTTCATCAAATGAATGCCCCCAGCGGGACTCGAACCCGCGACCGCTGGCGCAGAAAGTAAGGTCACTACCAACTGAGCCAAACGTTTCGTCAGTTGGCAAACAGATGATTTGTTTTTAATGTTCAAAGTAAATTGTTTCCAATAAAGTACATATTGTTAAAAAAATATTATTATTTAAACTAATATATTTATAAACATTTTATATCACGCACTGCACATGCATTTAATTTAACTCTACAATGCTGCATATCACTCGGCCTTTATTTTGATGTTTGTTATCTTTAATTAGCTTCACATATACATAATTATGCCAGTAAATATTTTGAATTGATTTGAAACTATTTCTTAAATTATCATACTGATTTGAAAGTTTGTAAAATCCGAATATTTTTTTATTCGGATAATGTGAATAAGAGACGGCAATTTACAGACTCTACAATATAGTTAGTATGGAGATTAAACTTCATATATACGTATTTTAAATTTTAAAAGCTTAGTTAGGTGAGATCTATGTACCTATTTAATTTTGGGTAAATACTAGTAGACATATAATAGAAAAAAATATACCTTAATTAAGTACTTAATGGCTTACCTTTTTATAAATTATCACCTATATTTAATTTAATATTTATTGTATTCTTACATTGTAAGGTTTGAAAACTTAACGACCAATTAAAATTATTAAGTGAAAACGAAGCGATTCACTTAATCTTATCTGTCTATCACGTAAAGGATACAACGTACATTTTGATTAGAACCTTTTTTATAATTTATTAAATAAGATAACAAAACAAATGCTTAATTAACGGTTCATAGAATAATGAGTGGAAGGAAGGCCTAATAACTCAGGCTATTATCAATTGGTAGGTAATGATCGTATTGCGTTTTAGGAAGAGTTAATTAGCAGATGACCCAGTTTCTACATTGACTTTTAACCTTTTATCTCAGTTTAGCGATCTGACGGAATATAAAGCCAGCCATCTTGAAAATAATGGCTTACAAAGGATAATATTGTATTATGACAACATTGGTTATACCTACTTCTGTTAAAAATATTTTTTCCTGAAATACAACTTAATTAATCAAAGTAATTAGACAATTTAATTTGTCCTCCAAATTAATATTAGGTATGTTCTTATAATTAACTACACTATGAGAAGATTTTCTAGTATAGAGAACCTCAGATAGATAGATTACTGGGATTATTCGTTAGTAATTTATAGTTTTTCCTAGTTTCTTAAATATATATTTTTTTAAATGAAGGCAAACATTACCGGTTGTATAAGTCGATTTTTTAATTTTATAACATTTTTTTTATCAAAACCGATTATTAAAATCATTCGGTAGATAGACAGAGTTACGCAAAGATGACGATTATGTTATTATTTGAAGCAAATTACATTCCATCAGCTCTCTGCAGGCGGTTGGCATTAACATTAAATAATGCGTGCATAATCGAAGTTGTGCCGAATTGATTTTGATAGATGAAAGCATATTGTACAAAACTATTGTATTTTTTGTAATAGCTGTGCTGTACTTTTTATATTAGGAAGTTAATAAATTTAAATAATGCTTAATAGGTACTTTTTGACCCAGTTTTTTAATATTATTCACGTTTGTGTGAGATTTCACAAGCTATTAGAACTATCGAAATTTTAAAAAATATCGCTTAAGTGCGATTTATATAACAAAGATTTGCTATAACTTTCTGTATTTCTTAACTTTCAATATAGGTATTCAAGGTACTTTATTATGGCAAAAGGAATTGAGCTAATGGACCTAAACGAAATTTCGAACAGCACTGATTAAACCAGAGAAAATTTTTAGGATATTTAGGAGTTTGACAAACTCTTTTTTCTTACCTTAAAGTAGTAAGTACCTACTATTCCTCGAGTATTAGTGTCAAAATGATAAAAAAATATATTTATTTATAAAATATTAATGTCATTTTAATTTTTTTGTATAGTATTAAGTATATTGTATAGAAAATAATACATTTATTTAATAGTGTTTGTAGGGAGCGAAGTGAACAATCGAAATTAGAGCGGAACTGTAACAACGATACAATCGACATGGAAATGCAAAATGTAGACCAAATCAGGTACTTGGCTATTGTTAAGATAATAGTAGGTAAATATTAGAGTTCCTGCAATAAATTCGAGTAGGACTTTATTTTACAGTCTCTGGTTGTTTATTTATCACTGGACTATTTATTTTATGGCTTGTTCAAATAGCTTACAACTTCATAGAGTTTTGAATGGATTATTTTACTTAACTTTGAATAGGTTATTTAACTAATCGCTTATGATAATGTCGAATAATGCCTTCGCTGGTCATATAATAGTCATAGATCATAATATTATCGTCATTCTTATTACTTTACGGATATAATACTTAACAAAGTTATTTTGTTGGTTTATTAAAGATTGATATTAAAAATAAAATGAAATATACATATACGAGTACGTATGTTAAAGTAAACGGTACATAGGTATGACGTGTTTTTGAGAATTATTGGACAGTATATGAAGCAGAGTGCTACCCTCAATTTCTTTAATTTTATTCAGACAGGTGATTGTTCATGGCATTTTAGGATATTATAACATTGTATTGGTACCTACTAAGTCGGGTCCGAACTATACAGATACGACCTACAATTGAGGAGAAAAATATTATATCATTAATGTAAGCAAGCTCATTTACATTCATTCATTATATACATCATATTTAAATATCAACTAAAACTTAAAAATGGTTCTAATTACTTGTTTGGTTGAACTATTGAAATAAAACAAAACGATGAATCTTGCGCAGTCAATGAAGAATGCAATATGACGCGGCGCCGGCGACGGCAGTTAAAATACCAAAGACAGTTTTGTTCTTTTTCTTTAGCCTTACACTGTCCGTTACTAAGCTTTAATATTAATAAAATACAAGTACTGAGGTCTTACTACTTCACCAATATCTAATTATTTTTCAAAGGCTATCTTTCATTTTTATGGATTGGCTATAGAAAAAAATCTGTTGTATGAATGAGTCCACCTTTGCCTATACTTTTTATATGTAATGGGTGTGTAATATTGAAAATGCAATATACTTAGAATATCAATAAAATATAAAAAAATAAAATATTAATGATCTCAGGATTTTTCTACTTCCCATGCCTTTTTCAGTTTATTCCCTTTTTTTCTATATGCCAAATCCATCTCTAGCTTGTATTAATTTCTTTCTTCTACGTGGTGTTTCACTGGAGCTCCGAGCTTTACTTTGTTTTCACAACATAGATTAAAATTTTATTGTTCTTGGCCATCAATAGTCGACTATAAGTAATGTACAAATATTATTACAACACTTGTGAACTTATGTACATGTAGCATGCCACCACTGCGTTTTTCTAATGCAATAATATACATTTGAAAGTGATTGTGTCAATTCCTAAAGTTGTATGCATGTCAAATAGGCATTCGATTCAATTCAAATCTAAGGTAAGCTAAGGCATGCTAATATACGCGCATTGTTTCATGTGAACTTAACTACGAGTATTTTAATGACTATGATATGAATGTATGCAATGTAGCAGGTGTTCGTTTATGCCACACCTGGTGAAGGTGCTTTATCTACAAAAAATATTCAATTAGTCTAATTCTTTCACAAATATAATATAATGTAGCGACTCACTCGCACATCAAAATCTGCCCATGTAGTGGTTTCATGATGTGGTCACAGACAGACAGACAATCATTCTAAAAACTATAGATTCTGCCTCTGTGTCGATTTGACTCAATTTGAATTTTATTATATACTTAAATACTACAATTTTAGATATTTGTTAGATATTAGTTGTAGTAAATTCAACCTAAAATATTGTAAATTAGATATCTTTCACCTTAAGTATAATATTTATAAAAATAATATTTATAATAGTTTTTAACATAGTTTTTAGTTTATAAATTTGGTAGTTATTCTGGATGCTGTAATTATAGTTTTATTACTTTCAATGTATAAGTACTTAATTTTTATCAAACAAAAATATCTTTCAGTTGTATTAAAATCTTTTAGTCTAAATTTCGTATAGGTATATTGTGGTGGTAGCTTGCTTTTTTATGTTCAAGATTATCTGTGGAAACTTGATTGGGTTTTGGTTTACTTCAATATGTTTTATTTTATATTTATTAATTATTCTGTATGTTTCCCTTAAAAATTCAAATAAATAAATAAATAAATAAGTATTTGCAATTTATGTATCTACGATTCCAGCAATGATACGGGAAGTAAATTTTTATGCTAATTGAGAAATGATATATTTAAATATAAAATCAAGTACTTATCTACCTGTAATGGACGTATATAACATATAAGGGAAATTGCAAAACTATCTCGACATATTGAATATCGTTTCAAAGATTTCGATAGATCCTAATTTTAGGATCTTTCTAATACTGACCTACAGTCCTATCTACAAGAATGAATTAATGTTAAAAAATACTTACCCACCAAGGGCTCCTAGAAGTAAGTCTCCAAATAAAATGGACACACTGACAGTTTTTGTCCTTCGAAACCCTAAAAATAGAATAGAAAATTCAATTAACCTGTGTTCATCTCTCATACAGCATGTGCAAGTGAAAGCAATGGAACAAAATACAAATTCATCTATTAAGGCGCAACATTGACCTATCGTGACGCAACCGCTCTTCATGTCGTCGTGATCTGCGTGAGACATTTCGCTATACTCGTGATCTCAGGTCGTGAGTCGTCGTGCACTGAAGAGGACAAGTGAAACAATATCAAAGTATACTAGAGAATCTTCACTGCTTCGTTCGGCTTCGTCCATAGCAATGCTTTAATATAATTAGTATAGATTTCTCAGAACCCTAATATAACCCGGATAATCAGCTATCATCATACCAAATTTTATCAAAATCTGTTTAATGTTCTTTCGTAACGCGGTCACATCAGACAGAGAAACAGACATAAATATAAAAAATATGTCATGTCGATATTGACAATTTCAATAAGATTTTCCAATAAATATAACTTACGTACTGCATTTTACAAAGAATCAATTTGTACGTTTTAAAGAACACAAGAAATTCAAGGGAATCTAAATACTGATTACGTGACCAAGTGTTACGTTATAACTTACTTATAAATGATTTTTATGGCTATAGATTGTTAAGTGGATATTTCTTCATAATATGTATAGCATGGTATAGCAAATTTTAAGTATTTTAAATGAATATTTTATTAGATATTAAGCCGAATCTTATTATGAATGAATCTGAAGAATTCTGTTTATATTATTACTTCAGTCTGCCCATGTAACGTGCAGTGGAAGTATAAAAAACAGTTCAATTATATATATGGAATAGAAACAAAAAAATGGCCTAATTATAAGACAAATAAGTTAGCATGATTAAGTGAATGAACTTATTTGTTCCTATGCTATTGTTGTTTAATATTTTACTACAACGCGCACTCGCGACGCGGCACTTTATATAGGTAAGTAAGTATATGTATACTAGCGGACCCAATAGACATTGTCCTGTCCACATTAAATTTTTTTATCAACTTTTGCTCCCGGTGAAATGTTTTACTACGCATGCGCAAAACAACGTTCCCTAACAAAGTCTTATTTATAATTACCAAACCAATTTATTTATAATTACAAAACAATTTATAATGACCAAATTTTGAATCTAAACCATTCTCGAATCCACTCGACCACACAAAACAATTCTTCAAATTCGGTCCAGCCGTTTAGGAGGAGTTCAATTACATACACACGCACACAAGATTTTTATATATAAAGACTAGATGGCGCTTTACCATTCGACGGCATTTCTGAACCGCGCTGGCAAGGTGACGTTCTAAAAAGTATAAGGGACGTGTCCGACCTACCTGCAGTATCTCTGGTTTCCCTTCAAAACGCATAAATCTTTCGCCTTTTACTAAAGATTTCCGTGGAGGGGAACACACAAATGAGTCTTTTATATTTTTGAAATTCTTGCTTCGGCAAGATTATAAAGTTTAAATAATTCGCCAACCTGAGTCTCACTCCTGAGTCCCGACAGTCAGTCAGTTGTACTGTAGACATAGAAATTTATTAAAAGCTTTTGCTCTCTGTGAAATGTTTTAGTATGCATGTGTAAAACAACTTTGCCTAGCAACGACTTATTTATAATTGAATATGCCATGTATTGTGCAAAATTTGCACTGCAAATGTATGAATAATTAATTAATTTAAAAAATACATTTTGTAGGGGACCGTATTGTGAATCTAAACCATTCTCGTATACACACGAACACTCAACACACCCAAAACACTTCATCAAAAGACATACTGCACACGTACAGTAAACTTATATATAAAAAGATAACGTATACGGTATAATCAATATTACTAGCAAACTCGGCCATTTTTGTTGTGGCACACTTTTATAATTATTAACCCCGACGCAAAAACGACGGGGTTTTATAAGTTTGACGTGTCCGTGTGTATGTCTATGGCATCGTAGCTCTTGAACGGATGAACTGATATTGGTTTGTTTTTTGTTTGAATGGTAAATTAATCGGGAGTGTTGTTAGCTATGTTTAAAGAAAATTAGCCCAAGACAGCCGCCGCTACAAGGTGGCGGATTACATATTTTTTCACAACTCCCTTAATATGGGAAACAAATAGATATAGGCTTTACTATGTTGGCTTTATTATACTTAATGAAAAGGTTTTTTTTATTTTTAAATTACTTTATTATTGTTTTTAGCTGGGGTTAGAATTTGTAGCATAGAAAAGCCGTCTCTCAGGTCCCCCTTCGGGAACCCCTCACAAGTTGTACAAATTAAGGGTGTGCAGTGTTATCTATTTAACTTATATGTATTATTTATTAGTTATTTATTTTACTTATATGTAATTGTGTAATAATAAGTATTTACTACAGTTATTAAAAGATTAGTTAATTACAACTTACCTACTAGTAGGTAATAAATTTATTATAATAATAAATTAATATTTTTTTATAAAAGAAAGGTGAACATGTTACTAGTAGAGTAGGCTTCTACAACACCGACACTTGTAAATCAAGTTTATTTCAGAATTTTCCTTGACCGTAATTCCACTTGGAAACAGTAATTTGTTGAAGCGTGTCAGACTCGATAAAAACAATTTCTCCGCAACGTCGACATAGTTTAAATAGGTATAATAACACCAGATCTTAGTCTTTGATCTATCAATCAGCGATTAGTTGCGCATGCGAAGTTGCAATAGAAATGATACTAGAAGGTATTGATCACCAAAGAATGTATGTATTACATTTTATTATAGCTAAATACAGTTATAGTATACTAATGCTGACGTCATTCATACCTATATGTTTATATAAAAATACATAATGTAAAGGTACTAGATGATAGGTATTAGGATTAGGATTAGGACTTAAAAACGCTTAGGTACTTATATACTGAACGTAGAATATAGTAAATTCTAATAATATTCTATACATTTTAAGATTATATTTTCATCAAAAGGGTAAAACAATTTGTTTTAAAGTTATTTCAATTAACATTATAGATAAGTTCATTGTTCAAATAGAAGTTTTAGAATGTTAATTGGTATGTTAACAAAAACGAATATTTTTACTGAAGTCTATAAATACATGTAATTAAGAAAGTTTCTACAAATATTTATACGACGAAATAATTAATTGGTTAAAATTTAATCGATCCTGCAATACCATGGGTTACAAGTTTATCATTTTATATCTAACAAATCTAAGATTTGATACTTCCACCAGATTGCTTTCGTTCACTCCCAATTTCTCAGAAGTGCATTCTTTAGGCAATCAATTGCATCACCTCTACCGGGAACTAATCGAGATGTTATCGAACTAATAACAAATGGTGTAACTCTTGTCCGCGGTACATTCTATTCCATTACATCTTCGCTATTGATTTTTTAATATATTTTAGCTGAGTTACTTAACTGGTGGTTATCATGATTCTATCGCCATATTATTTAAAATACTTTACGCCTCATTGCAACTTTACGCATTTTATTATGCTACGGGCCAATAAAAACAGGTTATGAAGCGTATTATATCCTTTATGGATGTGGAAGAGAATACATAGGGATTCATGCATGCTAATTCCTATAATATCGTCTTATTTTGGTTTCTACTAATATAGATTTTTTTTGTTTAGCATGAAATGTGCAACCACATAGTCACATAGAAAACTAATATAACTTTCATCTTTATTGTAAGGCCTAGGATCTTGGCTGTGTCATCTTTTTATTATTATAGATATAGGTAATACATAGATTAAAATTAAATGTAAACCCCACAAAGACTATCTAACAAATATGACATTTTCTTATTAATTAACTATAGAATTATTTATTTATTAATTTATGTACCACTCAAAAGAAAAAGAAAAATACATAAAGATAAAAAGGAAGCGGAGACATTGTGTACAACGGATGACTTATCTCTTTAAGAGATTTCTTCCAGAAACCCTTGATCGTGAGAAGGACATAGTAATCAAAATAACGGTGCAGTGTCGGTACAAACTACAAACATACATACATACATACACATAACATACATACATAAATACTTACATACATAGGTATATACAGACAAACAAACTCACATAGTATACAAAATATTATTTATATATTGTATTTATTGTATGTTTATATTTAACTATGATATTGCTCGCAATAAAATATTAGCCTATCGTCTATAATGTAAGCGATAAAAGCAACCAGTTTTAAATAAATCTGAGCGTGAAGATATGCTTGGGGCAAACTACCAGGTGCAGACAATAGGCGGCTACTACCTTCAAGTGAACGGGAACAATGCCCATTGTGGCATCCGTTATCATTTCACTGAGCAGCTTGTACTAGCTATCGATTCATTTAAATAGTATACCACATATAAAAATTTACTGGTAACTCTACATACAACAGTAAGATTATCAATCAATATTTTTTTACAAGGGTTAAAAAATTATAGTGTATGGATTCGTTACAAACCGACAAACAATTATTATTTTTTATGTATTTATATTAAAGCGGTCAACTTTCTGATCTTGCGTGCTGATATCACGATAATAATTATTAGGTAATTTATTTATATAAATATTTCAATATTACAATATTTTTATTACATAACATACAATTAATGTAGTGTACAATTGAATAACAGAAAAAAGGCCAATTCTTAAATTAACATATTACAGTTTGAAATAAGTACAGGTACTTATTTTAAACTGTAATATTTTTCTTCACTACTACACTTTTTCTGAGTATGACCCACCTACTATAAAAAAATTCTAAATTACAAAAATAGGCAAGTGGTAGCGCAGTGGTAAAGCGCTTGGATAACCGAGTGACGTGGATAGTAATCCGTGTCTCATACCTCTGATATTTTCATGCGCGAATTATTTCTGACTTGATTACCACTTGTCTTTCGGTGAAGGAATACATCGTGCATAAAATTTTCAAAAGATATGTGAAGTTCGCCAAACCGCACTGGGCCAACGTGGTGGACTATACAATTCCCCTCGAATTGAAGGTAGGCCTGTGCTCAGCAGTGGAAAGTTATAAAAAGTCTATATAAACCAAATAATTAATAATGTATTATAAAAACAAATATTATTTATTACACAATACTATAAACCAATTTTGTTTCGCTTAATGATATTTAAGATATTAAAAGAGAACAAGCGGCAGCGAGCAGAACAATGCATACCATTTATGCTGATACTGCACCTAATTAGCGGGTGTAAAATAGCCAGAATAACAGCTCATTGTCTTAAACTCGGACATGGAAAACTAAACTAAGGGTCTATGCTTTTCCTCAATTAACGCATATTTTGTACGTTCTCTTTTGAAATTGTTAAAACAGTTGTTTGTAAAAAACCTATTTGTCTAAAAAATCATTCTGTGCATTTTAATTTAAGTGACATTAGCAAAATAGTCCGTGCTTCGAATTAAACATCGCTAACTTGTGCAAATTCTGAGGTCCTATATTCGAGTCCCTGGTGGGGTGAAGTTATTAGATTATTTGTAAAAAAGGAGTAATCAACAACAGTTCAGAATAGTAAAGGAGCACGTTGAGCCCTTGATGCTGTCCTTGAAGGTTGTGTCGAAAAATCATCGAATCTGGCTCTGAGAATAAAAAGAACAAGACGTAGACACTTGTGTTAGTGCGCATACTTGTGCACTATATAATATATAGTAGTTCTAGTAGGGTATAATTTCGCATGTTCTCGAAGCGGTGATACACCTTGATTCTATGTATCTAATGTAATATTTGAAAAGGATATGTTATATAATCCCTCATAATATTACTAGATATATTATATATACATATAATTTATTTTGGGTGTCTGATAAATTAAGTCATACAATGCAGCCAAGAATGGTAATTATCATATTTTGTTGCCTTTACGAGATGCGGGTCACTGCTCCTCAACAATGGTTAGTATTGTGTGTAAGTAAACAGTGAAATCGGTAAACCATTTTAAATTATTATGATCGGAAATGGAAAACCGATCGATTGTATGAATGAAATTGTATATATTTATAATAGGTAATTTTGTTGCGGTATAAATAAATAATAAATGAATAAATATGTTGGGACATTGACACACAACTACGGGAATTCTATGGGAGGGTAAGAAGGAGAAGGCCTGTGTTATGGATACCAGATAGTAAGTATGGATACATTGCACATAGATTTATATACTACCTACAGTACTCGAACCTGCGACCGCTGAAACATCAAGTGAGGTCGCTACAACTAAGTCAAACGAGTTGTCAACCAGTCTGTCTGGTAGAAAACTAAATTATTTCGCTATATAATAAATAAGGGATCATAGATAGATATTTTTTTCGTTCCAGGGTTGTGATAATTGTTTCAGAGGTAAGCAATAGTATTTAATTAAAACAGGAAAAGTAAAAAATTTCAAAAGGTTTCATATACATTTATTTTGGAGATAAAACTTATGCGTAAGATTTCGTGCAATAATGAAATGTGCAACTTTTATCTGACATTCTAAGAAGTAGATAAGATTATATTAATATTTTGATGTACAAAACTCTACTTTCTTAAAATACTTCAACTTTGGTGTATACTCTTTACATAAATAGCCGTGTTTAGTATTTTCCTTTTCGATTTACAATGAATAGTGGTTTACAATTTAAATGGTTGTGCTTACTGAGTGGAACCAATCAATAACGTATTTATACATACATAGACATCCGGGAACTCATGATGAGTGAGTAAACTTTATAGTATACCGTACCGTATATTGATAGAAAATATATTATTACTAGCAATTCCCGCGACTCCACCCGCGCCCGAAGGATGACAATTGTAGGTTATCAAAATTTTTTATGCTAAAAATAAAATATCTGGAGAGGCCCATCCATATCAGCTAGGATAACAAAAATTTGCCTACACCCTATTTTCAGACGTACCAAATACACACAAAGAATTTCAAAAAAATCGGTAACGCCGTTTCGGAGGACTTCCATAACAAACACTGTGGTACGAAATTTTTATATTTGTATTAGAAAAGATATAATAAAATAAACCTTTACAAAGATTAATATAACTGTTAAAATTTTAAATATTGTATTAATTATATATATTAAAAAAATGCTAAACTTTTCGGTATTTATATCCAACAGTAGTCAGACATTTACTGCTAATTCTTGGCTTTCGTATTGCGCCACGCATAATCCATCTATCAAGATAGCTAAGCCGTCCATTGTATTACTATCTGATGACAGCTGTCGGAGATAAGAAAACATAATACTCCTATTTTTTTCTCCATATCAGTTTAAGCTGTTCTACTATGATCTCTTGACCTACGTATGTAGGGGACTCTTTTTCTCATTTTTTTTTCTTTGATAAGCATGCTCTTAAAATATGGATTTAAGTTCATTAACTACAATAAAACTGATTAAAAGGAAAGCTTAATAAAGTTGATATTATAATAACACCTAAATAATATATATCATACAATACTATAAACTATATTGTTATTATTCGCGAAGGAGGGGTATCCGTTACAATCCACATTCACAAACGGCTTCACTATAAAAATGAAAGTAGTTTCGTTTCCTTTCCTTAATACACTATAAGTTTTTTTACTTGGAAACCTTACAACTGTGCTGAGCCCTATTCTATTAATTAAGAGATTATTGAAAACTAGGCTGCCCTAATTTTGTTCACAAATCGAAGGTTTTATTATTATAAGATGTTCAAGTTGTGTTTTTTGTGTTCATTCGATTTCATCTATAAGTATCTACTTATGGAATTGAAACTTTCTGAGTTTTAAAATAGTTAACTCATAAGTCATCTTTACTTTTATTATTATTACCAAAGCAAAAAATATTGATAAATATGTTTAAATACGTTGTTTCTAATTCTGCTACCTTAGCTATTGTTTTGCAAATATTTTTAATGTTAGGCACCTACATTTACGATTATTAAAAAAATTTGACTGCCGTGTGAAAAGGAAGAAATTTTTTTAATTTTATGAAAAGTCAAAACAAAAATAACACACATTTTTAAATTCTTATTTTGATTCTGTTGAAGGTTAATTGCTTTGTAGTACTATAAATAACATTGGGGTCAGCTGATATAATGAACCCATAAAATTTATAGACTAATTAATTAATGAAGTCAATAAAATATATTCACGACAGTTCAGAAATCGGAATACAGCTCTGCTCTAGCCACTTTCCAACAACGTTAGCATCCGCATCGTTGTCGATCCGGTAATGTGAGCATATTTTAAATACTTAATACATATTACAAATTCTGTTTCTTATAGAACATAGAACATCTTATATATTGGCGTTTTCCCTTATGTAGCCTTAAGATGTAATAGAAACCCAATTAACATTTTTTATTTCTATTTAATCGATTAAAGCAGGTTGAAATTCTCGGTTTCGCACCTCTGTACCACAAGACCAAACTTATTGAAAGTCTTCAGACAACAAATTTGAAAATATAATTACAGAGAAATATTAACCAGTCGCTTCAGAACACTATTACTATAAAAATCTAAGTTTGTAACTCAAGTTTCATCGCTAATCTGATATGCTTTGTTTATGTCGCAACATCCGGTTATTACTGACGTACTAAATATTTCTAAACGAAAGGCGCAAGCAGTCACCCACAAAAGAAAGTTTTGTTAATAAAACACTCGTCTTTGTGTACTTTTCTTGTCATTATTTTATTTCTTTAAGTAGGTTAATTATGAATTGTTCCCATTGTTTTTCTGTAGAGAACTTCATATATGTAGATATAGCAAGTAAGCCGCACGGCAGAAAAGTTTGCAGCAGCAAGGCATATCTACATACGAGTATATTTTGAATCTATTGTATTGTTCTATATATTTCCGCATATTTTCTGCCCCTTCTAATCGAACCTTGGGTACACGGTCTTTAAGTACTTAGCATATTCCATCAATATAAACAAGGACTTCATATTTATCAAATGGTTATTGCTCACTGCCTTTTATATATAAAGATGCTAATATCTGCATGATTGCCTGCGCTGGCGCAATGCCAGTGCCCCTGGGAATGTAATACATCATGCGTGAAGTTACTCGCCTCTTTCCAATTTACTATTTGAAAAATTTAAATAAAAACTACTTATACATGGCATAATATGTATAGGTAAGTACCATCATTAATAAGAGTTTGTGGAATTTTCTGCCAAGACATTTTCATTAGATCGGAGTTGGAAAAATGGCATGCTATCGGTTTTGCGCCTAAACTCTCACCGTGTCAAAGTATTGTTCCATCGGACTTTGAAAGTAAAAAGGCATAGAAAGCACGTATAATGATTCTCAGCGAGATTCGTTGCTGTAGTCGAAATCAGTCTGGAGGACACCATTATTGGCATCATTACTACTTCAGTCGTTTATTGCACAAGTTAAATGTTTAAGGTGTGTAATATTAAACAAAAAAAACTTATTTTATACTTATAGTACTATAGTACACACACTATACAGTAATCATCTTTTCGTTAGCTGGTAGGTATACATATTTATAGCTTTTTTAAGTTAATACTTAAATGTGAATTTATAACTATAAGTTTACAGAAAAGAATATATTTGATTAAACTTGGGCACAATTTTTAATACTATTTTATACAAAATCCCTTATATTTACATAATTTCTTATCTTTAATGGAAACTTGAAGCTATTTATAGTTCATTGAATAAGTCAAGGTGAAGGACAACGTCATTAACACTAATTTAAATATGGTGACTCATGTCTCACAAAAGAGCATCGCCATTAACAATTTTTCATAGTAAAGATATTTGGAAAAAATCGTATAGATTTCTTAGATGCGATATCTTGTATTCTATAGGTATATTGACCCGCCAGCTATCATTATTCCAAATTTTGTCAAAATCTGTCAAGTGGCTTTCTCGTGACGCGGTTACAGACAGATAGCTTAGAATACTAAAAACAATAGATTTGACTTCTGTATCGATAACAAATATTGCAATTTCAATGATATTTACTATAAATTATTAATATTAAGGTACACCTATATATGTATCAATATACTCTATGGGTACACCTATGACTCAATCTTATTAATTATTATATATATTCTTAATACTTATAGATTTATTATTTTTAAGGTAGATGTCATGTTTAATTGCATAAGCATTATCTTTAATTACTTTCAAGTGCTATGTTTTATTTGCGGCCGTTGCACTTCTTGGCAACGATCGTATTCGTACGAGACACGGCTCGATTGTTTTAAATGGAAATATTCTCTCCACGTTTGCCTTTTAAATCCGTTTGCATTATCTGCGCCCCGAATTGAAGTTGAAGCTTGAATACCTTTACGTTATCTGTAATCCAATTTAGGTATTCAGTCATTCTAGACTATACTATACTGTACCTACTTGTATTAAAATATTTACCTACAAATTTACTACTTATTTAAACTTCATCTTCATCTTCAATCCCTTTTAACGTCCCGCTGCTGGGCACGGGCCTCCCTCAGTACGAAGGGGATCAGGCCATAGTCCATCGCGCTGGCCTAGTGCGTGTTGGCGGACTTGACATGTCTTTTAAAAACTTGCTAGGTTTTTCTAAGACATGCATGAGGAAACCCCTCACGATGTTTTCCTTCACTGCGAGACAAATAGTAATCGTAGAAATTGATTTTGTTCTCACACAAACGAAGTAGGTAATTTACCTAATTCGAAGTAAGTAGTGTTCTATGTTATAAATATTAAGTATTTGCTATTATAATTCTATCGTTAATACACTAAGATAGTCTTTTGTACACTTCATACCTAACTACGAAAAGTAGGAATTTAATTAGCGGAATTACGAGTACATATTTAAGTGATTTACTTTTCTGAACATACCTAATATATAGATAGGTATGTTATGTATATATGAGAAGAGACAAAATTGTTGAAAAAGTTGAACGAATTAAATATTTGCAGATTATGATCAGCAAACAAAGTTAAAAAATGTATTATTCTTTAACTTTTAATAATATCTGATTTTAATTTAGAATGTCCAAATAAAATTAAAAATTAAAATTTGATCAATTCAATAATTTAATTCATTTAATTATTTTTTTTTAATTTAAAAGTTAGTATGGGCAGACCTCCGTGGGGCAGACGCAGTCTTGTACTTGTTAATTTTACTCGTCAATTTAATATAGCTGTATGCTATAATATTGCCAAATCAGCTGTGAATAACTTAAAATATTTTAAGCAAATATTCGTAAGTAACCTATGTAAGATGTACCCGTTTTAAATAATCATTCCCATATATCTGGGAAGATTACCTTTGGAGATAAGTTATATTGCAATAATAATTTGATTACCTAAAGACTTAAGTTTAATTTGAAAGATAATCTTTCATCTCATCTCAAAGGTTAGATATTTGTTTTTAATTTAAAATTCAAAATGTATATGTATTTTAATATAAATAAACTTTTATTAAATAGAATATTTAAAATACCTTAACGGGTATAACAGTTTAGTTTTGTAATAAATAATGTAAAGATGATATGCGAGTCACGAGCCGATTTTTGTTACAGCTTTCCTTTCGAACGAATTTTATTTAGGCCGACGCGACGCGTGAGAATGGCTATTTGTAAGTGTGAGAACCTCGAGGAAAGCTATGAGGAAATATATACGTATCAACATAATAAAAAAGTGTAATAGGTATAATTATTATATTTACTAATTTTTTTAATCGCTTAGTTACTGTTTAATAGGTAGCACTATAAATTAATTATTTTTGACTCTTGTTAAAGTTATAATTCTTTTAAGAGTAATATTATTTTTTATTTTGCTCTAATAGTCACACATGCATGATGAATCTTAAATATTAATAAAATTAGGTTTTATCAAATAATTAATTATTATCAAATCATGACGTAATCGGGTCATTACACCTTCGCTATCTAGTGTCTCATTATTGTAATATGACTTTTTGTAAATTTTAACTAAAATATAGGAATATATAGGTATTTTATTTAAGTATACTTATCATTATCATTTTTCACAGCAGTTTTGTGTCATCACTTATGATTGCGCGCTAATCTCATCTATATAATTTATTATAAGAAGTTTTCGCATGGTAAAAAATCTGCATTATTTTCATGAGAAAACTCCTTTATGTATTAAAGGTGGACAATCAACTTGACAAATGACACTCAGTTGAAGGTTATTCATTCTGTTATCTCTATGGTGAGTGAATGTTTTCATTGAATCTATAACTTAAATAAGCCATAAGAGGCAGTGGTAGCCCAGCGGTAACGCGCTCGCTTGAATAACCGAGTGATGCTGGTTCAAATCCGGGTCTCGCACATTCTCATGTGCGAATCATTTTCTATCATGATTACCACTTGCCTTACGGTGAAGGAAAACATCGTGAGGAAAGACCTGATCCCATTAAAAAAAAGGGATGACGATGATGATGAAACCATAATATGTAGGTTTGAGGAAATATAACCGCTATTATTTTAGTATCCTAAGGTGCTAACTATATCTTCCAAACTAGTTTTGAGACTACTTTAGTTAATGTTGATACAAGCTGTCAGTTGCTAGCAACTTATGTGTGTAGTGCTCATTGCTTTTGATCATAATGATTGATATTGTAAACAAATAATTAAGATAGCTCGTCAAGTCGAGTGCCCGTCGTGCTCTGGCTGAGGGCCAGCGGGAAAGGTGTTTTATATCATCTTTCTTCATTATACAATGGGTTTCTAAACTATTTAGACATACTATTATTTATTATGTACATGACATTCAAACTTTCGATCGCTATTAAACTCACAACGCCCACTCTCTGGGCTAAACTGTAAATTGTCTGAAAATATGTTCAAAATAGTTTCAACAGTCTTGGAGTCATATAAAAATACCTATTTTAACTTTTTGTACATATATATAGAATATTTTTATATATTTTGTTACAAAGTTTTGTAACATTTTTACATTTAAAATTGTGAACTTATTAATTTTTTAGATCGTCATCTTATTTCAATCTGAACGTTCACTATACTCGTCTACTGACTAAAAATTCGATCTATCTCTTAGCGATAAGGCCGCCTATTGTGCTATTTCTACTTATATTATATATTTTATGTAGTGGTGTGCATAAACAATATTTGATTTGATTTGATTCTTTTTAACTATAAAGGGTAATTTGCAAAATATCACAAGAGCCATTTAAAGTTTTATAAATTCTTAAATCTGTAGAGAGAGCTAAATGTAAAATATAACATCATAGTTGATTAGTAAATGGTTAATGTTTTACAACTATGACCTTAGAATTGCGTGATATTATCACAGTGTAATTGCATATAACATGAGCATAAGACATTAGCTTCGTGTAATGTAGACGTTCTCTCCATATAGGGACTCATGTATAACTTTCATTATGTATCACGAACTCGTTACTCCAAACTTTCCAAGAAAATTTAAAAGAAAGTTGGGTTTACTTTGTCAAATATCGTTTTAATTTTTTTTGTTAAGTTAGTTCCACAGGAAGTGAGACATAGTGTGGCCCCGTCACACTACATGACTTTCTTAGATGTATGGAACAGTGATTATTATAACGGCTTTTAGTCTACGTCTTCACATTGATTATATAGTACTAGCGACTCACTATCGCTTCGCTCGGGTTCGTTCCTAGATTTAGCGCGAGCGAAGCTACTTAAAATAAATAAAATTTCTAAAATAAAAGTAGCTTAAGTTACTCTTTATAACATTACTTATCTTTGAGTGAATGTCAAAATCAATCCAACCGTTTCAGAGATTAACCGTAACAAAAAGACAGACAAAAAATTAAAAATTGATTTTTTTATGTTAGTTCCGTACCTAAATACTTTAATACCAATGCATTTAATGAAAAGTTGTTAATTTGATATTGAAAACAGACACTTTATTTATATGTATAATAGATGTATAGATTAATGTATAGGTTAAAAAAATATGTATTATGATTTATCATTTATATTAATTTTGTCTAGGGCTTTTCAAAATTTCTTTAAAACATAAATTCATAAAAGTATAGGCGGTGGAGATTAGGTCATTTGCTTAGTAAGATATGACTTTAGTAAATACGAGTATAAGTTATCAGTATCTTTTTATTGTACGTATATATAATATAATACAATTTTGTTTTATTAATAAATAAAGTAACCTTAAATTCTCGAATATATGTATAATCTTATAATATGCTTACATTTTTTTCAATAACTTCCCCTAAAACTTTGTTACTTTTAATACAGTGTAATATAATTATTATAAAAATGTGTTTAATAAAATACTTAGTAACATTCTAACATTACTGTGAATGCTAATATGAAAGTAATGGTATAACGTTGCGTGTTAGGTCAAGCATTTTACTCGCTCTACTTGAGATATGATCTTATAAAATGTGAATAAACTTTGACTTCTTAGGTAATTATGAGGCTTAACAGGTAAGTAAATGGGGTAAATGACTGTCTAAATGGTACGTTAGTATCATTAAAGTTATATTTTAAACTAGCGACTAAACCTCGCGAGGTCAGGCCACGGGTTCCATTGGTTAAAATAAATAAAATTTCTACCTACCTCTTCCGTTTTTGAAGTTGGTTAAAAAGTAGCCTAAGATACGCTTTATAACATTAGCTATCTGTGAGTGAAAAAAGTCCCGTCAAAATCAGTCCAGCCATTTCAGAGACGGAACAAACAGATAGATAGACAAAAAATTGTTTTTTTGTTAATATCGTAAATAATTTCATATGCATTTAGTGAAAACTTTGAAATTAATAACAGACACTCGAATTTTATTTATATTTATAAATTTAAATATCGTAATTTATGTTAATAGAATAGAATTAGCTATAAAATGAAAAATTATTGAGGATCTCCTTTTAAGAAATATTAAATAAATATCTTCTTACTTTTCGAAACTTTCAAACACGTTATATACCCATTGCATTGTTTACGCGTATAGTATATATTATATGAGTTTCATTACAAAAAGATTACATCTAACTAATGTACTATTGTGTAGTAAATGTATTTAAAACGTTTTCAAAAGAGCAGGTTTAAAAAGAGATTGTTCAATCGTTGTTGGAAATTAGGCTAATGTTACGGTGTATAAAAACCATACAGTATTTATTCTATTTTAGCCAGTAAAATAGCAGTTTTTTTGGTCAACCTCGCACTAAACTTTCGATTTATTGAACATTCGTTTTATTGATTACTATTATAATATTTTGACAGTTGTCGGCTGAGACAGAATTAAATGGGTCATAAATAAATGTAAGTTTACAAAAAAATGATGCGAAATTTTATTCTTCAAACTAACTTACAAAACCATTACACTTTAATTTATTTAATAACTACTACTTTTATTTATATTTTAATATTTACATATCCATTAATTAATTAAACGAGTAAGCGAATTGGTAGAGTCATCGTAAAATTACACGAGAAACATAATACATATAGCATATGTAGCGTTACACTTAAAAGGTTACAATTGCTCAAAGTAAAAGAAGTCGATATCAATATTTCCTCACTTTTTTATACGTTGGCCGCGACACGACTTGTTTGGCGGGTAAGGCAAGTTTCGTGATAGCAGACTCTATTCCCGACCGCAGAGCACCTGACGTCTGACTTTATGTCAACGGACGTTAACTATATTTATTTTTATATATTACTATTAATATTATTAAATATTGCAAAGTACTAAGTTAATAAATATATTATTTTGATTGAGATTCAAAAGTAGCGCATCTTCATTTATGCATAAGCGTTTTTTCCTTATACTTATCAAAATACTTAAACATTAAACTATTTAAAAGGATAATACTTATTAGATAAATACATAAAAGTTACTTCGTTTAAGACTGTCTTCATTTTATAATAGGTTTATAGAACATCTCTTGAGCTGAGCTTCTGTAGCGGAATGTAAGTCCCGTTGGATTGGGCAAGATCCGCCTTGGACCTCGTAATAGAATATAGCTAATAGTAGTACTCATAATATTTTGTAGGCACAATTTTAATAGGTTAGTCAAATCAAATTGAATGGGGTCCACAACAACATAATACATCATTGTTTGTAATAAGTGAATTGTAGAGCAGTTTTCCGTCTCTATATCCTGATACAAAAATGATAATATTATTTTGATCGGTTGCAGACAGTAGAGTCTGTATGAAACTTGTACAAGTAATTGCAAAAAGTTCTATTAGAAAAAGTTTATTCACACGAATCGACGGACGCGGCACGGTGAGATCGCGGCGCGAGCGCTACAACCGGTGCGCCAGTCTGCCGCTAAACTTTGCCGCGCGCGCACGTAGATATAACTATACATAGAGAATAAAATCAAAAACACCGTTATCGTCCTCAATGACCACCTAATGGGCGAACGAGGTAGTCCATGCATGTTATAGTGTGCTAGTGAAGGAGTGCAGTGTTTGTGTTCATGTTATGGAGGAGATCCGCATATCGGACTGGCCCGAGCCGCCTGGCTCCCATGCATGGCTGCCTGCTTACGGATTCCAGCATGAAATAATAGAAAAAGAGGACTATTTCGGCTCCAATGGTGAGTGTCGCTCACTCTACCAGGCAAGGCCGTTAGATAGCCTTTGAGCATCTTGATTCCTGATATTTGCCTTTGCATGGATCCTCTTAATCTTCTGTTTTAGACCTTGAAAGTTAGCACACTTTCGTTTAATCGACTCTTTGAATCCCGCATGGTGTTGCAATTTTGTAATACTCACTGTGATAAAATGCTGATAGGTATTGTTTTGACTGTAACAAAACTAATTACCCTGATGTATTTAATTGTTCTTAAACAATTGTTTCGCATGGTAACGTTTTTTTATTAAGTAGTGCCGAAATATTGTGATAAAGCGAACGCATGTAAATAATTACATGTAGAGTTTAGGTATGATTTTCTAGATTATAATAATCTTTTTATCGCATGTATTAAAGCATTTTTAATGATTAAATTTAATCAAAATTGATAAAACGGCTTGCCTTATAAAATTAAGTCACACTTTCTCCTCGAAAGCAGTAAGATGGTAATCTAGCGAATGCCATAAATTCAAGAGAAAACATAAAACTAAAATTAAAATATACTCCTACAGTTTTAATATAATATATAATATAGCTCTATTAGCTTATATATTCGATTATATAATATTTAGTGTTATCTCATCCGCTTCGTTAACTATCAGATTTTTTATATAGAATTTACTTATCAAATTAACTACCTAAATTAAAAAAATAGTAAGACAAGAAAATATACATTGCCGCGAATGTAAACATAACTAAAATACAGTAGTTTTATGCGATAGCTTATCAAAGTATGCCTCCACGATGTTGCAAAACAACAGAATTTTACTATTATTCTCTACATTTTTTTCTAGATATAATAAAAAAAACTATCCGTCTTTAGTGCCTACTGAAGGAATTTCGTCTTAGCTAAATGGAAACATTAGTACTACAAAATTAACTACGTAAACATTGATATAACTTTCCATGAAGTGAAATTCACAGTATTTCCTTTTCAAGAAATGTAAAGCATTCTGCATTTATTGTAATCTGATGCAATTAGGATTCCTCATGCATACTTTTTGACTACTATGATGTAGATAATCACTAGCACTTCAGTGTATATTAGCCGTTGCAGTAGTAATTTAGAAAAAGTTATCGTTTTGTGATAAAACCTTATACCTATCATACATATGTATACTGACCTAGAGCAAAACTGTAAGTTTTACATAGTAGGTAGTTATAAATATTCGCATTTAATATTTCTTTACAAACATGATAAAATTAACAAGAGCGAGTCGTCTCTTATTTAGTAGCTTTAATGCAACTTGATTAAATAGTATTCAGAGTATTTTTAATTATATAACTTTACGTTAATGGCTTAGTGTTTAATGTGATTCGTATTATATGTGTATTCGTCTAATTTTAAGTACAAAAATATAATTTTAAATACAAAGGCGAAAACTTTGATTATTGTACACTTTTGCTGTACAGTGCCTACACAGCAATTACCTTTCAATTTGTATATTGTGAAAGTAAATTGTACGAGCAAAAAATTATTTTACTTACTGACTACCTACGTCAATTCGTGTACATTCATGTTGTTGATATATGGATTTTACAAACGCAAATGTCGGATGACCGGCTGTTTCGTGTTTTTGCTCTGTATCATGACTTAAGAGGTAGAGAAATGAGTATATTTACTATCAGAATACAGTTAAAAAATTTGTTTCTAATACTTATATGACTATGGTATACTCATAACGAATTAACCGTTTGGGACAGAATATTGTACTCTTAACATAATGTAGAGGTCCTATAAATGTACTTATATTTCAAAAGTTGAAAGTGTAAATTGAGTTAATATATTGAATTATTATTTATGTATAACTTTTCTCATTTTTAGATCAGTATAGAGTATTATTGATAAATCTTTTTATAAAAGTTTTCTTTAGTAACATAGTCTACTAAAATAATATAACATCTTAACAATAACAATAATAATTCTTTAAACGATTTATTACTAAGAATACTCGACGTTACCATATGTTATATAATTTACAATTTTGCACGTAGAAAGAAAAAAACTGGATTCCAACATATGACTAAATTCTTAACCAAAAAGTTAGTTAGGCATACCCGAGGCTCCGGAACTCTATATTTCTAAGAACCAACAGAATGTCTAACAATAATTTATAATTGCAACGTTTCACAATTATTGTAGTACGGGAAGTATATGTAAAACGTGTTCGTCCATTGGCTTTCTAATGACAAGTAAACGAGTGTCCTTGAAAATTGACAACGTAGTTTCGTTGTTAACTACGATTTTACCTTTTGAAATTATTGCCTATATGTTATATGTAATTTGATGAACTGAAAACTATTTTATCAAAATCAATAGCTACTTCTATCGAAAAGGCGTAACAAATCCAGACATTCTCAGCGTGTTGCTTATAATATTAGTAGGATATAAATTTAATAAAAAAATATCTTTCTATCTATCTTTTCCTAAATCTTTTTCTCTAAATCTACGGATACACTCGAAAATAGCAAAAATAAACTAACTGTTGTATTAAATTATTAAGCCGACGATGACGTGTTATAATCATATTTGAATACGTTTTGTGTTGTACTATAATAAATGAGCAGACGTTAAAAGAATCGCTGTAAAAACATTATGATATTAGTCCAAAACTCTACTTTTCTTATATCCGGATCAAACGAAATCTATACCCAAAAAAATATAGTCGATATCGAATAATTTTTAACTCTCCTGAAAAAGTTGTACTGTGACGTTAGATTACATAATGTAGAAAGATTTTTTCCATCACATACTTTTAAGAGATTATCGCGTTCATATAAACAACCTAACAGGCTAATAAATTCTTCAACTTCATATCTTTCAAGCAAGAGTCATATATAATTAGTTGGCTAATCTATACATAATAAAATTGGATTTTTTTACTAGCAACATAAAACAATTTTTAAATTTATTGTCTGTCTGTCTGCCTGTCTGTCTGTCTGCCTGTCTGTTTGTTCCGGGTAATCCCTAAAACGGCTAGTCCGATTTTGGTGGGACTTTAACTTCCAGATAGCTAATGTTATAAGGCGTAACTTAGGCTACTTTTTAACCGACTTCAAAAAAGGAGGATATAGAAAATTTATTTATTTTAACTAGCAGACCCGTGCCTAGTTTATACAATATAGACGTACTAAATCTCAGCTTATTTTTATCTGCTAGGCAAAGCAAATATTTTACGTCTCTCTCAAACGTCACGATCAAACATGCGGCTGCAATTTAATCGACGTTTGAAAGCAATGCTCAAGGTAGGTAAGGCCACTGAGCTTGTATTTTGTAGGTCGCAGTTATGAATACCTTACAGACGAATGAAAAAGATTTAGGGATGTATAATAAACAATTTAAAATATCAATAAGCAATTCCGATTTGTACATTCAATAATAATCTAAGCTACGACTCTATCTACGAGTTTATTCAGTTTTTAAAATTGTGTACAAATCAAATTATTTTCATGTAGACAAAGAAGGTGAATATATAACTTCTGTAATTTAGTAATTATATAAGACTAGTGAAACGCATTCACTAAGCTTAGACACAACATCCGCGTAACTCTTTTCATTTAGTATCTAACTTCAATTGGTTTTAGTGAGATAAAAATATATTAAGTAAATGTTCTCTGGGCGATTTCTGCAAATAATATGTCCTCCCGTGATACAAATCACAAACACATAAAACTAGTAAGAATTTATAAGACTAGCTAATATATTAGTATTTCCATTTTAAAATGAATGTTATTCTTAGTTCGAACTAAACCGGTATCTTATTTACACCAGTTTAATAACGAACTGGTTTAGACATAACGAAATAAAAACTTTAATTACTGTCAAATATTTCTGTCTCCGATATACATACGAGTTTCATATATTACATTAAATAATAATTTTGAAAGCAATCTCAAAAGCTCAAGGTTCGCTGAAGTAATGTATTTTATGTAATTTACTAAAAATGTTGTAAGATATGTTGATAAATTGAATTCATCTTATTTTGTTTCCAAAGTTTATTGATTGCGCTGAATATTATAAGTTTCATCCCGGATTTTTTATAGGCTATAGATACTTTTAATATTTAATTATTATAATATACATACCTATAAGCTGTAACGTAAAAATTCTATACAAATTAATAATCTGTTACTAAGTAAATATTTGAATCATTCTTAAACTCTATTTAGTCGCATTGCAATCTATACGAATATTGTAAAGCTGAAGAGTTTGTTTGTTTTTTTTGTTTGATTGAACGCGCTAATCTCAGGACTATGGACTATATTACATCACACTACGACCTATAGGAGCTGAGCATCAATGAAAAATGTTGAAAAAATGGGAGAAAAATATTTATTTTGATTTTCAGCCTTTAGTACGCGAATGAAGCTGCGGGAAAGGCTAGTGCAAATATAAAGTTCACTCACTCAAGCGCATGACTGTCAGGGTATTTTCATTAAACTGTATGTAGGTATTTAATACTGTATGTACTATTAGCATGTCACTTGATGTAACATTGTAACAGCTACCGTTATCAATAATTATATCTATATATTAAGTGAATTATAATAGAACAGGATATTTATTATATAAATTAGAATTCACGTACGACAAGTTGAATGAAAGAAAAAAGCAACTGCCTCATGGTATTTCTTATAATTTACAAGTTACCACACATAGCTACTACATATATAATTCGGTTATTTAATTCAAATGTAAAAAATAACGATTCAAGTGTTTTCAGTCGCATTTAATTAATTAATTTAAGTAATTTTTTAAATCATAACAAATGTTAAAAACTACTTCTTTAGTTCTTGAAGAGATTAAATGGACATCATATTTTGATGACACTGCCTTATTCAGAATTTCTATCAATATATTTTCTGTAAATTCGAATATAATTAAAAGTGTGATTTCTGCACCTTAGAGAGAGTTCAATTACACAGCACAGCTCAATCGTCAAAACTGGAACTAATCTCAATCTAAGTCCGCCTTACTATAACGGGTTTGTTTTTCTAGATTTTATTGTGCTACTCTTTTAAGGCGGCCTACGCACATATGTACCTATTTAAGGAAATTCTAACGATTATCATTTATAATGTTCACTCTATTCTGATTCAAAAGAATGTGCCAGCCACATACATGTAAGTTTTAAAACAAGAAAATCATGTTGTGATGTAAAATTAGGTAGTCACTTTAAATTTTAAGTCTTTAATGCTCTAATGATATTATAATTAATTATTTAATTATGTATACATGGAGTTAATACGTAAAAAGGTTAACTTCGGTCGAAAACATCTTCGTGCGATGGAAGGAAAATTTTATACGATTTATTCGTGAATACTTGCGTGGAATCTAATTCTAGCAATATTGGCCCTCAATGCTTTTTTGATTGATTAATAAAATTCAATTGATTAAATAATTTTTTGTACGTTTTAACATGTTGTAACAACAAACAAATGTTAGATGCGTTGCGTACCTAATGTTATTTGAAAAAAAGGTAGTGGTAGCCCAGTGGAAACACGCTCACCTGGCAATCTCAGTAAAGCAGTTTCAAATCCTGGTCTCGCGCCTCTGATATTTTCATGTGCGAATCATTTCTAACACGATTACCTTTGCGGCTAAGTAAAATATCGCGAAACCTGCAGTTCTTAGAGAATCTAGCAAGTTTTTGAAAAAGTTTGCCGTCCGCCAACACGCATTCGGCCAGCGTGGTAGACTATGGCCTGATCCCCCGAGTGTAGAAGGGAGGCCAGTGCTTATTTGTGGGATATAAATAAGGCTGATTCATACAATACTTTTTGAGTTAAACCACATGTATACTTCCTAACATTGATTCGGACGATAAATGTCTCTACAAAATATCTCTATTCCTTTCTGTATCCTAAATGTTATGAAATAAACATAATGATCACTTCAGGAACCTCACAAACGCTTGTGAGGCTGTCTAATGAAGCAAATATAACATGTGAATGGCGTTATAAATTCCACTGAATAAGAGGGAAGCATGCGGTCAGACCAGTCCCGGTAAGGTCGACGGTTATCTGTAGGCGAATCGCATGCCTGCTTGATGGGTTGACTTTTAACTTTTGTTCTCTTGAAACGAGTATTTAGTATTTACTATACAATATAATATATTTGTTAAATGCATAGCATTTCTACAAGTTGTTGAATATACTACTTGATAATAATACTACTTATTTTTTTAAATAAACTTTCTCTAGATTTATTTTAATAACAACTTTAATTTCATTTTGCGTTGTTATTTTAGTTATTACCGTGCTTTGTTTTATCAAGTGTCAAATATTTCTACCAGTTTGTATTATTATTAAACGAAAAATATTAATAGTGATATCAGTAAAAATTGTATATTTGTAGTTAAAACCTGTCACAACAATATCAAATCGATCAATCAATAGTGACGCTTTCGTAAAGAATATTCCACAGGAACTATTTGACTTGAACCCATTTGAATCTCCGGTCCATAAATAATCTCCAAGTAAAAATAACGTCGACGAAAACAAAAAGAATGTGAAAGAAGGACAGAATAATAAAACACTATCATATTTATAATTTTAGTGCGAATTTAATAATATTCTTCAATAACAAATATCGACGTCATAATAACGATAACTATTAAAAACAATTTTTATCGAAGTTGATAAGCGTTTTACATAGGTATATTATATTTAAATACATATAGGTACATTCAAATGGAAACTCAAAATTTACGAACTCTTAGGCCCGATTTCACCAAAGTAGAATAACTTTTATTCCTAGGATAAAGCTGTTATTTACTCTAAGATAACCATGCTTTCATTTCACCAACTACTTATCCTGAGTATAACAAAGCTATACGAGAGTAACTCTTATACCGCCAATTTTGAAAGAATAACCGTCTTATTCCTCAGATAAAATCAAAATGGTGTCAAATTTTATGTCAGTAAACTGTTGATTCATATTTTTGCACATCGAATTGTAATTAGGAGAAAATATTATTAAAATGCAGCGTTTGAGAAGAATTTTATCGGACAGTGAAAGCGATAGTGAAGATAACTATTTTATTTTGAGACGTCCAAGGTGGTTTAAAGAAAGAAATGAGCATTTTTGCAACTACGATGAAAGGGATTTCATGATTAGATTTCGTTTATCTAAAGCAGCAGCATACAATTTATTATTAAATTAAATTATTAGTAATTAAATTTATTATTATTCAATTTATTATAATTTTAAAAAAAACACAGCAAACTAAACGAAATTAACATGAAAAATAGCACTGACACATTGACATAAGTTCAAAGTGACGACTAAATTAAAAATGTCCTGTTATGCTATACTGTACTGAGATAATGACAAGTCTATTTAATTTGACTGCATTTACATTCAATTCTCATTCAATGTGCCACAGGTAAAAAAAAAACATTAATCTAAGAATAGTTATACTAGGATTAACATTTTGTCTTTACAAAGCGGTGAAACGTACTACGAGTTATTCTGAGAGTAAATGCAGCGAATAATTTTATACCTGGCATAGTTATTCTTGGATAACGACATCATTGGTGAAATTGGGCCTTAATGATTTAAATTAATAAACAAAACCGTTCAGAATATTTCACTTTTCTGTTTGATCTCTGATTTTCTTTTTTTTTTAGGTGTGTAATAAAATTATTGAAAACTTTTTTATAAAAATACATAAACTCTATTAATTATCAGGTACTTATTACTCTCAGTAATGTTCATGATCGCATTCCACATCTATAAATAAAAAAAGCAACGGAATAGTTTTATTTTTAGACTTGCAATAAATAAGATAATATATAAGTATAACTGAGTCTTGCGCTTTATCTAAAATCATAAGACCTTGTGATTCCTCTTCAATATATCTTTAAAGATACGACCGCTGTCCCTTTTATCTCCTGAGACAATATTAAGAGAATGACTGAGGATAGCTGCACCTTCTGATACATTGTTTAAAGTTTAATATTGCTAAACTTGACCGAATATTATATTTATGTATGATATTCAATTGGTTGTGATATACAGATGACGTCTTCATTGATAAATAACGCAATTATGTGACTCATTTTTATAAATAGCGTGAGAAACTGTTTCACTTCAATAACGATGAAATAGAATTACAAAATTCAAAGTCACAAAAACTAATTAAATTAAATATTCTTTTTTATTTAGATATACTATATAACTTTAGAAAGAAAAAAGTTGTTAGGTATTTAGTATAAGAAATAAAATTACAATGTGTTCATAAAATGCCTTTGTTTAATGGTTTTGTTGGGGGTGTGTCAGGGGTTGTCAGGCTCTGTGTCAGGGCTATATAAAAAGTAGGGAATATAAATTAAACTGCTGAAAAATCGAAAAATTCAGAATTGATTATTATGTATTATTATTACGATATTATATAAAAAAGTCTTAAATGTACATTTACATTATTATTATATAATATTGGATACGTAAATTATTATAAGTTCACATTTTTTAAATAAGTTTTAGTAATCCCGTTAATTTACGTTCACAATTTGTAATTATTATAAAATTAATGAAATATTTGGTATTCAAAAGTCGTTCGTGAATGTACAGAACTGGAGCGTAATTGGCAATTCTTACCTATTACGCGGTATGAAAATGCATCTGTAACTATTCTTTTAAATTCGACTTTAAAACAATTAGTTTCACAATTTATGAACCCGTTACCCATCAGTGGAGTGGGTCGATATTCTAGAAGATCGTGTCGGAACTAGAGTGTGTTAAAAATGTGTACTTTTCGTATAAAGACTAATTGCCATGTTAATTTTTTAGCATCGATTGTGGTGTTTTTCGTTTTTAGATAGTTCTTAGCTGCTTATATCGTAAATCTATATACATATAAGTAAAATTGAAGTGCCTGTTTTTAATTTCACATTACCAGCTTTTCACTAAATGCATATTAAAGTATATTATACGGTACTAACATAAAGCAATTTTTTAAATGAATGTCTGTATGTCTGTTTGTTTCGGCTAATCTCTGAAATGGCTGGACCAATTTTGACGGGACTTTCACTATAAGATAGCTAATATTATGCGGAATAACTTAGGCTTAAGTAGCCTTTTAGCCTTAGTTACTACTTATAACATTTTTGGAAAGTTTTATCAACAATTTTAGAAATTTTATTTATTTTAACTAGCGGAGCCCGTGGCTTCGCTGGTATTACTCGTAAATCTAGGGACGAACCCGAGCAACGATTAAATAAATTTATATACTGAGGTATGCTTGAGTGGAGTGTCTGACATAGTGAATAATTCGCGTTTAAATAAAAGATAGAGTCAATAATTAGTATAAAGAAACAATGCGCCCACTCTTTAAAACCAAAATTGTGAGAAATGGTAAAAAAAATGGTATTGTAGATATATACTGTGCAGATTTACATAATTCCGGTATTAGTCACATGACTACCTTACGTTAGTTCACGTTGCATATGTAATAGTAATGAGTCATTACTAGATTGTCAGCTCGAAAAAACCGGTAGTAATTCAGCTCGATTACATTGAAAAATAGTGTCAACTCAGTAAACCCAGCAATTATATTATTATTGGATCAACTGCTATGATGTTACATATTATTTTTACAATTTAAATTAATTAAATTAACATACTTAAAAAATTCAAATCAAGACAGTCAGGGTTCTAAGCCTAGCTTCAATGAAATATTATTATATGACAATAATGTATGCTTACGAATATTCAATGTTTAAAGTTTATACACAAATTGTCTCTGACAACCAAAAGCAAAGAATTAAAAAAAAATGTAAAGTATGGAGCCGTGGCGTTGCCTAGAACGAAAATATGTCACACGACACGTAATTTTATCGGAAGTTATAAAAATTAAATATTACTCAATGTGAAAACTACTGAAAGGTACTTCATGATGACTTTTTAAGCTTATGATGACTTATAATTCTTAGAAGGCTGTAACCAGATGCTGCGTCCGGAATTGATTACGTAACTTCATAACAGATTACCATTTATACTATACTCTTACATTATAAGGTACATATGAATATTATATTTAAAGTGGAAGTTGAAACATATAATACACCATGAATGCATGCGAACATTATAGTTGTGAGAACCATCAAAACTTTCTTTTTACAGCCATAGAGAAAAGGGTTAACTTTATGGGATTTTCACTTTTTACCGTGCAATATTGTACAAGTATATTCATATGTTTTTAATTTTATAACCTTAAAATTTATATTTAACGATTACGTTAGAATTTTTGTATTTGGGTAAGTATTATATCAATATTAACTATTTAATTTTAAAAAATAACACAAGACAGTGTTAGAGAACGCATTAAAAGTAAATATAAAGTTTATAATAAGGTTCAGTTGATGCAAAAGCTCAGTTAGCAATCTTTCATCATTACCAAAGTGTCGATGTTATGCAAAAGTCACTGACCCGTAGAATGGTCTAGATTCCTTGCGTACCTACTAAAATGTTCATTCATTTTCAATAATTATTTATTGTTCTATCTGTACAGATAAACCATACTTACATAAAATATGTATTTTTAATAAATTAATAATTGCGGTTACATACATAGGAACAAGCTAAAATAATAATAAACATTTATTACTAAATCTATTAACTATAGAATAATAACAGTCCCATGTAATTTATAAGTCAGTTGAGCTTTTCTACAATAATGCACAAAACACAAACACAGACATTCTTATCATTGACTAAAAGATAAAAACGACAAACGTCACGGAGATACTTGACGTTTTGAGATATTAAGGTGCATCTACTTAATCTTTCTTCGATAAATTATGCACATTAGAAAGTAGAAAACACCTAACAAGACAACAACATGTTTGTATCTTTTTTTATAATTTATAAGATTTATGAATCTTAAAAAGCAATCGGAATAGAAATCTATAAATATACTAGATTGATGTATTATAATTTTATAACATTAATTAATAATTAAAGATTACTATTCTTTTACGATTTTAAAATTACATCTTCAGAATAAATAAATATTTTAGAGTAACATAGAAAACATTATCCCTAAAGATTTATTATTTAATTAAAACACTTTAAACTTTCTTTTGTGATATTTCAGTTTATTCAAACAAAGAATTGTTGTATTTCTTTAATATAGTATATTTATTATTAGTATGTATTAGTTATTATTTAGTATGTATTAGTTTTTGTAACATTTTTCATTGATGCTCTGCTTCTATTGGTCGTAGCATGATAAAATATAGCCTATAGCCTTCCTCGATAAACGGACTATCCAACCCAAAAAAGAAATCAATTCGGACCAGTAGTTCCTGAGATTGGCGCATTCAACCAAACAAATAAACTATTTAGCTTTATAATATTAGTATAGATTTAAAATGAACATAAAAAATTTCGATTTAAAATACCTAGTTCGAATTTGTTAAGAAAAACATACATAGGTACTCATTTATATTATGAGAAAAAACGTATTTAAATTGCTTGCTTTTTTAAGCGCAATAGAGATTAATATATAAAAACTACAGATTGAAACTGTTATGAAATTAATTGTGATAACATCGCGTTATAGTGCTGTTTATGTTGTCCACCTACACACGCCAGATGTAATAATAATAAATTATTATCACAGGATATGTATGAATAAACTTAAAATGTTTGATGATATGTCAATAAATAACATAAAAATAAAAAAAAAACAAAAACACCTATCTATATCCTTTCTTACATTAATTAATAAAAGGTTCTTTTTACTCCTAATATCTTATAATTTGTCAAAAGAAACTTTGCCTTGAGATCGTTGCCCTTGCTGGTTTCTTGATTCTAGGCAGAAAAACGTAAACATTTGATTAGATAAATAAAATAGTTTAACCTCAAATATAAAATATGGCAAAATGAAATGGCCTAATTGTTATGATGTACATAATATATACTATTTATTACTAACTATACTATTAACCCTTTTTGGCATCGCACTAGCCCACAGTCCACCGCGCTGGCTAAGTATGGGTTGGTGGACTTCACATGTCTTTCGAAACTTGCTAGGATCTCATACATGACCCTGCATGTTTGTTCCTTACGATGTTTTTATTTACCATAAGGCAAGTTGTAATCAAGTTGAAAATGGCATCAGAACCTGACGTAGAATAACATAGAAAACCTACTTTAAGAAAAATAGAACCGTTAATCAATGAATTTTCTCTGGCAGATAAGTGGTAACTGTGATATTAATTTATATTGATTATGTTAATGAAGTTGTAAGTAATAAGGACTAGTACACTTCCATAGCATCCGTTGCTAAAGCCATTAGTTTTCATCGTAAGTGTGCTATAGCGTAACAGCCTCTTGAGGCCTACTTTCAAACAATTAAGTATGTGGGTGCACGCGGAGAAATCAAACAATATACAATGCTTACATAATTATAGCTATTACTGATTTATATGAACATATGTGAAAGTCTTACAATGCATCTGTTACTTATTCCGCTTTTAAATTGACCTAGAACTTTATACTAATAAAATATTTTTATCGTTTCACATCATAAAAATTTCTTTTTTATAGTTACTGACGAATCTTTGTATACTCACAGAATATAAGATACTTTTATGGCGAATATATTTACCGTTAGCAGGAATCAAACCCACAACTTCCGGCGGCACACCGACCACTACGCTAGACTATCGCCAATTACTTATTATATATATATACATACTAGCTGACCCGTGCCCACTTCGTTGGGCATAATTTTAATAATCCTTTTAGTACATAGTGTTTTTAAGTTAGACATAATATGCTGTCGTTGACTTTTTTGTAGGCATTTTCAAGCTCCACATCTTTTCTCTATAGAACTCAAAAATATATCTTTCATAGTTAAGGCAGCGTTCGTAGAAACGCTTTCATTCGACCGTTTTTTCTCCGATTCACTTTGCAAAACGGATGTAAAAGCCTTTTTATTTTTCGGTGTTTTATATAGCCTATGACACTCAGCAATAATTTGGGTTTCTATTGGTGAAAGAATTTTTAAAATCGGTTCAGTAGATCCCGAGATTACCCCTTACAATTTAACAAATAAACAAACTTTACTTCTTTATAATATTAGAACTCAAAAATATATCTTTCATAGTTAAGGCAGCGTTCGTAGAAACGCTTTCATTCGACCGTTTTTTCTCCGATTCACTTTGCAAAACGGACGTAAAAGCCTTTTTATTTTTCGGTGTTTTATATAGCCTATGACACTCAGCAATAATGTGGGTTTCTATTGGTGAAAGAATTTTTAAAATCAATCAGTAGATCCCGAGATTACCCCTTACAATTAATTTAACAAATAAACAAACTTTACTTCTTTATAATATTAAGTATAGATTTCGAACGTTTAACTAGATTTGATACTGCTATAAAGTTCAGATTATAAAAAATAAAAATATAACAACTATAATTGCTGTTGCATTAAACTTAAGATTAAGATTGTTTCGCTGTTTCGCGAATACTTATTTCTCCACGATTTCTTAATAGGTATCAGCAATCATTCCACGAAATATGAAATATTTATAAATATCATTGCGCTATGTCAGTGCTATTGTGAAGAAAACGTGATTTTATTTAAGTGTTCATGAATGAATGCTTTTGTGCTCATTTTAATGGTTATTCGGCGTAATGGTTTTGTATTGCAAATCTATCAACTAAATCTTTTGGTTACTTAAAATTTTGCATATCTTACTCGATTTCTCCTTCATACCTTCGTTGATAAAATATGATGATATGTTTCCAACTCTTTAAGTTAACACAATCCTTGATGATGCAACCCAATGACTCTACAACCATTGTGTTTTAAGATCTGTTGGTATCAGCTTAGCTTTCAGTTTCTTTTGTGGATATTTAACAAAAAATGTGTGTATGTGTAAACAAAAAACTGTGTTTTCTATAAAGTGTCCAATTTTTAGGGTTCCGTACCTCAAAAGGTAAAAACGAAACCCTTATAGGATCACTTTGTTGTCCGTCTGTCTGTCTGTCTGTCAAGACCTTTTTTCTCAGGAACGCGTGGAGGTATCAAGCTGAAATTCATATCAAATACTCAAGTCTATGGTCTCTTGGAGCTGTGAAAAAATCAAACTTCTAAGTCAACGCGATCAAAAGATACTCCCGTTTATGCCGCAAATTTTCGACACTCGCAAGGGAATCAAAACCTACAGGGTACTTCCCGTGAACTCAGAATCTTGAAATTTGGTACGAAGCAACGTCTTATAACACAGATAAAGGAAAAATTGCGAAAAGCATAAATTTTTAGTTACATCATATAATAAAAATATTTTTAATAATTTTAAACTTATTACCCCTTTACTCATACACCGTTCCGTACAGGTTTGTACGGAACCCTCGGTGCGCGAGTCTGACTCGCACTTGGCCGAATTTTTTTTTGTTCATAACACCAAAGCCTGTAAAGCTTCAGAATCAAATCAAAAGAAATTTGATTGACAAACAGACAAAAAGGTACCGAACTTTTGTGTTTTTGCCTTTTACTAGATATATTAAAAGATCAAAGTAGCAGTGTACGTTAGTACATTTATATTTATATACAGATGTGATTTGGGCATTAAACGCGTTACTTAGCTTCAAAAGCATTATGCTATTGTTTAAGTGTTAAGAATTTTTATAAGTAATTGACGCAAACAAATGAACAACAAAAAACATTAAATATAAAATAATTTTTATCTTCAAGATAAATACCAGTTTTTTAGCACGACTTCTTATGGTCATGTATAGCCGCCCACTATGTTAAAATATTTTAAATATCTTATTATTCTGCAGAAAAATTTTAATGTTACAATTTTAATTCCAGAACTTTAATTCCATATTTTAGGTATTTGTTGTTTTTTATCTTAATAAGATTAATTTATTCTACTACATGTATATCTGTATGTCTATATGTGTCCGCATCACGAGAAAATCACTAGACAGATTTTGTTAAAATTTGATATGATGATAGCTGGTTGTTCGGGTCAAACTTTAGGATTCGGGAAAATATTTCATTTCTTAGAATTCTTTTTACCCGTTAATACATATTTAGGGTCGGACTTGGAGGTGAGTCGCTATAACAGTACATACGATATATTTGCCATTTAGCTTCTGACGATTCACAAGATAAATAAAAGATAACGTTATAGGTATATTATTCTTCTTTCATTATACACGATATTGTCATTCTACGCTGTAATGGGAAGTGGTCGATTGTGTATTACGAGATGTTAACAAATGTCTTCTATACATCCTTGCGCTTAAACGTAATTTAAACAGTGTATTAAAAACTAATAAATACAATTACAACTAAACATAACTAATATTTCATCCATTTTCGTCATTGTCTAAAGTTATTTTAGCTATTTTTGTACGATTTTTCCTTTTAAAACAAGATAACTAATCTATACTCCCCAAACCTGATTTGTTGTTTACAAGAAAGACATTAGACAAAAACAACTTATAAATATCCTGCAAGAGTTCAACGCCCGACTATACTTTAAGCAAAAACCCATTTCATAAAGTTACATCGGACCTTACGATGTAATGATGCGCTCAACAACCTCGAACCTAATGTTCTTTTAATGCTATTCATAACCCAGTCATGTTCCATCCGATGCACAGAGAAAGTGCATTCTTAAATGAACTACGAGCATATTATATGTTATGTGTAAAGACTGCATGATTGACAGAGTAAATAGTGCTCAGTCATTGGAAAGAAAATTGTTTACAAGTTTTCCCTGCGATATTTGCCAATTGTCTCCAAAGACGCAATAAACACTAGTTAGCCTTTACACTAAAACTTTTCTTCAATACTTGTCAATAAAATACAACTATCAAACAAAAGCTTAACTCATTAAGATATAATATATAATTATAATATATTATTAGAAAAAATCATTTCGGTATTATGAAATAAATTAAAACCGTATAAACAATGAAAGTCTTCTAAAAATTTTATATCCTACCGTTTTTGTTTATTTACGTCATACGACCATATTTAATAGGTCATTATATGAATTTACATACATACATTCATTTTTTTATCATGCACGTAATATTGTTAGTAAATATTAAAGAAATAAAACTCGTGTGTAAAGAATTTGTTAGCTTGCCAATGTGAAAATTGGCACGCAGTTAGCATTTGGTAAATTAATTTTTATCTTATTCAATAATTTACAATATAAACACAAAAGTTCACAAAACTACTAGAACAACAATGATTTACTCGTATTTCTAACTAACGCTAGTACTAAAAGGTTGTAGATTCGGTTTCGTGTGAGACAAATATTTTTATTGGCTATATAGTCATTTATTTAGTCAACAAATCTACATTTTCATTTCACTCCGGTAATATATCTGTTACTAATGTTGTTTATACACATTAAAAAAATAATTCTTTTTTAAATATCTCGCTACTGAAGACTTAACTTGTTATGCCTTGTGTACGACACGATCATAATAATAGCATAACTTTTAACTGCAATATACGATAATAAAAAGTAATGTAAGAATAAAAAGTATATTAAAACGGATCAATAAACGTGACTACGGATTATAAACAAGGCAGTTACTTTTATTTTACTGTGAAAGTGAGCAAGAGTGAAACTATACCGTTGAAAAGTGTCACCATATTCGGCTGACACCTGCTTAGGGTTCTGCTGCTCATTGGAAAAACCTTCTGTTAAATGTAATGACTGATTTATTTGACAAATCAATGTTAACAATAACACATGTAACATTAGAAATTACAATAAATCTATTAAACAATATTATAAATGCGAAAGGTCTTACAACTGAATGTTTGTTACTTAATCATCCTAAAATGGCTGTACAGAGCTGGATGACATTTGGCAAGAGTGTAATAATTATAATCTGGAACAGCACATTGGCTGCTCTTAATCCCAGTAAAATGAACGGTTCCCGTGGGGTACATTTGTCTTTGGTTGTTACTAGGTACGAACCCGAGTAAAGCAAGGCTGAGCGACTAGTATTTATTTTATATTTTGCATAAGCTTGTTTCTATATACCTACGTTTAGCTTACAACACATATGTAAAATTATATTTTACGTGAGCTCTCTAATGAATTCATAATGGTAGAGACATATCTTGACATTATATCAATTTAATTGTGATTAAAATTTACATATACAAAATAACACTTTACAGTTGTACAGTATGCACACCCACATTGTAACTATGTATTTTTATAATTTAATGTTAATGTATGTGTATTATAATTATTTTGATGTAAATGCTAAATAATATTATTTATGTAGACTTATTATTCATCGTGGACGACACGTTTGGCTCAGTTCGTAGTGACCTACTTGCTGTGCTAGCGGTCGCAGGTTCGAGTCCCGCTAGGGGCATTCATTTGTGTGATGGGCAAAAATGTTTGAACTCCAGTCATATATAATATGTACGTATTTTAAGTATCACATCTGATAGCAGAAGGATCGTACCTTACCTATTTATTTATAGTGATTATATTTGATTTTCATTATAGTGACATACCACACAGGGTTCAATATCTAATACTTAAGTTCGTCATTTTTATCATTCGAGAAATACGTTTATTCTAATATAGTACATGCAACATATTGTGAATTCGACACATTATGTTAATCCCTGAATAACTACATAACAAGTGAGATTGAAGTGTGGTATTCATAAGGTTTCCTCACTTAACGTAATATTATTATGTAAATGCGGCTAATGCTATGATGTACTGATTTCCGCAGAAGTGTGTATTTAAAGACGATATTATAACGCCTTTGGTGTCTCTTATATCCAATTTCAAGACATTTTTCTTTAATAGTAATTTGTTTGGACTTAAAATTAACTATTAACTTATCTATATTATAAACATGTCCATCGATGTATGAGTGATATTTTTCATAAGAAAAATTATACTTTAGTTTAATTTCGGAAATACATAAAAAATATAGAGTATGAAATTATGTCAAGTTGTCTCGTAAAGGTAATATCTTCGAGAAACTACATAGTAACTAGCACATGTCAAGCTCACTAACTGCACTTCACTAGCTTGGTGGGCATGTTCATCCCGCATCGAAGGGAGGCCCATCCCCAGCAGTGAGACGTTTAAAAGGCATGAACACATTAACATATTTAAACAATTATTATTGATAATTGCACGGAATTGACAAATAATTCACCTGCTCTGTGGATAATTGTCATTACTCATTTGTACTATTTAAACATCGACTAGAGTCAATAGTATGTACATATGTGTTATACATGATTGTTTGCATCTTTACGTACTTAAAAGTATTTTCTAAAAAGAAACTTGCTAACAATAACTTAAGGAAGAGATTAGTTGCACGTCTAATTAGGTTCAAAGCTACTCTCCATACTCTACGTTTAGACGCGTTGTGAACGAGACGCGTCGATATGGACACGCACACAAACAAACCATCCTTGGTCTTGCTCTTGACATGCGGTCACTTGCCACGCATAATAATAGATTCAAATGATTCATATAACTATAACTTTACTATGTACTTTGGTGAGTTGAACGCGTGATATGCCTTAGAGCGCTCGCGTTTCCGACGAAAATATAACAGGTTAATAAATCAATGGCTTTAAAGTATCAAATCCCATAAGAATGTGGTTTAGTGCGTAATTTGTTTGATGATGTGTGTGAGTGAGGGCTCGAGATTCAATGCCGAGGCGTTACAGATCAGGTAAGCCAGTAAATGTGATTATTACTGGTAATCGGTAACAATTTCGTTCCATTAAACTCTGGTTACTGTGCGCATGATATAATCAAAAAATTGCCACCAATTTTGACAAAGCCAATGTAGTACGTAGCGTAACACCAATATTTCTATATGAAAATTATAAAGTATGTAATATATATAATAAATATTTTTTCAATATCTAAATCCTATAAGCTGTGTACATGCATAAAGTTAACTGAATAAAAAAAAACAGTTAAGCATTCTGAGTTCGTCATAGTCAAAAATCTAAAGGCATTTTTTGTTATCTACCGAGACTGATTAGAAAAAGTTACTGTCTGTTAATAAAAAAACAAAGGCTATTCTACTGAAGGCAGTCGCATTGTCTGTTTATCTGATCCGAGCCGAGCTGCAGGTCTGCATTCCTTGCATGCCAGTTTATCACGGATTTGTTATTGCTATAAGGAAACCGGTTTCTTATCCTTTTAGTGCATTAGACCGTAGACGTAATACTTTTGGCTATGAACGTCCGATGTTATAAAAAATAAGAAATGTTTATTATCTGTTAATGTATAACATATTTTTTAATATAAAAAGTGGGATCGTATTTCTTTTATTGATATTAAGAAAAAAAATTGTTATCGTAGAGTTGGACGCAAAAAGTCTTTAATTATGACATCGATTTTGCAAATCGTATTAATAGTCAATTATAGTATGTAGGCAATTGATATGAAAAAGATAATTAAACTAATATTTAAGATTGCGATCTTGATTACCTAATGTGAGCGAATTGTGATAATAGATATAAATTTGGCTTACTTTTATTGAGACATTGTTAAATCAACTTTGAACATTAAATTACAAACACTAAATTAAAAAATAAAAATGCTAAACCTCAACAAAATAGCTTGTAAGTATTAATTGCTACTCTACACTCTACAAAGTTCCGGTGTGAACCTCATTCGAAATTGTAGTTTACAATACGTTTAATAATACCTTGTAACTAAGGAGCAGTCCAAAATATCTTACATATTATTTTAAACGATTTTATACTATTGGTTATATGGGAATGTTGTGGATTTTTTATTTACATTACATATTGCATTCTTATGTAACCAAAGATTGTTCGTTATTTTTTAAATAAATAAGTATATTCTAATCGTCGTTTATACTATACGGAGCTTTACAAAATGTTATATAAGGGGTTTCAGACTTATGATAAAAAAAAATATTTGTAAATAATAAATATATCTACTATGCATAGACCAATTAAATTTATTTGGTCTGAGCTACTATGTAAATGTAAATATACAATATTGGAGACAATTGATCTTAAAATATTTACTCTTCTTAAAATTATATACGTACATTACATACATGACACAACTATAATCAATAATCATATACTAATATATGTATAAATTCTTTATTACAAAAACTAGCTATCCATAATACGATGTGTGGTTGAACTTGCCAAGGCGCGATGTATAATAAATTATTCAAACCGCGCGATTTCTCAACGGATTCCTGAACGCAGCTGCAACTGTCATCACCGTCAACCCTCGTCGGTTGTGTTCGAATTTCGAATTGGGTACATCGACTAAATATGATTTTTTTATATACTATAAAGTCTAAGACTTTATAATAAAACTTAGACCAAGGAAAATTAGCGGAAGGTGTTTTACCTGTGGAAATCAGTCGAATTTTTATAATTAAAAATCCTTTGTGATATTTTTTATTTTTAAATACGTTTATTTCATTACTTTCCTGTTTTTATTTTTTTAAGTTATCAACGCAATGGTGTCTAAAGATAAAACCATTCATAGGTACAATACTTTTCTAGTTAAAAATATTATAAGGAAGGTAAAAAGCAGAAGGAAATGGCACAGTTATAGAAACCATATTAGGAAATTTTGACATCATCTTTAATTAATTAACTTATAACATGTCGAAAAATGTTTAGTAAGTTACAAGTAATTTTAACACCTACATACGTAATGATATATTTAATGGTAAGAGTTCTTTGACGAAATTAAAAGTAGTGGATCATACTTCCGTTTTCAAATTTCCGCGTCTTTAAGTACAAGGAAGCAAGTTTAGTAGTACCTACCTAGTTAATTGAAAATACGGACGTAGAGTAAATGACGTGATATTTAATTCTATAATACAGCTTGACGAAAATTATTTAATTATCTTGTCCCGTCCGGTGATAGTTACATTAATTTAACTAGTATCGTAAAAAGTACATCTAAAACTTTATAAAATCTATCTGTTGGTTTTATATCTCCATTAAATTTATAATTTCCTGAGCTTAAATTTATTTTTTGATATATGGCACAAGTAATTAAAGAATATAAATTAAGAAATAAAAAAAATATCCAGCAACATGAGTTATTTCTTAAAATAACTGTCTGTAAATCGAGTGTCACTTAAATTAGTAACGAGTAACGACACAGATTCTGGTATTCTGCTTTTTTTCAAGATGAAGTTATTAAACCATCAGTACATATTAGTATTTACATAAAATTGAAATGTCTGTTTTCAATATAAATTTAACAGCTTTTCACAAAATGTATATATATAAGTCTATAAAATAAAATAAAAATCTGTCTGTCTGTTTATTAGGGCTAATCTCTAAACCAGCCGATTGACGAGACTGTCACTCGCAGATAGCTAATGTTACAAGGAGTAACTTAGGCTACTTTAATTTTGTTAGAAAATTGTAAAAACTGTTTTATTTATTTTAACTTGCGACCAGTGAAGCAGGCCAGGTTTGCTAATCAATCTGCAAAAAACCAGTTTTGTGGATCTTAAATTGACGTTTACAACTGACAGCGATTTCGTTCGATTGATTGAAGGTCAGTGTAATTTATGCAAACTTCCCGTGATCGAGTCGTGATGAAGGAATGGCATCAATTATTTAGCATACATATTTTAAGAACATTATTTAAAACTTTACCGCAGCCCGCTCACGTTCTAAAGGCTGATGGTAGGAGAAAATCAAAAGATATATTCTTCTCCCGTTTTTGCAACATTTTTCATTGACGCTCCGCTCCTATTGGTCGTAGCGGGATGTAATATAGCCTATAGCCTTCCTCGATAAACGGACTATACAACACAAAGAGAATTATTCAATTCGGACCAGTAGTTCCTGAGATTAGTGCGTTCAACAAACCAAAAAAACAAACTCTTCAGCTTTATAATATTAGTATAGATTACACGTTTAAAGAGTAAAGCATTCAAAGGAATCTGAACCTGAGAAAAATAGATTTAAAAGAAACAAATATGTATGTTCTGATTACTATGCGGTAATATAATAGAATTTTACTAACTCTATGCAAAATTAAAAGCGTGAAGTTAAGAATAAATTATGGATTTGTTATGAATAGAAGAAGAATATGTAAACGGTAATCATTGAACTGTTACTTCTTACTGCTGCAGCTCTATCCGCCATGTAATTGAATTTGCGATGAGGCGAGAATTAAACTTTCATATCATGTACGTGCTAAGTATTATGTACTATTTACGTAGTAAATAATGGTCAGTCAGTTTAAAGTGGTTATTATAATATTTTTTTTAATTTAATTATATAATACCTATCAATTATGAATTAGATAATTATTTTTTGCTTTAATATTCTTAGCATCGATTTCATGGTAGGATTCAAGGATAGCTTTTTTGACGAATGCGCATTAAAATTTACTATAACTAACAAGCTTAATGATTGGTTTTTGCTTTATTTCACACAAGAACAGTATAATCAAATTTTAAACACCCAAGCTTTCTATTTAATACAAGAAATTACTATATCGTGAAGTCATTACGTAGGCAAAGTGAAGTGAAGGTGTGAAACTATTAGTATGCGTATAATATACTAGTATGTATAAGGTTTCAGTAAGACCAATGTCCGAGTGTTGGGTGTCCAACCGCAAGCACGAGGAAGTGCAGTCAAGTGCGCTGAAGTGCACTGAGTGAGATGTATTACAAGTCCCTGTTTATTGTGATCTTGAAATTGCAAGCCTTTCTGAGCTATTAACCTCATTGAAATATCTAAACGAATTGGTATGTCAGTTTACATTCTGGGTAACGTTGTCAACGATATACTGATATTGTTATATATGTTATAGGCCAGAAAGCGCTATAGAGATTCTAATCCTGGCACTTTTTTTAATTTTTCAGTTGTATAGGTTATAGGTCACAAAGCGCTATAGAAACAAATCCTGGCACTTTTTTTAATTTTTCAATTTTATTTTCATTTTTTGTCTTTACATATGAATATTTTAATGGTAAACAATATTTGCAATTCAATCTTTGCATGTTCGAAAAAGCAGTAACTGATGCTTTTAGTTTGAAGTAGCTTCCTCATAAAATGGTAACACTGATTATGTAATTTAATATTGCTCGCAAAACGAGTCAAATAACATTTATTTTGAGTTCTAGTCGGAACATTACTAATTGAATTAAACTAACTGTGCTTAAGTCTTTTTTCTGTAAAGCAGTGCAGACAAAAAATGGAAATGCTTTAGTTAATTTACAAAAAATGTTTCTAACGACCTCTTACCGATACAGTGAGAGCGTTACCGTCTCGCCGCAAACCGTAAGCCCGCGAGCCGTGACCGTATAGCGGACAAAGCGGTTAATACCAAACTGTTTAAAAAAAACATTGTGACACGAAAAAATGTGGAGCTCTTAAATTACACTACAATAAATAAATATTGTAAAGTCTTATTGTCTAGTTACTTTCGTCAAAGTACTTGGCTGAATGTAGGTAATAGGTAATATGAATCCACAGACATTTTGTCATATTTATTTGAATTATTCTTACTCATTCTGCGCCTTATAAAAATGTACTACCTAAAAAGTACCGTTACAATAATTTGTTTATTTCAATTAAGAGTACTTCTTACTGTTTATTATTTTGACCGACTTATAATGGAATGTAAAGGGATAATTTAGGAGTGTTTTTTGACTAGCTAGCAACTCACCCTTGCGTTGCTTTACTCGTAGGAGCGTAACGTTTAATAATGTTAAACTACAAATTGTAATTATTATTGTTATACATTTATGATTACTTTTCCGCTCTACCACTACCCACCCACTACTAATGTGGTAGTAGCATGATTAATTATAACCTATAGGCCCTATAGCCATCTTCAATAAACGGCGATAATGCAATAAGAAGCATTTCTAAATGTTATTATACAAAAAATACAAACAAACAATCTCTGCCTCTTTATAATATTAGTAAGTATAGATAGTTTTAACGAGGCCCTAAAAGTAACTTTTTTATTTAGTATGAACAACTCTAACACTTTATAAATATTATTGCACATTTTTATTATTATAAATGCCAGATCATGTTTATCGTAGATCTTCTTTTCCGAATAACGGAGCAAGTAATCGTTGTAATATTATTTTTGCATGGAGATAGTGTTTGAACCGGAGAGTGGCATCTGATTTTCACGTCACTTTGTTCCTATAATGATATATCACGATGCATAATATTTTCATAAACTTATATAGAGTCGTCAGTCTAGTTTCTGCAACAAAGCAAAGACAAGTGACAACATATAAGAAAAGTCGGCAGTTTGATGACATGATTCCGCCTGTGGATTGATCGAAGCCATTTAACTTATTATTAAATTAATTACTTAATAATATCTGAAACAATAGAAAGTTAAAACTTACATTGTATGGACAAATTCTTAATTTAATTCATGAAAAAAGTAATTGTAGTTTTCCTCATACTCGTGTTAATTTTAACAAAAAATTACGAAAATTATAATGATGGCTAATTTAAAATCCAAATCATGATGACAATTTAATATAAAACTTAAATATTTGTCTTACGGGCTTTGCTGGTTTTCGTGAGCTAAATGGTTTTACTACTTATGGGTGGGTTATGTACAAAAGTTGTTCTAAAATATTTTCATATAAAATGGGTAAAGTCACAATACCAAATTGTTCGCAATGCGGAGTTGTAGAAGATGTTTTCCATGTTTTAATGGAGTGTGTGCGGAATGAGCCTCAGCGTCAAAGCTACTGTATAAATAATCCAATAATTTTATCTACAGGAGGCATAAATATTGTACTATCAAATCCATCTTCTAAAATAGCGAGATTAATTTATAGCTTAGCAAAAATTGTAACAAACTCAAGTAAAACATAATACTATTGTTATACATATTGTAATTGTAACAGAGCGTCATAGTTGCATATAGTAACTAAGCTCTTTAAACGGAGATTAAAAAAAAAAACGTTTTAAAGTAAAGCCAGAATAATTCTTATGTCACATCTATTAAACTAATGAAATTAGGAGCAACGTTTATAAGAATCTTAGTGTAGCCTAAAAATAAATAACTGTTAACGAATTTTGTAATACTGGATTCTCACCGTGTTTTCTTTAAGGAAATCGTTTAAAATAGTCGTCTCAGTATGTCGAGATGTTTACGTTGTGTTGATATTTTTCATAGTGAACTCCTTTAACGTTTAAAATAACATCTTTTAGGATTTTTCGCGGATTTATTTTGATAAATAGGTTTATTTACATAAGTCGCTTACATGAAAATATACATAAATAGTAATATAATAAATAACGTTCATATTCGTCGTTAGCTATGTACCCATTTAACGCATTGGCTTATTTTTTAAGTGAGTGATAAATCAACTTTCTTTTTCATAAAGTTTCTGGAACAACAACATATTATACCTTTTGTAGATGTGTTTGTCTTTCCCATTACTATGATTGCTAAAGCATTGGTAACGTCAGGAATCAAAAATTAAAATTCATCCGCGAAAAAAAATCAAATAGACAATTCAATAGGGATTGATAATGAAAATGACCTGTTTTAATCGAATGTATTCTTTATTTATCAAGTAAATTGAATTGAGAACATTTATTCTTTTTACTTTTTTTTTGAATGATTCGTTTATATCCCAAGGTGTAATTATTCTAAGTCCCAAGGGTGATCCCGCATTAGTTTCTGGATTTTTTCGAAAATAGTACTGCACAATATATTTCGCTTTAAATTTGCAATTGCAATTGCATTCATAGTAAACAAGTATTAATTAATGAACCCTTAACATTTTAACCGAGGCCTGGGCCTCCTCGTATTGGAAAGTGCCACCCAACCCGTCCCCAGCAGTAGGATACTAACATTAAAAAAAACAATAAAACCACTTAGTTAGATATTGACCTATACTTTGACTGACTAATTATTATTTATTAGTTATTATTCACTTTCTACAATAACTTTATACCACTAAACCACATTTTACTTCGTTATTTGTTAATTGTTTAAAAATAAATCGGTCATTGCACGCAATAGAAATAATTGCTACGCATTACAAATAGGCTTATTTTAATGCCGAGAATGTAGTTTTTGACACGGTGTTTACCTCAGAATTTAGATTGGTTACTTACAATTTACAAGTACTTACTACATTTGTGAAAAAAAAGTGAAAGAAAAAGATCCTTATATTTTTTACTTAAAGTTATTTAAGGACTATTATCAAAAAGTTTTGTAGTATATATACATGATTTAAATCTAAGTCAGTCGAATTCGAAGATAAATTAAATAATTATTTTATGGAAAATCTTATTGAAATAGTCATTATTATCGATAGCGGTGGAATCTATAATAGGTATTTAGAAATTTCGACTGTCACGAGAAAACCTCTGATCAGATTTTGATGAAACTTTATATGATGATAGCTAATTATCCAGGTCAGTATTGGGGACTTTTTACTACTGGAAAATATATCATTTTCTATAATTATTTTATTTATTTATTTTATTAAATGTAACATTGTAAACCTCTCAGATTTATGTAATGTTAAATAAAAATCTATGCTAATCGATAAAAACGTTCCAAGAGTAAAATATTTCTTTAATACAATCTTTATTAACAAAAATGAAAACCGACTTCAAAACGCTACAAATCGAAACTAAAAAGAAAAAAAAAATAATTTTAATTACTTAGTTATTGTTGGAGTCGGTGCCAGCCAAGGAGATTGTATTAGGATTATTTTGCTTTGGCTGGCACCGACTCCAACAATAACTAAGTAATTAAAATTATTTTTTTTTCTTTTTAGTTTCGATTTGTAGCGTTTTGAAGTCGGTTTTCATTTTTGTTAAAAAATAATTTATTTTAAATTTTTTTGTGGAAATTATTATGTTTAAATAAAATATTGGAAGGCTAACTAAACTACTGCTCCAATAAGTCAGTGAAGTTTTGAAATGAACGACAATAGTCAATCGAGATTTGTCCACGTCTATTTTTCCACGTAACTCGTAGACGTTAATAAGATTTACCTTCTATTATCAATCCACCTAATATCCTGAAGGAGTACGACTATCAGTTCATAAGTATGTATAATATTAAAAGAATTTTCTTTCAACTCCTAACCGTTGAGGATATATACCTTACATCATCACAAATTCTTGAACAGCTTTAGAAAATATATGAAAAAGGTAATCAGTGCCGATAAAATTTAAGGGTTGCCCTCGATTTCTCTAGGATCCCATCATCAGATGCTGACTTGGTGACAATGAGAACATCTTGAATATATACCCTACCGAACAAAAAAGAAATTTTTAAAATCGGCCCACAATTCACGGAGAAATCGGTGAAAACACATAAAAAACAACTGTTGAGGAATTTTACCTTCCATCATCAGCTCATCAACATGAGATGATGATTTTCATACGTAAAAGCTTTATCGGGTTTAGAAAATATATCAAAAACATAATAGGTGCCTGTAAATTTTGAGAGTTGCCTTCGATTTCCCTGGGATCCCATCATCAGATCCTGACTTGGTGACAATGGGACCACCTCGGAACTATACCCTACCAATCAAAAGAAAAATTTTTAAAATCGGCCCACAGACGGCGGAGCAATCGGTGAACATACATAAAAAAAAAAAAATACATACAACGGAACATATAACCTCCTCCTTTTTTGAATTTTTTTTGAAGTCGGTTAAAAATTACCATGAACGATAGCCGTCTATGTTATACAAGAAAAGAAATCGCGTTCTCCTTTTTCTCTCTACGCTTGGATTAAAATCAATTTTGAAATTATTTCATTTTTATATTTTCTGTACATATTTTAATGCTATCTCCGAATTAACATAAATAACCTGTTTTACACCATCATTCGATGGCGGTTCGATGACCCTTGTTAAGAATCTTTTGCACGACATTCCAAATAAGTATAACGAGTGATCAAATTACACGCTTATTATAATTTTTATTGACCATAAGCTTGTTTCGATGAGATAATTATATAATAGAACATATATATACGAGTATATGTACTTAAACCAGTTTTGTTATTCTTAATCGACCAGTTTGACATTAATAGATGATAAATGAAGCTTTAATTTAAAATTCTATGAGAAATTAATACTTTAGAAAATCGCTAAAGATAATCTTTTACGTTACATTTATCCATCTATACATCTATACATATATGTCTGTTTTTAATTTCAAACAGCTTTTCACTAAATACATATGAAAGTATTATAAATATATACGATATTAGCAACAAAAAAACTATTTTTAACATTTTGTGTCTGTCTTTTTGTTCCGGCTAATCTCTGAAACGGCTGGACAAATTTTGTCGGGACTTTTACTCGCAGATAGATAATGTTATAAGGCGTAGCTTAGGCTACTTTTTAACCGACTTTAAAAAAGGAGGCGGTAGGAATTTTATGACTAACGCTAAACCTAGGGACGAACCCGAGCAAAACGAGGGTGAGTCGCTAGTTTATAATATATTTACACAATTTACAAAAAAAATAACTTCAACAAAAAAAAGCAACCTTCCACTTTGGTATGTTACGCGATCAAAATACCAAAAGCTGAATGACCGTTATCAGATGTTCTAAAACACGTCTGACCCGGGTCAGATTGCTAATGAATAATACGGACGGACTACTATTGTAACGTATTCGTGATACTATTTGGGCTTTAATCTATATTTGATATTTAACTTCAAGATTAGTGTTGACTTGTAATCTACTTATAATTATTAATATTTTATTATGTATAGAAATTTGCTGAAAAGACTGTCTTAGCTTTTGATTAGCGCTTTGGAAAATCAATCAATAGTATTACACCGATAACGTCTAGAAACCTTCTCTTATGTCAGATATATATAATAAATATACAATGTGTACCTACGTCATTTGTACAAATAAATATTAAAACTTAAAACGTTATCGTATTTTTGATCACTGAATGATACTACTACTATAATACAACATATATACTAAAATGAATAGTACTTACTGCATGCCGCTCTATGTACCGCTCTACATTCGTCTATACGCAAAATAAAATTGAATAAATATGTTTTAGAAAATATTAATAAAATATTCTTTAATGGCCATAAAAATATTTTTTTTAAATCTATCTATCTGTGACTGCACTATGAGAAAGCTACTAGATCAAATCAAATCAAATCAAAATATTCTTTATTCAAATAGACTTTTACAAGCTCTTCATCATCATAATATAGTCAACATCTCATATCTGAGAAAACTAAACTAAAACGAACCTAGTATCATTATTACACAAATTTTTAACAATTATAAGGATAAGTAAAACGTATGCGAAAAATGTCAACACGACGCAGCCTTTGTAAGAATGATTGCGATAATAATTAAAACATGTTGTTGGCAATCAAACAGATGTTATTGAACTCGTTTGACGTGTAATCAATGTATGAGATAATAAATCTTATTGTTACTGAATTACGGTCGTAATTTTAAATAACTATTTCGAGACAATCATTTGTAGCGGCATGACTAATATATCAACATTACATAATTTAGCGAGTTAGGAGAGAAAGTTTACTATCATACTACTGAACTACAATGTTTTTTTTAAATTGCTAAACGCTGCAGTACATCGAGCATCGGCGTTTACTTTATTATACATATTATACCTACTACTTCTAGTTCTATAATAATGTTTGAAGTTTTTATGTGTTTTTAATTATTATAATTCAGCAATATCAGCGAAATTACAGTGTTGCTTACTTTTGTTGAAATAAACTAAAATATTGTTTTGTATAATGTCTTCAAGTCTTAATAAAATAACGTAACTTTTTTGCCATAAAATATTCAATTTTTAGGTCTAAATGTTTGTTAATTTAAATATGTATTTTATATACCGCGACACATATAGCGACATCTATCGTTGAGTAGCAGAAGCTATACAATATTTTATTTACAGGTGACAATGGCAGTACTCACGCTTTGTACCTCGAAACAATTGTCGAGGAAACAAGCGATGATCTGCGATCAGAGCGTTCATCTGCCGCCACCTGGCTATCCGATTCAGATGCTGACTCCGTCATACATGTGCGAGGTACTGCAGGTAATTATTAATTTAACTGCGCCATCTAGTGTGGAATAGAAGATACTTTGTAATAATAATCCGTCGTAGTTTACAAAATCACATGTAGATGGCGTTGCCAATTCTTACTTTTTAAAATTAATGTTTTTATTTTGTTTTCATTGACAACTGTTTATAAAAAATATTATTGTTTTTATATTTAATAAAAACAATTGATAGTCGATAGAGTAGATTCATAACAATCTCTGAGGTTGTTTTTCGGCATTATTTGAAAATATCCCTCTGGAACTTTTCCAAGTGAATATAAATAATTTACTTTCTGTGTCATTGTCACTGTCGGCGTCCGAAAGTCAGTAGTGTGGTACAGTAGCAGCAGTTTTGAATAAGTTTCTTTCTATATACAGGATCAGAATGCGACAGTGAGTCAGAGAGGGAGTGGGCATGTCCGGCTAAGCGACGGCGGCGAGAACGCGCTAGTTCTCCCACAAGTATCGGCTCTCTCTCACGTTCATCTAGCCTCGCTCAGTTCGAGTCCCTGGAACGCTCCTGCGCAGCCCCAGTTTCACCTAGTCTCTCACCGGACTCCCTGGAGTCTCCACCGGTTTCTCCGCCGCCGGTACGACCCGCGCCGCGCGCCCACCTGTCAGCGGAGAACCTCAGCGAGGACAGTGGTTACAGCGAGCGCGCGCGCCGACCGCCCCCGCCCGCCCGACGCGGTCCGCCCGAAATAGCGCACGGGCCTGCCGCTGCCGGCAGCGTGCCCTGCCTCGCGTCGCCCAGTGCCGTGCGTCGCCAGCCCCGCACCGCGCGCGCCGTCTCGCTGCCCGCCGAGCTCGACGTGTGCGCCGAGCCGCGCCGTCACGTCGCTCACACGGCGAGGTTCCGCCAAACCTTCGAAGTTTGTGACAGTTTCACCGTAAGCGTGGCTGACCTGACAGCCCTGGATTATCGCGGGGGGCCCCGGCGTCCGCGACTGCCGCCCCCGCCGCCCCCGCAGCGCCCAACACATCAGCCGCCGCCGCCGCCCGCCCTCGATGCGATCGTGCGCTCGACGCGGGCCACGCCGGCCCGCGAGCCCAGCGCCGACAGCGACTCGACGACCGAATCCGAGCAGGCCTTCGCCCGTGAGATGGAAGCGACGGCGCGTCGACTCGACGAGAATGCAAAGAGGGCCTTAGCCGACACTGGAAACTACGACCGTGAACTCTCCGTATTGACAGCGAGACGGCTGCGAGACTCGTGGGGTGCCTGGGATGACGTGCTCGACGAGCTGCGTCGGCGGATGGAGCCGTCCTCGGCGACGCCCTCGCCGCCGCGCTCGCCCTCGCCGGACCCCATCCGCGAGCCCTCATTATCTTCGACACCCCTCCGGCCCGGCGACGCACGAGTGCGATCGACGCCGGAGCTACGCGCGCGGGCGACGCCGCAGCGCGAGACCCCAGAGGAGCTGCGCGCCTCGCTACAGTTAGTCGCGTCTCGACCGCCCGACGCGGTACCCCCGGTGCGTTCGGTGTCCACGGGTTCCAAAGGGGTGACGTTCTCACCGGTAGTGGCCGAAGTTAGCTGGCAAGAGTCGAGTAGTACCGAAAACTCAGAACGTTCGACGAGCGAGAGCTCGAGTGCGAGCGTCGACGCGGAGGACGCAGAGGTGGTGGTAGTGGCGGGGGGAGGCGAGACAGCGCGCGCGCCGGCCGCAGAGCGCGCCGCAGCGATGACGGAGACGGGCGCGCGAGCGCCGCGCAGCCGCATAGCGGGCTTCCTGTCGCGGTTCGCGAACTTCCGGTTTTCGGGGCGGAAAGAGAAAAAGCCTCGGGGCGCAGGCGCGTTGGGGCGGGCGGGCGTCGGCGGCGCCGGGCCGGCAGACGCGGGGCAGGCGGTGCGCGCGGCGGCCGCGCCTCAGTCCGTGCGCATCCCGCTGAAGGCGGAGGCTGTGTCGCGCGCGGCGGCGGCCCCGGGCGCGGGCGGCGTGGCGCACAAGCCGCCGCGCCCGCCGCCCGCGCCCGCCCCCGCCGGCGTGCTGGAGACCGACGTGGACACGCAGCGCACGGTGCTGCACGCGCGCTCGCTGCTCGCCCTCGCGCCGCCCGGCCAGCGCACGCCGCGACCGCACAAGTCCATGGAGTTCCTGCTCGAGAAGGACAGCGCACAGATTGTACAGGTCAGTAATCAGTTACATCTCTAAATATCCCGAACACTACACAAAACACAGCGCAATCTTTCCAATCATCCTCCACCGTCGCATATTGCCGCAATGTTTACAAACAGTACGATCGATGCCGGCCGTCGAACTTTACCGGCACAACCTATCTTAATATCACCTACTAGTATATCAGAGCATAATTATAACGTACTATTGCACGCCACATCTAGATTCTAGACCTGTATCTGTGTTATATGTTCATTAAACCGCCAACAATCCAATTATACGCACTCGCACATCCCCGTTTCGCAATAATCACATAATATTAGTCCGCTGTACGCATACAGCTATGAGAACTTTAAAGTTTACAACGTATTCAATTAACAATGCACTATGTAAATGAGAACGGTATTCCCAATAAGGTCGTTACGTGTTACGACACAGTATTCGCTCGCGATCCATTTGCAGAGGGCGGAGGTGAAAGTGCGGACACTAGGCTCAGTATTATTGCTAACATACAAAATGGGCGTAGCTGTGGTATCAAACCGTATGCGTAGCTATCGCCTATCGTTATCGCTTCACAATCGTCTATAGAATACATACTATTGTATTAATTACCTAAGATTATTTCTATCTAGAAATTAACTTCTAAATTATCTATAATGTAACGGAAATATCCCAACATTAAAACTGAGCTAACAGTGATTTAAAGCTAATAATTCCCGACTGAATTATCTAGTGATTAGATAACGTAGTTAAACGATATTCCTACAAAGCAACAAGGATATTATCCACCATGGTATAAGTATAACAGGTCATTGAATAAAAAACGTAAAAACTAATTAACTTTGTCACATAATCTGTAATTTACAATTTTAAATGCTTTAAAAACCGTAAAATTAGTTATAACTTCGCTATTGTTAGTAAGACTTTTTGCATACAATACAAGACCTTTGATTCTTGTATGACTCTCAATGCAAAGTCAAACTAAAATACACGTTCATTATATTTTAAACAAAGTATCGTACATTCGTATTTATACATATTATTATTAAAATGTTTGAGATAATTCCTTCTTTTGTTTATTTCGCGGAAACAATGTCGTTATCTCGACTTATTGTTACAGTCAGAACTTATGTAAAGCAAACAAAACATATTTTTAAAAGCTGCCCTATTTTTACCGTCGACTCTCATAGCTCTTCCCATGACGTGTAAGCCCGCATTATTTACTTAACGGTAGTTTAGTAGTTAGTAGACCCTTATGATAATGTTCGTAAAAGCTAAATAACAACGAATGTCGTATTAAAATACCTTTTAAAGTATTCAGTTATAATTAAATAAATATAGAATTCAAACCAATTTATGCTATTTTTTATTATTAAAATTTTAATTAAATGGGCATTGAAGTTTTAATCATATTTACCAAATTTTAATCGGAAATTGGTACGAATACATTTCACTATAACAAAAAATTTTTGAATAGCATTTACTACTAATAATGACACTAAAATTAGTTCTTGGAAAAGATATTAAAAATGTTATTAGCTTACTTAGTGGTTGATTGTAAAATTAAATTAGACGTTACTCTAGAAATCAAACTAATTGTGTTATAGAATACATTCTATCGCATGACATACACTAAAAACACTTAAAACTTGAGTACATTCCTGCAGAGTATTTAAACTAAAATAAATAAATAAATATGTTGGGAAATTTACACACAGCACTATCTAGTTCCACGGTAAGTTACGAGCCTTGTGTTATGGATACTAGATGGTTGATATACTACATATATATAAGTTTAAATACATACATATTATTATAAATATAAACATCCATGACTGGAGTACAAACATTCGAGCTCAACAATTGAATGCCCCCAGCGGGACTCGAACCCGCGACCGCTGGCGCAGCAAGTAGGGTCACTACAAACTGCGCCACGCGTGTCGTCATCTTTAAAATTTTTAGTAATTATGTATAATGAACAGTAGATGGTATTTTTTTATATTATTCTTATATAAAGTAAGTATATAATTCTATCGCAATAGCTCACTGCTCTTCTCTTGAGAATACATTATCCATGACATATTGCTGTTATGATGTCACCGAATGGTATATGAATAATAATTGTATTATTACCATTTACACCTCGATCAGTGCGCAATATAGGACGCGTACCTACGTTCGTACATATTGATAAGGCATTTAAACTGCTTGTACTAACTGTACTTGTGTCGCTTTACATTGAATCAACTAAACTTACTTTTCTCATAACGACGATTGATCTCATGAAGACGAATATTCCAGAATTCAGTCAGTATACGGGCCTATATTACCAATTTCCTTTCTTCAATAGTCTGGAAGTTTAACAACGTTGGTATTTAACTGCGGGGGCATTCTGTTCTTACACATTATTTATCCGTAAGCAATAATCGAAACTTCAAAAGATACTTCTATGAACTTTCACTGAAACAAACTACATATCTCTTTTTGAAATCGTTTTATGACATCACATACATACGTCGAGAGCCAAATATGAATCCCATTACATTAGTTACGTTATAAAGAAAGAATATTGTAAGCGAAAGTTTATTCAGTTTTCTCAAGTAATCGATATTCAAATTTTAATCGATTTAAGTTATATTATTGCTCGAAAGTGTACGAAATTAAACCATAATAATTTTTTTAATTAATACCATACTTTGTCCGTAGCTACTAAAATAGAAAAAAATAAAAAGAAATTTAAATGACAGAGACAGAGGGAAGAGGTACTGAACTATAAACTCTACATTTAGAATCCTTTATCACGCGTAAAGAATTTTCCTGTTATTATATCTAATTTGAGGGAAGTCGGGTGTTAGTGTTATAGCTATTATCTGGACTGAGGATGCAGAAGGTGGGCAGGATACAGGTAAAAACGTCCGCGACTGGCACACTAAGAATAGCCTTCCTGAACACCGTTCTTCATTCATCTAATCTTTTCTAATTGCATTTAAGAGCATAACTTCTACTGCTATTGTGATTAAGTATTAAAGTCTAATTATATGAAACCTTTTTCTAGTTTCTCATTTACATCCCAGATTTAATACGTTTATAATGTAGAGCTTACAATTACGTATTTAAAAATGAAGATTTAGCTTTATTAGCTTAAACACGCTTGTATCTTGCAATACCAGCACTTTTTAAAAAAAAGCTTGATACAGATTATATTTAAATAAATAAATCTAGAGAAGCTGTGGACCGGCACAAATTAGTTTTAAATATAATTTCACGCTGCATTCATTCTTAAAGGTAGAATATTTTATATTTAAATTTAATGTTTTAATATTACTCTGTAAAACGAATTTAATTGCGTTCATATTAATTATAAATCAAGCAGAAAATTAAATGAAAGTTTGCCTCTACCTTTCTCTTAATCCCTTCTTATCTATAATCTATTAGTTAAAATAATAATATGCTTTAATTTTCATTCTTGTATCGACATTTATTGTTGCACCATGAAAATAAATAGTAATATTATAATTATGTTTCTAATATACCTACATATTGATTTTATACTACATGTATTATTAGAACGTAAAAAATTACAACATTTTTTATTATAGGCAAGTGTAACTGTAGAAGTATCGATTACATTTTTTTCTGTATTATCAGTTACAGTTTTTGCAAACGCGAACGAAATTATCGACAGGCCTTTTTTAATCCAACTAACCACAGAGTACTTCAGTAAAGCGACGATCATACTCGTACATAGGGAGACTCCTTCCCCCTGTTCATAATGAAGCGTGTAGTATTTTAATCTCACAGCCTTTGATGGACGTCTAATAGTAATGTTTTAGTACAAAGCTCTGCTCCTACATGCATTTTGTATTGCAAAACTTTCTAGGCATGCCAACATTGAACGTTAATCATCTCTTATAACCGGTTAGCTTAGCTGAATCAATCTTAGCGACCTTGCGCTGAAGAAATAACCTACGGCGTTCTAATATTTTCTCTTTAAATGCCGCCGAGTATTAAGACTAAGACTATTAACGACTAGCATTACATCTGGCTTTTGCTTCTGATCAATCATTATTCATGAACGAGTAAAGTAGTACGATAGACTAGAGTAGTGTTTACTCGTAGTATGTACATAGTAGTTAATTAATAAAATGTTTTTAACTTGTCATTTCGAAATAATATTTTTCGAAAATTCTAACAATTTTTCAATACAATCCTTTTCCCATTATAAAAAATTGCAACGCAAATATAATTTCTAGGAAGTTAAAGATTTTTATTTAGTTACATAATCAGATTTCCGTTACATATTCTCCATTTAAACTCAAAGAGCGGACATCCGACGTAGATAGAGCAAACTGGAAGTATCTTGGTAGCAAATAATTAAGTTTAGTGATGTATTGAATTAAAATATAACATCACTATCATAACAGAGTATTTTTACTTAATTTTCGCATTGAAAACTAAAGTTTGACAGAAAGAAACATAATATGTTTATGTTTTAGGCGATTTGTTAATAAATCCTTGACCTTCTTATTTACTTTAAGCTATTATTCAAGGCAGGCTAAAGAAATCATAAAAAAACGTTCTTGTTATTTAGTATAATATCCCGTCATAATATTCGACGAGACGTTCTTCGCGTCTAAGCGCCATTAGACGTTAACGACGTCTTTAATGTAAATAAATAAGGCACTCTCCTAAGATTTCCAAACTTTAGAGATTGCCAAAGTTTAATATAAATTATTCATACTTCTGTTTGTTACCTCTATAACGCAAAGTGTCGGGTCGATGTTTTTTGTCTCTTCATATTGAAACATATTTCTATACAGTTTCATCGGTTCTCTCAGACTTTTTATCTGCTTTTTTGAATCTATACTAATACCTATCATTAAATTTGTTTGCGTTTATTCTGAACGCTCTAATCTCAGAACTGCTAATCCGATTATAAAAAATCTTTTTGTTCCGTCCGTTTATTGAGGTAGCTTATAGAGTATATAATATAACTATGTATATATTATATAATCTACCCATTCATACCCGTGTGAAGCGATGATGAGTTCCTAGTAAGATATAGTTACTCCTTAGGCAGCGCCTAATTTAGTCAAATTTAGTTCCTAACCTATCTCTGTAGAAAATCTCATTTAAATTCATTCAATATTTTACGTTAAAGTTTCGAAAAGAAACCCACTAACAAACCTTTTATTTAATACTTTCTTAGATTTACGCGAATATTTGACATTATAAATAAAACTATCTTTTCATATAAATATTTACATTTTCAAACTTTCATTTTTAATATTAGTGTTTTCAAATATCTGGTTTAAATCTTGCGCTCGCCTAACCTTAATTTTTAAACCTTTTTCTACCTCGCGAGACTTAAGCATCATTGCCGGAGACACGAAGCACCCAGCAAACCTCCGCTGACCTATATCTAGAAATAGAAATGATCGCTCCGATTAACAAATCTCTTTATCTCCCTTGTGATTTTGTTATGTAAAAAGCTCAGGTAGGTTTTAATTTTTACCCTTAAGAAAATGCCTCCCTTTTTTTAAATATGAAGCATTTATTTTTCTTACAAAATGAAAACCAACTCAAAATTTTATTAATAAGATGCTCTTATAAAAAAGGCAGTGAAACAACAATATTAATAGTTCTTATCATAATATTATTTATGAATTTATTTGCATACTGAAACGAGTTTGATATTTCGGAATTCGGAATTAGTAAACACTTGTGTATCTTGGAACTAAAAAAGATTATTTTTATAAGGAAAATTCAAATATATGTAAGATATTTCTTTTAATTAATGATTTGAACGACACAATTAAAACACGATTGTGTTTCTCTGTAAAAAACAAAAGATTATTCTAACACCTTTTAATAATATATAATGTACATATAACATAAAATTAAATCGAAATGAATCGTAAATCAAAACAGATCTTTGAGACTTTACCTGTAAAAAACAAAAGAAACGACATTCAATGTATTTAATTCCGATGTCGATTTCCAAATCAAAGCTAATATATTTAAATTAACCAAAACTGATTTTTAAAAAAATGCGTTCTCCCGAATATAATACAATATTCATTATAGACTATGACTCGACCACAGATTACAAATATAGAATCAAGATAAAATATATTCTATGACTATGCTCTAACACAGTGACAATTTTAAATATTATGTAAAATTAAATTAAAGAAAATTATATTTTTCTTTACATATATATAATTACATACCTATAGGTATTACAAATCCTAAAACCATGTAATCGTTCCTTTCATTCTTATTTCAAGTGGAGCGCATTTAAGATTTTTCAAGTGACTACCCTTATCCGTGAGTGTTAAAGCTCTACTCTGGTATGATTGTTCAAATACGAAAGATGCTTATAAGTAGGTACTACTCCGTACTATAAGTACTTAAACGCCTCGTGAAATGACAGTTCATTCAATAAATTTCATTTTTTATCGTATTTCATTGTGTATTACATATAAATATATACATTATACATTATGCTTTTGTATAAGCCTAAGTATGTTTGATTTTGATAAATTAAGTTACTGATGTAAATATGTATATATTAAAGTAATTATGTTACAACATAGTATATAAAAAATCGTAGACATTACACAAATAAATATATGTATAACCTTTGATATTATAATTAAAATTGACAAATAATGTTAATAATTAATCATCATCTTTATCTAAGTTAAAACACGGCAACTGCTAAACAAAGGCCTCAAAAATAAATAAATTACATAAGTATTAATATAACAAAGTTTTCCCCAACCATATCTAACATGCCTCTGTATCTCCATTTCTCAAGAAAATAGCTATTATAGCGAAAGAGAAACTTGCTAAGCGATAAATAAACAGTCATTGGTGTCAAGGCTCTTGTGCGTGGACCACCATGCTTATATTGTATAGTACAATTATTATTATTTATATTATAAATTACATAATTCATTTCAAAACGAATACTTTGTTAATATTATTTCCGAGTATTTTAATTAATAGTACTATGTATATATATTTTATTAAAAAAGTAAATATAGATAACATTTTTCAAAGTTTTAGTTTAAACTTTACTAGAGAAGCCGCGGGTTCCGCTAGTAAATATATATGACAAATTATATCCTAAAATCTTCCCCGAGAACCATTCTATCCACTAGTGAAAACAGCATGAAAATCGGTGCAGTAATTATTGAGTTTATTGCGAACAGACAAACAGACGCGGCGGACGACTTTGCTTTATAATACGTAATGATTACGATGGCGATATAACTTATAGAAATTGGACCTACATTATAAAGCATTACTAATACCCTAATTTCACTTGATAATAACTCTACATTTATTGCGTATTTCGTAGGTGTTAAATACTTATTGAAATACCTATAGTTTGTGATATTTTTTGCTGTAACTCGTGTATAAGTACTTATATATTTTTTCTGTTAGTATGAAAAAGTGTTAAGTGATATTCAGGAAATGTAGCAAATTAGTACAATTTATTCAATTTTATCAGTTATTATCTCATTAATTTTAGTCTACAATGTAGTTCAGAGGCACTGCTGTGGGATCGAGTTACGCTTATTAACACAAGTAGGCGGTTCCCGAGAAACTGACTTGAATTACTATTAGCATTCTTTGAAATATTCAATAGAAACGAGATATTGTGTTTTGAATTATATTTGCTGAATCGGTAGTTTTTAAATAATAAATAGAGCTTTATAAGTTTTTCCACGACGACGACGGCGGTTTTTGACGACACGTTTGGCGCAGTTTGTATCGACCATACTTTCTTGCTCCAGCGGTCGCGGGTTCGAGTCCCGCTGGGGGCATTCATTTGTTAAACTCGGATGTTTGTACTCCAGTCATGGGTGTTTATATTTATAATATGTATGTATTTCAATTTATATATGTAGTATATCGTCTATCTGGTATTCGTAACACAAGCCTCGTTGCTTACCACGGAACTAGATGACACTGTGTATAACAATGTCCCAAAATATTTATTATTTACTAGCATTTCCCGCGGCTTCGCACGCTTTGTAAAGGCTAGAAACCAAATTCTTTCTGAGTCGCACGGTGTGGTACATCGCAGAACTAACGCCCGCCCTTCCCGTTTTTGTAAGATTTTTCATTGATGCTCCGCTCCTATTAGTCGTAGCGTGATGTAATATAGCCTATAGCTTTCCTCGGTTAACGAACTATCCAACAAAAAAATAATATTTTTAATTCGGACCAGTAGTTTCTGAGATTAGCTCGTTCAACCAAACAAACAAACTTTTCAGCTTTATAATATTAGTAAAGATTATTTCCAATACAATACCAGAATTACATTATTGCATGTTTCAATAGATCTTATTTTTTGATTGTGGTTAAATTTTCTAGTTTAATATTTGCTTCGATACGTCAAATACATAATAAATAGTTTGTTAATAATTCAGATTGGGTGGTGGATATGATGATCGATTTGGCCTGGAGTTCTTGATAGGTTATTAAATCCGTTGCTGAGGAAAAATAGACAAACAATCATAGTAATGTTTATTGATCATGTACTATGAAAAAGAAATATTAGCATTGGCTCTTTCATTATTCAGGATATGGTGACATCGATTTGTTGAATAAGTGCCTAAATCATTTTTATTACAGTATATATTATATATAATTTGTCGATACGTAATAGCCTTTTATGTATGCATTGTTTTTAACCGACTTCATTAGAGATATGTTTTAGTATAATATTTTTTTTTTATTTCTTTTTTACTTATTAGGTAATATGCTTTAAATTTTAATCAGTAACTGATATCTAGTTATTATAATAATATTATTAATAAATAATCAGTACTAATAACCAATAACGTTAACTTACATTTATTATTGACTGTAAAATATGTATCTTGCAATTGCTTTGTTATAATAATTAACTTTTCCTCGCTTCACTTATTGGAATAAGATTAAATCTTCAGTCAATCAGTAAAATATGTTTTCGCTGAAGCAGTACAAGTGGGCATCTTGACTACACGTTTTCAGGTCACCTCATTAACTTCTCTTAAGTCAGTAAATTACTAGGTAGAGCTTCTTACTGAGATGTTTAATTTGATAAATAAATATTTTAATTTTAAACTGGCCAGCTAAACTTTTTAAAGTTCTCTTAACATTTTTACTATTATTGCACCAAATCAATATGCTTATGCATATTACATCTTTTGCATGCTACTCCTATGATCTGAATTAACATAGACTACTTTTCGGCCTAGTTCATATATCTACTAAATTCAACTAGGAAGCTTTTCTAAAGCATAGTTACAAAGTAATCATGTATGAAAATTCGTATGAAATTTGACAAGCTCATTAAATTTTAATGGCAGGACGCGGTTTCTGGCAACGTACCAACGTCTAAAGCCGCTCTTTAAGTTTGCATCAAGATTCATGATAGAGTCGTTTCATTTTCTACATCAAAGGCTTTACTATAAAGAAGGAGCAAGCTTACAACTTACGGGTTTATTGAGTCGGCTTTCAATACATAGAGCCAGTTTTTGTCCTTTTCTTATTAAATTCATATTTGTCAAGGGTTCAAAACATGTACTTTATTCAAATAGACTTTTACAAGAAGTTTTAAAGGGATAATGACCATAACAAATATTATAAATTATAGTATACTAGCTGACCCGGCAAACGTAATTTTAAAATACCTTTTCAAATCAATGAATCAAAATTAAAGTATTAATAATAAATACCCGAATACTTTCAAAAGTGGCTCATGTTATGTTCATTGTTCAATTAAAATACAATTGAACGCCTACGGATTAACCTATTTACCTCGATTCTAAAGCTCAATAGGATTTGACAAACCGTTCTACGAATAAAATCCATGTTACCTTTTGTACCATATAATTAAATTCAGAGCCGAAATTTTGATGTAAGTGATATCGAGTTAATATATTAAAATGGTTAAGTAGATTTTTTTTGTTATTATTTTCTTTCTTTGAAAATTTACCGCTTAATTAAAATATTTTTAAAGAATTGCCAACACTAGTAAAGTTATAAGATACTTAAAACTTAGTTAAACAATCGGTACAGCTTTATGCACAGCTTTTAATAATAGAAACGACATTTTTCACCCTCTATTGCTATGTAAAATAAGTTCGTTGAAACATTCTTTTTGATAAATCCCACACAACATTCATTGGCTCAGTTCCAAGGAAAATGAAATCGACCCTTGTATTGGAAAGACGGGTAAGTACTTGTTTATCCTTCAACCAACTTTTCTTTGGTCACATTTTACTGGGGACAGGCAAAATGTAATCAGACTTTATCGAAATAAGTTTCTTCAAGAGATTTCTCTAAAAGTACGTATTGAAAAAACTATACTTACATATCATATACTTATTTGAAGTATAATTATATAGCCATCTAGACGTCGTTATAGCGTAGACTTGGCAACTTATGTGTTTGGTGGTAGTGAATTATACTTGCCCTTAAATTGTCTGGTGTCTTTGAACTCAGATTTAAAATGTAAATTTAGGAACAATTACCAAAAAACGAACAAATAAGATTAATTATTAAATATTAACTTAATTTAAAATAAATCTTTCGTCAAAAAATAATATTTTTAAAATAACACGCATCTTTATCTAATTTTAAATTTTATTTCTTTGTCCAGTAAATATGATCACTGTAATAGCAATTTCTCTTAGCTTTTGCTTTATTTAACGATAAAACGCTTTCTATTCGTATCTATAAAAACCGTGAACTCTTACTATAAAACCGATTACATACCTCGTTATTAAGCTGCCATATAATTGTTATTTATTGCAATTCAATGTAAATTATTTCATTTTGTAAATAATTCACTAATAAATAGAAGCTTGATTTATTAATATCAGAATATTAGTAAGAACTTTTTTTAATAAAGCGGCATTTCGTTTAACTAAAATAGAAACAAACCTATGAAAGACAAACAAACACACACACAAGTTTTTTGACAGACACATTCAAACCGCCAAAAAAATAAAAAGAATTATTAGCCACAACTTTCTTAATATACCATGTTCGTGTCTGGAATTCAAAATAGAAAACATTGAAATTAAATTGATTATTCTTAACAGAACGTACTGCTACATTAATAAGTTAAATTAAACACGATGTAAGCGCAAGGGAGGTGGTTTAATCTGTCAACCGGCCATATTGCGCTCGTTCCAGAGCCATAATTTAACATTTGAAAAAGGAATATGGTCTAATCGGCGCTTGCGCACCATTCAGTTCCGCGTTCGTCCAGAAATAGTACTGGATCGCCGCATTCCACATTTGTCCGCAACCTGCGTACGTTTCGGCATTTCTCAACAGATATATCATCGATATTCTAATGCTTACACAAAATGGATCTTCTTATAGAATTTTATATCACTCATTAATTTATCAATGATCAAAAATCTAGAAACAGTGAACCATCGTATGAGTTTTTTTAATTGACTTTACTTTATAACTTATATATGTAGTATATCAACTATCTGGTAGCTGTAACACAAGCTTCGTAGCTTACCACGGAACTGGATGGCGCTGTGTGTAATAATGTCCCAACATATTTATTTACAATTTTTTTGTCATGTAAGTTTTACAATGATTAGTTTATTATGTCATTTGTTTTCACTGGAAAGATTAAAATCAAAGTAACACTTAAAATATCATTAAACTATAATCTATAGTTAGTAAATAAGAAAATAACGACAATTTGTGTTATAAGCTCTTCATGTTGACGTCGAAAGTTATATTGCCCCACTTTAATATTATGTAGGTTGTAAATGAATTATGCAAAAATACTAGATCCATTATCGAAATAGACAAAAATTTATACTGATGTTATTCTAGACATAAAAATATTACAACTTCCTTCCTTTCATTCATCAAACAACTCCAAAAACGTGATTTACGAGCGATCATTTCTCACGCTATCCATTCAAAAGTTTACTTTTTCAGGTGTTTTAATAGTTTTATTATTTCATTTATTAAAATGAGGCAAAATTTACTTTAGGTAACTTGAAAATAGGTTAGCTGTTATTTATCTGTCGTAAGCCTTAAGTATTAAAATCTGCTCTTTTCTTTGTGAATTTCTTTCCTTGTAAAAATATAAAAGGTTTTATTTAACACATAGGAAGTTGTATTTTTCATTCTGCTACAGTAAACACTCGAACGGACTTCAGAGAGGGTAATTTTATTGTGTGCACATGCGTGAAGCGACCCTCTTTGATGTTGCCCGGAACCATGAGCTAGCGGTACTAGATGTGACAAATACTGTATTTTTATTGACAAGAATACATACAATCAATACAATTCTAGTAAGTCATTTTTTATTAGTAACATAATTAAGTTTCCCTTTAGCATAGATTATTAGGTACCCACTAACAACAATTTGGTTATATAAAATAAAATATGTAGCTAGTGTCTTGTCCTGACTATGATAAGAAAATTAAAATTATATAAAACAAATATAAGTTTGCAAAGCTAAGATTAAGTTTTAGAATTTTCCATAACGAATTGAATCATAGAACAAACTAACGGCTTACTAGAAGAGTTCCAAAATATGTATAAATAAAATATATAAATTATAATAGATCCAATGAATCAAATTCAGCATCATTGACTTAGTTTAGCTTTAGATTTTGTTTTAATCTTTCTTACACACTCTTTATAAACTATGACACATTTTAAGATACACCAAAGCTTTTATTTGTTAGAAATACTTCACAATGTCATTTGAAGTTTTTGCACACCAGCAACTGTATACTGTCGTTAGTAGGTACTTTTTGCTTAGTACTTCTCTTTTCCGAGGCTATATAATGTAAAAACCAATACTATTGATTATCTTATTTTATGTTAAAAACTGTATATAATTCCTATATGTAAATACTACAAAGACTTTAATTTCAAAGTTGTAATAGGTACTTTGATATAGGGAGAATGTTTCACACAACTGTAGTTGCTCTTATTAACCACATTCGAATATTTTATGGCCAATATAAACATTTGCCTCAAGCGAGAATTGACACCGACCAAAGATTCCGAAATATGCAGTATCATACACAATTACACCAATTTGCGTCATCAGAACGATTGATCGTAAACGGTTTTCCTACACACGGTACAGTCTAAGTAAGAAATTTATATACAGTTAGTTATATAAGAATGTGGCACTATATTATATTTGGATGTGCTTAGTTATAGTCTTATCTTGTTTAATAACTACTAGCTTTTCCCGCGGCTCTGCCCGCGTTCTAAAGACTGCAAACCAAATTTGTAGATTTTATATATTACTGGAGAAGATGTTTTAACTGTTAGTATGTGTAGATTTGTCAGAAATGAAATATTTTTCTGCAGTAAAAAGTTCTATATGTTACCCAGATAACCAGCTATCATCATATCAAATTTTATTAAAATGTGTCTAGTAGTTTTCTCGTAATGTGGTCCGACAGACAATAATTCTAAAAACTATAAATTCGGTCTCAATTTTCCCAAAAGAATTACTTTTGGGAAAATTGAATGTAGAGATTCGACTAAGTTAGAATTTGATCATAATGTATTGTAATTATAGAGGTCGAGATTAATGATTCGGGTATTACTGAGCTGTGTTAGACACTACTAACTACGGCAAGTTTTATTATATAAATTGAAACTTTTTAGTATATCAGTAACTTTCTAAAAGCATCTGTAAAGGTTTTAATGCAATTAAAACAGAATTTTATTATCTAAATGCTTCCGTTGTTTCATAAAAAGCGTGAGATTTGTTTAAAAAAAAACTATAGTTCAAATGGATTATATTTTTAAAAAAATTTCTACACAAACAACACTAAAGCAAGAACGTTCCTATGTAATAGATAACCGCAACTTCGTTCGAAAGATGCTATTTCTGAACGCATTGAATTACCACCGATGTCGAATGAAATTGGTTTGTTTTGATTTCGAAATCGTAATGTATAAATTTAATTGCTAGCTTTAGTGCCTAAATACAATTAATACATTAATCAGACAATACGTGTTTGTGAAAGTAATATGTTTACTTAATAGTGTGTAGAAGAAATATAGGAGTAAAAAATATTTTTATGTTATTTTAATAACTTACATATTGTAAGTACCTACCTACCTGAAATTACAAATGATTAATCATTAGTACCAAATGGCTATATAAAAAAATGGAACATGTGTTTCTCTTTTACCTATATTGAGGGTATGTATGCTTAGTTTAATACAGAGGGTATGTATGCTTAGTTTAAAACTACGCAACAGATTTTGATGCGGTTTTTAATAGATAGATTGATTGAATATAGCGGATCCCGCGGCTTCACTCGCGCTAGATATATGGACGAAACCAAGCGAGGATAATTTGCTGTAATTTATATTTAGGTATATTGTTGAAAGAACTTCTATACATTTTTTGTTATTTGATAAAAGCTTCTTAAGAAAACATAGGCGCCGATTGAGAAACATGCCAAACATTAAAGCCGCTCACCTTGACTGACGCTCAATAATATGTTATTTACACTGTCAGTGTTTATTTACTAACCAATCGAGAGATCTCACAGAACTATGTAACAAATATATAAAGTTTATATCAAGTGTATATAAATCTATTCAAAATAGTGTAAAAAAATTGCAATGGCGCAAAAACTAAGAGTAAAAATATATTTTAATAAAGATTTTCATTTTATATGCCGACACGCTAACCCTACTTGCTGTCGCGAGTTCGAGTCAAGCTGGGGGCATTCATTTGTTGAGCACGAATGTTTGTCGAAATGTCGACTCTAGTCATGGGTGTTTATATTTATATAATAAGTATGTGTTTATCTTAAAAAAATTATTTAGTATATCAACTATCTGGTATCCGTAACATAAGCCTCGTAGTTTAACACGGAATGTAATAGCGCTGTGTGTTATAATGTCCTAACATATTTATTTACTTATTTCGCACAATACATTTTCCATTGTAACCTAATATTTGGAAATAAGCTGCCTATAAAGCCCCGGGAAAAAGCATTTCATATTGGTATGAAATGGTTCGATTAAATATCGATTGTATTGTAAAGGTCAGCAAGCTTTTTAGAAATAACAATATCTATAAAGGAAAGTGATGTCGTGTGTGATATGACTATCGGTGACCCGATATTGTTGTAAATGTGCTTTCATTATGGAACTTTTTAATGCATTTTATAAAAGCTTGTAAATCTAAACTTCCGCCATATACAAAGTGGAATGTCAAACAAACGCCACTTACACCAAAGTAGAAAATAAAGAGGAAATTTTTTAGTTTAATTATAGATCTATTAGTATAGGTAGGTTATGAATATAAACTGATCCACATGGAAAACTCATGGTAATTTCAAGTAAACCATTTATTTTTAAATGATGAAAATATTTTGTTTTTCAATGTTTGATGATGATGTTGATTAATTAGGATTGGCACTTGTTTTTAGAAGTAAAGTCTACCTAACTGATTAATGGCTTACATCGGCTGATATTTCATTCTTCGTGACATTTATGTACCTATTATAATTGTATCTAAATACTAAAGTAAATTTTAGCTTAATTATTCCTACTTTTTCTATATTAGGTAGGTACTTCATTTAAAAACCGACTAAAAAGTTTCTGACTGTATAAAATATATTATATGATGTATGTATTTGGTCCTATATTTTCATCACTAATTCTTATATTTTAAAAATACAAATGTACTTATAATATTTTCGTTCATTTTCCCGTTGAAACAGCTGATTGTTTGCCTCACTGACCTTTTTTGGTAAATAATGCCATTGGTACACTAATAGACGCTAACTGTGTTCCACACTACTATAACAGATATTTAATATGTCTTGCAAACATCTTTCAAGACGTCCTAAATATGCTCATGGTACTTCCTTTACACGACTAACATACAACAAAATTATAACATTAAACAAAAACTAACAATATTTGTAAAGTATTCCACTAATTATAATTCAACATGGCTACTACTTAGATATCTTATTTTATTTTTGTAAAGAAATATTTGTTCGAGTTTCCACTGTGCTCTAATCTTTTTTCTGTTAGTTCATGAAAAAAAATGTAATTGATATGTCATTAGTAAAGACGTAAATATACAAAAAATTAGTTTCACATACTAACTACAAGGAAAATGCTAGCGCGTGTACATAATATGAACATCTTATGTTAGAAGAACAATAGGTATAAGATGGCAAGGACAATTCATAAACACGTGTACTACGTCAGTGATGCATAGGAATGCTAATTATTAGACTTCAGAATCATTTATTGAAAATTATCACGAGAAAGACAGTGGTAGCCCAGTGGTTTCGCGCTACTTGATAATCGAGTGATGCGGGTTCAAATCTAAGTTTCGAATATATGATATTTTCATGTGTGAATCATTTTTAACATGATTATTGATTACCACTTGTCTTACGGTGAAAGAAAAGATCGTGAGGAAACCTGCATGTCTCAGAGAGCTTAGCAAGTTTTCGAAAGATGTGTGAAGTCCGCCATTCCGCATTAGGCCAGCGTGGTGCCAGCTGTGAGACTTTAAAAGCAAAAATACAAATTTGAGGGGTAATTATTTTAAGTAGGTATTTAATTTCATCTAAAAATGTATTATTTTAGTATATCGATAGTTTTAATAATAAGCTTTAGAACAAATTGATTTAAAACCACAAAAGTTATTATTAAAATTAATATGGATTTTCCGTTATTGTTTTGTAAATTATAGAAAGATGAGCAGCATTATAATGTTATTAACAATAGCATAATTTATTGATTTATAGTGTAATTTTCCACTCGAAAATATTTTTGAATTGGGGTCACAGATTAGACTATTATACTCGAATAAAATCAATTTAACAGACATTGACGCAATTTGCCAATTTAAGATCCTCGAGTTATTTACAATCTATTTAGTCAGTAGGTACTTATACATACTGCATGCATAATATTATATATAGTACCTACTTAAAAAAATCAAACTCTTCTGTTCTGCACTTTTCGGATTATTTTTTAAAGAAATACATGTTAAGATAAACTTACTTCTACAAAAACTAGGATGTAGGTACGTCAATAATAAATATTATCAAAAATAACAAATATATAACGAATTCCTTATACACATAGATACATATTTTATTGCTAACACGAGCAGTGTACCTTTTAAATAATATTTGACGACACGTTTGACTCAGTTTGTAGTGACCCTACTTGCTGCGCCAGCGGTCGCGGGTTCGAGTCCCGCTGAGGGCATACATTTGATGAGCATGAATATTTGTACTCCAGTCATGGCTGTTTATATTTATGATATAGATATTTAAGGTTAAATATGTAGTATATCAACTATCTGGTATTCGTAACACAAGCCTCGTAGCTTAACACGAAACTAGATAGCGCTGTGTATATAATATATTTATTTATTTCGTTAATATTTGTAAATAATTACTTACAAGTATAACATTATACAGTTATCAATACATTGAATATATGTAAGCAATTATGTACGAAGATTTTGTATTACGATAAACATGTCGTGCATCTTTAAATACGGCGTGATTATTGGACTGAAATGTATAAGTACGTTATAAGAAAATAATAGTTTGCATGATAATTTAATCGTGTTAAGTAAAACATTGACGAATTATTCAGTCCTTATCCAATAATAGCGGAAGGCCAGCAAAGGAAACTTCCTTTTCAATTGTTATTCCGTAAACGACGTGACAATCAAAACCGTTGGATCATTATATAACTGTCGTTGTGAATGAATCAAGGTGTTAGAGCTGTAAATATTGTTTCATTTAACTATAACGGTTAGGAACCGCAATAGTAAAGTTAAAGAGGAAAAAAACATGTATTAGTTAATTGGATGGATAGTAAGTAAACTATAGTTGTTTTTATAAGTCTAACTAAATACAATAAGTGCAAGGTATCTTATTGACAGGTCATCTTTTTGTCATACTCGTAGTATTAAAAATAGATGATTCATTTCGAAAATATTAATAATGGATTCATATTATCAATAAGAAAACAAAAACATATGAATGTTGTAGGCAACATCTTGTATTTTATGTATTTTTACATACTTCATAGGTCCTAATCAGACCCAAAGTTTTTGTTAGTGTCTCTATACTTTTATTCAGTTGTTAGGTAAGAATTTTAATCTAATACACATCACATTAACAAATACTGATGATGATGATGAAATTTTAAGAGCGAATTGGTGGTGTTTTTATAATAAACAACTCTACATTTCTACACAACACATTTGAATGAAATTCTTAATGTGTAAAATATTTTTTTTTAATTCCCTTATTACACATGGCGTCTATTTTTTCAGCCTTTTTGAACACTAGCACAGCCTGTAATCTATATCAGGATTATTTAATATTATTTAAGATATAACGGCTAAACAAATTTGAATGAAATTTAGTACGCAAGTAGACTTAAACATAAGCTATTGTTAGTAAAAAAATTTGTCAAAATGTTTTTAAGCAAAGCCATTAAAAAATTTATTAAAAAATTATATAATTTTCTGGTAACTCGTAAAAAAAGAGTGATAATTATATAAAAAAATATATCAATCAAAACGTTTTGATATTAATTTTTTTCTGTTTAAATAATAATTGAATGTAAGTGAATTATGTAAAATTAATAGAATATCTTCAGTAAGTGATGTAAGCGGTAAGTTTGGACCACACGTGTGGTTGCGACTTACTATTTATAGGTTGCGTTGATACGCTGTTTCCGCTACTCTTACCGACAAACGGTTCATGGTTCATTTAAATTAATTTTGTGTGGATGGGTTAAAGAAAAAGTGCAATATATACCTAAGTAATAAAAATAGTTAATTTTACTAAAACAGTAGAAGGCCAGAGGTAACCGAGTGAAGCGAGTTGAAATAATGGGTATCACAACTCTGATATTTTAATGTGCGAATCATTTTCCAAAGCTTATAATTAGAATTTGTCTTAATAAAAAGGAAAACATGGCGAGGAAATCTGCATGTCCGAGACCAAGTAAGTTTTCAAAAAATATGTGCAGTCCGTCGACCCGCATTTGGTCAGCATGGGATCCCCCTCGTATTGCAGGGAGGCCATTACCCAGCAGTACAGGACGTTAAATATGTATATGTATAGTTAAAAGAACCTAAAAAATAAGTGAAAACAGTTGATAATTGTTGGAAGATGACATAAGCTTCCTTTTATCCACTGCATTTTACTCAAAAATATTTACGGCCAAATATCATAACAACATTTATTAAAGACAAAAAAATACTATCTGTAGAGTAGAAGTTATTGGCGTGCGTAAAACGTTGGTTGAAAATAAAGCAATAATTCAAGCTCAAAGCTCAAAATTCAAAATGAAAACACGTACAAAGTAACAGGCTACACGTAGTACATTCCGTTAACAGTAACGCAGTCATCCAATTGCAGTTAATCCTTTGGAATGCGTTGATAACGTCGTGGGTGGGAGGCTGACGCCCTATGATGCGATTACCGGGACTGCTTCGTAGTAGTCTGCATCGTGCTTTATAGCGATTATTAGTGCATGGATAAAGTTCCTGTTACACAAAGCGCTTATAAATTCACTTTTGCATATAACTTTGTATAGATCAGTTCAATGCGTGTAGTATGTACCTACATGTTTAATATAAATGTATGTATGTACATATTATGTCTAATGCTAATACTAGCATGTCCCGGGACTTCGCACGCGTTCTAAAGACCGGAAACCAAATTCTTTGTGAGTGGCTCGATACGGTACCTCACAAAACTAAAGCCCGCCCTTCCCGTTTTTGCAAAATTTTTCATTGATGCTCCGCTTCTATTAATATAGTGATGTAATATATCCTATAGCTTTCCTCGATAAACGGACTATCCAACACAAAAATATTTTTTCAATTTGGACCAGTAGTTTCTGGAATTAGCGCGTTCAACCACAAACATACAAACAAACAAACTCTTCAGCTTTGTAACATTAGTTTAGATTTATGTATGAACTATGAAGTACCTCCATAGTCTATCTAATCAAGTCCTGAGTATTCAATGTTAGATTACGTAGGTACAAACTTTCATTGCATTTTTATAGTAGCGTTTATTATAGATAACGAAAGATAAGTTTTGATTGTTTTAAAATAATAGTTGTTCTAACTTAAAAATATAGTTTTATAAATATTTATCTCTCTTTTCACATAACAAGAAAGCCTTATATTATCAGCATCAAATTGCAAGCCTATAAATTAGGTTCAAAACAATAAATATGTCAGAAGGAGTGTAGGTGGCTTGCACATTGTATTCGTAAATGTTTATGAATTGTATAAATAGGAATCATAATAAATATATATACTATATACTATTTATCTTACTTCGTCTATCGTCTGCATGGTATTTACTACATATTTTAATATATAAGAGCGAAAGGTCACTCAATTACTAACTCGTTACGAATTATCGAATACCGCTTGACAAATAAAGATGAAATTTGGCAGTGAGGTAGTTTTTAATACTCGTAGTGAGTAAACGTCCGTATGGATGGAATGGATTTTGAGACAGGGCCGAATTAAGGAGGCCTATGGGCTCTCGCAAGTTTATATCAAAGTCCTTCATTTTTTGTGATTTTTTTTTAAATTCGGCAGGGAGCACGCAGGGACAAATCCAAACGAAGCGAGGGTGAAACGCTAGTATGAATATAATTTCTTTATTACTAAAAAATAATAATAAACAATTTAATACAGAATATAGCGTATCCATTAAAATGTATTATTACATTCTCTAATAAATTATATAATGTAACGTATACGAAGAAATATAAATTTCATTGGTTATAAAGGCCACGAAATACCTGATATACTGATATAGGGCCTTTATTGAATAAGCCGTGATAAATTTGATTTTCCCGCACATGAAATAGCTCTGATATATAGACCTGCTCCTCTCTGTTTGTCGTTTTTAGCCTGCGATTAGGCTAAATAAATACATATTCTATAGTTTTTTCTACACAAACTTACGAATAAGTAAAACTAGCAATACCCGCGGCTCCACCCTCGTTCTAAAAACAGTATATTGAGTTTATACTTTATAGTCTATAGGGTTGTTACTGAAATTTAATAAGAATGTCATGGGTTATCCTACTATAAATTACTATGTTACATAAATATAAGTAAAAAAATCACGTATTTAAGTAAATTTTTGATATTTTTGATACGTTATTGAGGTTAGTATCTATAGATTTCTCAGAAATGAGATATTTTCCTGCAGTAAAAAGTATCCTATATATTGACCAAATTTCATCAAAATCCATCCATTAGTTTTGCCGTGATGCGGTCACAGACAGACAGACAAAAATTCTAAAAACTATAATAATAGATTCGGCCTCTGTATCGTTAATACTCACTGTTTAAATTGGAATATCCAAAAAATATTTAATGTAGGTATATCAGAATATAATTATTATGTTTATAAATGTATAGATATTTATTTTTCGTACAGCGTTATTTTAGATTTAACCATACTGACATTAAGTTTTGTAAGCTATACTTAAAGTTTCGGTTACGAGATCAAATGGAATTTTGCAATTCGACAGCCATATAGCGTAGGCGAATGTATTAGGTGTCTAAGAATACATGCTACTTTTGTTGATGGATGTTCTTAGTAAACGTGACAGTTATTGTTAATTTATAAGTAATACTACGTTTTATGTAAGTGTATATTTCCGTTGACTTAAAAATACTATATTATGTACTATATGCACTGTATATAAGAAAAACTTAGTACTAATAAAACCTATTTCTTAATGACAGCAGCTAGAATTTAGATCCAAAGTTGATCATCTTTTAATATTCTTAAAAAATGTTTAAGAATGTTATTTCTTCTTTAAAGCTTTTGAATCTGCTAAAATTTTCAACTTTTACGTATTTTATATTTTTAGAGCTTTTTTACTTAGGAAGAACTTTAGGAATTACTTTGTAAGTTATCAACTTAATAAATGAATTTAAGTTTAATGAAAAGAATATAATATCTATATTCTATATATACTTTACATTTTTAAAATTCATAACATCAATGTGTTTCAATTAGTCAGAGCGAACAGATGGAGTCCATAACACAAAATCTTACAAATACATACCTACGCGAGTTAAGTAGAAATTTAAAAATAAAACTCATAACTTCACATCTCTTCTAACGCGATAAACTAAATATATACTTATAACTACCGACTCACCCTTGCTTCCCTCGGATTCTTCCCTAGATTTAGCGCGAGCGAAGCTGCGGGTTTAGCTAGTATCTTTAATAATTGTATCCTATGTGATATTCTGATGTACAAGCTATATTATTGTAAAGTTTCTTTAAAATCCATTCAGTAGTTTTATTTAATAATTAGTAAAATTATAGCAATGGCTTCATTCTAGAAAATTTATTTTAGAAGAAAGGATTTTAAATAAAAAAATATGCATCTTTAATGATATTATGTATATCTTTTACTTCACATTTTACACTCCTCAGCTTTTAAGGTCGGATATGTAAAAGCTGTGTGTGAATTAGTGGAAAAAATAGTGATAACAAAGTAAGGTTTTGCATATTAGCCAAATTATTATAAATGTTATTCTTAAAAAAGGTATTTTTAATAAGAATACCTAATATTTCGTCTATTTTAATAGGTGCGTTTTTTTTATTGGCTTATTTTAAAAAATACAGAATACTTAAATATAAATGAAATATAAATGAAACTATCTTTTCGGATTTTGTCGCGGATTTATTATGATTTTTGGTTCCCGACGTTTCGAATGCTTTACAGCAATCATGGTCACGGGAGAGACTAAGGTATTAGACGTCTCAGGGGTTATATACTTGTTACAGACAGTGCCTACCCACAATTTTTTACAAATATTCAAAATGATAGACTATAAAATTATACATTTCAATTCTATACTTTTAAGATTTTTAAAATTTTAATTATATTATAAATATGGCAATATTATTAACTTATTTTTAGCTACTATAATTATAATTATTACAATTTTCTAACATTTGGTAAAATAATATTAGGTAGTGTTGCTATTATTAAAATATGTATAATTTGTTATATTAAAATATAAATTATTAAAGCAATATTAAACTTTCATATATTATAAATTAAAGATTAATAGTTTAAAACAACTTGAGTTTTGATAATTTTAAGTTAAATATTAAGCAACACCACTGCAAAACTAAATCATTTTTAAATTTGATAATATAATATTAAACAAATCTAACTATGCTCAATCCACATAGACTTCTTTAAGTTCTTTTGAATTATAACTTTTAAACTATAAAAAAGAGTTAATGTTATTTAGTATGTCAGTTGGTATGTCTGTCTGAAGTTATTATAGGGATTTGAGACTATAGAGTTAAATTGTTGTCAGTCTGAAGCTACTACCGGTTCGGAATGCAACTGATACTGAGAAGAACCGGCAAGAAACTCAGCTCTTGCTTTTTTCAAAATAATGTGTTTACAATTTCAGTATTATCAATATCTAAAATATATAAGTTTACTTAAGTTTACAATATTGCAATACAATAATTAATATATATAATTAATCATCACTACTATCATTGAGATCTACACAGTATGAGCTAACTACATCTGGCTGTCTGTTATGACTAATTTTATTAGATGATTTTATTATATTAATGACAGGATCCCAAGATGATGGTAGTACCCAGCCGTCCTCTCTATTAAAGTTAGGATGTTTTTTAATTTCAATTGCTTCGCGAATCATTCTTGGTCTATAACGAGTTTCTTTCGCGAGTATTTGAGGATTATCAAAGCGAATATAGTGGTTGGGGCGATCCTGACTATGTTTACAGACAGCAGATGTTGCATTGCGACGGTGTTTCACATCAGCTATGTGTTCTTTGATCCTGGTTCTAATGGATCTCTTTGTTTGGCCGATATAAGAGAGCCCACAGTCACAATCAAGCTTGTATACTCCTGCATCTTGGAGGGGTATATGGCACTTGACTGATGGTAAGAATTGACTAATTTTCTTGGGCGGCTTGAAGTATGTTTTGATAGAAGCACGCTTCAGGATGTAGCCAATCTTGTCAGTGACACCTCTCAGTGACACCTCTCATGTATAATTAAAATTTTAAAAATCTTAAAAGTATAGAATTGAAATGTATAATTTTATAGTCTATCATTTTGAATATTTGTAAAAAATTGTGGGTAGGCACTGTCTGTAACAAGTATATAACCCCTGAGACGTCTAATACCTTAGTCTCTCCCGTGACCATGATTGCTGTAAAGCATTCGAAACGTCGGGAACCAAAAATCATAATAAATCCGCGACAAAATCCGAAAAGATAGTTTCATTTATAATGTCAAACATTCGCGTAAACCTAAGAAAGTATTATGTGAACCAGTACGGACTGGAAATCGCAAATAAAATACGCCGGTTAGAAGATCTGAAGACAAAGCGTGCAAGATTATTAACATCCTTAACATTCTTGAAGAGATGTCGTGATCATCGTCTCATTCCTACGTGTGTAAAAATATCCACCAAAAAGAACATACGAGGAAGCGCCAAGATCATTAACCAGGCAAGTTTTAAGTTGTTACGGACAGTGATTCGTCAAAACCGCCGCGATCTACGCAGTAACGACCGGGACATTGAACAGGCGTCCGACGGTGTTAAGACAGTGTTGTCACCAGATGATTTCAACGAATGCATTGAGACGTTAAATAAGCGCGAAACATCTAAATATAACCAATGCAAAATTAAACACATTTTAAAATATCAAAAACTCGTTGAAAAATTGAACATCAAACAGACAAAGAAATTCAAAGAGTGTAACGGAACGCGCCCGTCTACCACAGACACACACTCGTGCGGTCTTCACGCAGTTGTCAACCTGTCAAAACAACCGTTGGATGATCCCACCGTTCAGGTACTAAACAAAGGTTTGAATTTTGCTGTTACACCAACGCGCATTCCCTATGAACATATAATTTGCGCTGTTGAAGATGCCCTGGCCAAAAATACTATGAAAACTGAGGATATGGAGGCCATACGTCAAGATGTTTCATCTTTGTTACGTCGTAGTACAAGGCCCAAACCTAATCTGAATAAACAAGAGTATTTAGCGTTGAAGAACCTACGCAACAGGTCTGATATCACTGTACTTCGCGCAGACAAGGGAAATGCAACCGTAGTGATGGATACATCGGACTATAATAATAAAATAATACAACTTTTGTCGGACGAAAGTACATATAAAAAGGTTAAAACGGACCCAACAACCACTGTTTTAAATAACACTAAGAAGTTAATTATGAAATACTCCGACACATTAAGTCTTGATGTTAAAGATCTCATTCCATCATGTGCAAAACCACCTAAATTGTATGGACTTCCAAAAATACACAAGCCGAACGCCCCCCTACGCCCAATTGTGAGTCAAATTGACTCACCAACTTACAAATTGGCCAAACTAGTAGGAAAAGTACTCTCACCACTCAGAGGACAAACAAGAGCGTTCACAAGGGACTCTTACCATTTTGTCAATGAAGTGAAACATCTTAAACTCATGGACAATGAAACAATGGTTAGCTTTGATGTACAGTCTCTATTTACCAGCCTACCAGTAGAGGACTGTATTGAAATAATATCTAAGAAACTTATGGATAACAACATGCCTATTGAATACACTGAACTTTTAAAACACTGCCTAACAACTGGCTATCTACTGTGGAATGATGAATTCTACAAGCAAGTGGATGGAGTGGCCATGGGTTCGCCAGTCTCCCCCGTTGTAGCCGACATCTTCATGGAGGACTTCGAGGAGACTGTCTGGAGCACATCACCTGTGACCCCTCGGTTCTACAAGCGGTATGTAGATGACACTTTCACAATATTACCAACTGACAAAATAACTGTATTCTTAGAACACCTTAATTCTATAAATCCTAAAATACAATTTACAATGGAATTAGAATCGAACAATACATTAGCTTTCTTAGATGTTTTAATTAAACGTAAACCAGATAACACCTTGAGTCATACTGTGTATAGAAAGAAGACCCATACTGATAGGTACCTGAATGGTGAATCTCACCACCACCCTTCACAGTTAGCTACCGTGGGAAAATCTTTGTTTCAGAGGGCACAAGGGATCTGTGACGAGCAACACCTAGCGGGGGAACTGCAACATGTCAAGCAGGTTCTGCGAGACAACAAGCTGCAAGTGCCACGCCTGCGTCACAGTGAACGAGTGAAACCAGCCACAGTCGAGCGCGTACCTGCAGTTCTGCCTTACATGAGAGGTGTCACTGACAAGATTGGCTACATCCTGAAGCGTGCTTCTATCAAAACATACTTCAAGCCGCCCAAGAAAATTAGTCAATTCTTACCATCAGTCAAGTGCCATATACCCCTCCAAGATGCAGGAGTATACAAGCTTGATTGTGACTGTGGGCTCTCTTATATCGGCCAAACAAAGAGATCCATTAGAACCAGGATCAAAGAACACATAGCTGATGTGAAACACCGTCGCAATGCAACATCTGCTGTCTGTAAACATAGTCAGGATCGCCCCAACCACTATATTCGCTTTGATAATCCTCAAATACTCGCGAAAGAAACTCGTTATAGACCAAGAATGATTCGCGAAGCAATTGAAATTAAAAAACATCCTAACTTTAATAGAGAGGACGGCTGGGTACTACCATCATCTTGGGATCCTGTCATTAATATAATAAAATCATCTAATAAAATTAGTCATAACAGACAGCCAGATGTAGTTAGCTCATACTGTGTAGATCTCAATGATAGTAGTGATGATTAATTATATATATTAATTATTGTATTGCAATATTGTAAACTTAAGTAAACTTATATATTTTAGATATTGATAATACTGAAATTGTAAACACATTATTTTGAAAAAAGCAAGAGCTGAGTTTCTTGCCGGTTCTTCTCAGTATCAGTTGCATTCCGAACCGGTAGTAGCTTCAGACTGACAACAATTTAACTCTATAGTCTCAAATCCCTATAATAACTTCAGACAGACATACCAACTGACATACTAAATGACATTAACTCTTTTTTATAGTTTAAAAGTTATAATTCAAAAGAACTTAAAGAAGTCTATGTGGATTGAGCATAGTTAGATTTGTTTAATATTATATTATCAAATTTAAAAATGATTTAGTTTTGCAGTGGTGTTGCTTAATATTTAACTTAAAATTATCAAAACTCAAGTTGTTTTAAACTATTAATCTTTAATTTATAATATATGAAAGTTTAATATTGCTTTAATAATTTATATTTTAATATAACAAATTATACATATTTTAATAATAGCAACACTACCTAATATTATTTTACCAAATGTTAGAAAATTGTAATAATTATAATTATAGTAGCTAAAAATAAGTTAATAATATTGCCATATTTATAATATAATTAAAATTTTAAAAATCTTAAAAGTATAGAATTGAAATGTATAATTTTATAGTCTATCATTTTGAATATTTGTAAAAAATTGTGGGTAGGCACTGTCTGTAACAAGTATATAACCCCTGAGACGTCTAATACCTTAGTCTCTCCCGTGACCATGATTGCTGTAAAGCATTCGAAACGTCGGGAACCAAAAATCATAATAAATCCGCGACAAAATCCGAAAAGATAGTTTCATTTATAATGTCAAACATTCGCGTAAACCTAAGAAAGTATTATAAATGAAATATCTAATAAATGTACTTTTTAATTGTTACAGGTAAAAATACATCAATTTCAATCATAGCGTAAGTTGTGGTTAACCAAAATTAATTGAACTCAACAATTGCAATTAAAAAATGGCGATTTTATATTTATCACATACCTAATAAGGACAATTTGAGAAGATTTAGATCATCCGATCTAAATCTCTGATATCTTATAATTAAATAACACACGATTCTCTAAGAACAATATAGGCTAAGATTTTCTCTCCCGTGACCATGATTGCTGTAAATCATTCGAAACGTCGGGAACCAAAAATCTAAATAAATCCGCGACAAAATCCGAAAAAATAGTTTCATTTATAATGTCAAATATTCGCGTAAACCTAAGAAAGTATTATTTTATATCAATATAAAATTGCCTTTTTGTTCAATCCCCATAATAAAAATATGATTCATATATGGTACACAATTATAGCACTCCTCCTTTCATTTTTATACAATTGAAGAATAAAATAACTTCAATAGGATAAGCTTCACTGTGGTTTATAGCAGAACAAAAGGTACCGATATTTTTTTCGTGACAAGATCAGAGGTAGTACTTGAAATATGTACGTCAATATTTTATATATAATAGAAATAAATTTTAATAGCTTTTTTCAGGCATAATATGGGGATTTTTTATTATATGTAATAGTAGTAGTAGCACATAAATGAATTTTTAATTAAATTACTTAGGTTGGAAGTTTTTCGAAACTAAAAGAAGCCTATGTTACTCCTGGTAACATCAGCTATCTGCCAGCGAAAGTCCCATCAAAATTGGTCCAGCCGTTTATGAGACTAGCCGGTACAGACAAACGAACAGACAGAAATTCATAAAATAAAAAAAAATATATAATTATAAGTTATAAGTACGATACATAATACTATATGCACTTAGTAAAAAGCTTTTACAAACACACACTTCAATTTTATTTATCTGTACACATAAATTGTTTACAAAATGAGTTTGGCAACCACAAAACTGATTAAATCTAACATAAATTAGATGGAAAATAACAGAAAGTCAGGCCGAGCGATGACTACAAACTGAAAAGGGGTCACCAACTCAGTGGTAGATAATCCTAGCGTCCGTCGCTCCATTCACCGCAACATTAGCCATGCAGACGCGTCTCATTACACGGTGCTTTCAGTATCCGTTACAGCCAAAGGAAACCTGAAAGGATACTTTATTCTACCGCTTTGCTTCACCGGGAACCCGCAAAGGGTAAAGCACTTAGGTATATATAACTATATACCAACTCCACTGAGTTGAATTTCGTAGTTCGCTCTAATTGGAAGCGGAATGTTTCGATGTACTTTTTACAAGTTCTAAAGAGTTCATTAATACATATCAAGTGTGTCGGTTTACAAATTAGTAACGTGATCCACTTTTTAAACGTGGAATTTATAAGTAAAGTTTAAGTTTAAGTCCACAATTGAACACACATGTGTTCAATTGTGGAAGCAAAGCTGGCGCAAAGTTAAGAAAAATGTTTTAAATACTCCAGTTTTCTCTCTTTAAGTTTATTGTATAGTTAGTATTTACCCTCGCTCCACTCGGGCATTTCTCAGAGAGTAGTTATTTTGACGCAGTTAAAAGTATTGATGATTAATTTGACTTGGATTGAAACTTTATTAAAATCCGTCTATTGATTATAGTTTGTTTGTTCTTCTAGAAAGACAGGCAGACAAAAATTCTAAATACTATAAATATAAAATTCGGCTTCTATATCGATAATAATGACAATTTTAATAAGATTTTCCAAAAAAAATATTTACAAATCGATTCAGTTAGTATTAAATTATACTCGTATGTGTCAAGTTGATCATTTTAACTGCGGTGGAAGTCATGTTTTAATTGATGCTTTGAAGTTAGTTATGCAATAGAGACAGTGCCAGAAACACATTTTCTTCGAAACACACGTTCTATTTTTTAATTACGTCACCCAAATAACGGGATGCAAGAATAGTCGCTTTATATATTTGGTTTCCCTCTCAAATGTTCTTCCTTATATCATAAATCAGGAAGAGCACAAGCTATTCAAATATCAACTAGAGTCGTAAAATTTAGCGCAAACACATTTCGTGCATTCGAATGTAGTGTACGCTGGATTTATGGTAGAGATTGTTATACTGTTGTTCCACTGTAATTCTAAATACAGTACCACTTACCTTGGTACTATCTGTACTAAATATTATATAATATGTAAACTAACATAATCTATTTTATCTATGTACTACATAAATAATCTTTATCTATGTTTATATTTAATTTGCAATTAGTATATTTTGTAAATACACTTTTAGATTCAAGATTTCTTTTACAAATTTAAGTATAATAGTGTTAAGTGTTTACATTATTTATCAAAACATGTAAATTACTATGAATATGTTTATATAAACTTAAGTTTATTTATCAGCATCTCAGTAACCTATAAACTAAAATACAAATGACCAATTAAACGACTCTACAACCGCGTAAACCTAGTTCCAAGCCATCAATTTCCTGCACTCGCCGTCATATCCGCAAACATTTCTTATTTCCGTTCGATTAGGGGCAGTAATCTTTCATCGTTTAACGCTGCTGTGGTAAAGCTGTAGCATTTGTAATTTTAAAATAGTTCACTTATTCTGTGCAGATACAATCTTTTTCTTATCTTACTTGAACAATTTGTGATTGAGAAAAATATATGTTTTTATTTATTTTTAAGATGAGGAGTATTGATTACGGTCATATTAGAGGAATAAAATACACGAGATGTCATAAATTAAGTATGAAGCCATTCAAAAATGTTTGGTTTTAATACTATTTAGATCTAAATTCACAACTACTCGTAGCTTCACTCGGGTGCTTACCATAGCTTGAATGGTTTAGGGTCGTTAAAAACAATGTCAATAAAACCAATTATTTTGTGTTTTCTGTGGAAATGAAATATTTTCCTGCAATAAAAGGTATCATAAATATCGACCCGAGTAATAAGTTGTCTCTACACAAAGTTTGGTCAAAATCGGTTCATAACATAACGGTAATAGACATAAATTTCAATAAGGTACTTTTAATTTGGAGTTTATATGTTGTATGTAATATCTTAGTCATTGTATAAAAAAATATACAGAATTCCTAAAAATTACTGTTTCATTTTAGAGGTAGGTATGTATAGATTTCGTAACATGTATCAAAATCTCTATTCTAATCCAATAGGCATCAGTCATCGTTACTAGGGTTATTTAACAGATGGGTCTAATCGTAAACGGTCAATTTGATTCAATTTAGCACCGCGGTCCCCACTTTAGCTAGATTGACTCGGACGCGGATGGCAGGATATGGGCTAGGTGTTGACTCGCTTTGTTATAAATACGATAACAAGTCGATTTAAAAAAATATTAAAATTTAACTATGTTATCAACTCATAATTTATTTATCCATAAAATAAATTTACACCTTTCAATAATTTTTTTAGTGCATACTAAGTATACAATACTGGTTTTGCTTACTACTCCGCTAGCGTGATACGGCTGGGATCTGCCTAAAATGCAATCCATGAGCATGTTCATCTTAATAAAAAATTGTTAAACAGACAGATAGAGCTACTTTTTTAATAAATAGAAAATTTATTTCATTTTAGAAACATCTATACTATTTGTAACAATTTTTAAAGTAGGAGCAGAATAATAACTGTTGGTCATTTTTAAATCGACAATCGATGCTTATAGATCTACTTTAATATAACAAATACACTAAAAACCAAAGGATTCTTTAAGAAAATATAACTTACACATACAACTTAACTTACATATGTTATGGAATGGAATATCAACACATTTCTCATTCAAACAATTTGATCAATTTGCCTCAATAACCTAAGTGCAAGCAATAAACGTCAAAAAGGGCATACACAAGTGGTCACATAGCAAGGGGACTTGTACACTCTATTGTATGACTCTTCACCATAATGAATTCCATAGCGACCTTCCGTTGCATCGCGTGCGATAAGGGTTAAAGCACAGTTGTGTTTGCGCTTATTTATAGTTACGTAAGTTTTATACGTAAATATGAGAAATTACTTACATAATGTTACTATGAATGAATAAATGAATGTCAACTTATATTTCATTCATAGTATTATTATAATAAAGCAAGAATTATGATATAACCATGTGAAAAATGAACACGATTCAGATTCAAAATGCAAGTATGAAAAGCACATAAAACATAAAACATAAATTTTACGATCGTTGAAGTTATGTATGTAACTGAAAATATCTGATATGTTAATTTTAAAACTAAACCTTCTTCAAAATATTTTTGTAAACTATGTATTTACCTTACTTTCCATAGGCCTGAATGTTATTCGGAATGTTTCACTCCATATTTCAATATTATGGGAGAGGGTTTTTAACTTTTTAATTAACAGGCTGTCAAAACTGCCCTTTACACTTGTATATATTAATATATATGAATATATACAAGATCAATTCAATTCCTTCTACACCTCATAATTTTTTTAACCCTCTCAAATACTAAAAATAATATTTACATAAATACATATATACATACATTATTTAGATTAATAGGAAATATGTAAAATTTGTTATATTTTAGGTTAAACAAATTATAAAATGTAGGCAGCGTCAGCAAGTGGCCCGTTGCAAGTGTTGGAGCAATGCCAATATTTCTTGTCAAAATGTTTTCAGTTAAAAAGATTTGAATGTAGAAAAATAAATATGCAATGGAAATTTGTAGAAGCTTGCTCATCCAAATGATATTATTCTTAGAGAGAAAAAAGATATGAAGCCTTAGCAATACTGCGATCTTGAATGTAATGAAAAAAAGTATAATTACTTAGCTTTCAAATTAAGATGTGAGTGACGACAGTGGAATCTTTTCAAGAATAATAAATGAGTAATAATATGTTTTTGCTCTAAAAATATTTTTCTTGTAGTGATATACTTAGTATTTAATATTTATGTATATTGCTCTGTACGCAGAGTAATACGAATATACTAGCGATTTGCCCTCGCTCCGCTCGGGTTCGGATCTGGATACATTTGAACAATATATTAATTAAACATTTTTATTTATCTGTATAGATAGATAGATCTAACTTAGCTTGTAATACTTATGTCATGTATCTAAATATTACATATTAGACAAATATCATAGCAAAAAACTCTTATGGCACTTATTTATTGCGGTTCATTTCATCAACAACGATATCAAAATACGCATCTTATTAAATGAAGGATCTGACGTACGAGATATACTAGTATATAGCAAGGACGTTATCTTGGAACTAATTAAAACAGTTTGCATGACTACGCCTCGTGTATTTTCTTTATCAACTCCGTGTAGATTTATCGATGCAGTGTTAGACGCGTTAATAACATTTTGCTTGATGCCTCTAACAGGCGCTGTTAAATATAATTAGCAGGAACACTTCGCGAGAGAAGTGTAATTAGGTCTGGTGCAATCGCGTGCTACATTCGTATTTGAAATCAACTTGTCTTTCCTACTTCAATTTTAAAAATCAAATTCTGTAAGCTTCTTGAAAAGCGTTTCATTTTTCTTATTTGAAAATGTTTATAAGAGCTTTTTAAAAGTTACTGAAAGTTCATCTAAATTTGTATGCCGTTTAAGTGAAATTGTGCACTTAGTGTAAAGTGATGTATAGATGTTCTGTATAGATAAAACCAATATCAATCTTTATTACCTTGTTTATCACATTGTTAATTTAATAGTAAGTGTGAAGCTAAGGTCATTTTTGCATTAATGCCCCTACTATTATTCCAATTTATTTTAAAAAATGAACGACAATAGTCAATCGAGATTTGTCCACGTCTATTTTTCCACGTAACTCGTAGACGTTAATAAGATTTACCTTCTATTATCAATCCACCTAATATCCTGAAGGAGTACGACTATCAGTTCATAAGTACGTATAATATTAAAAGAATTTTCTTTCAACTCCTAACCGTTGAGGATATATACCTTACATCATCACAAATTCTTGAACAGCTTTAGAAAATATATGAAAAAGGTAATCAGTGCCGATAAAATTTAAGGGTTGCCCTCGATTTCTCTAGGATCCCATCATCAGATGCTGACTTGGTGACAATGAGAACATCTTGAATGTATACCCTACCGAACAAAAAAGAAATTTTTAAAATCGGCCCACAATTCACGGAGAAATCGGTGAAAACACATAAAAAACAACTGTTGAGGAATTTTACCTTCCATCATCAGCTCATCCACATGAGATGATGATTTTCATACGTAAAAGCTTTATCGGGTTTAGAAAATATATCAAAAACATAATAGGTGCCTGTAAATTTTGAGAGTTGCCTTCGATTTCCCTGGGATCCCATCATCAGATCCTGACTTGGTGACAATGGGACCACCTCGGAACTATACCCTACCAATCAAAAGAAAAATTTTTGAAATCGGCCCACAGACGGCGGAGCAATCGGTGAACATACATAAAAAAAAAAAAAAATACATACAACGGAACATATAACCTCCTCCTTTTTTGAATTTTTTTTGAAGTCGGTTAAAAAGGACTTAATATTATGATATAAGGTAATATTTTATTCTTAGATAGATAGATACATATTTTATACATATTTTATTCTTAGATAGATAGATGTGTGTGTATCTTATGAATTTTTCTTCAACAAAGTTTACAATTAACGTAAGGTGAATTAGGACTAACGAATTTATAATCAAAATTTGTGAAACTTACGTGATTAAAGAAAAACAACTTAATTACCGGTAACATCTTATATTATGAATTTAAGGATATTCGAGGCCGAGCACGTCACGCGATGCCACGCCCTCAAACTCAATAAAGGCTCGCCTGAACTACTTTTGAAATGTCAACTTCCATAACTTTACCTTCAGTCATCTCCTTTGAGAATTATAAGTGGTTAACTATAAAGCGATATCAAAGTCCCCCGGGAATGCCATTGTTAGTGCCTCCTAGGAAAAACAGCAACCGCAAAATGAAAAAAGACAATGCATAAAGGAGCAATCCTCGTTAGTATTTTCAACTGAAAAGCTCAACAGAAAGGACATATCCATCATTGCAATGAGACGTTTCTACGTGAAGACACTAGAAATTGGTAGTACGGGATTGTGAACGCATGCGCGAAGCCCAAGGACACACGTCGTGGCTCAGTCTGGCGGGAGGCATCGCCGCGGCCACCTGACCCTCCACCCTGCAAGATGAACAGCTCCGTATAGCTCTCGACTGCGACCGAGCCCCGCATGCCCCAGCCACGAGCCCCAGCCGCCGGCCGCAGAGCGACCATTAGCAGTGCCCCAAGGGCGCTCCGATTCAGTCTCGTAATTGGATTTTGACGTTCAATAAGCAACGTTATGCTGATTTGATTGGAAAGCGCTTTCCGCTTCGATATTGCAGCTTGCTTTACTTCCTCTCCGCGACTTCGCTTTGTGTAGATGCTTTATTTGTTTCTCAAAATTAATAAGGTATTGGATCTATGTCACTTGTACTTACGTAATCTACTACGAGGTTACTTGTGCATCAAAATGTGATTGTACTAGTATGCGAGTATAACTTGTAACAGACTGGAGTGCGAAAAGTTTTTAGTGAACATGACTTGCTGGGAAAGTGTAGGATTACTCGGACCCTGTGCGCTTCTTGCCTCATCTGACGTCAGGGTGAGTTCAATCCCAATAACTCAAGCTCTCCCTTTCCCCATTAAATATATAATTTTCAATTAAATTTTTCTACTTACCGAAATATAATATTAACTAAATAAAAAATTGCACAGTTGATCCGGTACCAAAGTTAATTTTTCGAATCAATGATCTGTTAAATTGCGTTATTTTCTTCTAATGCATGAATAACTACTACACGTATATATAAATGAATTCTACTAGAATTATTCATTACGCTTGACGAAGCGCCATATTTATTTACCGAAGTTATTATTTATACAAAATAAAGATAAAGATCACATCATAAACAAGTTAATTAGATAGGCACGTATTCAAATTTGGGAAACATTTGTTGTAGTTAAATATTTGATTTCTTAATGATTTTTCAAACTACATAATACTAGAATGATTTAGTCGAGTCGTGTAGTCAATAGTAAATTAACCATAATCCCACAATGGTGTCAATTGTGTTACTAACTACAGAAGAGATCCTTCAAAGAAATGGATTCTGGTATTGTTTGGACACTGTTTGGATTACGCAAGAGATGGAACCGTTTGAAGAAATAAAACCCGAGCACCTTTTTTCAAAACCAATTTCAAGGGACGTTTATTATGCAAAGTACCCGGATATCCCAAGAAGCGAGTCTGAAGACGAAATTTCTTTAACTGTACATGGTTTTAAGAATAAACACCGAGAATGGAAATCTAGGATAAATTTAAGAAATTTTGAATATTCTCAAAATAAAAAAAGGAACTCTTCGCAATCAAGTAACAAAGCAGACTATAATAAAAGAAGTTTATCTCTTAACGACGAAACTAAAAGAGTTACATCACTACTACAAAACGTAGAAAATGATAATGTTTTGGAAAAAGACATTGATAATGAAAAGCGCCTTGACGATTTTTTTAAAAGGTTATATGCCAGCATTCCACCCCCACCATTAGAGGACCTAGCAGAAAACAGTTCAATTATTCAACCACAATTACATCTCGAGGAAATCAACGACATCGATCTTCCAAATTATAGCGATTTCGAAAACAATCGAATAAATCTCATGAATGACAAACAAATTGGCCCGCTGACGTCCACTTTAAAAAGAAACCGAGATTTACACAATTCAACGATGAAATCCTTCAAATCGGTCTCATTTTTAGATGAATTTGATTCTTGGTACGAAACTATATATGGAGTATCGGATTTCATAGAATCTGATGAAAACGAAAGCGATAATGATAACTTATCTGTTGACTCCGAAAACTTTATATCGTGGACCGAGATTATTAACATGTGTGGATTTAGTGACAGTTTGTTTAAAAGTAAAGAATTCTCAGACACCGAAATATTGATAAGTCAATCGCATAATTTTAATCATATATCGGATATATCAGACGTCGATGATGACATAGCCTACGCAAAATTCGCCGTAAATAAATTACAGCAATCACTTAAAATTAAAGGAGCATTACCAGACTCTTCTTCTGTAGAAAATTTAAATTACGAAAGTGAAGTACTGAAACCTATTGTGCATATCAATGCTTCCGTATACAAAACGTTCTATCGCTTAGCGCCTGGCGACGAAGATGTGGTAAATGTTTGAATATAGTAAATGTAAACTATTAATACATGTAAAAAATATTTATTGAAATAAACTGTAACAACAAATTGACATGTTTTATTTATCTGTCATCTTAAACCCATTTTTTTAATAATGTAAGTAGTTTTTGTTTTTATTTTAAGAATATTCTAGTGTTATTTAGAAATTACAGTACAAATATTTGTTTCAGCCTCCAGAAAACGAGTTGCAGAAGAATTCCGACCGCGTGCTCTCTGAGCACGAATTGCGGGTCCAGAGGTCACTGCAAAAACTCAATGTACCGGAATGGTATGTACCTAAGAAGAATTTATTAAAATAATTATATATATTATACACGTACACTGGTACCCTACATTTTAGGTTGATAGGTTAAACAAAGTTATAAAAAAAAAAAGCAGGTTTACGACAAAAATATTAATCCAGTCACGTAAACATATAAAAAAATACGACCTTACTTTCCTTTTCTCCTCAAATTGCCAGTGGCGTAATATTATAAAGTGGCTAGATCGAGATATGAATAATTATTTCTATTCAGCAAATAATGTTCTCACGCTTATGACTAAGCTAGTGTTGTTTATTAAAATTAATGAAGTCCTAATTATATCTCATGCGGACATGACTTAATGAACTTCGGAGCTAATGTTAATTGGTTGCTAGACGGCACTAGTAGCATCTTTTACTACGCTTAGCACTTTCCGCGGGTTTGCCTAATCTAGTTTATTTTACTCGTTGCTCAACCCCTTATGTTAAATATTAATTACCAAAAAAATGAGTTGTTCAATTATTATCAATTTTTATTTTTTCCTATTGCTTCGTTCGAATTTTAAACAACATCTATCGAAATGTAGTCAATTTTTGTTTATAGATATCAAGTAGCTAGGTAGATATTAAGTATTTATGCTTGTACTCACTTTTTAGCAAAATTTTAATATCATAAGAAGAAAATGTGAACTTTTCATTTTCATTAAAACGCCAACCTAACATTTTATTCAGCTATTCTCTAATAACGGTATCGATGTTCTATAGAACCATATCAAGATAACTCGCACTCTAGTTCCCTATTGTGTGACCTGCGCTTCGCGATATATAATACGTAACAAAACCGGTAGGGAGAATTTCATCAAAATTCGAAATTAATATAGTCAATCAAAAACATTTTTTTAAATCATATCACCTATATAAGTATATAAGTTACCCTTGTTATAACTTTATACACAGGTTTCTTAAATTAAATAATATTTTCCTCTTAAAGTCACAAGTTTCTTTGTGCAATTAAAAATTTTCTTGCTTGTCGTTAATTAATCCTTGTTATTCCCTTCATTGAACAAAAGCTTTACAAGAGCTTCCAATTAGCGAGAATTGATTGTAAACATTACGAAGAAATATAGGTAACGATGTTGTAAATTCCAGGTACAAAAATGCGCCAGCTCCTCGGGAGGGTTTCCTACTTCGCAAGCGACTATCTGACGCATCAGCGTCTGCGGCACGCTGGAGCGGCCTCAATTCTAAGACCACTTCGCTCGGGAGCCTCGGCGCAAATGCGCAGCCACCCCCGCCTCAACTGTCCCCACACACTACAAGCTTTGGTAGATGGTCCACTAGCCGCCTCAACTCGAACCAGGTTGGTGCATCTTTTTAGATTTTTTGGCATTCTTTTGTTTTCGTTTTTGCATGATATTGATTGAGCGAATATTTAGTTGCATAATATGAGTAATAACTTTAAATTCAAATATATGTCTTTAATTTAAAATGCTCATTATATTATGTTTTTTTTTCTTTTATATATAATTATTATTTTATTTTAAATACAAGTAAACATTTCTTTTAGACTTCGCCGTGTTCCTCCACTCGTAGCAGTATCCGCGGTACAAGTCCTTTGTGCTCCCCCTCAACTCGCTCTTCATTCAGTGCACGACAGCCATACCTTGGTTGGAGGAGTCAGGAGAGATTGAATACCACCCCGCGAACGCCACACGAGAGGTAAATAATTAGAACACACTGTAACTTATAATTGAAATGGATAATAGATCCTGCATCCTTTACCTTGTGGCATTTAAAAATTAAATATTTCTATAGCGTTTTGGTTTTTGTTTATTTAGGTAAATCTCAGAAACGGATACGGATTTTCATAGTTTCATCAATTTAGAATCAAATTTAATCAAAGATTACCCAGAAAGATTATGGGCGAATTTATGAATATTATTATTATTATGTTCGGACATTTTTTACAACAGCGCCATCTAGTTCCGTGGCTTGTGTTACGGATTCCAGATAATTGATATACTACACATATACATATTTTTAAATACATACACAATATAAATATTAACACCCATGACTGGAGAACAAACATTCGTGCACAACAAATGAATGCCCCCAGCGGGACTCGAACCCGCGACCGCTGGCGCAGAAGGTAGGGTCACTACCAACTGAGCCAAACGTGTCGTCAAAAGAATAGTATAATCCGGTACGAGGAAATTTACAAATTAAGCTAGGAAAAATAATTTTTAAACTTTCGCGCGATACAATAAAGTTGTCTTTTATATAATAAAACGTTTCTCTACTCCAAAATATATTATCTATTGAAGACATAATATATCAGCTTTCAGTCGAAATTTTATTGATATATTATTATCATTTTATATTGCATGTGATATGCTGTTCAAAAGAAATTTAGTACAAAGCCATACAATATGTTACTAGTATATGTATTCGTGAACCACGCCTTATACTCCCATTCCTAGCGTGACTTGACCTCATAGCGCGTTGATACTGCGTGGCTTAGAAAAATAACAGACAGTGAAATTTCCGTTCCGTATTAATGAAACCTCTATTTTCTAATAGTCTTACATAATAATGAAATAAACTTACGAGCACTCCTTTGCTGTTTAGGAAAATAACCTTGGAGAAAATTGACCATTTTAGACTGAGAAGGCGGTTTTATCGCAAATTAGCGATAAGAAACGCGCATTCGAAACTTCCTTTGTACCACTAGACTTTTTTGACATACACTATTTTATTGGTCTGTTAACCATTTCTTTCTTTTGTTCTATTCATTACTAGCCTTGCCCGCGGCTCCGCTCGCGTTCTAAAGGCTGAAAATCAAAAGAATTATTTTTCTACCGTTCTTTTCAACATTTTTCATTGATGCTCCGCTCCTATTGGTCGTAGCGTGATGTTATATACCTCGATAAACGGACTATTCAACACAAAATTATGTTTTCAATACGGACCAGTAGTTCCTGAGATTAGCGCGTTCAACCAAACAAACAAACAAACTCTTCAGCTTTAGAATATTAGTATAGATATAAATGTTTATTTATTTTTTTCAGGCTAGCCTCGTCTCTTCTTCAACAATCCGCATCAGCAAAAGCGTCAGAGGAAATCCAATCATCGATCAAAGAAGTCACATCGGCGATAGTTCATTACGTGTCTGGGTTAGAACCAGCTAATGGGGACATTGACAGAGAGCCCTCACCTAGATCCAGTCAGAAACTGTGTTGGGTTGAAAGCTCATTTGTTGGTAAGCTTAAAAATATCTCTTACTTTTAAATTGTAGAGTTCCATTAATGGAATATGAAATGAAATGAATGAAAAGTTTTCTACATTGCTTTAATGCTTGAAAGAAATTTCATTCATAATTGAAACTTTATTAACATATAGAAATTAAATAACTTATTACTATTACCTTATTTTTAATACGAGTAAGCGTAGACACTGCTTTCCTTTATGTTTTCGTTTTCAATGGAAACATTACTCAGATTGCTATTCAATGCAGCGAAATAATCCAAGTCGTAGTAAAATCAGAAAATGAATGAGAATTTAGTTCCAAACAAATTTCAATTTCAGGTACAAAACCGCTAGAATCACCGCAAACACCGCTAGTAGTATCGGAGGCACTCCCCCCGCCCCACCCGCGCCCGCCGTCCTCCCTCCGCCTCGACCACCGCGCGGCGCCCGGTGAGCGAGCGTGACCATCTCCAATACATTGCAGGTTTCGATACAAGCCGCAAACACATTCCTCTAACAAAACACCAATGTATCACTGGAAACTATCGAGCCGCGTATCTTAGTACCTGAATTCAATTCAATGCATTTAGCCTCAGATAGGTATCCAAACCTGCAGTGTTTTATTTTAATACTCTGTGCGTTCACTTTGTGCTGTTTGTAGTGAATGGAATCGTTAAATCGCTGAACTTAACGATTTCATTTGAAATGTTGTGTAATAGAGCTTTATAGACTGTAAGACTCAGGACCATATGCGTAATTAGTATCATGCACTGAACACAATATGTGCAAGCGTTTATTTGTGCATTACAGAAAATCACTGGCTTTTAGCGGCTTCAGAAATTTGTGTTGTGTTTAACACAAACCACATGTTATTAAATTGGCGGTAATTTATTGACATCTTTAAAATTGTTGCTAGTACATTTTTTACTTATTTTTGTAATGCTAGCAAAGATCAAATTAAAATATTTTAAGTTGATTATGTTTGAATTATTTTTTATGTTTTATTTTTTTGTTCCTGTGAACGTATGCAGCTTTCAGACATCCAAATGGCTTTACGTAATGCTTGCACAATATTTGTTAAAAAATAGTCAATAAATAATATTTTAATAAATTTATTGCCATATACTATAATTTCAAAAAGAATCAGTAATGAAAACCAGTTTTACAATGTACAGAGTAAATTATTTTGTTTGTGTGTTTATTTTGTTAAATCAAATCTATATTAATTAGTTTTAAAGCTAGTGGATAATACGTAGTTTTGTAAATACAGTATCAATATACATATATTATTTTAGGTGCTAATTATCTGTTACCTACTTACTACTACTATTTAAATTTTCGCCGTCATTTATAGTTTTAAAAAGTCACAAATCATCAAATATATTAAAGTTATATGCCTAAATATGATGAGAGATATACATATATGTTAAATTAATTACAAAATGCAAGGCGACAGTTATCAGAACCATGATATTATGTGGTGGTGAGAAGTGACACAGACTGATGTCTCAAAAATTTAAGTTCCTTCTACTTAAATCACCTCGTAATTTATGTTTGGGGCAACACGTCCCTAAGTAAATTATACAGGTTCTGATTAGGTTAGAAATTACCGTTCCGCGTACAAAATTCGCACCGTCGAAGATAAATTCCGAAATACGCCCCGATTATGTTTAATCAACGATAAATAAGCTTAACTTTTAAAACTTTTTTTTTCATATCACCTTGTTCTGTTAGTCTGTGCCCGATTTTAAAATTGCTGGACTTAATATCTGTGGGAAGAACAATCTAGAGCCATTTTTATTAAAGGAATATAGTAGTATCATTTTAATATCATTTAGTTCAGTAGCTCTCTACATTATCATGAAACTTTAAATTTACTATAAAATATTATTTATAAAAATGTAATTTGTTCATAGAATTAAATAACTTTATGAAATGTTATAGAATCTCGGTACCTTTTTGTTTTAAAATCAGTGAATTTTGTATGTGTCCAATACATTTATATCATTGTATGTACCTTTTAAGTTAAAAATTTACTTATAATGATTATTAAATATATTCAGTTTTATTTTATTTTTGTTTTATTTTATTTATGTGACGTTTCAATATTTTTTTATTATTTACTTGCTAGTAGAAATAGATTATAGTCGTAAAAGTAATTCCAAGAAAGTAGTCATTTGGTCAATTTAAAAGGTGTTCGATAAGTTATGGAAAATAACAAGACTAACCTGGGTAAGTGAACATTATTATTTGAAATTAGAAATATTCACCATGTCCTGTTTTACTGCACCTGTTTTAGTTGTTTTACATTTATGCTTAGTAAATATTTACTAAAAAGTATTTTAAAACACCTTATGAAAAGGTTTCAGTGCTGCCCTTATAATTTTAATGCATATTTTCTCTTATGCATTTAGTTGGCCCTATTACCACATTGATTAAAATAAATAATACTTCAATAATTACAAAAATATATTAAATTAATAATAATAATTGAATTAATAAAAACGAAATAAACGAAGCATAATAAAAATTCGTTACCTTGCCATAACTAAAATATTGATAATTGCAGACTGGCAAGATTCGCAGCGATCGCTAAACCTGGGTGTAACAAAGCCGTCCCCCAGCTCTACTACTTTGGAGGACGTGCTCGATTCGCTTCTAGGCCTTCCTTCCCAGCCTACGAGAATATCGACTCCTCAACCCAGTCCAAGGAAATCGGCTAGCCCATATTTTTTGTTAGGTGGAAAGGTATATATTTGCGATATCCTCTTAATTCAATTTTTTTAATATACCAATTAAAACTACATTGAAATCCAATTTTACATTTAAAATGATTAAAAACATTTTAATAAATTATTTATTGGAACCAATTTCCATATTTTTATTTACAGACATAAATACTAATCTTGAATGTTTCAAATCAAATATATACGTTGATTGCTTAATATACACCGTTCCATACATAACTTCCAGAGCCCGCGATACGAACAACTAGCGAGTAGCGGCCATAGCAGCATATCACCCGCCTCGCGCTTTATCAGTACACCGAGCGACCCCAGCTCATTCACCGACCCCAGTCCCGATCGACCAGGTAGGAACGATATGTAAGTCGAAACCGTTCCAATTTTTTTATATTCTCACACCTTCTAAGCCTTACATTTTTATCCCTAACTCTTTAGCTTGAACCATTTCTAAGTTTTTAGGAATTTACGTCAAGGATCCACTATACAAGAAGTCAACAGGTATTACAAGCTCCTCAATTCTTTTTGGTCGAGTTTCTACTTCCAATCATTGTGTATTCAAGCCCTATCTTCTAATTTTATAATGTATATTCAATCACCCATAAATGCATGTCCCTGTCATAGACTAGAATGCTTAGTCTCCAAGCATGGTCTTGTCGTGTAGCATTTTGACTTACATAACATTGTTTATTTGCTATATGGTCCTGAGTCTTATATATCGTCATCGTTTTATTATAATTTATTTAGTACTAATATGCTAAAATTGCAGGGAAGGATACAGTTGATGTTCTGGGGACAATGCAGGAGTCTAGACGTTCGAGATCGGCGCAGGGCGAACATTCTAGAAGACGAAGTGAGCCCTTCGCCCATCCCAGTACGTCTTTGGATCGGCGCACGAGCCTCGACGCTACAGCCTTTCGCCCCGAAATCTCTCATCATGATTCCAAAACCTCCCTCGCTTCATTATATACGGAAAATAGTACTGACGATGCTTTCGTTAAGTGCAAGTATCCAAAATGTTCCTCACGCGCTTCTTATACAGATGCCAAACGCCATTACAAAACTTGCCATAATTGCACTACTATGTATTGCTCTAAAGAATGTAGACGATCTCACTGGGAAAAACATAGGAAAGTTTGTTTGCATTCCCGTGCGAGTACATTGTGCCGACAAATAATTTCAGCTGCTAAAGAAGACTCTAACTCTTTAACACAAATAAGTACAATTGCCCATAAAGGATACTTGACTCATGGAAGGGGAGTTGTCAAGGTCTTCTTCACAAGTCCAGAAGCAGCTGAAAAGTTCACAACTCACGGCTACCAATATTTGAGTGAGCCCGAATTTGTTAAATGGACATCATTACAACCTAACGAAATGGGCGCGGAATTATACACTGAAGTAGTAAAACTTTGTAAAGCTTATAATCCAGAAACTAGAGTTATCTTATACGTAGCTGTTTGCATAATTAGTGAGGTGCCAACAAAAGGTGCTGTTAAATGGGAACGACAGATGGTATCGAGATGTGCAAAACTGCGTCTAAGTAAAACAGTATCCCAAGTAATTCAGGAACAAAATCGAAAACGTAACAGACGAGACAGCAAAGGAACACCTGAAGATCGAGAAACATTAATACTAACATCAAAACTAACCAATGCTGGGGAAAAAAACGCGGCAACTGCGCACAAATTCAGAGAGATATGTTTTAGGAATATCATAAATGAGTTAGAAAGTCGGGGGGTAATTTTGAAAAAGCATTTCCCAGAGGTGTATTCGAGGCTAGCGGCGTATGTGGACGGTACGAGTGATAGGTTCATTCCAATGACTATATACCCAAGGGACGTGAACAGTGGCAAGTCGTTTGTGTGCGTGATTATACCGGACAGTGAAGCGGATAGTTCACCAGTGGATGGGAAAGTCATTACCGTGGATGTCGGTGTCGACCGCTCGAAGCACCAACTGTCTACACCGATGTGATCTAGGCTTATGAGCTCATTCAATTTGAATGTAGGTATATATTTATGCAAAAAAAGAATATTATCGCTCAAAGCTAAGGTATTCTTATGAACGATTTTGGCTATTTAATATTTCTCTTCTTCATGAGTCTCGTATGTGAATTGGTGTTCAATGTACCCCTTATGTACCTATTTCTAATATTATATAATGTATTTATTAAGACAACTAATTTTTCTCAGTAATTTCTCATTTTCTCATTCGGGAAAGATATACAATATACGACGTATTAAATAACTTTAAATATCTATACTTTATATGCTATTAAATTGTAACTATACAAAAAAGGCCGAATTAATATTGTTTATCATTATTACGTATTTATTACGTATTTGAATAAAAGATTTTCGCAAACAAAATGTCCATTTAACAACATTGTAAATCGCTTATTCAAACAAAGAAGTATAAAATTTTAAGTTGTATACACAAAAATAGATACATACACACCGATATGATATTTTCATTATTTTACTAAAACAAAACACGTATCATATTAGTTAATCAAATAATTCGCATTTTGACGATATTTTAAACTTACCATTAAAATATAAAAGCTTTTAAATTATTATACAATTGTTGTTTTGTTAGACATAATAGTTAGGATATAAAATCAAATAGTACATTAAAATCCTATTTATTGTTATTGACTCAATGTATAAACGCAAAACAATTAGTATTGTGCTATTTTTTATTTCTGGCGCGAAAGTATATTTAAAATGCCTGTCATTTTACATTTTTGACAATACTATAAAGATAATTAATAACAAAATAAATTCATTAATTATTATAATAATAATATTTAATATTATACAAAGAAATTACAAATTATTATTAATTGATGTAATTTTTATACAAAGCATGTAAGCTTGTCAAGTTATAATATGTGTCTTAATATTTTATTACATACCTAATATTATTTTCATTATTTAAATTGCATAAAATAAAAAGCTTGCTTTTAAGCATGATAAATATAATAGGTGCATAATATGTAATTATATTTTTGAACGTTAAACGCTATTTTTATATACACGGTAATAACAATCACCATCCAGAGACAAAGAAAAAGAAAAGTATAAGAGACAGACACATCATCTCAATATAATCATAATATCCATTATTACAATAAATCATGTATTGCATCTCTTTGGATACATTAATTTTTAAATAATGGCACAAAATTGAATTAATATTACTCCTGACAACAGTGCCAACTAATCAATTACTATTTACTGTGAATGAGTGCTTGTTTGTTACTAATTTATAAACAGATTATTAACATAAAGACTAATTTTTAAAACTGAATATTAGTAGATCCTAGCAATGGATCACATTATAAAATTAATAGATAATAGTTATTAGTCTTATATATTCTCATCTACAAAAAAATAGATTTAAAATAAAATTGCATTAATACAATAAAATATACCGCATTCGTTGATAATCTTATTTGTTAATATTATGTGAAATATGAAATTGCTAGGGTTCATTAGTAAAATTTGCCGAACGTCAACGTTAGTAAAACGTTAAAAAAATAATAATAAAGAGCCACTTGATTGCAAGACTTTAGGTGATTTATTTTAGTGTGTAACAGTTAAATAGGTACTTAATTTATAGACAAATGTTTCATGTTTTATAACTTTGGTAATATCGTGTTTTGGACGATTATAGTATGTCATAATATGACAAATACATAAAACAATTTTATTTAATACAGGTGGAATCAAATATATGTTTATTTTATAATTTAGATTAAAATAAAAAAAATCATTACTAATTTATTGTAAAATATTCGGCAATATTACTTATAATTGTCCATACAATGTGCTATAATTTTTTTCCGCAAATAATTGTTACAATATTAATATTATTGTGGTGTTCAATTTTTATAATGTCATAATATAATATTATACCTACTTGTTCAAGATAGATGTACCGTGCCTCGCCAGATTTCTTACCAAGAAAAAATAATTGAAAATATTCGTTGACATTGTATTACATAGTGCTTTATTTATTAGAACATTTAGAATTTATCTGTCATTTTTTTTATTACAAAGATTATGATAGTTAAAAAAATGTACACTTGTTATTATTAAGTAAATCTTTGACATTCCTTTTAGCTAGCCTTCTTATTCTTAATAAAGCATAATTATTTAGACATAATCTTATCTCTTACTATAATTATTTATAAATCTCATCTATGAAAATGTCTGTAAAATAATATTACATACATTTACATACTTATATTGTTACCATATCAATTGTTTTTCATAGTCTGGTATATAGATTTTTTTATCTAGTTGTCCCTATGATGTACGTATTTCAAATAAACTATGCAGCTATCATGTCTTTTTTATTTGCATAATAATTTATTTTGCTTACCATACTTATCCTGACTAAATACTAAAAGATAGAGAAATTCCCAGTGCATGTCTAAAATTTTTAGCACTTTATATTATGATTTAGCTTAACTTTCCTTGCCGTAATGAAAACTATTGCGTGGTGTACTACCTATAACCTTTAAATAACATAGTAAAATTGAATACATTCTCCTTCTATATTTTATTTTCTAGTCTTCTTTTTAATAAATTGTGTTCTTTATACATCCGTGTATATCTATACCAGTATGATGTTTAAATTTTAATGTTTTTGAAATAACATAAAAATTTTATGATAAAAGTGTAAAATATCACATTCAACTCAAATGAATATACCATACAAACCATAATAAGTGCACATAATTTATATTACTTTATAACTACTAGTAGTTTCCTTTAATTTTAGTACCTACTACGTCCTCGTCTGCTTGCTCTGCTTGCTGCGATTATTTTTCGTGTAATAAAAAAAAGAGAGTGCAAACCTACAAAGTTATTCTAAATAAGATACTGGGTACGCTTAACGCTATTTACTATAACGTTTAATGTGTGAAACTATTATATATAACGTTATATATCGACGGTGAAGTGCCAATAACTCCTAAGTTACGTAGTCAAGATTTTACACAAACTGAAAAAACGTGTAACGCCATGAAATATATATGTCGTTTAGTAAGGAGGCATTTCCAAATTTTAGTTTAATGCTGTTGCAACTAAAAATACGCTTAGGAGAATTTTACTAAAACATATGAATAACACCTTTAAATTCAAAACATTCATAAAAAAGTGAATTTCTCGAAAAATGTTAGTTAGGAGGTATTGGCACTTCGCCGTCGATATAACGTTTAATATATTTTTGGTGAATTTAATCTACAAAGTCACTCATGATATACATTATTTGTTTCCGAACGAAATGTTGACCTTTGACTTTAAGTTTTGACATTACATTCTCTTTGATTAGTTTGACATTTCTGCCTTTGCCTTTCCCTATTGGGGATAAATTTAAAAAACAACAACAACAATTGACATTTCTGCTGTCTGAAAGTACAAGAATCAAGTGTTTCTATTGGATCATATTCCGTTCGAAGAGCGGAAAACGTAATTTTTATTTTTATTGTACTTATGTTACGACATTAACGCACATTCGTAAAAATAAATAAAAATTAAAATAATCCCTTAATACAATTAAAATAGATATGGTGCCGACAAGTGTTATTTACGCAGCCGTACCTATTTCGGTAGTAGTTGCATTAGGATTAATTCGCAAGTGGCGATCTAGAAAATGGGCAAAGTGTACGAGCAATACATGTTTGAGGGGCAAAACTTTTCTCATTACTGGAGCAAACAGTGGAATAGGCTTAGAAACAGCAAAGGCTCTAGTTAAAAGAAAGGCACGAGTAATATTTGCTTGTAGGGATATAGAAAGTGCAAAAGAAGCGATAGCTGTAATTAGAAAAGAACAACCAGCAGGCGGTGAATTAGTAAGTTCAAAAAAAATTCTAATAAAAATTAAAAATTATGGTCATAATTTCTCCATTCTATTAAAAATATATTTTTTTTAGATTCCTATGCAATTAGACCTGGCATCATTTGATTCCATAGAAAAGTTTGCTGCAGTTGTTAAAGCTGGTTTCTACAAAATAGATGTATTAATAAACAATGCTGGTGTGTCTATTCCATTAAAACTGGACCAAAAAACCAAGGAAGGTTTTGAAATTCATCTTGGTGTAAATCATTTAGGACATTTCTATCTCACTAATTTACTTCTAGATCAACTTAAAAAAGCTTCACCAAGCAGGTAAATAAATATATGCCTTAATTTATTAAGAGAATTTCCTGTATAGTAATAAACTATCAATATGTTTTAAAATAATATTATTCTTTGCAGAATTGTTATTGTATCATCTACTCTTCATGAAAGGGGAAAATTAAACTTTAATGATCTAAACCTTAGAGCAGAAATAGAAGATGCCAAAAAAGGCAAAGGTGGTCGTATGAATCCTGGATACAGTAATTCCAAATTGATGAATGCATATTTTGCTAGAGCATTATCTGCAAAATTGAAAAACGAAGGAGTTGATGTATACACATGCTGCCCTGGTTTCTGTTACACTAATTTATTCAGGTAATTTTAATTCTTATATGATGAAATAAAATAGCATAAGTCAACAAACTCATAACAATCTTTACTTAATAATGATATTACCTGTTTCTATTACCCTATTACATATTTGATATTTAATTTATTTTGCTAATTGTAACCATTGATATAAATGAAGAATAATGATTAAAAAAAATTAAAACTTTGTAGAATATGTAAAGATACCATAACTATAATGTAATATATGAAAATAACTTTGCTCTGGCTCTATATAGCTCGGGTTCCGCTAGTTATACATATAAGCTTTCCTCTAGATTCTCTCTATTTATGAATAAAAATGTGTCATAATCCATTGCATAGTTTTAAAGATCTAAGCATACATAGGGACAGACAGACAGTGGGAAGCGACTTTGTTTTATACTATGTAGTGATGTTAGTCATGAATTAAATCGGTATGATAATTAGTTACTGCTTAATTAATATGTAAAATATTTACATTGTTTTTAACTTATAAAGATTTCCTGTGCCAGCCAGTTAATATTATAAATACTGTGTGTTTATAATATTAGAGGTCAATGGGACATAATATGTATTATACATTCATTTTTATCTATTTAACTCTTATTATGATATCACATTTCTTATCATTCCACACTTTTAAAAGCATCTGATATTGTCTCGTTTCAAGTTATTTTTTGTAAATTTTAGAACAATATTTATGTACAGCATATTTTAATTTAATGCAATTTAATATATATGATTGAATACTTGGTAGACATTTAAGAGAAACTTCTACTGGGACTGGGACTAACTTCTGGTTCTGTCTGACATAATATTATGATAAGTACCTAGATAAATATAGTATAATCTAATGTGATTGCAATATTGTTAAGGACAAGCTGTTGTTAGATTTATCACAGACATACATACTGACATTTTTATATAAAAAACCTATTCAAAAGTGCTTGTAAAAGTCTATTCAAGCGAAGTATGATTTAAATTGATCACATTACCATGTATAAATGCAGTTCATATCTGCATTATGTTATCATATTATTATATTCATGATTATTAATTCACTTAAATGAATTAGCTACTTTTATATTCTCAATGACTTGATATCGTTAAATTACTGATTTGTACTGTTGTCGATACTCAGATATCCAGCTATTAATTGCAAGACATGAGCATTATACATTATAAAAAAAATATTCACTGGTAATTATAGTACTATTAAAATAATTATTAAGACAAAGTTTTATTATCTTCTACCTCCATAAAACTCTTCTAATTCCAAATAGCCTGCATCACTTTCAACTGAATGTAAGTTAAGGACTAAGGTACATTAAGTTATGTTTAGTCTTTAGGACCATTTGAATATATATTTAAATGGAACAAAATATTTTTCATAGATACTGTATAAATAAGTGTAGATCGTAACTTATTATTATATTACTGATGTGATGATGATCTATAATCATTTTATCTCATAATACAATAGTAATTTAAATAGCTCGGAGTTTTAATTTACTTCTATGTATTACAGGTACTTTGTAAGGTGGTACCATTACATTTTGATGGCTCCCATCGCCTTTTTCTTCATGAGGTCTGCTAAGCAAGTAAGTAATTATCGACACTGAACGCTAACAACACTTATGATATAGGTCAATTAACTAGCGCGTTGTGAAATCGAAATATGTATAATGTAGGGTTACCATTTATTTTATTTTTACGGACAAACTATGGATTCGGACTTTAGTGTACCTACTGATAATAAAGAGTATTTCAATTAGATTTACAAAGAATAATTACGTTCAGATTCAACTTGGTTCGATTTGAAAAAATCTTTGAATTGGATAGTCCGTGTATCGAGGAAGTCTATAGGCTATTTTCATCACGCTACGACTAATAGGAGCGGAGCATCAATGAAAAATGTTGCAAAAACGGGAAGTGTGGGCGTTAGTTCTGCGAGGTATCATACCGCGCGACTCAGAAAAAAATTGATTTCCAGTCTTTAAGCCGCGAGAAATGCTGGTATTTTAATAAAATATGTATAGTCTCTGTACAGATGTGTAGAAACATAACAGGAGATACGATACGTAATAGATGAGTTCATGAGTGTAGTTGTTGAGTGTACTAAGTTTTCTAATAATAGGCCGTTACGCCACATGTACGTCACTAGCTTAATAGAACATTTAGGAATTATATTGCCGATTCAAAATAGTATCTGTTGATATTGAAATAATAAATGATAGTAATATAATACATTGTATTTATATATTCGGTCCCTTTTAAAGTGCCATTGCTGGGCCCGGGCCTTTCTTCAATAAAAGGGGGATTTCACAATAGTCCACCACGCTGAACAAGTGCGTGTTGGCGGACTTTACATATCTGTCGAAAACTAGCTAGATTCTTTCAGACGTGTCCGTCACCGGAAGACAAGTGGTATTTATGTTAGAGATTCACACTCGAAAATATCAGAGGTACGAGAGCCAGATTTGAACCCGTATCATTCTGTTATCCAAGCGAGCGCGTTACCATTAGGCTAGTACTGCCTTAATATTATACAATCAGTTAGAACTTAGAAATATAAATAATTAATTATAAGAAAAATCGTCAATATTTTTAACGAGAATTTCTTAGTTAACATCAATAAATTCTGCGCACCGTCCTCTCACCTCTGCTGATACATAGACGATTTCTATACTTCATATAAATACTAAACCTACTGTTTATTATTAATCAAATAAATAATTAATAAATATGTGTTGTGGTAAATTCCTACTGGAAATGCTAGGTCATATCATATCCCATCCAAAATCTCTAAATACCTTCCCTTGTAATAAGTTGAAATTATTGCTTCACTCGAAACCTCTCAAGAAATGTAACTGACAATATAAACAAAGTAATTTGCAAGTTGTACTTTGCACCTACGATTACGAGTGGTGATTATAATTATACGATTATATACCTAACTACTACAGTATTCTTCTTATAACATTGTTAGCTGTTATTTCATGAGAACATTTTTTTATCTTTGTAAGTCCTTGCACCCACTGATATACCTAGAACAATAACACGCGTTTTACGATTAAATGACGAAAGGAACTCTCGTACATTAACCCCGTCAGTAATTACTTCGGTTTTCGTAAAAATCAAGTGACTCTGAAGTATCGAAGAGTGGAGATTTAAATGTTAATAAAATTTAAAACAAATTACAGTTATTTTCTTATTTTTATTATAAGAATGTGTAAAAATTTGCAAATGGTTTATAACAATTACAATTGTCCACCAACCCGCACTAGGCCATCATGGTGGATTATGGCCCGATCCCCACATATTAAAGGGAGGCCCGTGCCCAGCAGTGGGACGTAAAAAAAGCTAAATAAATAATAAATAATATTAGTTAAGTATTTGGTTTTAAATTTTTTTAAAACCAAATTGAACCTATTTGGTTTTAAATTTTTTCTTTTGGTTGTAATTTATTATGTTGAAATATTGTTATTTTACCTACTAGGTATATTTAATGTTAAATGTTAATTTGTTTTTTCTTCTCGTTATCACCTTTAATTAAGGTACTACTTTTTATGTTTTATTTTCCATGTACAAATTTTTTCATGTGTTTTGTAGGTACTTGGTTGGTGGTCTAATAAAATAAATAAATAAATAAGTACATACATATAATAACAAAAGCAAATAAAAGCAATTAAATAAAACATAAATATTAGTTACCAACTTTTTAAGCATAGTAATTACCTGTAACTACCCTTCTATATAAAGTTTAATGTGTAGAACTTCGCAATTTAACCCGGTAATTATAACAATTAATTTCTTCATATCAAAAACTGTATTATATATGTACGTCCCATAACATAATGTCTTTTAATAAATTATGGAGATACAAATATTAAATGATCATTGGCTTTTATATTAAAGATAACGTATATTGTACGCTATCAACAGGATTAGGATAAATAATTAATCAACAATGAACCGATACTTATTTGTTTCGCTATATTTCATTCACTATACATATCTCAATACTACAATTATTATTAGATCAAATTGCTTTAATCTTATTAGCCTCAATTATTGATATATTGCATGAGATTTCTTAGAAATGAGATGTTAAGTCCAGCCTTATAAAAAAAATCCTATATCCTATCAGGCTATACTAATATTTTCATCAAAATTTCCAGTGGTGTTCTCGTGATGCGGTCACAGACAGATAGACAAAAAATTCTAAAAACAAAAGATTCGGCCTCTGTATCGATAATAATGACTATTTCCAAAATGTACAGATTCGACTAAGTTAGAATAAATAAATAAATTAATTATTTATACTTTATTAATATATTAAATAATTATTAATACACTAGCGACTCGCCCTCGCTTCGCTCGGGTTCTTCCCTAGATTTCGCACAGGCAAAGCCGCGGGATCCGCTAGTTATGCATATAAACCTTCCTCTTGAATCACTCTATCTATTAAAAAAAAACCGCTTCAAAATCCGTTGCGTAGTTTTAAAGATTTAAGCATACATAGGGATATAGGGACAGAGAAAGCGACTTTGTTTTATACTATGTGGTGATCAATTATTACGTAAGTAGTAGGTATATAGATGGACGTGAAAAAACGGTTTTAAATTCATGAAAAAACTTCATTCTTTTGTATTGTTTTGTGTAAAGAATTGAATATTATTGCTAATTACATGACAGTTCGACAATATATTAGTATAGTATAACATTATCAATATAAATATATTCAATATTCTGTCCGTCTGCCTTTTTATCGCTCCGAAATCCGAATGCAATTACATCGTGAATAATTATCATCTATTATCTTATTTTATAAAATATAAAAATTGCATGTTATTTCAAAAGCATACTGTAATTAATTCTTCGCTTTATGAATGAATTTAATATAAAGCGGAAAATACTAGGTACCTATAATTATAATTTTTAAGAAAATTTTATTTAATTAATTAAAAGTATATTTTTAAATACGAAGTATTTTCAAAAAGTACGTTGACCTTTCTAAAGTTTAACGTGAGGTTATTTAAGTTGAATTATACCGGAAATTTGCCTATACTTTTATCTATGTACCAAATATTTAAATCCGTTCAGCCGTTTCACACACAATCCGATTGGTCTTCTTTTTCTTTTCTTTAGTCCTATATACGGTACATTTTTGACGACTGCCTCGGCGGTGTAGTGGCTAGCATGTACGGCCATACATCGAAAGTCCTGGGTTCGAGTCTCGGGTCGGGCCAAGTTTAGTTATTGAGTCATTCTGTTTAGTAAGTCTCAGTAACAGCCTGGAGTTGGGAATTTGGGTAGTTGACGATGTGTCACCCCCGTGCCTCGGGGAGCACGTAAAGCCGTCGGTCCTGCGCTTTAGCCTTAGTCGAGAAGTTGTCCCACCGGAGTATGAGAGTGATAGGAATAGAGAGTGTCTGCGCGTACACTTGTGCACTATAATATGCCCTGCCTACTGCCTAGTTTCAAAGAGATTGGCCGCCATGGCCAAAAATGATCAGAGAACATTATTATTATTATTTTGACAATATAAACTTAAAATTTTTCAGGGTTCGGAGACAGTGGTGTATTGCGCCTCCGAATACAATATCGAAAATCAAACAGGTAAATTTTACCGCGATTGTCAAGAATACGTGTCAAAATATCCTTTTGACAAGGAAGAAGAAATTAAATTATGGGAAATCAGCGAAGAAATGGTCAAGAATAGAGGACCTTTAAAGAACTAGACCTGATGAGACATAATTGTCTTTTTTTGCAAAAGCATAATACTAAATGCCAATTAATAATATACCAATTATATATTATATATAATGTGTTCTTCTCGTTTTTAACTTTTTCATATTTTAAATAGTATATAAGTGCGAATGTAGCGCAATAAAAATTACATATCATACCGTATAATATTAATTCTATCTTTATATTTCTGTTTAGTTTAGAGTTAGTTATAAGTACCTTCTTAGTGTCCCTTTTGTGTTCGATTCTTTGTGTTACAATAAATATTGTAAATAGACTAAAAATATATGAACAGTAGTAAACTGACAATAATAATTGGTATTGCTTAAAAAAATAATAAAATATAATATGTATTATTTCATTATTATAAGTTTGAGTGTTTGCTGTGTTTGATGCTTGTGTTTGATGTTGTTTCCGCTGAGTTTCTTTCGCCAGTTCTTCTCAGGTCAGAGGTTTCTTCTTTCCGAACTGGTGGTAGACTCATGACGTTCAGTAAGAAATTGTAACAATTTTTATGCTGAATAAAATATTTTGATTTGATTTGATAAAAAGGCAAATATGAATTTGCTTTAAGAAGCCTTATTTGGTATGTAATCTTAAAAGTTGTCATATTTTTTACTTATAATAAAAATTAAGAGTGCTAATAAATATAGGTACCTTCTCTACTATTCCAATAACATGTTCATTCTTATTTCTTGACCTTATTCTTTGTTGTAACAAGTTAGTGTTAAATGGTTTAAGTGATATTCCAAAGATGAATGGATACTGTTTAAATTATTAAAATATATAACATTTGGGTATTTATTTGTGTTTCATTTATATATTTTTATTTAAGAATAATACTAAAGCAGTACTATCGCAGGTGGCTTTACCTATACCACCTTTGCTTGCCACTATAACAAGTCAACTTACTATGTAGATTGCTCCAACTGGCCACTCCACTATCAGAGATATACTAGGAGCAACCCGCATAGCATACCGTATACTGTAGTGGGCCACCTGGTGCGTCATATAAAAACACCTATTGGGATGTTGCACGACAGTAGCGCCACCTAGCATACGCAACTACTTGGGAATATTATGTCAAATATAACATAATAGTATTTTATTGCTTTCTACTATTTAAAGTAAATAAAAGATAAAATAGAAAGACGACAAGTGGTATTTTTACAGGAATTTGTTAAAACAGTGCATAAAATAATGGATATCATTATAAAAACTGGTTTTGAAAGTGTAAAACACAATATTAGTTTCCAACCTCAAACTGTGTTGAAAGGAAATAATTTTTTGTTTCCCATAAAATGTGCACTACAAAGTAAGCCTAGGGAATAATGTGATCGCTGCCAGGCTATTTTAAAATATAGAATTATTGTTAAATTGCAATTAAAATTGAAAAAAGAGATAAAAAAATTATATTAGTCCCGCTGAGTTTCTTTTGCCAATTCTTCTCAGGTAAGAGGTTTCTTCTTTCGGAACTGGTGATAGACTCATGACGTTCTACTGAACGAAGTAAGAAATTGTAACAATTTTTCGGTTGAATAAAATATTTTGATTTGATTTATTTATTACAAACTCCGTGCACATTGACATTACTTTACCAAATCGTTGCGCATTTCTGCCACGGCAAGCGCTGCGATCGCTTTACTATACCCCCACCCTGTACTTCGCACATAGCCAATAATCCCAATTGCTATTTTTTTATAAATATAAATATATTAGGACATTATTACAAACAGCGCCATCTAGTTCCGTGGAAAACTATGAGGCTTATGTTACGGATACCACATATATACTACATATTATAAGTTTAAATACATATTATAAAAATAAACACCCATGACTGGAGTACAAACATTTGAGTTTAACAAAGGAATGCCCCCAGCGGTACTCGAACCCGCTACCGCTGACGCAAGAAAGTAGGGTCACTACAAACTGCGCTAAACGTGTCTTCAAATCGTATATTTTTTTGAGCTTTTATATTTTCATCATATTCAGACCTTTTTAACGTCCCACTGCTGGGCACGGGCCTCCCTCAGTACGAAGGTGATCAGGCCATAGTCCACCGCGCTGGCCTAGTGCGTGTTGGCGGACATCACAATTCACATGCCTTTCGAAAACTTGTTAGGTTTTCTCAGACATGCAGGTTTCCTCACGATGTTTTTCTTTACCGTAAGACAATCATAATATAAATGATTCGAACATGAAAATATCAGAGGTGCGAGACCCGGATTTGAACCCGCATCACTCGGTTATCCAAGCGACGCGTTACCGCTGGGCTACCACTGTCATTTTTATTTTACTAACTTATAAACAAAAATATTACTTTAAATCTCAATTAGGTCGTGGGCATGCTCCGGCGTGGCCATTGGCGTTTGAGAGTGATGTTGTTTGAATGTAGGGGAAAAGAAATAAAACAAAATATTTGTCATAATTTATATTGATCCCTCAAAGGCATCTTAAATCACAGCTTATTAATAAATTTCAGATTGAACCAGACGTCGCTAATGAAAGATTACAAATAATAATAAATGGCTTGAAGCGATGACATTTAGGCCAAAATTAGCTACACCTAATATTAAAACCACGATTTTAATTTTAATCGTATATATCTAAGTAAACAGTGCAATATCCTGGATAATAAAACGCATTTTCCTTTTTCGAATATGGTTACAGTCTCTAAAGAGAATAAAATAAACTAAGAATAAGAAATAATAGACAATGAAACAGTCAATTTCACAAAATGTCACACAAATAATTTAATGGAAGAAGTATGTATGGTAAGTATAGCGGCGGTAAATATATTTAAAACAACTGTATAGTGTTTGGTAATGTAATAATGCATATATATAATATTTGAATACGTTCATACTATTGTTTTTTTGTCTGTAGTAAATCCTAACGTTTACAGTTAAAGAGTAAAAATTCAATGAAACGCAAAACTTATCTTAATATAATATATTACATATAATATTTATAATTTAGATTCAAGTATGTATTTGAAAGCATACATATAGTAACCATATAGCTAGGCACTTGGTGAACACATTTGAAAACACATTCGCCATTAGCAAACAAAAGGTTTGGGATCTAGGCTGTTAATTTATGATTATTCTATAAAAAACCTAAGGCTACTCAAGAATTGGCGATCTATTATGTATACATAACAGGTAAATAAGACAGTGATTTCACCTGTGAAGTTAGCTGCAAAACAATGTGTAAGATAAATATATAATTTATATAAATAACTAGCGACTCGCCCTCGCTTCGCTCGGGCACTTCCCTAGATTTAGCACAGGCAAAGACGCGGGATCCGCTAGTTATGCATATAAACCTTCCTCCTGAATCACTCTATCTATTAAAAAAACCGCATCAAAATCCGTTGCGTAGTTTTAAAGATTTAAGCATACATAGGGATATAGGGACAGAGAAAGCGATTTTGTTTTATACTATGTAGTGACATAAAACAATAATACAAAGAAATTTCGCTCTTGAATTTCTAAAAGCCAAGGCTTTGTACAAACTACTGTAAGTACTCAGTGGCAAATCATCAGCATCATAAATATTATGGTAAAAGAAAAACAAATAAAACGCTTTAATATTACACCAGGTTAGACATTGATAACTATTTAAATTCTCTTGTACAATCACTTACTCAAGTACTTACTACTTTCACATTTTTTAATTATTCATTAAACAAATTGTTTTTTTGAAGATAATTTAAAACCGGTATCCAAACCTTTTGTAGAACCAAACTCTTTATTGAAGCCCTAAATAGTTTTAAATTACTAAAATTAGTTGAAGAAAAATGTTATGTTTCACTCTGAAATTACCAAAACAAAGTTAGCCAAAGATACAAAGCAGTTTATATCCTTATACAGTATATATGAGTAACTTGTTACGTAGCTATAATTTATGAAGTACGCTTCCTTAACGCTTCATAACTTCCAATCATAATTAATTATATTCTTATTTTTTATACAACTGTATACAAAGCATTAACTTGGTTATATGAATTGCAAAAGTGCACTTAGTGTTTACTTATTGTAGGATAGTAGCTATATAATAAAGATTCATTTAAAATCATGCGTATCTATTCTAGCTTCTATTCTATTCTATTCTAGTATCTATTCTTTCTTTATAACTTCTACAATTGACATAATTATATATTGATACTTTAAGTTCATAGTGCAAAAGTGACCTAACCCTAAAAATTAAAATCAGCAATGTAATTTTTATTTCGTAAAATTTGGACTATCAACGTAAGCTAAAGATTGTGTATATCTAGTAATTGCATTGATTTGAAAGTAATAGCAAATATAAGCAATCCTTGGCTTATAAAAATAAATATGTACAACTTTTTTTTGCAATTTACAATTTATATAGACCTCGTTACAACATATCTAGTCTATTTGAAACTTGATAAGTTCACAGTTGAAATATTATGATATATTGATACGTTATATAAGTTCATAGTGCAAAAGAGGCCTAACGCTAAACATTAAAATCAGAAATGTAATTTTTATTTCAAAATATGGACTTTGTCCCAACAGCATAAAACACAATATCGAATTAGATAAGCTAAAGATTGTGTATACATTGTAATTGTATTGATTTTAAAGTAATAGCAATCTTTGGCTTTAATATACATCATCATATGTAAATTATCACACAATAAATATGTACAACAATATTTTTTTGCAATTAACATTGTAAATGGAACTTGTTCTCAATTAAAATTTATGTATACTACAAAAAGATAATTACCCCAAAAAAGAGTTTAGATAAAAATTAAATACATGTAAACTGTAATTAATTCACAACCAAATTAAAACATTTTGTTGTCATCACAGTATGGAATAATAATATTCAAGATCTTTCATCTCCCATTATTTTTCAAGAATTTTTTATTGTTTTGAAATGATGTATAATGTTAGAAATTAAGTCAAACCGACCAACTTGGAATCAGCTCTTTGGGTTTGGGCATTCTGACCAATATACGTCCTAATTGAATGAGGTCGGTGCCAACTATTGGTCAATTCGACGTGGATTTACCTTTATAAAAATATATCGTAAAAACTATTTCAATAAACAGCTAAATCTATAATATACGGTGTTCGTGCAAACTATAGCTATTATAGACAGACTATAGACTAATATAGACAGAGCCCGCCAAAACAAATGTCAAAGTAAATAAATATTAAATAAATATAAATATGTTGGGACATTGTTACACACAGCGCCATCAAGTTCCGTGGTAAGCTACGAAGCTTGTGTTACGGATACTAGATAGTTGATATACTACACATATAATTTTTTAAATACATACATAATATAAATATTAACACCCATGACTGGAGAACAAACATTCGTGCTCAACAAATGAATGCCCCCAGCGGGACTCGAACCCGCGACCGCTGGCGCAGAAGTACTGCGCCACGCGTGTCAAAAATGGTAGCGCGATTTGTCGTTCATGCTACTATTCTTTTGGAATATAAATCGTTCGCATTCTTTAAAAAAAAACTATTTTCCATATGTACTATTAAAATAATATACAAGTTTTAAAAATAAAATATGATACAATAAAAATAATACTTCTTTTGTAATTTTTCTTTTTAAAAAAATAATATGTATAAGCTTATTTTTTTTTAATTCTAATAGAATCTGTTAGATATTTTTATTTATTCACTTATAACTCAGTATACAAATTATTTGTATACTTAGTTAAACATTATAATTTGGCTTAAAGAACACTCCGTCTATATTATTCCTTAGACTGAGAACTATTTCTACTCTAAATATTTAAAATATTAAGCACTAAGTCGATTTTTATAATATCTACTCGAGATAACTTGAGATAAATATACACTAAATGAATACAATTAGTGTATTTTCTAAAATTACTCTTTTCGCTAAGGCATTTGAGGCAAAGAAAATAAATATAAGGCACTTAACAGCCAATTAATTATCTGCATTTTATGTATAGATACCTATATTATATGAAAAAAAAAACATTTACTGTTTTTAAAATTAAGTTTGGAATGTAAAATTAAAGGTGCCCTTAAAATTATTATTATTTTTTAAACTAGCTCTATTAGTGCAATTTCCTTCAATGCCTATATCCTATTTCTACACCAATATATTATGCATTATATTATTAAATATAAAATTTATTTCATTTCTTAATTTCTTTTATCGAAGATATGTAGTTTAGAATGTACTCTGGTCTTGTCGATTATTATAGGGACGGATGATTTAGTAAATGCAATTTTCGAGATAAGTACTGTAAAGCTTAGCGTATACATAAGTGTTTCGTTCAATAACATTTTCTATCTTGTACATTCATTTTACTTTAAATTACAATGCCTAATGTGATAGCGTTCTAAAAGACGATGTCTGTGTACTACTTAAAGCATGGCATTCACCGTTCAAACCTAGACGCGACTTACTTGGATACTTCAAAGACCTAGACTCAGACCGACTCAGATATCAGACGCAACCACATTATATACTAGTATATAAATAAATAAAAATAACATTTATTTAGTAATAAGGGGATATGTACGTGAATAGTAACTTTAAATCTATTACCTCAAGACGTAATACCGACAATTAATTGATGATAATTAATTACTGAACAAGTTATTCAGAAGTGAGATTACGAATCTTTAATTACAAATAATGTAGAGTGCGCGTTGAAAATAATAAAATAAAAACGATGGCATCTACAGATTTTATACGTAACACGATATTTATTTCTAAGCAGATATTTCTATGCAAATAAGTGAATGCTTTATGATATAACCTTGTATTTAATCAAAAATCGGTTATAAATTCCTTCGACTTGATTTCGGATTCTCTAGCGGAGCGAATTGGTGACAGCAATCTCAGTGACCATGATTGCTGTAAATCATTATAAACGGTAATCAATTCAAAATAAATCCGCGAAAAAATCCTAAAACAACTTTATTAAAAAGATTCAAACACTCGTGTAAATCTAAGGAAGTATTATTTTGCCGTATGTTATATTTCGACGAACCGTGAACAGCAGCTAACCCTGAAACCTGAGGTAGGACTGGACCCGTGTAGAGTGACCGTGTCTGGATGATGGTACATGCGAAGTTCCTTCTCTGCTTTCTGTTCTATGTCCGCCCATCTGAAAACAAAATTTTTTAATGAGTGGAATAATTTTTAATCCACCGACTGATTCCCTTACTCTGATATCCCCGCGAATCATTTTCAACGATTAATTACCACTTGTCTTACGGTGAAGCAAAACATCCTAAGGAAATCCTGTATGTCTGAGAGAACCTGATTTTTTTTTTAAAGACAACTCGCACTTGGTCAGTGTCTGAATATATTTATGTGTAAATAGAAAACGAATCGAATAAGATAAAAATAGAAATAGCGAGAACCAATAATAGTCAAATGTAAAACTTTGCTCTATTCAGGACAAACCGAGCTTTGATTTCAAATTCACTGTGTTTTATCGGTTGCGGTCGGTAACAATTTATACTAATATTTTCCTCTAAGGGGTATCGACTCCACGACCTTCGCTTGTTAAACATACATATATTCTACCGCAAAGGGTCATCTTACTCGTATCCTTGTATTATATTCTTATAAAAATCAAGGTGTCAGTTTAAAATATTTATAGTATTAGCTCTCAGCTCTATGTGTAGTTGATAAACAGGTATATTTTGAATTAGTACAAAAACTATTTCCCTTACAGCGTGAACAAACAACAAAAACTAAACTTTCCGCCTTTATGATATTAGCATGATTAGTTAGTAAAAAAAATATTACGGTCAAGCGACGACAAAATGAAATATGAAACAAATGAAAAACAAATGTTTAACATTAAATAGTATTATCATTTCGCGCTCGGGTACGTCCCTAGCTAGGTACTTATAACGATTATCGATTGTCATATAAAATAAAAAGTACTCAACTTTTTAATTTTCCATCAGAGAGACAAACGAACAGCAATTGGTTTCTATACAATAAGGAATTTTAGTCAAAATTTTCTTACTGTTTTAAAACAACGATAGCTAGACGAAAATAATATTCACAATAAATTCAATAAAAAGTTAGGGTAATATTAATAAGCCGTTATAACATATAAAGTTTTTGTTAAAGACAGCCCCGGATCTAAGGGGGGGCAAACCGGGGCACCTGCCCCGGGCGGCAGTTTCATGGGGGCGCCAAATCCTTGAGACAAGAATTCGAAATATCGAACAAATGAAGCCTCAAGGATGTGCAAAAATGTCATTACGACAACGAATCCAATATGGCCGGCATATACAAATCCAGAGTTATGCAAATGAACGAGCTGGCACAGATTGTACCGTGTGTAGCGCAATCTTTAAATCTTGTGCATGCAGCTTCAACATGCCCATAAGCAGTTAACCTATTTGGGCTTGTACATTTAAATTTTATAGTCGGATCCACCACACGGTGGAAGATAATGCACAAAAACAAACTTAAAAGGAGGTAGTCACACCAGATGGTCGGCTAAACATCAAGTTGTTACTGCTCTATTATTTTTTTATGGGACAAAGGGGGCAAACGGGCAGGAGGCTCACTTGATGGAAAGTTATCAACACCGCCCATGGATCTGCAACGCCGCAGGGCTTGCAAATGCGTTACCGGCCTTTCAGGAAAGAGTACCTCTCTCTCTTCTTGAAGGATGCCAGGTCGTAACGGTTTGGAACGTCGCCGACAGCTGGTTCCACAGAGTGGTAGTACGGGGCAGAAAATGTTTTAAAAATCGCACTGTCGTGTAACGCTGGACATCGAGGTGGTGTGGGTAGAATTTACGGTTTTGGCGCGATGTCCGATGATGAAATTTTGCGACCGGGATTAGTCCAAACAATTCCTCGGAATACTCCCCGTGATAATTGCAGAAAAAGATGCAGAGTGAACCAACATCTCTACGCAGAGCTAAAGGATCAAGCCGATCGGAGAGAGCTTGATCGTAGATAACTCAAGACCGAGCCCTACGTTGAATGCGGTCAAATGGTAGCTGGTACTGGGGAGCTCCCGCCCAGAGATGAGAACAGTATTCCATGTGTGGCTGAATATCCGCCTCATAGAGATTAAGACGCTGACCCGACGTGAAGTACTGTCTCGCCTTACTGAGCACACCAAGCTTCTTTGAGGCTAATTTAGCCTTACCTTCCAATTGACCACGGAACTGGACGGTGCTCGAAATGTCGACGCCAACTATTCCGATACTGGCTGTGGCAGAGAGGAGAGTGTCCTGTTACGACAAATGACAATTTTTAGCGGTTAACGCGCAGACTTGTGTCTTTTTGGAGTTTTACTTTGGTTAGCAAAGATTCGATTTCAGACACAAGTTTGTTCCGGCACTCGTCGACGTACTCCCGAGAAATGTTAGCGCGGCCAGTGTACAGGGCATCCATAGTGCTATCGTCTGCATAGCAATGAATGTTGCTGATTTGCAACATGTCATTGATATGCAGAAGGAATAAAATCCGAAAAGATAGTTTCATTTATAAAGAAATTAAGACAATAGTAGAGAGTGCAGAGTCTACATGAAAAATTTGCCTTCCTCAGTGGCCAGCCTTTTTAAATATGTCGACCGATCTGCAAAAAAATGGAGCCGATCTAGCTTTAAAATATTCAAAAGACTAGAATGCATTTGGTTTTTGCCAGGAACTGGCCGTATTTAAAGAGCTAGTAAATGAAATGAATGAAAAATCAAGTGTCGACCTGTGTTACAACATCTGTAAAAGTATGACTTGCAAGAAGTTTCCTAAATCCAAATGTTAGTATATAGCTTTTATTAGTATCTACGTTCAATAATGAGTCAGGTGCGTGTATCTGGCCTCGCGATACTAGCCATTGAAAACAAAACTGCCTATGTGACGGACTTTGAGGAGCTAATAGATTCTTTTACAGAAAAGAAAGCACGCCGTGTAAAGTTGTAGTCTTTCCTGATTATATTATTTATTCTGTTTCTGTTTTATGTAACAAATGAATGTTATTAGTTATTAGATAGTAAAAAGTTTAAATTTATTAAAGGATTATAATTTTCACATATGATCACAAAAATGCTACTTATTGGCAGTTCTAACAGTTTTTTTGAAACACTGAAGGAAGGGGGCGCCACTTTTAAGGTTTTGCCCCTGTTCGAAAAAATCGTAGATCCGGCACTGGTTAAGGACTCTACTTTGATTACAAATTATTCGATCAATTTATTAAATATTACATCGCGCCATTAGTCGGTTTTGTGTTAAAATTATAGAAAGTATTTTTTTCCAAAATAGCAGTTATGTATTTAGTTTTCAATCTACCCCTACAATTTATTGCTATCGTACGTCTGCTAGTGACCAGACAGAAGAAATAATTTTATCTTAATCAGTTGAGTGCATTGAAAGACGAGTTGTGATCTCATATTACATGACACGACCCTATGAAAATGCCATGTAATCAGCTTTAACGATTAGTCTACTTCAACTATACATGTAGTGATTGCGACGAATTACCCACTATGCTAGTGGTCACAAGTTTGATTCCCGAATTGTTAATATTTATTAAGTATCTAAACATAACATAATAATATTTACTTAGAAATAAATGTCATCATCAGCCCTTATTAACGCCCCACTGCTGGGCCTCCCTCAATACGAGTGGGATCGCCTTAGTCCACCGCGCTGGCCTAGTGTGTGTTGGCGGACTTCACATATCTTTCGGAAACTTGCTAGGTTTTCTCAGACATGCAGGTTTCCTCACGATGTTTCCTTCACCGTAAAACAAGTGGTAATCATAATATAAATGATTCGCACATGAAAATATCAGAGGTGCGAGATCCGGATTTGAACCCGCATCACTCGGATATCCAAGCGACCGCGTTACCGCTGGGCTACCGCTGTGCAATATGTGTACATTAAATATTTTTAGAATTTAAATAATAAAATGGAACGATACGAATCTATGTTTTTTAGATTCTTGTCTGACTGTCTAGATAGAGACAGTCCAGTGATTTTTTCGTGATACGTTCCCACTGGACCGATTTTGATGAAATTTGGTATGATCATAGATGGGTATAACACATAGAAATACTTTTTACTGCAGGGAAATATGTCATATATATATGCGAAATATAGATTAGTACAGACTAAGAGCAAAAACGTATGTATAGTTACGAACTGAAGCAACGGCGACTTGCTACTTTTTATTTAGTACCTACTTATCTTATTTCGACTAAGCGAAAAAAACTAAAAAATAGTAAAATTGCATGATGATGAAGTATATAAGAATATATAAATATGTAACACACTTGTGGTAGTCACTGAGAACATTCTAGACGAATCAAATAGCACCAATGATTTATTAAGGTAACGAGACGTTGAAGGTTATTTTTTCTGGTTTACATGAGAATATTATAACGAATTAAAGCTAATTAAAATTACATCTATAACTATAAGTATAAATAAAACTGAAGTGTCTGTTTTAATTTCATATTAACAGCTTTTTAGTTCTTACTAAATGCATAATATGAAAGTATGTAAGGTACTTACTTACATCAAAAATCAAATTTTTTTTGTCTGTGTGTCTGTTTGTTCCGGTTAATCTCTGAAATGGCTGGATCGATTTTGACAGGACTTTCACTCGCAGATAGCTAATGTTATAAGGAAGGAGTAACTTAAGCTAATCTCATTTTAGATTTTTTTTATTTTAACTAGCGGAACCTGCGGCTACTCTCGTGCTAAATATACTATTGCATATATTTTGTAAGATAATGATTTATCGTGAAAGTGATCTTAAAACCGTTACCAATTTCTTATAAGTTTTTAGTGAGTCACCCCGCTATGAGGAAAATAACAGGTGAAGTGACTTTGTGACATGATAAAGTCCGATAGCATTTTCATTTTCAGTAAAGAAATTAAAAGCTTACATCACCCATCCCATCCCTTAATAAGTATAAATGCGAAACTTTGGGATGTGTTAATTACGCCAACGGCTGAACGATCAGAGATCTGAGAAAACCTAGCAAGTTTCCGAAAGGCATGTGAAGTCCGCCAACACGCACTAGGCCAGCGCGGTGGACTATGGTCTGATCCCCTCATACTGAGTCAATAGTAAATAGATTCATTTTTATCACGGAAAAATGTACTGTTCCAGTGTGATATCCACCAAGAACGAACAATGATAGATCGCACACTACCTACAATCTATATATTATTTGATCACATTCATCCACTTCTCAATTATTTCAAATTAAAAAAATATTACGGAAACAAAAAAAACTGTGTTAAATACAAAAAAAGATATGACACATAGTAGGTAATATACAATTAAATACACATTAGCATATGAAGCAAGATTCTCACGTCGCGCATTTACCAAAATGATTAATTTTATGGAATGCTACCCATATTTCTATATATTAATAAACTAGTCTAGGTTTCTCGTTCCTAGGTTTAGCGTCACCGAAGCCACGGTTTCCGCTAGTTAAAATAAAGTTTCTATCCTCCTTTTTGAAGTCGGTTAAAAAGTAGCTTAAGTTACGCCTCATAACATAAGCTATCTGTGAGTGAAAGCCCCGTTAAAATCGGTCCAGCCGTTTCAGAGATTAGCCGGAACAAACAGACAGACAGAAAAAAAATTAAAAATAGTTTTTTTTGTTGCTAGTGTCCTATATACTTATTACTTTCATATGCATTTAATGAAAAGCTGGTAATTTGAAATTAAAAACAGACAATTTTATTTATATGTTCATAGATATAAACATGACTCTACAGTTGCTTTAGAATCAATCAGTTTCAAACGTTTAAAACTAACATTCAATGATACAGTATTCATAAACTTAAAACTATAATGTTCATTCCATTAGGATTTTCTAGCTCTAACATAATATGAGTACAAATATATTTACCTCTGTACAGATAATGAGAACGCTTCAATCACATTGCTATCAGTTTTTGCTGATGTCTCTAAGTAAGTCGATATTTTGTTTTCTTCACACCACTGCTTCAGCTGATCATACGACACTTCTCTGTCTTTTGATGACACATCTGACTGTACAACAAAATTATTTGTTACATATTAGATAGTAAATAATAATATATTATAATAGATAGTTAAAAGTAAAAAAAACAAAAATCCTAAAAAAATGTAATATTCACCTTATTTCCCACAACTATGAAAGGGAATTTTTCAATTCCATTCTTAACACCAGCATAATGCAGAAACTCGTTTAGCCATGTCTTTATATTGTTGAATGAACTTCTATCGTCAATTGCATAGGCCAATATACATATGTCTGTGCCTCTGTAGAAGGGTGTTCGTAATGATTTGAATCTTTCCTGGCCTGCTGTGTCCCATATCTATAAAATAAAATATTTTAGAAACACGCAAAATAGGCGCTAGCTGTTGAGTTGCGGACAACAGCCCGTCTTAACCATAACCATATTCTAGATATTAGGTTACTAATTGAATAGTTGACGCTAACAAACAACAAAAAAATTTGCTTATCAGTGCTGCCACTCACAAGTAATGCTGTGACTAAGGATAATAGGGATTCATATTTATAATACTAATACATATTCACTAAGGGAATGTCCCTTTTGTTTTGATAATATGTTTTGAAAATCATAGTACATATTACAAACATCATGTAAAGTCCTTTTGTAAAGTTTTCATATTCTATAAATACAGCAAACCACAAATTCTATTATTGAGCACAGTTAGCCAAGATTATATTATATTACAACAATATTATGACCACATAGATATTAAGCTAATGTTTCATTAGGTAATTTGATTTATAATGTGATTTCAATGAGTAACCTATTTTAATAATGATTTAAACTCAAAATATACTTAATGTTGCAGTTTTATAAATTTAATTAAATAGACACAAACATTCTTTAATTTTATTTATAGAGTAGCAACTACATGTCTTGTTATAAAGCATTATATTTTAAAATCATAATTCAATTATTAAATATCTATAGAAATTTAAATTTCACATCTTAACATGTAGGCAGCAATAATAGCTTGTACATGCTTGATTACATTAGGTAGAATTAGTTTTAATCTTTTTATCAAGAGATGGCACGTAATTGTGTAATAAACCTGATAATATGACCTTGCTCTTACAGCAATTAGTTGAGAATTCTTAATGAATTCAACATAAAATATAGTTAACATAGTGACATTTTATTTAAATTCATAATTTAATATTTTTTTCACAATTCAAGGGATTAATCTATATTGTTAATATTCTAATAAAATATATTTGATGTTACATACTAATATGTAAATTTAGGCTTACATGGTTTTTGTATTACATATAAACAACAAATATATAGGCATAATTGCATAAAACTTTACCTGTAGTGTATACTGTTTTCCGTTAACTTCAATCATCTTATTCATAAATTCCACTCCTATCGTATGGAAGTTGTGATCGTCAAAATGATTTGATATAAATCTGCTCATTAAACATGATTTACCCACACCTCCGTCGCCTAATATAACAATTTTCAAAAGAACATTCTTATTCGTCGTCCTTCCGTAAGTTTGATCATTATCTTCAACCATCATGGCTTTGTTATTGTCATAATAGTCACAAAATTTACTTATTTTATTAGTTCAGCCTTGAATCAATGTAAAATCTGCCAATTAAAATATGACTCAAGGATACGTTGGTAATGTTGAAATATTTAACTTTTCTAAACTCACTTAAATAAACATTGGTTATTGTAAAACTATTAATTACAATACTTTATTACACCATGAACATATACTCATGTCATGAATGAATAATAACTAAAATGAAACTAAACTTTCAGTAAATTCCACTATAAACAGCTGTCTATTTAAAAAAATTGAAACTTCAAATTATAAAATACATTACAGAATACAGATATAAAATATTTTTCATTTGTCACATAAGGATACAGATAACATATATATTTTTAACCTTGTAATTAATTACATATTATACATTTTTTTTTATTTATTTAAGTGAAATTGAAATATATTTTTAATTTAATAAATATTAAAGAGTTATATAGGAATGATAAGGATTTAATATATAAATTTTCTTTTTACGCCATCTATTTGACTATGATTTAAATAGATTGTACTACTTATAAAATAAGACAACAGATGTCGTTGGTACTTGGTACATGTTTGTTTTGTGGTTCAGCGGTTGCGACGAGTGGATCGTGAGATGTCAGTTCGTTCGAATAAGTTTATTCCGCTTTGTTTTGCGGAGGTGAGAGGACATGGTGTTATAGTGTTTCGCGTAAACTCGTTGTGCCCAATGTTTTTCTAGTTACATGCATTTTTGAGTGAATAGACGTTGTAACTCTTTATACAAGTGCTCTCAAATTCGAAAAACATCAGTGTGTGCAATCGAAAAATCAGAAAATTAGTACATTTGCGCAATTGTGCTAGCGACTCGATGTCAATAAACTTGTCGGTGATATTTTATGGGAAAGGTGTGCCGCGTCGCTAATACCTGTTCGCAGTGGGAGGGTGCCGAGATCGGGATGTTAGCGGGCGGTGGCGCCTGATGGTGCCATGGTGTCGTAGATAGATAGGAGGTGAGTGGCTTTAGATGGCATTCGGGGCAGCACAGCGGGGCGGAGGGCGAGGGGCGGGCTGGCGTGCATTCACCTCTGACCCGCGCGGGGCGAGCGGCGCTCAAGGTCGGTGCGCCGCCTGAAGGTCGCTGGTCACGTGACGCGAAGGGTGCCTACCCCCGTCCCTCACTCGTAGCGTCCCCGATGTTTGGGAAGACTGTCGTGTACTTAAATGTATTTTCTATTTTTTATTATTTTTTTATTGGTATTGTGTCATACAGTTCATAATTTCCAAATATTATATATTTTTCTAGATATGATATTATGAATTAAGTTCGTACTTATTATAAGTACTAGCTAGTTGCTCCTTTGTTTTGTTTCGAATATGACATTTATTTTATAACAATTGTATACAATAAGTTTCAGCGCACTTTACATGAACACTTTATTGCTGAAAATACTAAAAAATTCATTATACCTAATACATTATAAGTGCTTTTATATTCCAACGTTAAGAAATAGATATGATATTTTATATTACTGTGGCATAGCTTTGAATTTGCATACGGGCTAACGGTATTGTATGAAAGCTTGATAGCTACTTGATACTACGATTTAGTATGCGATAATCATATCCCCGGCTAGAGTGGCACGATTTATAAACAGACATAAGTACATATGTATCACAGTTTCATATTTCATGTAAAGAATGTCACGTACATTAGTGTATACAAATTTATTATTTCGACAGCAAGCGATGTTTTATCTGATTGAGTGAATTGATAAACTCGACACCTATGTTTTTAATGTTGGCAGCTTTTTTTATTGAACTAGGCACGATATAACTAACAAGCCACCTTAATTGTCTTTAGAAAGGTTGATAATTATGATTTATACTGTATGTATGTATGTTATTAGATATTTTTGCTTTATTAAAATTAACATAATCTGTTATTAATTTTTATTTTATATTATTTATTTTCAAGGTTCTTGCTTATAATGTATATAGTCTCATACATGGCAAAAAATATTTGAGCAAGCTTTAAGCGGAAAAAAATTATTTATCTTTACTTGAAATGTAATGTACTTAAGGGGATTACCTCGCTCAAATTCCAAAAACACTATAAGTTTAAAGAAGATTAGAGATGAATCCTCTCGTACGATTACCATATAAAAAATATATGATTTACTTAAGGTTATCACAAATACATGCTATTGTTTTAAATTTAAATAAACTCTCCCAAATTTGGAAAAAAAATATATTAAATAGGGCCTTTTTCAACGTAAACTGTACTTTTTCTCTGTAACGGCTAATTAGTTTGGCGTGAATTTTGTACTAAAAAATATGTAATGACGTATTTCACAATTTCTATTGTTTTTTTTTATTTTTTTATTCTGATATTCTTAAATAATAAATAAAAACCCGAAACTTAACCAGTACCCCACTGACGCACCCCCGCTACGGCCTGTAGCGCGTACTCGGGATGCGATACAGCAGTGTCTCGATGACTCTTGTGACGAGTGGACTACACGCGCGTTATTTTTTCCAATTAATACCTAAAACTTCTCGTTTTGAATGATTTTTGAATTAAACCATATATTAAATAATACAAATATAAATATTTCGTAAAACAAAAACAGAATTTAAGTCTGTAAGTATATGTAAAATGGTTTTTAATTTCGTGTTGTTTTTTGAACCTATCATAGAGTAAGCCAGAATATAATATGCCTAAATATGCCTAATGCCTAAATATAAGAATAACTAAGGCATTTTTTTAAATATTTTGTTCACACTTTATAGACAGTTATTGTTTATTGCTCACATAAAAATACACCAATACATCCTAATGATATTACAAATAAAGAATAGGTGCGTTTAAAGAAGGTAAGCCATTTGTAAATGTTGAAAGCTAGGTCAACCTAACTATTTCCGTTACTGAGAACCGTTTACCTACTTACCTACCTGGTCATCAGCAGACCTTCACCATATAACATTTAGTAAAATGAAAGCTATGTCAGCAGGTATAGTGCATTGTGTAGTTTAATATAAATAATATAGATTATGATGTAGGCACTATACTCGTACAAGACTACAAAAACTAGAGGAAAAGAACAAAATGAGATTTCTCAGAGATCGAATCAAATAGGCAAAAAATGATGACAACGCGACACATCTGTGTTCTTGCTTAATCTTCACTTCGTTTCGTTGTAGTATGGTCGTCGGTCGGTAGATGGCGTTAAAATAACAAATACTAGTACAGATATCAAATCCTCAAGGTCATCGGGCGAGGTAGGCGCCTTAAAATAGTAAATTAATCATTTTTGATCTATAGGTACTTTAATCTACAGATATAAAAATGTTTACCCTGATTTGTACTAAAACAATACTAATTTTGCATCATTTACAAATACCATAAAAACAAAATTCTAATCTATAAATATATAATTTATGCAAAACATGAAATGGAGAACGAGCTAACAAAATAATACCGGGCCCCACGACAGCAACGCCGACCAGACACGTTTTCGACAAAAAAGTTGCATATCAAGGTCAGGATTTTGATATATCAATTATAAATCGCAGCTTGATTTAAATAACGAATTATTAGGAGTGATATTTGTAACGATGAACATGAATACAGTCTAGTACTGGTGGTGTATGAAGAGGTACATAAAAACGCTTTTTTGACTTTATTTTATACAGTAAAAGATTACAAATTTTAAAACATAATGGCTAATGGCTTGCTATTCGTTTTTAGTGGTAAAGTATGAGTAATATAAGAAATCGGCACTGTTTAATGATCGCACTTTCTTTTTATGCTGAGTATTATGCAATGTTTATGAATTACACAGCCGCTCGGCTGTTTTTATTTGGTGGTAATGTAGGTCGATGTATATACAGTCTGTCAGATTTTACAGTTAACCAATCTTGTAACAGGTCTCATTAATTTAAAGAAGACAAAATTTCAGGGAAAATAGTACGATATAACAACAAACAATGTTGAAAGCTACAGACATAACATGGTGCAACTTTAATTTTTATTTCATTTCTCTCTTTTCTCTTTGTTAATGGTACGTAGAAATAAATCAAATGAGATAAATACATAATCTGTCAACACGACTTAATATAACATTAAATTAGAAAAGATTTAGATAAAAAAATTAATGATACAATTTCTTTTTTTTTGGTGTAACTAACCAGATAATTGTACTTTGCATAGTAAACTGAATAGTAGGTACATAAAGTAGTACTTTGAACACAGACACACCTTATTATATGTTAATAGTTTCGACAGACAAATGCGATTCATAGACGTGGGTTGTAATTGCTGATCTGAATAAGTATGAAATAATATAGCCAGACATTTGTTGCTGACACCATTAAAATAACGGTTCATTTCAATTCCTAGACGATATAGGTACTATAATATGCCCTTGTAAATTTTATTTCGTTTCATATACATTTATTACACTACCAAAACTGATATCTACATCAACTAAGTATTATTCATTCATGGATACTAGTCTTCGTAGGAAGACTATCAAATTATAAACGAAAAATAATTTTCAAATATCTGAGTTTAACAATTCAAAATTTTTTTTATAGAACAGAAATTATACCTATTATCACATCTATACTAATATTATCAAGCTGAAGAGTTTGTTTGTTTGTTTGTTTGGTTGAACGCGCTTATCTCAGGAACTACTGGTTCGATTTGAAAAATTCTTTTTGTGTTGAATAGTCCGTTTATCGAGGAAGGCTAGAGGAATATATTACATCACGTTACAACTAATTGGAGCGGAGCATCAATAAAAAATGTAGCAAATACGGGAAGGGTGGGCGTTAGTTCTGCAAGGTATCATACCGCGCGACTCAGAAAGAAATTGGTTTCCGGTTAATAAAACGCGTGCGAAGCAGCGGGAAATGCTAGTAATATATAAATTTATTATTCAAATTTTAAATTAAAAACATTCTTATATAATTTTTATATTAGTTGTGGGAAAATGTGCTTGTTTTGGCTATAATACAATATTGGTATAATAACGGTACAAGTGAAATCAGTTAAAATTTCAAAAACAGTTAATTTGTGATGATTACAGTAATGTTTCCAAATAAGGACTTTGAACAATTGCTTTTGTTATCACAGTGCATATCTTTTATTCCAATTCTAACAGTGGTTTAATTGTAAATTGAATGTCGAAATAGGATCTCGGTTTGCTCATTGTTTGCATTTAGCCGGAAGGTGATGATTATTCGTTGATCTACAGTAATTAATAATTAATTCATCAGTTAGTTATAACGCGATGAACGATCATGTTTAGTAAATAAGTAATTACAAAATAAAACAATATAAAACAAATGTTAAAAATATTGATAGTTGCGTCATGCGTGGTTACTAAACTAAAATATTTATAATATTTATATTGGATACAGTTAAGTACGGGAAAAGATACATAGTATTATTATAAACTCAATAAAGATTTAGTCAATTTGTCCTTTACTATGTCCTTATCATGTTGTTTTGTAAAAAAAAATCAAATTAAAATTTGCAATGATTCAAGGAGCAGACGATGTTTAAAAATCACGACTGAATTTTATTTCAACAGAAATAGACTTGTTTTGAAGTGCTTCTTGGCACCTTGTCGTTACCTTGATACTAACACTATTACTGATACACCTAATGTATTGACAATAAAATAGAGTTGCAAAGTTTAAATTATTCTCTACCAACCTTTCGTTGTAAATTATGAAGAAAATTATATGGTAAATCTTAAATATTTATTTATAAATATAGTATACCTACCAGCATAACTAATTACAATTTTATTTATATTTAACTTACAATATTCATAAAACTATAGTTTAGAATAAAAGTTTAAAAGTAAATAATATATCATATTAATTTTAAACACGTAATTACTAAGTCATTTTAATGAAAAAAAAAAACATTTTGTTTTCATTGTCATTTCTACAAAACTAAACAATAAATCACATCAAATACAAAAGCATCAACTTGAAACGTATGCGAATAAATCGCGAAGGTAATAAGGTTGTGCGCGACTGTACTCTCACTACTTTCACGTGTGGCTGTGTGCGTCGCGGCCGGTGACCTTGCTATCAGGCGGAAGCGGTGTGAGTCAGCGCGTCTGGGAGCAGGGACCTTCGCGTCTATTCCCATTTTGTTTCATACTTATAAAAAAATCAATGTAGGTAGGTACCTCCGTAGTTCTTTAAATGCGAATCGTTAAAACATTATTCTATTTAAATTGTTAGCGTTTTCGTTTTTTTGTAATGGCGTTTATTTTATTAATATTATTTATTTTTGTATATTTACAACACATGCCATGTATAATTTATATTATAAATATTAAATTGTTTATAGTTTAACAAATTAATTCAGTATATCTATTATAAATACAAATGCACGCAAGTTTGTGCCTTCGAATTGTTCTTTGTTTAAATTTAAATTTCTCTTTCAGACCCGTTTCGATTGCCGTCATTGAGGTTATAGGGTTTAATTATATATTCAATTGTCTGTAGTTTTCGAGACTTAATCTTTCCCGCGGCACCGCTCGCGTGGTCCTCCTATTGGTCGTAGCGTGATGTAAAATAGCCTATAGCCTTCCTCGATAAACGGACTAGCCAACCTTTTCAACAATTCTTCCAGAGATTAGCGCATTCAACCAAACAAACAAACAAACTCTTCAGCTTTATAATATTAGTATAGATATAATATTGATAGGGGACTAGTGTTGTTGTAATAAATGTTGTATTTATCACAAAAATGTTCAATGCTATCTAGTATCTACATTTTAAGTTATTATTTTCTATAAGTATTACACAAAGGTTCTGAATGAGGAATAAGGAAGTTAAAATATTATCTGTATTCAAGTTAACGTACTAGTTTGACTCCTTATTGTTATGCACGCACGTATGCTTCCATTGAATGGTATGTAAAATATCTTTATCTAAGTATTCACACTTCATTATGAGGTATTGCTATTCTCAATGTAATGTTTTTAGAAGGTACATTTGCTAGAATATTCGGGGTTGTTTAACGAACGCTAAAAAGATTAAAGGTACTCTTAGGTGATATGAAAAGATTAATCATACCTACCTACCTAAATCCTATAATTTCTTAATCTTGAATATAGGTATTAACTAATAACTGACGAAACATCATCTACAAGTAGTACAAGTGACATCTATGTATACTACAAAACAGTTTAAACAGTCGAAAATATTGTACTTATAGACTAACACCTAATCATTGTTAATCGTAGTGCTGTATTAAATTAACTTATTAAAATTTGATACCACATGTACCCACTGGAGCACATCACTTTGACCCTAGCGGTAGTGTTGTGACATGGTTCGCGCGACACCGATTTCGATGCAACGAGAAGCTTACCGTTATGTGATATGATCGTATGCTTATATAACGGATTTACATTATATTAATGAATGAGCTTTAACAAACTACAGTGACTAAACCAGTTGTGGTGTATGTGCGTTCAAACGATTAATTTTATTTATGGTTAGTTGTGTCGGTTCCTTTTTAGGCGTAAGTTTATGATGAATATGATGTTAACAAGAATATTAAGTTGTATTGAAGTAATGGCGTTATAATTTAGGGATTTAGGTGTATCTTTTTAACTTTACCAAAAATATGTTTTTACTTTTTATTTATAAGATTCTATACTTTTATCATATGAAAATATGTTCATAACGATACATACCTATCGAACCGTTGTTACCTGCACGGTAAAGCAAGAACGAAAATATTTTTTTTTTATTATTTTAAATAACATTTTTTATGCAATAATGATTATATAAGAAGATGAGACGAATCGCATTATTTGGGATTTACTTTGGGGTTGGGTTTCGGAATTGTGCGAACGTCGGGAAGCAATTATATTTTTTAATGTATTAGGAACAATATAAAACAATACTACTAAGTTTTCTTTACTTTTTTCTTTCAGAACGGTTTTTTTCAAGCTAGTAAGTTTAATACCATAGAAAAAGGAGGCAATAACGTAATAATAATAATTTGTATATTATACAGATACATATGAGAATGTTCATGTACCTTAAATTAATTATAACATTACAACACATCACACGGGTCAGGCGAACATTGCAGGCATTTCAAATTTCATCCGTTCACGTACATTCTGACCCCGGCAACACGCTTGCGTCACTAAAAGTAAAAGGCTGGTGTGGTATTGGTTTAATGCTGTATTTTTTCCTATTAAAGCTTACAGCTATTAAATTAAGGAAAAATTGTTTAATCTACGAAACGAAAAGATACAAATTCATTTAAATTTATACCTGTATCGATTTATTCCAACAATATTAAAGTAGGACGACTGAGCTTTAAATATTAATACAAACATCGAGTACAAACTATTCTGTTTTTTATAAATATGTAAATGTAACCTTCTGTTAAAAAATAAAGTGCCTAGGTTAAACATTTATCCATAAATGGTCTTTGGAGGTTAAATTACTGATACTCGTTAGAATAAGCCTTAAATGTAAATTATTGTGTACATCTAACTAAATGAACGTATTAAATGAAAGAATTACCTAAAGACTAATGTGGGCACTCCTGTTTGGGTCCAGAGATGTCTATCGCTTCGACCAATGTCAATCATGTATTTCTGAATATCAACATCATTGAAATCAATACTATAATCCTTATAATTATAGTAATAAGGCTCACATGACAAGTTGTCAGTATAAAGTCCTTCAACGAAAGCCTTTAACATTAAACATCCTCTGAGGTTTCGCAACGGTTCAACCATTCGAAATTCATTTCGAAGAACCCATTATTGTGACTCATAGGGACAGGTCTTGAGTGGCGCCGAGTAAAGGCGAGATCACACTGTGTTTTTATTTGACCTTGATCTAATATTAGAATATTACGTAATTCAAACCATTTGCTTCCTATATATTATACTCATTTAGAACAATATTGTACAATTTTAAATATTTGTCTTTTCATATATTATCTGTTAAGTCCTTTATTAAGTTATAAGTCAGTTTACGCATAGAAGTCCTTGTTTCTCGTTGTTCTTTAAAAGTGTTGAAAATCGACTATAGGATCGGGTTTATTAACGTCTGGTATTATATATATTATTATTTCAAGTAAGCTATGTTATGTTAGTCATCGAATTAGCAAAATTAACTAAAAAAAGTGTTTGTTCGTTCTATACAATTTAAATATCGTAAACGCAGTAATTATCACCGTTTTTAGAATTGCTGTTGGTCCCGTTAAGTGCTAATTATGAACGCGCCTTAACATTATTTCGTTAATATGGTACCCATTTCTTGTTTTGAGTCACCAAATTTCGGAGCAGATTAAAGATCTTAGTCATAGCTCGACATAGTAATAGATACTTATCTGTAGTAAATAATTCGTATACCAGTAAAATAATTTGTATTTTCCCACTGTGTTTGTAATTGTCTTGTAATTGTAATTTTGGCTACTTATCACATTCATATTTGATTATTGACTAGTAGTAGAAGTTATAGTACTTATCAACCAGTCAGAAACAAATGTCTGACCATATGTATTTCAATTTTATGCGATGGAATATCAGATTATGCTAATTAAATGCCAATTATAACATATGCAGCGAAGTCCTAAACAAATAAATCCTCGAATGTGCCTTACATTCGTTTAATGTTAATGATCAATCGCACAGCAATTTCCGGATGACATTTTTGTCCTATTTCATCCTCGAACACCGATTACTTAGTCATCCTAGACCGGTCTGAATATATTTTATAAGAATGTGGTTCTTATATTACATTAAGTTTATGTGGTTGTGAATATCAGTAAATAACTGGTTATTTAATGTTTCTTGATAATTAATAATTACATAAAATATATAAAATATATTTTAAATTTCATACTTCATTAACAGATACCGTTATAGGCACTGATTGCAAGTGTAGCATGTAAATTATCTTAATAGTTTGCAGCTTTTAATTTAATGTTTATAACAAAATAGGATTCCGCACTGGTTTAATTAATTAGGTAGGTACTTAGTTCTTACCTATAAGGAAAAATAATGAAAATGATTGTAGGCGTATAATATTGATGCAAAAATGTATAAAATTTCTGGTGACTAATAAACTTTCAACGTAAATTGTTTTATCTGGACCCACCCAATTATTATTGTGTCATGCTCACACAAATAAAGAAACGTAGTTTATATGTTGTTATATGTACTTATAATGTTCAGGAACACAACATGTTACTGTTTTATAATAGTTCCTTATAAAATTTAATTTGATTATTTCGAGGTCAATAGCTTCGTTTTATTAACCTCGTGTATGGTTACAGATTGCATGAAATAGTACCATTCCTACAAGGTGACTCACGATTTGGACCAATGATGATTTTTTTAAATCCATTTTGCTTTATTTCTTAGCTCGTATACACTCAACACCAAATTATTCTCAAACACGTATATAAGTAATTATAATCATAATAATTATTAATTACATAACATTTAACAATAAGATTTTATTTAGGTATTGCAATAGCCAATCGAAAAAGTAGATTCATCAATATCGACAGCATGTTTCTGAGAAGCAAAACAATCGCTTGCAAGCTCACGAGGTGTCAACCTTAGCGGAATGCGGCGACCCATTTTCCATACTCCTCCAGTCACTGTTCGCCCCACCGCACTCGTTATATACCCCCCGTCCCTACACGTCACTGGTACCGGTCTCGTGCCCTCGATACGTTCGATTCCGTGTTGCGAAAATATTTGTTCAAGTAACTTAAACCTAACTTAGTTTTCTTTGTAATTTAAAGAAGGTACGAGTAGTGTAGAAGGTTCAAAGTAAGATCGCCCTTCGCTTTTGTAAGTACAAGATGTAATGATGTTGTGGTTGATGGTAAACATATTATGTACATATAAATTATAAACAAATATACATATCGTAGAAGGATAATCATAAACTATATTAATTAATTAATTTATTTATTTATAAATAATGTCAAGGTATGTATTTTTAAAAATATCAATATTTTTTGATCACTTGCTTAGATTAAATAATTGTTATGACAAAAAAAATTAAAAATCAACACATTTTGAATCTTTGAAAATTTGAACTTGAAGCACTATAAGATTCACTGCAGATTTACAGAACTCTGACCTAATATATAGGTAGGTACTTGCGATACACAAAACCGAATTAATAACTGAAATAATAATTTTAAGCTAGAGAAAATAAATAATAATATTAGGTAATCTATACTAATATTATAAAGAAGTAAAGTTTGTTTGTTTGTTAAATTGTAAGGGGTAATCTCGGGATCTACTTAACCGATTTTAAAAATTCTTTCACTAATAGAAAGCCACATTATTGCTGAGTGTCATAGGTTATATAAAAAACCGAAAAATAAAAAGGCTTTTACGTGGTAGTCCGTTTTGCAAAGTGAATCGGAGAAAAAACGGTCGAATGAAAACATTTCTTACGAACGCTGCCTTAACTATGAAAGATATATTTTTGAGTTCTAGAGAAAAGATGTGGAGCTTGAAAATGCCTACAAAAAAGTCAACGACAGCATATGTCTAACTTTTATATTTAAGTTACAAAAAGTAGTTTTTTTAATATTAGTATAGATAATTTAATTTTTAATATTAATAAAATAATTTAAATTATTTGAACACTCTGTACTAAAAAAGGATTATTAACATTATGCCCAACGAAGTGGGCACGGGTCAGCTAGTCATAAAATAAAGCAAAATACTTGCATCTTGATTCATTGAAAAAATCATTGCATCGGGGATAGAGTATAAAAGGCTTATAAATAATATTATTAAATAAAAAATATTTTTATCCGGTAAGAAGATCAATGTCGGATGACATAAATAAAAGAACTATAATTACAAACGTGGTAATTATAGATTAAAAAGAATTTGCTATAATACTCTCAGATTAGATTGAATTGTTTAGTTCAGCTATAATACTATATAGTACAGCTATATTAAAATAATTACTACAAAGTAATTGTAATATTTTTCTTGTTTGGCAATATTTTTTTTCACTCCAATTAAGATTTCACAGCGCTACCCTAAAACTATGTAATGAATAGGAATTTCCTTTCCCTAGTTTTTGTAACGGTACTGCTTACGACTTACAAGGCTATCAACAATATAATGATTCATTGCTGAAAGATAAATATATGTTTAATTAATGCGTTGACCCGGTATTATTGCGAAACGGTCTAAGTCAGCATTCCAACGGTGGCAAATGCCGCAACTCTCAAAAATCATACCAAATTCTTAGCAATACCGATAATAGAATGATTTATAATATTTATGAACTTAAAAAGTTATATATGTGTAGTATGTCAACTATCTGCTATCCGTAACACAAGCCATGTAGCTTACCACGGAACTTGATGGTGCTGTTGTAATAATGTCCCAACATATATATATATTTTAAACTTCTTGAATGTTATTAATTATTATATTCATATTATCAAAATAAAATTATATCTTTTCAAAAGAATTCAAATTTAAGGTGATAATTTAGCGATTTTAGGTATGATTTTAAAAGAAATAAAAAAACTGGCTATTAAATGGTAAAAATATTATTCCATATTCGATTAAAATTTTAACTTCACATTGTGTTTACATTTGTTAATTATTAAAAATAATACCAACATGTTTTCCACAGTCTTAACTTTATTCCTAAGTCAAAATATAAGTTTGAACGGAGTTATGTTAATCCCATTAATTATTTAATATTATAAATGCTGAAGTTTGGAAGTTTGTTATTTAATCTCGCCAGAACTGCTAGACTTTGTAAAACTTGGCACCAATATACATTGTACTTCACTTCACTATCACTATCACTATCACTACATAGTATAAAACAAAGTCGCCTTTTCTGTCCCTATATCCCTATATCCCTATGTGCGCTTAAATCTTTAAAACTACGCAACGGATTTTGATGCGGTTTTTTCCAATAGATAGAGTGATTCAAGAGGAAGGTTTATATGCATAACTAGGCGATCCCGCGGCTTTGCCTGTGCTAAATCTAGGGAAGAGCCCGAGCGAAGCGAGGGCGAGTCGCTAGTAGTGGAATAACTATAAAGTATAGACAGTAGACTGGAATTACACATTGGTTTCTTTTTATCCCGTTGATTAGTTGCTAGGACTTATTAATGTACCTACTTAAAATCATTTTAAATTCTACGAATGACGCTCAGCTGAAATTAGAAAGGAAGACGTGTATAAAAATGTTTTTGCAATTGTGCTATTTAGCTGTTTTGACAAATAATATATATATTTACTTTTTAGGGTTCCGTACCTCAAAAGGTAAAAACGGAACCCTTATAGGATCACTTTGTTGTCCGTCTGTCTGTCTGTCTGTCAAGACCTTTTTTCTCAGGAACGCGTGGAGGTATCAAGCTGAAATTCATATCAAATACTCAAGTCTATGGTCTCTTGGAGCTGTGAAAAAATCAAACTTCTAAGTCAACGCGATCAAAAGATACTCCCGTTTATGCCGCAAATTTTCGACACTCGCAAGGGAATCAAAACCTACAGGGTACTTCCCGTGAACTCAGAATCTTGAAATTTGGTACGAAGCAACGTCTTATAACACAGATAAAGGAAAAATTGCGAAAAGCATAAATTTTTAGTTACATCATATAATAAAAATATTTTTAATAATTTTAAACTTATTACCCCTTTACTCATACACCGTTCCGTACAGGTTTGTACGGAACCCTCGGTGCGCGAGTCTGACTCGCACTTGTCCGAATTTTTACACACTAACACAAATAGCGAGTGACTCGAATCTGCGACCTCTGGCATATATTCACGTACCTACTCCAATTTCCGACAATTGTCAATTTTAGTTCTTTTAATAATTTTAGCTTTCAAAGAAATGAAATACGATAATGTCATCTTCGACGTCCTTCGACGCGTTAAACTTGGGCGTCTCTTTCGACATTACTATTTTTTTTTAAATAATTCATAATAAAAATCATAAGAAGCCTTGAAAGTCTAGTGAAAATAATAACAATCCTTTTTAACCGACTTTGAAAAAGACGGGGTTATGATCAGTATCATATATAAGTAACAATTACGTATATGCAAAATAATTGTTTACCTTTGGATGTGAGTTCACCTGTTCACAATTTCAGATAGGCGATATCGTTAAACAGTGCCGAGGTCAAATGACCGTACACGTTGCTTGGTGATTTGTCACGCGTCTCTGTTCCAGCCTTGGTGAATATCATACTCGTATCTATCGACAAAAAACATCAAAAAATTGTATTGTTACCAATGCCATTTAATAATTTAGTTACATTGATCACGCTGACAAAGTAGTTAAATGAAATCTGAAAAAAAAAATGGTTTTACGGTTGGTACCTCCTCTTCAACTAGAGTACGAGTATTTCATCTACCCCGTGGTGTGGGGTATTGTTTTTTGGGTTTATCAAAAGCATTTTTTTAAATATGTTGGGACATTATTACAACAGCACTATCTAGTTCAGTGGTAAGCTACAAGGCTTGTATTACGGATACCAAAAAGTTCATATATTACACATATATAAATTTTAAATACGTACATATTATAAATATAAACATCCATGACTGGAGTACAAACAATTGTGCTTGACAAATGAATGTCTCCAGCGGGGGAACTCGAACCCGCGTCCGCTGTCGCAGAAAGTAGGGTATCTATCAACTGAGCCAAACGTGTCGTCAAAGTGTTGGGTGTTTATATAAACAATTTTTTTATTAAGTAAGTAATCCCATAAATAAAATAAAAAGGCAAAAAGGTTTATATAAATACAAATTTAAATCCAAATTATTAGAGCCATTTCCGACCTACACAAAATAACTTTATTCTTAAGAATTGATGATTTCATGTTACATAATATAAGATTTGTATGATGCCGACACGTGGAAATGACTGTTTGGTGCTAGGTGTTAAGGCGGATTTAGTGATCTGAAGTAACACATTAGACTACTATTTGGGACCAATGGGGTACACGAACGAAGCTAGGGTAATTCTCTACTTAATAAGCTAATTTATAAATCTGTAACATTGCGAAAAATAACATGGTCAACTGGCACACCTAAAACTGTTTAACTAACCTCTGATAAACTTTTGTATCTTATTCGTACTTATCTCTAAATAATATAGTCCTTCAATTTATTTAATAATAAATATGTATTTAGATGTATATAATTTGTGCCATGTATCAACTATCTGGTATCCGTAACACAAACCTCGTAGCTTACCACGGAACTAGATGGCGTGGTGTGTAATAATGTCCTAACATATTTTTTTATTTATCTTCAATTATAGCAAAAAAAACTCCGTAATATGAATTAAGATATCGAAATGCACTGTATATTTTAATATTATTCTGCAATGAATCTTTTAATCAAAGGAAATACATTCGCTGAGATTGGTTTCACAGTCTGATAAATACGAATTGGGCAAGATATGTATGTAGTAAATGCATGCCAGCAATTACATTTCAGAAGCCAAGGTGTACTACATTTACCAACAAGACATTATAGTCGTGTTAGCTGGCGTAGAATACGCTCGGCCTAGACGCCTATTGATAGATTTCATTAATATTGATATGTGATTTATAAGGCATAATATTATCATTATTTTCTATTGCTTAACTGTTTATTATTACTTTTACTATGGTCAATTATCTTCTTAGTAAGGCTTACTTTTTCTTCTATTTTTTTTGCTTGCGAGTGTTAGTCCCTTACTATCAGTTACCTTAGTAAAAAATTAAGTAATTTCTGGTGATAGTCAATTTAATTGTATAAAATTAAATATTAAATTTATTACATGAAACTCAATATAATATACCTACCGTAATTACAATTTAAATAAAATATGTACATCGCTATTTTTCGCGACCTATATATTATTTTTAATTAGGGTTCAAAAATAATTAAAAAAATTATTTATACCTGAATCTTTATTATTTAACTAAAATTATTACATTTCTATCTAGGAAATAAACACTATAATTCCTCACATCCTTATTCCTTATTCAATACATGATAATATTGTAAAACGAAAATGTGTTGTTGAATTATACTTCAAAAATGCTTCAAATAAATTATCCTGCGAGTAACGGGTTCAAGTTTCAATTTTGTTTCAGTTTCAAAGGGTTCAATTTTGACATTTTTATGAATATACTGCGTGATATTTATTTTTTTTGTTATGTAGCCATTTGCATAAAGATGTTGAATGTCTATTAAAAATCTATTTAAAAACGTAAACGAATCGAAGACGCTCTAACACATTATTATTATTCAAAATAAGTTGGTATTTCTGTGAAAATTAGTAATTACTTATTCAGTGCAATAAATACAGATGTTAAGTGCATACTGGAGTAGGTAATTTGGATTAAAATACCGTGTTATAATAAATCTGTTACTTAAGTAGGTTAATAAAGCCGCACTTTAGTTTGTGTAGTCGTAAGAAACACTTAAGAGGCAAATGACATTATAAATTCGTTTAATGGCAACTCTCTGTCATCAAAGTAATCTATTGCGGTTAATGCCAAAGGACTTGAATGTAATTTAGTAAAACTTTAGTTAAGGTTAACGAAGTAGTTCCAAATACAAGGAATTTAAATGTTCGCAAATGATGTCTGCGAGATTATTGTAAGATTTTATTGGTCTTCGTTAATACTATGTACGAAATAATATTCATAAATTATGATATTTGTTCTGACCACAGAAACTCTTTTCTGGAAACTCCCTTTTTTAAATGAAAATCTTATCAAAATAAAAAAGTTAAGTTATTCACATCATTTTTTCTACATAGTTAATTACAGTTTATAAGTGTGTAATGTGTATGCCGAGTATCAAGCGATTTCGAAGAAACCGACCGATTTGGATATATTTTTCAATACACGGAAAGACACGGAATTAAACACACAAATAAAAAAAATAAGAAAAACCTTTGATTATATTAGGATCTATTATATACCTACTTACTTACTTTGTATGTGATAATACGGTTTCTGCATTCATTAAATATGTTATTTTAATAAACTTGATTTATGTGACGTATGCCGGCTTTAATTACATTTATCTTTACAGTATTATGATTTTTTATCATTGACTATTTCATTTATCTTAGTTTATTATATGTAATTAAACTGCTGTTTTAATTAAGTATCGTTTAACCTTTAGTCTTTAAACTAAACATAAAACAGCCATATGAATATTTGGCTCATATCACGTATGCCAAATGTATTAAAACTTATTTTTGTAAGTGTAATAAATTTGTTTTTAAATGTTTTATTATGAAATAAGAAATTGTTATCTTTCTTCGATTTGCTTAGATTTTTACCTCTCTTTATGAATCTGGAACATAGTGATTAAAGTCGAAAATAGTATTTTCTTTAGCTATATATAATATAATACACTCGCTATACATACATACAATACGATTTTACACGAAAACGGACACTTTACCACGTGGGAAACCAGAAATAACTGAATAAGTACGTAGGGTATCAAACTTTACCTCCTTAACCTCACTTCCTTTTTCTAATTACTAATACTATCTATGTAAAATATAGTTGACATTAACGTTCTTTGAATATCTTAAAAGCTCTAGAAATTCTAGAGCCTACAACCCTTTTCACTAAACACCTCTTACAAACTTGTCTTAACGCTTGTTAAACCTATAAATAGGTCAAATAGATAATTGCAATTAGTTTGATAATATTGTATATAAAACAAATAAATCGTTTCGAATTTATACAGTAAAGTTGTTAGTTAATTGTTTAGTAGTAGTAATACATAGTGCTTGTTAGTGGTCATAGTTACAAAATACCGTTATGAAAGATTTCCTTTTCGAGTAAGCAGTTAGACAGTCGTGTCGCAAATAGATCTATTCAGGAGTATATTAACTGTAATGGTTACTCGTTTTCGTTTGTATTTAATAAGGATATTCTTATTAGACTGTTAGTTGTAACTAAAAACAGATTTGTAGCGTTTTATTTTTCAAGTCACTTAGATTAAAATACTTATTTCTGAAAAATAGCATGAAGTCAAGTAATTTACGAGAATATAGGTACTTTTATAGCGTAAATGGTCTGGTTTAATAATATGAAATTTCACTTTTTATTTTTAACTTTTTACTTTTTCCTTGCATTTAGCAAAAAGGTGTTTGTTGATTAGTTTCGATTTTGTATACAGAATGTGTTAATTTATATACATAAGTTGTTAATATTAGTGAGTGTTATAGATATTTATATATTCTGTAGGTAGAATCATGTATTGTCTGGGCAAAGTAAGTTTTCCGTAACTCCCTTAAAAAACCTAATAGTTTTTAGTCGATTTCCATGTATTTTTTTAATATGAATTTGTATATATACTCGTAGTACACCTATTAAAGCGCATAGATAATAGCCTAGTGCAGTGATAGGATCTATTACATAACAATAAATCGCAAATCGTAGATTTTATCTTAAAGCCTTGTCGATACGCAACTCTGACAGTTACTTACTACATCATGTGTAAAACAAAATATAATAAACGCCAGTCATAAAGCAAGTTCCATATTTTAAATTTTCAATTCACGATATTTGCTCATTTCGTTTGGACAGCTGTCGTCTGGTACAGTGAGAAAATATTGCTACCACATTAAATTTATTCTACAAAATAAACTTCCAAATGTGATTCATTACTTTGCGAATAATATGGACAAATCGTTTTAAAACGATAAATTTAACAATAAAACCTAAGCCGTAAATCTTTTAATATAACTGTAGAACAATAATGACTTGTTGTACATTTTAAATGCAATCAAAATTATTAATTTTAAGAAAAGCAGCAAATCGAAACGATATTGTTTCAAATAAATTACTTAAAATCATTTTTTGCACTATCATACTCTTGGCACAACTAGCATCAGTTCAAGTAGAGTTCTCCGACTGCTCGTCAACTCTATTAAATAAGTCGTTCACCTTTTATAAAATATTTTATTTTGTTCTATAGTTTGTAAGCTTCGGGGCAAAAACTTTACTGAATTGCAATGAGACTTCATTGGTGAGGCAAATGATTATCCAGTATCAGTCTACTGTTTCCGTTTGCAGCAAGTTTTATTCGATATCAATTTTAATAAAAATCTTTATGGATGGGCAGAAAATTTAAATTCTCATGCTAAATATCTTTTTGGTTTAAATTATTACTTTTAATTAGAAAAACAACAATTAATAAAAATAAAAAATATTTCGGATTCTAAAAAAATGTTGCCATCATAACTAAATAGATACAAAAAATAAATTAAAACAGTTGATAGGTATAAAATTATCTTATATGTATATATTATAGAACTATCGACTCGCCCTCTCTCTCTCACTTTATCCATTAGTGAAAACATCATGAAAATTGGTGCAGTAGTTTTTGAGTTTATCGCAAAAAGACAGACTGGACTTTGTTTTATAATATGTAGTGATAGTCATTAGAGTTCTTTGTCTCATAGTTAGCAGAATTAAAATAAATGGGCGTTATGTTTACTTCATCTATTTACGTGACGGTGTGGGTGACGGGGTGCGTCGCACTCTCGGGATAGACGACCTTAGCAATCATCGGGTCAAGGACATAGTAAACACCAAACATTACCGATAGTTAGTATAAACAACGTAATTATCTATCACCGTTATTGCGAAGTTAAATTACATGTTGAGTCAATGATCTCGAGGATACGCTTCAAGAGGCTGTAAATCTTTCTAAATTTATTACTTAGAAAGGATATTCTTAAGCAAATGTACTTGTTAATGATAAAAGTTACAGCTTTTAAATGTGAATTAAATTAACTACTTCTAAACAAATATAATAACAGTAAATCTTAGTGAGAATGAACGTAAAGATTTTTTTTATTAGTTCAGAATGCACCTGCCTTTAATACAAGTATTATCGCAATGCATGGTACGATGTTGACGTCACGCTGATAGTACTGTGACCTTAAGATAGTTATCGGTCGACGCCTCGTCTCGCGTCCATCGACAACTTGAAAAGCACAAGGACATTTAATCAAGCTATAATTAAACATATAATTTATTTATTGTTTATACTTAAAATGAAACTAATTTATGTGTAAATGTAGGAATATACCTATTATTTTTAAAATTATTTTATCTTGTTTCTTTATTTGAAAAAATAAAGTTAAAGTGTATAACCTAACTGCGTTAAAAAGGGTTCTACTTGTAAAAAGGAAGAACAAGAAAATAATTCAAATAGAAATTCAGAAATTCATAGGTACAAAAATGGTCAAGGTAGAGCCGTGATTCCACTAATAAATAACATTATTTTTATTAATTGCTATGGTGTATAATTAAATAACATAATATATTATATTTAATTAATAAAATTTTCCACGTTGCGATGCGCACTAATTCATATAATATTACTGGACAGACAAAGACCGTCTGACGTACAAATACCCGTTCGGCCTTGTCTAGGCCGCGATGACGCCATTCTGCGAATATACTTAGTACGCCGAAATTACATGCATCCCGCTTACACATCGCTCTATCAGCAACGTATGAAAGAGACGACAAGTATAATAAAAATCCTTAATCACGTTTATGTACTTTTATTTATTTAACGTAATATATTTCGTTAATTTATTTTAAACTTTGAATTTATAAAGAGGTATTAATTGTTCGGGACTCGAGAAATAATTATCAAGTCTAGTTATTTACTAGTGCTAAAATATAATCGTTAAAACATTTGGTGAATTAGCTTTAGCCATGGTGTTTTGACTCTTGGTTTGACTTTAGCGTATAAAAAAGTATTTCGGTAATAGTGTTTAGCTGTATAAGTTCATTTTAATCAAAATCTGTGGAGTAATATCCCTTTATAAGGAATTAGCGGAACCTTTATTTGAATGAAAGTTGTTATCTGTCAATCGTTTCCTAACAGTGTCTACTGCAACGCCTAATGCAAGCTTTGCATTGTGTAATTGGCAATTACCGGAGTTGCCAAGGCAACGGCTGTCTGATAGCGATAACCGAGAAATGTCTGGGGGCAAGGGACGCTATTGGACGTTAATTGGTTCGCCAGACGGTCTTCACTTCTTCATATCTAGGCATCCTTCTTATTTATTCAATTTTTTCTTAAAGTTGATTTAGTATAAAAGATTCTGATCAATTTTATTACTCAATGCTTGCATACCATGTCCTTACCTTTCAAAGTTTACGAGGATAACTTAATTTTATTTTTTACTTAATTGAAGTAAATTTCTTAAGAATATATATGTATAAACCATTTTCAGGAAAGTTTTGTAAGCTAAACTCTGCGTGTAAATATACACTCATCTAAGTTATCACGGTGGAGTGACTAGTGTATTGGGAGCGGCGGACCAGTTCGCGCGAAAGGCGAAATGCTCGCGACCGCCGGTTTACAACCGGCTCCGTGAAGGCCGATCCCCCACTCGCCTCCTTCGCTAGTGATTGCTGTTTTGTCGACAAATACTATCTATTCTAAACCTATAAAACAACGATTGCATATCTTAACCTAAATATAACAAACATTTATAAATTATAATATATATATGCATTTAAATTTTTATATGTAGTATATCAGCTATCTGGTATCCGTAACACAAGCTTCCTTCATAGCTTATCACGGAACGAGATGGCGCTGTGTATAATAATGTACCAACTTATTTATTATTTATTTATTTATTAACCACAATTGTAATACAATACGTTAACTGAAGAATTAACTTTAAAAGTAAAATATTCCCAACAAAGACATGGAATATGCATGGTAGAAGCAACAAAGCAATATTATAAATTTTACTTTCAAATTCATTCAACAAGCGCTGTCGATGTCATGTTATCGCGTCTGCTCCTTGCAGTGAACGTTGTAAACAAAATGCCAATGACACAGAGGTCGACCGTTCTATCGATAATTTAGTGCGGTTATCGCACAGCACTGGGTGCGTCGCAAGGCCGCGGCTCGACTGCCCTACGCGTGTCGTCGCGTACGTGTACACTGTACACAAACACATCGTTTTGAAACGACAGCTTTATTTCAACTCTTAAGGGGATTACCTCGCTCAAATTCCAAAAACACTATAAGTTTAAAGAAGATTAGAGATGAATCCTCTCGTACGATTACCATATAAAAAATATATGATTTACTTAAGGTTATCACAAATACATGCTATTGTTTTAAATTTAAATAAACTCTCCCAAATTTGGAAAAAAAATATATTAAATAGGGCCTTTTTCAACGTAAACTGTACTTTTTCTCTGTAACGGCTAATTAGTTTGGCGTGAATTTTGTACTAAAAAATATGTAATGACGTATTTCACAATTTCTATTGTTTTTTTTTATTTTTTTATTCTGATATTCTTAAATAATAAATAAAAACCCGAAACTTAACCAGTACCCCACTGACGCACCCCCGCTACGGCCTGTAGCGCGTACTCGGGATGCGATACAGCAGTGTCTCGATGACTCTTGTGACGAGTGGACTACACGCGCGTTATTTTTTCCAATTAATACCTAAAACTTCTCGTTTTGAATGATTTTTGAATTAAACCATATATTAAATAATACAAATATAAATATTTCGTAAAACAAAAACAGAATTTAAGTCTGTAAGTATATGTAAAATGGTTTTTAATTTCGTGTTGTTTTTTGAACCTATCATAGAGTAAGCCAGAATATAATATGCCTAAATATGCCTAATGCCTAAATATAAGAATAACTAAGGCATTTTTTTAAATATTTTGTTCACACTTTATAGACAGTTATTGTTTATTGCTCACATAAAAATACACCAATACATCCTAATGATATTACAAATAAAGAATAGGTGCGTTTAAAGAAGGTAAGCCATTTGTAAATGTTGAAAGCTAGGTCAACCTAACTATTTCCGTTACTGAGAACCGTTTACCTACTTACCTACCTGGTCATCAGCAGACCTTCACCATATAACATTTAGTAAAATGAAAGCTATGTCAGCAGGTATAGTGCATTGTGTAGTTTAATATAAATAATATAGATTATGATGTAGGCACTATACTCGTACAAGACTACAAAAACTAGAGGAAAAGAACAAAATGAGATTTCTCAGAGATCGAATCAAATAGGCAAAAAATGATGACAACGCGACACATCTGTGTTCTTGCTTAATCTTCACTTCGTTTCGTTGTAGTATGGTCGTCGGTCGGTAGATGGCGTTAAAATAACAAATACTAGTACAGATATCAAATCCTCAAGGTCATCGGGCGAGGTAGGCGCCTTAATTAGACGCGAAATTTGTCGCGTATTTATAGAAATGTGCTTAACGTAACTTAAGTATTACTTAAATTAAAATTAAACTCAGTAAAATACTAATTTTTAATCAAGATTACAGGAACGTTTTCTCTTTTTTTACAGATAAACAAGATGCTGGTATTAACAAGTCCATTTCGATATCAAGCAACGAACAACAAAACCTCGCTTTATTCCGATACAGACGGACCAAGATTATGTGAATACATTTTAGTATTTATCCGGGATTTACCAAGACTGACTCCCACGCATGCCTTAAAAATGATAAGCGACGCAAGATGATTAAATTAATGATATTTTTGTAATAAATTATGATTGAAAGGCATTTTTAAATATTTCTGTGTATTTTTGGAAATTTTTAATAGACTATGCTTGCATGGTGCTTAATAGTGTAGTGAGGCGAATTAAAACTATCGATAGTTTGTGGGTAATGCTAGGGTGAATTACGAATGCCGCTATGTCGAATGAGGGAGAGCCCGTGAAGGTTGAAGGGGGACACGTCTCTGTCACAACCATCAGCATGTCTGGTCCAGAAACGAGCAAAGGTAAGTTTGATTGAAACGCAAAAAAAATATAATTACAAAATATCTTTTCATAAATAATTGGTATTTATTTTCTAGTTGAATTCATTCAAACATACAATATTATAACTGTTTATAAAAAAAAAGAAAGACAGTTCATAAGTATTATTTTGTAATTTTTAGGTCAGTTCTCGTATAGTTCGAGCGGTGTGCGCATCAGTGTGTCTTCGGTGCCACAGGACGAAGACTCTACTGATGCCGAAATCTCTAAAATAGATTTCACGCAGCATCAATATGAGGTAAACTATGTATTAAACTTATTTTTTTTCTCTCTTTTAAATAAGTACTATTGAGAATGCAAAAATATATTTAATATTATGTGATTCGGTTGAACATATCTTTATTAAAATAAAATATGTAATGCTAAAATCTTAAATCCAAGTATTTTAGATGCAACTATGTGTGATTTAGGAGTTAACAACTTATGTTAAACTTTTGTTTTGGTTATGGTGATACTGTCAAGTCTATATGTCGGTACTTACATTATTAAAACAAATACAGTTTTCAAATCAAATCAAAATATGATTTATTCAAATAGACTTTTACAAGCTCTTTTGCATAGTCATTTTTACATTATTAATATTTAATGTTAGTCTGTAAGTCTGTGAGTAAGCTACAGTCTAATTCGATAACTCTCTTAGGTACTTTATTTATCTAACAATCGTTGGTTTAAAATTCTGGTGCAAAAAAAGAAGTTTATAATATTTAAATTATATGGACCAAAATTATATAGAATTGATTGCTATTATTCACTTTTAAGGTTAACATGAGGAACAAGAAGAAGCGCTCGGCTAGCGGCCAGTGCGAGCAAAACAACGAGCAAGAACGACCCATGTCTTGGGAAGGTGAACTTTCGGACTCAGAAATGGTTATCGACACTAGTGTTAATAATGGTAATTATTTCTTGAATTTACTGGAATATTTGACATTTTAGAATAAAACTTCTCGAATCTTTTCCGATATTTTCACGGATTTATATTGATTTCCGGTTCCTTACGTTTCCAATCCTCAACAGGAATCATGATCATAACAGAGATTCCATTATTTAAAAATGATCATATAGGTATGAAAATCATAGACTTGAAATAAAAATAAACATAGGCTCAAAGCTGTAGGTATAGGTAATAAATGAAATAAGTTTGTAACATTCACATTTCGTTTCCAAATAGCAAATAAATTTGTCGGAGCATACTTATATAATGAAATTCCGTAAAAAATAATAAAAAGACAATAATTTTTAAGTTTTTAGTCCATCTTGCTTGCACTTTTAACGAGTGACATACACACAAAGACGTTAATTACCTTGTTACAGATGAAAACAGTAGTTCTCTTGATCTGCAATCGTCTCGGGACTCTATAGACACGCTTCGCAATGTAACAATCAAGACTGAGCCACTCAAAACTGAAGCTTTCCAGAGTTTGGACGATCAACGGGTGCTAGACCTCAAGTATGCAGCTCTACAGTCGCATCAGAGAAGTCTCAGTATGAATAGGGTATGTATTTATTGTTTATTTTAATTATACTATTTGTTTGCTTATTCATCTTATTATACTTTCGATAAAATATATGTTAGCTGTGCTTAACTAGCTCAGTTTAGAAGCCAAAATCGGATTGAATAGGATATTTATAAGGAAAGTGAAATAGTGGACTGTAAACTAGCTAAATAAATAGATTTTTATCTTATTATTTGGTAATATAGGGTGTTTCCACATGGTCTACGCTATTTTAAATAAAACTATCTCTTCGGATTTATTTTGATATTTGTTACCTGAAGTTTCGAATACTTAAGAGGAATTATGCATCACGGAATAAACTACAAATTATCGATAACTTATTAATGTAGATAACATAAAATAAATAATAATCTCTTATTTCAGATACCAGTCCTAACCGACAATACGCTATCTCTTGCGCGACGGCCGTCCTCACCAACAAGTAGTGCCAAATCTCTCCACTCAGAATACGAAACACAGATTATGCAGAATCCTACAATCGAAGTACAAAACTTGACTATTAAGAAGGAAACTCAGTTATCTGGTAAGATATTTATTTTTAACCTTATTTTTTTATCTTGGCATAAGGGTGTTCCTAAACGGGCAATATTTTTCTTCAATGTGTGGCTGCAATATTGGCAACTAATTGCAGGGCCATTACAAAAATATTGCAACAATGGCCTAGCAATATGTGGCCGTGCAATGTGTTGTAATTATTTAGTGTCAAGTTAACGTCAACTGAAAAAACAATAATAGCACAGAATATAGCAATTAATCACGACGTCACTCACAGCAAACTTCAGTCGCGTGGACTAAAAAATTGCCCGTTTAGAAGCACCTTAATAAAAATAACCTAAGTTATTTCTTACAACAACAACTATGAGAGCTATTAAAATACCGCCAAAATCGGTCTAAAAGTTTCGGACATTAGTCGGATTCAACAGACATAAATAGAAACAAACTAAAATTATAATAGTTGTATGTATATCAATCATTCATTCATCTTTTTTTAAATAGATATGTAAGTTGGTCCCAGTTTTATTGAAACAGCTTGTATAATAATAAGTATAATTGGTTTAAGAAATAATCTTTGCTTTTTAATGTGGTGAAGGAAAAAGTAAGAAACCTTCATTTCAGAGATTATCTAAATAGCTCCATGTATGAAGGCCAATAATCCGCGCTTGTCGTGGTGAACCCTGATACTCGCATTAAGGGAAGCCTAGTTATTGGCGTTAAACATACTGAGCGATTATAGCTTAAAATTTTAATGTTTAAAAGTGTTTAATATTAAGAGTTCTTATTTTACTTTATAATTATAAGAATCACACACACTTGCATTTATATTCTTCATGTATGCATCAACAACGGGTAATATAATCCGCAAATTTTACGATCAAGAGTCGAAATTTTGACGATTATTTATTCCCATATAAAACAAACGCTGAACTTTTCGATTTCTCAGCTTTTTACTTGGGTTTCCCTATTATTTATACTTAAACCATCCTTGACGAACCTGCAAAACAAAAAAGGACCATTAAAATCGGTCCACCTGTTTTTGAGCTTTAGAGAGACTAACAATCAGCAATCGATTTTTATAAATATAGATAATATAAGTAAGGTTTAAGGATAATATTAGTTTATTATTATCTGTACTAATATTATTAACGCGAAAGCTTATAAGTAAGGATGGATGGATGGATTTATCTTAAACAAGCGATTCACCCTCACTTCGCTCGGGTTCGTCCCTAGATTTAGCGCGAGCGAAGCCGCGGGTTCCACTAGTATTAAATACGATATTATTTACAGAACTCAAATGTGAACCATCAGCAGGAATGGATAAATTGTTAGGACTACACGGCTCGCCACTACTAGGGCGTCTACCGAGAGTGCAGTCTAGTGCTAGTACAGATTCTGCCGTACATTCTATGTACACGCATAGGTGAGTTGCAAATGCCATTCTCTTTAGTTTTTACATTCAAACTTTCACTTTTCTCATTTTTTTCTGGTAATATTTTTATATTTTCGTCTTAAAATCTTATTGGTACTTAAAAAACGAATCAATCCAACTTTTCCCAAGTAATGCGCTACAACGAATAATACTTAATTTTTACAAACACACTCTTCAGCTTAAAAATATTAATATAGGTAATTATAAAGAAATATCCATATTCCAGTGTATACAGCAGTCCGTCGGCCAGCCCGCGTCCCTCACGACACTACACGCCGTCGCTATCACGGAACAATAGCGACGCGTCGCATTCCTCTTGCTATTCCTATAGCTCGGAGTTCTCCCCCACACATTCACCTGTACAGGTAAATTATTATTTAGTTTTATGTAATTTTATTTTTTTTGAGATTTTAATGTGCATATATGTGTTTATGAGAGATTCATTTGTTCAAAAAGCCAGTATTGTCTACTAAAGCCCAATAGATCTCCTCCTCCTCGACCGTAATGGGGCTTCGAACCACCAATATGTATTCAATCCCGACTCGCCGACACCAGGTCTGTTCAAGCAGACCACAGCCGTGGGGTTGCTCTACAGTCCACTCTGCTTTCCAGAAAAACTGTTGGGCTAGGTCTTAAACTTTCTCTATAAAAATCAATCCCTCTGTTCCAACGTGAAAGAAGAAACGACGATATTTGACGACTCGTTTGACTCAGTTGGCAGTGACCCTACTTCTGCGCCAGCGGTCGCGGGTTCGAGTCCCGCTGGGGGCATTCATTTGTTGAGCACAAATGTTTGTTCTCCAGTCATGGGTGTTAATATTTATATTATGTATGTATTTAAAATGTATATGTGTAGTATAGTATATCAACTATCTGGTATCCGTAACACAAGCCGCGTAGCATACCACGGAAGAATTATAGGGTTGTAAAAATGTCTCGCACCTCTGCATTTTCACGCGCGAATCATTTGTATCATGATTACCACTTGTCTTACGGTGAAGGAAAATATCGTGAGGAAACCTGCATGTCTGAGAAAAACCTAGCAAGTCTTCGAAAGACATGTGAAGTCTGCCAACACGCACTAGGCCAGCGCGGACTATGGCCTGATCCCCCTCGTACTGAGCTGCTGTGCCCAGCAGTGGGACGTTGAAAAGGGCTGATGATGATGATATTTATTTTATTTATTGAAGTTATACTTCTTTAGGTGCGTTATGAAAAATTGATGAGAGTGAAATTCTACGATGCGCGCGCACAGCGAGACACAAAGTTCTCACGGGAGAAGTTAGCTAACAGTCAACAGTTTAGAGGACTTGCAACTATATTCACGATATTTATTTTCAACAAAGACATGGGTCATTATCGAGGTTTTTCGGGGTGCTGATTACGAAAATGAGGTCCATTTTCAAATCCAAGATGGCGGACATCCGATTTTTTTTAAACAATTACATGGGTGTCATTTTCGAGGTTTCTCGGGGTGCTAATTGCGAAAATGAGTATGTATTACTTAATGATGCCAAAGAAGTATAACTTCTAACGTGTGTACATAAGTACACATACAATTTTTTTTTATAAACAAACATTCACATGAGTAATGTGAGTACGTATTCCAGAGCCGGCACCCACACGTGGTGTACCGCGAGGCAGCGGTATTCCCCGCGTCGCCGGCGCACGACGATGACCCCGACGCGGCAGACGAGCGCCTTCACCACCACCAGGGGATCAGCAGACAGCAACTTATTAACAGGTTTATATTTATTATCTACATTTGCTTGGTTTTATTATGGTTTAAGATTTTTAAATAAACTAATCTTTAACGGTTGACTGAGATTTCTCAGAGATAATTTCAGCTGTCATTATACCAAATTTCATCAAAAAATGGTGACATCAATAGATTCGGCCTCTATATATGAGTAATAAGTACTTTTCAAGAAATATTATGTAATAATCAGATTAAACTCATCATTTTATCATATACTAGAAGTTCACGTCGCACGCGTTCTAAAGACCGGAAACCAAATTCTTTCTGAGTCGCGCGGTATGATATAGCAGAAGTAACGCCCTCCCTTTCCGTTTTTGCTATACTTTCCATTCATGCTCTGCTGCCATAGGTCATGGCGTGATGTAATACAGCCTATAGTCTTCCTCTATTAATGGACTCCATCACAAAAATAATTTTTCAATTCGGACCAGTAGTTCCTGAGATTAGCGCGTTCAACCAAACAAACAAACAAACAAACTCTTCAGCTTTATAATATTAGATTAGTATAGACATAGATTAAAAAGATATACTTTAATAACACACTTTATAATTCTCTAATAAATAACTTTGAGCCCAAAAAAGCGGGATTTTCGTTTGGGCTTAATAACATAAAGTAATATTATAATTTTTTTTCAGTCCATGCCCCATATGCGGTGATAAGATAAGCGGTTTCCACTACGGGATATTCTCATGCGAGTCGTGTAAAGGGTTTTTCAAGAGGACAGTACAGAATCGCAAGAACTACATGTGTCTCCGAGGGGGGAATTGCCCGGTCACGGTGGCTACTAGGAAGAAGTGCCCTGCTTGTCGGTTCGACAAGTGCTTGGGGTGTGGGATGAAACTTGAAGGTAAATGTTAAAATAACCTTAAATGTTACTTTATTTTCCTTTTAGAAATTTATGAGGTACTTTTGACAAAACCAAAAGAAAATCGAATCGCATACCTCGGCCTTCTCTAAGACGATCAATTAAAAAATTATTACCGTTTAGTGCGTTCGTCTATTTCATAAAACTTATACATTGTTAGTGTATATTGCAGAGAAAAAATGTTTAAAAAAAATCGGTATATTCTTTTTACTAAATACATATAATTGCGAATACATTTTGTCACTATTGAATAGTTTATGTAAGTTGAAAAGCAATTATAGCTTTCATAATAGGTTAATACCAAAATATTCAACACTCTTAAAACTTTGGTATTCTTAAAACTTTCCTCAATATTTTCATTAAAATTAATTACTATAATAAGTATACTCAAATCAAATCATCAAATTATTCTTTATTAAAATAGACTTTTACAATCTTTGAATCGTCATTTTTACATTATTAAAATTAAATGTCAGTCTGTAAGTCTGAACTACCACCGGCTCGGAAAGCTGTTCTGCTGAGAAGAACCGGCGAGAAACTCAACAGTTGCTCTTATCAAGAAAATATTTGGTAACAATATTGTATTACAATATTTATCTATTTATCCTACGTGAGACACAACCAGACATTAATCCCACACGTTAACATCTACTAAGTATTCACTACTAATGTATATATTTAATAAACAATGTGTTTTTCCAGCAATAAGAGAGGACCGGACGCGCGGCGGGCGCTCCACGTACCAGTGCTCGTACACGCTGTCGGGCGCGGCCTCCACCGGCTCGCTGCTGGCCGCGCACGCCGCGCCCACGCTGCGACACGCCTCCAGCCTCACCTGCGTACGTACTACCACAGAATATATATAAATTACGTGTCACGTTGTTTGTTCCCGATGGACTCCTAAACTACTTAACCGATTGTAAACAAATTTGCACACCGTATGCAGTTTGATCCAACTTGAAAGATAGGATAGCTTACATGGTAATTTATAGTCGCAATATCTAATATAATATCAGACTCGTCTACAATCTACTAATACTTACAGCCGGCTCGTTTTTAGAGTTTTGAGATGAAAATGAGCTAAGCAAAGATATCCCATAACGGACGTTATAGTGACGACATGTTTGGCGCAGTTTGTAGTGATTCTACTTTCTTGCGCCAGCAGTCGCGAGTTCGAGTTCCGCTGGGGGCATTCATTTGTTAAATTCGGATGTTTTAGTCCAGTCATGGGTGTTTATATTTATAATATGTATGTATTTAAACTTATATATGTAGTATATAATATTATATAACTATTTGGTATTCGTAACACAAGCCTCGTAGCTTACTACGGAACTAGATGGCGCTGTGTGTAATAATGTCCCTACATATTTAAAAAAAAGGGTTGTCCTAGTTTCAGCTCTTGCCTCCTTATGACTTTGTATTACACTAGACATAAGTGTAGTAGTCTAGACTAGACATAAGACTAGGCTAGTTAACATAGTGACTTTGATGGTCTCAAGGCAGTGCAATCGTACCATGGGTAAGAGGAAAGATTAAGGTGATACACACCTAACTGTCATAATATTTACTTTTAATGACAATTTGGAATCGTATCAGTTAAAATATTTTTTTTTATTATGGCAGCATTTTCTTGAAATCTTTGCTATTGTGTGTCTCCAAATGCCTATCAACAGGCTTTTAAATTCTAATCCTAATCCAAATGGTTCAGAATTATAATTGTAGACCGATTACCAACTTTGTACTTTTAACTTTTGCAATAATATGACAATAAAACGAAACATGTATGGAAGTGTCTCTATTAAATGGCCTGCAATTCATTATTGAGTTGTCCCACTATAAATAAGTATTAACATTATTCTAATTTGAGTATTTATGTAAATACGAAATCTACATAATATGAAAAACATTACATGTAGTTAAACAATAAAAACAATTCATTATTGAGTTGTCCCACTATAAATAAGTATTAACATTATTCTAATTTGAGTATTTATGTAAATACGAAATCTACATAATATGAAAAACATTACATGTAGTTTATGTATCTTTTAGGTAAACGGCCCAGGATCATATAACAGTCGAGGAGAATCAAGTAACAGCCGGCTCACTCCTGACATACCGCCATTATTACAAGTAAGCTCTACACTTATAAATTCTAAATACAAATTTCTCTAACCTAAGTGTTAACTCTTCATTACTATTAGTCCTAAAGGGTTGCTTACTAAAGTAATAATAAAATTATTTTACTTTAAAATAATATGACACACTTACAATATGTATGTATTTAAAATGTATATATTTGTACTATATCAACTATCTGGTATCCGTAACACAAGCTTCGTAACTTACCACGGAACCAGATGGCGCTGTGTGTAATAATGTCCCAACATATTTATTTCCGATATTAAACATCACAATTTTCCAGGAAATAATGGATGTGGAACATCTATGGCAATACAACGAGTCAGAACTGAGTCGTATGAGCAAGTCCACTGGCAGTCCCTCAGCGAACCCGCTGTTGGCTGCCAGTGGCATCACGGCGCAGAACTCTAGTGCAGACTTCCTCGCCGACCTGTGCAATATCGCTGACCACAGATTGTATAAGATTGTGAAATGGTGCAAGAGTTTGCCGTTGTTTAAAAATATTTCGGTAAGTATACATAGCAGCATTTTATATCTTAGGTAATATTATTTGTAGATATAGAGGTGGTTATGTGAGACTCACTGTCAAATGTATTTACACTGTAAAACCCATTAAAACCTAACTCTTCTTCATCTTAATGGGGGTCGCAAGATAACGCCCATATTGTGTTGTATAACATTGTCAGCGTGAGAATAGATATGCAAAAAGGCTTTCATAATTAGTTTTATTTTTAAAAAAGCGTTTTTTTTTCACAAAGACAAAATCGATAGAGCCATCCCTAAATAGAAGAATAATTATTTATACAAGAAATGTTCAAAAATATTAAGCCACAATTCCCTCCAAATAAAAAATGCCTTTTTTAGCGTTATGGTCGCATTTTCTTCCTTTTTTATTTTTGTACAATAAAAGTTTTATTATTATTCTTTCTATTTTGTTTATATATTCTTTTCTTTTTGTACAGTAAAGGGTTAATATTATTATTTGTTCGCCAGATCGACGACCAGATCTGCCTGCTGATCAACAGTTGGTGCGAGCTGCTAGTGCTATCATGCTGCTACCGCGGTGTCAGTACGCCGGGGGAGGTCCGCGTGGGCGGCGGACGCGGCATCACGCTGCATCAGAGCGCTAAGTTAGTCCTTATAATAATAATAATAATAAACGTTCATTTCGGACCAGAAGTCCAAAAAATCAACAGTATTTTACAGTAATCATAGAACACAAAAACAGAAATGAAATACTACAAAATTGTGACAATAAGAAAAAAAATAATAAAAATATTTAACATTGAATTAAATAAATCAAGTATGTCAATATAAGGCAATGATGCTCAAGAGTTACGACTTATTTTACTATGACAAGTGTCTCGAGTGGCTAGCATGTTTGGCTAGATAGGAGTTCTAGGTTCGAGTTCCGGGTTGGGCCTAGTTTAGTTAGTGAATGTTTCAGTCTAGTAAGTAGTAAGCTTCAGTAACAACTCGGTTGGGAAATTGGCAGTTTGTCCCCCGTAAAGATGTAGGTCCTCTGCCTTAACTTTCACCGGTCTTGTCGAAGTATTCTATTGGACTGAAAAAACTAAACAAAATAAAACTACGAGGTTTAAGTGTTTTAAAATTTATATTAATGTTGTACCTTATAATTATTATTGATGACATGATAATAAAAAAAGTATCTGTCATCTTCATGTACTAAATTACTATCTAAAAAAAATATTAAAAGTGCGTGTGTACAAAGTACACATGTCAAAAGTAAAACTTCTTTGGCAAACCAATTTTTAAAACTCGTTTATATTTTATACTACATAACCCCGTCTAAGCTCGTTGAGAGAGGGAAATAGCGCGAAGGTCACAACCACGAGTTAGACAGAGTTAAAAATGTCACTGACTCGCGGTGGGCGAGATCTAACTAAGGCTGACTCTTCCCCGTCTCTGAGCGCCTGGTACTATGGACTTATTTTTCCGTTTCATCGAGTTTGAAATCACAACGATTCTAAAGAAGTTTCACTTAAATAATTTGATTTATTTATTATCAGGTACGGACTCACTCCATGTATAGAACGTATGCTTAGTTTTACGGACCACCTGAGAAGGCTACGAGTGGACCGCTACGAGTACGTCGCGCTCAAAGTTATCGTACTCCTTACATCTGGTAAATATTAAAAAATTCTCAATTTGTTTTATTTCTTATTCATCCATGTATATAAATATTAAATATGAACCTTTTTTGAACACTATAATTAATTATTTATATTATTTTAAACTAATTATTCAATATTATAAACTTGTTCTTTTCACTTTTCTTAAGTAACTTTATGAAGAATCCATATACTTGATGGCAAAATGCATCAACTCCTCGAGGTATTTTCCCTAATAAAGTCAAACATGCCAAATTACATTAATACAGTTTAAGAATATTATAAAGTCAATAATTACAAACAAACAATTTAATGATAAATAGGTTTGCTTTATTTCTATCTTTATTAATCAAGCAAGGATGCATAAAAAGTATTTTTATTGTGTTAGGTTTTTAGTAATAAAACATTTTTATTTAATTTTTTTGTAGTTCTTATTACGGTGATGTTGATAAAACAGTTTTTTTATTGATTTTTAATTTTGTTGCCCAAGATTCTAAAAATCGGGAGCTAAAACTCAAATTAAATTCAATAAAATATCTTTTCACTATAAATTGTATTGTTCATAGATGCACCAGAGCTTCGTGAAGCGGAAAAAGTTAGAGCGTCCCAAGAAAAAGCGCTGGCAGCGCTTCAAGCGTACACAGCGACGCACTCGCCGGAAACGCCAGCTAAGTTCGGAGAGCTGCTGCTACGTATACCGGAATTGCAAAGAACTTGTCAAGTAAATATCAACTTTATTACCTATAGATATAGTCGGAAGTTGTATATGATATTGTCATTAATTTGACTGCAACTTCACACCTTTGGGTGTCGGAGTTTTTTATATAATTGAAATAATATAATTATTATATAATTGAAATAATAATTATTATATTAAATATCTTTACAATTTTGCATATAAAAATATTTAACATTACCCCTACTTTTAGAATCTCTTATTTCTTCCTTTCGTTTCACATTATTTGTGCTCCTACGCTCAATAAAATAGGTTAATCGATTTCAGATATAACTATGTATATAACTAGCTGTATAACTAAAAAAATGATGTAGGCAATTTTTTCCATTCAAAATTTTTATTTAAATAAGAATGTTTTTTATTCTATATAATATAATATTTACTTACGTTTTAAATGGTTTTTGTTACAGTTCTTCATGCAAGTAGGTAAAGAAATGTTAAATCCAGCAAACAAAAGTAAAGATGGCGATGGTCCTAGCTTCAACCTCCTCATGGAACTTCTTAGAGGTGACCACTAAGTCGGACCTGGGTATTTCGAATATGAAGAATGTAGGGTAGAAAAACGTGATTTAAAGTGTAATTCAGACTTAAAAACCGATTTTTTATTAAATTAGGTACTCTATGTAAGATATGTTAGTAGCTATATATATACAATAATACAGTGATATTACAATATTGCCTTCAAAGCCCTAACTATTACGGCCTTGAATTAAAGACTGCTTTCATGAACATTAATAATGTAGTGCTTTATATGGTCCTGTATCAGTAATTTGATTAATATAACTTTTCTCCCAATAATTTAATAAAAATAAATATTACATATCCTAATTATATTAAAATTTTAAAAATCCCAAGTAATTGAGCCATACATTTCGAAATATCTATTAAAAAATAAATCTTACGTAAAAAATGAATCAAAAGAATAAAAAAATATATCCAAAAAATAACAAGCCATATCAGATTTTTAATAAACTTTGAAAAGTTCTAAGAACACTTATATTTCAATCACATTACTGATATAAGACTGCTTATACTTAGTGTATTATAATGTATTTTTGTAACATTGGATATTATAACGCATTTATTTTTCATACGCTCTCGAAACATATTAAATACTCCTGGTATGTCTATTTTTTAGCCTTTATATACATATATGTACATATTATGTAGAATAACTCAAATTCCAACACTGCCATATGCTTTTACTAGTATATATATTAAAAAAGTAACGGGAACAATTATAAATAAAAAAATAATTGCTCCTTTCGAATTTACCGCTCAAATTACGATATTATAAAGATAACAGATTATAGCGTTTTCTTTGGCAAGGAAAAAAGCACTGTTTAATGTTGCCCGCAATAAAAAATAACCAACTAACTATATCAATCAAAATCTTGCCAGATATGTTTTTGACGATTTAACTTTACATAATCAATAAATTAATATTAATAATATAAAAGTATAAAATATAACTTGATAATATGAAAAAGGAACTTATTGTATTTTTGTAATTTTGTACTTGTCTGTCTTAAAAAATGTTTTTGTACGATTGTCTTCGAACTGTAGTAATATTGATTTAATTAAATATAATAATTAATAATGGTGAGTCCCAAGAAATATGTTAGGCTATGGACCTTTGAATAAATAAGTAAAAACTAATTTTAATTGATAATGTTATGTTATTACATCGGATTTTTTTTGTCCGTGAATAAAAATATCGGGAACTAAAAGTCAAAATAGTTTTAAAAATATTCGAACTATATATTTTTTTAAATTCAAATATTCGAGTAAATGTAAGAAAACACGTTATTATTCCAATGATCTTGTATATAGATAAATAATTGATTTATTTATAACATTTCCATAGCAAATATATTTTGTTGGTGAAACCTTTAGGGAGCGTTTAATAGCGCCCTTTGTAATCATTGCCATTTCGTTTAAGTTACTTAATAAATTTTGTATGTCTCGTAGGTTAAGAAATGAAGGTTAAACTTTCATATGACTTTGAATGATCGAGGAATGGATATTTAGATATTAATGTATCACTGCCCGTAACGGGATATGTCGTAAATATATTATTTTCCGTCTTTAATTATAATATTGTATATATTAGTTATTGTTTTATATTTTTTTAATTTCTTTTTAGTGCAATACTTGGCATAAAGTTTTATTTTCTTGGTTAAAATAAAAAAAAAAAATATACATATTATATACTTTATGCTTCGTCTGTGCACTTTATTATTAAAGCTGCTCAATGACAGCTATCGAAACCAGTAATCACTGCCCATAATTAGGATGAAATTGCTAAAAGCAAATATTTTGTTTTGTTGCAATAGTTATCTTAAATATATTATTTTTATTGTAATTTTAGACTTGGTAGTAAAATATCGTAGATACAAATGTAGTATAGAGTATAAAATCTGATGTAGATTTTAGTTGCAGTTGACTGCATTGTAATTTTTTGTATTTTTTTCGACCTTTATTATGCCGTCTATATAAATTATGATTGGTTTATTTTTAATTAAAGTCTTATTGAGAAAAACCTCGTCAATGCCACAAGTTAGTACATTTTTATACAACGTGTATGTAGAGTCATATCAGTTATGGTACATTTAATTTGATAACATAATAAGTCAATAGAACATCAATATTAGATTTTAACAATGTATGTACGATAAGGGCACAAGTACTTCGTTTTATATTTAGTTATAATATTTGAGCTCATATACTGTAAGTAATTATAAGCGTTTTTAAAACAATGTGCCACTTGAACGCTATGTTTAGTTTGTAAGGTTGTTTACATGTGATTCAGTTTGCTCTCATCGCATGGTTAAGTCAAGGCGTGTTACACATAAAGTAGAGGACTATTAATTCTACATAAGTAGCCGAAAATATATGTAGAGTTATATACAATTAGAACTTTCCAAAACGTAACTTCAAAAATATTTTTCCGTTATTATATTGTGAATAGGTAAAAAATAATAATGATATGAAGAGGACTAAGCAATAAGCATACCGCTAGTGTTTTTGTACGTGACATTTAATTTTGTATTGAATGTATAGTATTTACAAAAGTTATTTTTACTACGTTTAAGCTTTTGAGATTTTATATTAAAAAATGTAATTTAAAAGTTTTAACTTAGTAAAAAATAAGTGGCTTTTATATAATACGAGAAAGTTTTGTAAAGCAATAATACTGGAATACTTTTTTAATTTTATATTTTACAAGTGAAATTCAAAAACATTATATTTTTACCTATGATTATTTAACATATAAATAAAAAGAACAAGGTCCATTTGTAAAACTTCTAGTCCTCTTTCAACAATTACTTTTTTACTTAAGTCAATTAAGTAATTTCTTGCTTATTCTATTCCGACTGATTGCATGCTCGCTTTATGTGTAGGGATAGGGAAGTTAGTGGCTAATGTGTGTAAAAGTTAACTGAACTGATAATGATAGGATTATAATAAGTTCTCACGCTTCAAAACATAATTTTCGTTTTTTTAATTAATATTGCATACAGGCTTAGCCAAGCGAGCTTATCTTCTAAAAATATTTATCAAAAAATATGCCGATAACGTTCAATATTGGTTTGCGATTGGGTCTTTGTCTCATGGAGTGAATGATGCAATTATAGAGAAGGCAGGTCTGAGTGGGTCCGAATAATTTTTATATTAAAAATTAGAAGGAATGAGAGAATGATTATACGTCCAATAATTTGTATTTTTACGTTTGTTACGATATATACATAAGTATTATATTGATATTCAATTCTTTATTTTGTAGAGCTACGGAAATATTTTTATATATAGAGCAAAATAAATTGGATTTCAAATATTCAATTCTTTTCATTTACCTTCCTATAAATAGGGTGAGCGAACCTGAGCATTTTGTGGTACACTTTACTGAAAAACTGTCACGTCTGTAGATTTTTGCTTTAACATAGCAATTTAACTTCTTATATAGATGTGTTATCTGTAAAAAAATATAATATTATAACCATTAAATTATAATTTTTAAATGAACATTAATAATAATTTTGTTTTCTTTGGATAGAATGTTATACTAACTAACGCCATCTGTTAGAAAACCAAAGAACCATGCATTCCACTCACAACAGAGATGACTATAGTCGTATTTTTAATTAGACGAAGCCAACTGACAGTAGCTAATGTCACTTTGTAAAATAATGTTGCCATAGTTAAAGTATTAGTGATGCGTTCAGTTCTCGTTCAATCAGATGAATGAACAATGAGTGTGAATAGTTAATCATTTCAAACTATAAAAGAATATTATTTCTATTTTACACTAGTAATAGTAGTAGTATGTAACTATCAGTTTTTTGACGGCTTATTACAAAGCGCGGCGCGGCGACTAGTGCCAACACCAATCAACGCCGCGCTTGCGGTCGCCATTTTGTTTGTTATTCGGCTTCTAACCTCTAATCTGATAGCACGAATGTTTTTTCTGCGCCCACGCTGTTAAGTTATTGTTTTTGTTAAGTTTGTTGTTTCAAAGATAAATTAGACGATTTTACTTTTACCGCTATAAGGTGAAAAGTACAAAGGAAGACAAAATGTATGGTCTCGACCACATGATGGACAATGTTTCAGACATATTAATAACTAGCTGACCCGTGCCCACTTCGTTGGGCATAATGTTAATAATCCTTTTTTAGTACAGAGTATTTAAATTATTTAAATTATTTCATTAATATTAAAAATTAAATTATCTATACTAATATTAAAAAAACTACTTTTTGTCACAAAAGTTAGACATATGCTGTCGTTGACTTTTTTGTAGGCATTTTTAAGCTCCACATCTTTTCTCTAGAACTCAAAAATATATCTTTCATAGTCAAGGCAGCGTTCGTAAGAAACGCTTTTATTCGACCGTTTTTTCTTCGATTCACTTTGCAAAACGGACTACCACGTAAAAGCCTTTTTATTTTTCGGTTTTTTATATAACCTATGACACTCAGCAATAATGTGGCTTTCTATTGGTGAAAGAATTTTTAAAATCGGTTCAGTAGATCCCGAGATTACCCCTTACAATTTAACAAATAAACAAACTTTACTTCTTTATAATATTAGTATAGATTAATAATTAATGTCACCGAAAGCGATAGTGATGATTTTTTATCTGATGATGAATAAAAACAAATGAATAAGCGATGTTTTTTTATTTTCATTACCTACCCTATAATTGGATTCTATAGGCACATAGTCGTCGAAAACTCGTTGGTATGTACAAAGCACGACTAAAATTCGAACCCTGTACCCGATATCGGCAGTTCGGCACACTAACTATTCACTAGACAATCGGGGCAATTTCATTCATTCAGGAGTTTTTTCAATCATTCATTTTGTTACAACACTATTTTTATTTTGTCAAAACCTGACAACACAGTAAACGTCAGTTGACTTCGTCTAATTAAAAATTAGAGTATACGTGCGCATCAATACCGAGAATATTATAAATGGTACAACATTCAAGATTCTTGTTGCCTTTTTGTTTTATTTTAAAATTCATTCTTTATCATAGCTCTTTTTTGACTGCAGTGATAGATGATGCACGACTCGTGACAAAAATATTTTACGGCTAGCACGAATTGTCAAGCGCGGCAGTTGTCGTCCATAGTGATTACATTCTCTTTGTTGTGGTCATATTATTTGAAATAAAAACAAATTTAAAAATAGCTATAGTGCTTGCCTCTGGAAATAAATAACAGGCGATTTGGTTATTATAAATAGCACGTTATTTTTTCAGCTATCTAGAATAACGAGCACCCCTAAAAATAGCAAAATCCGTTACGCCCCACCTCTAGTAGCAACTAGCAGCTGTAGCAACCCACATTGATATATGCGCGCGCGCTCACCTGCGGCCTGGCAATGCGCCTGCATAATCGAGTGTAAAGGTAAACGCTTTATATGTGGATTTATATACGTACCACAAGAGTACGCATCTCAAAAATTTTAAATCAGAAGTGGGATACATCTTGACCTTCCCTCGGTCAAGACGCAACTCATATTAGAGCAACCTCGCTATTTAACAAATCAAGGTGAACGTAACGATAGCGCGATGTAACTTACTAGTAACGCCATCTATTGGATAAACCATAAACCTCTATTATCATTTTATTATATTATACCAGCGGGACCCGCGGCTTCAGTCGCGCTAAAAGTACATAATTTTTATTTTAGCTTTATTATGTTTTTACTACTAGCACAGATCACTAAAAAACAAAACAACAACCAAACAGTCTATTCAATAAGAAAGAGAAATATTTTTTTAAATCAACGCCTGACAGAAACTAAAAGCAAAAAAGGTTTTACAGATTTAATTAAAACTTTTATGAAAACTATAGGTATGTACACGGTTTTTGATTATTGAGGAGACCTGCATGTTGGAAAGAATCTTGCCTGTTTTAGAACCGCATTTGAATTCCGCCAGCCAGCGTGGTCGAAGGCCCAACCCTAGCAAAAGGTTTAATAGATGACTGCCGAACTATACAACTCTACAGTCATAAATAATATTGTAGTGTTTAAGAATAAACGCTTCATTTACCTAATAAGAAATGCCATCAAAATAAATTAAAGTAAATAAACACTTTTAACGATTTTTTTTCAATTCATTGACTGCAAACTTTATTTCATTATAAGTATAAATATACACATTTTTCTGATTGTAAATAATCGCTTATAATTTTAATTATGCAGCAAAAAACCAAAAGCAGTGGAGTCAAAAAAATATAACAAAAATTTTAAAAATGAAATTTGTTCTTTGTATAAAAAAACAAACATAAAAACATACTGACATACAAAAATAAAACATATTTCATATTTGGTAGTCGATTAAGTCGTTTGAAGCGTTTAGGAACATACATATGGGTCAAATATGTAACTTTCTTTTGTCTTCGGGGCGCAGTCGGGAATAAATTAAAAATAAAGAAAAAGAAAAATATGATACTTATCAATTATAATCAACAGATCCATTCTATTATAACTGATACCAAAACCACTGATTATTTATATATACCTATTCACTTGTCGAGCTATCGAGTGGAAAATTTTAAATAAAAAAAATTATAACACAAAAATGGTGACTAAAAATCAAAAAAAATAGTTTTATTTAATTAAATTTAAGATCTAGCACGAACGAAGCCGCGGGTTCTGCTAGTGTATTATACTTATAAACCTTCCTCTTGAATCATTCTAATTTCTTTCAATTGAAAAAACACATCAAAATCTGTTGCGTAGTTTTAAAGATCGAAACATACATAGGGACAGACAGACAGCGGGAAGCGACTTTGTTTTATACTATTTAGTGAAGTAATGTAAATAATTATTAATTGGAAAATTATTGAATGCCATGAGTATGTAAAAAAAACCATAGAAACTCATGAGAAACAAAGTGTTATATTTTAATTGTTCAAATAAATGTCAACAGATGACGCTACATGTATTAAATTATTAAAAGTAACCGGTTTTTGTAATTCGAACGCAAAATATTTTTTACAATATTATCCAGTTACGAACAGGTGAAAATGTTTCATTTCTGAGAGATCTAAATATATTAAAGTTAAAGGTCACTCTCTCACTCATCACGAAATGTCGAAAACCGCTTCTTTATAGTTAGTAGACGTCTGCTAAGAACGGATTTTGCTTGCATGTTTGTATGAAAGTCCTTCATTTTTCTGATACAAACTAAGTGTTAGTTAATAGTTTGTAGATGTTCGCTAGGAACGGATTTTACAACTGAGCCGCATTTAAAACGTCAGTATAAAAGTTCTTATTTTTATTTCTACACTACCCACCTGAAATTTAACAAAGCTGGAGTTTATGAGTGGGAGATAGTATCTAAGAAAGAGATAGCTAAGAAAAAAGTTTATAACTGCCTGTACTAATGGCTCACACAAAAAGTACTGAACCGATTTTAAGTAAACTTTGTTTTATGATACATACTACGGTCAAAATTTAGGATACCTTTTACTACGATTTTTTTAAATTTCTGACTAATTTATTAAATTAAAGCGTCATATAAGTCAATACCTACTGGAGAATGTCTTCTTGGATTGATAAGATTGTGATCTTTGTGCATTTATCACGATAATTCAGTGGGTAATTACTAATTAGCTTATTTATCAAGATATCTATGACAACGGGTATATAAGGAATACTTTGATTTTTAAATATGTTTCAAAATGTTGCGTTTTGGTCTACTGTTGTGTGTCGCTGGTCTGGCTCTAGGGGGACCCCCCGTTGCCAAGACGAGAGAAGAAATTGAGGCCTTCAGGCAATACTTGGAACAAAGCCGTACAGGTATTTTAGTTTTACAATATTAACCGTTTGTTTAGCAATTCGTTAACCGTTTTCAAAACAATATGTTGTTTTCACCAAAAGTTTTTAACCGACTTCAAAAAAAATTCAAAAAAGGAGGAGGTTATATGTTCCGTTGTATGTTTTTTTTTTTTTTTTTTTTTTTTTTTATGTATGTTCACCGATTGCTCCGCCGTCTGTGGGCCGATTTCAAAAATTTTTCTTTTGATTGGTAGGGTATAGTTCCGAGGTGGTCCCATTGTCACCAAGTCAGGATCTGATGATGGGATCCCAGGGAAATCGAAGGCAACTCTCAAAATTTACAGGCACCTATTATGTTTTTGATATATTTTCTAAACCCGATAAAGCTTTTACATATGAAAATCATCATCTCATGTGGATGAGCTGATGATGGAAGGTAAAATTCCTCAACAGTTGTTTTTTATGTGTTTTCACCGATTTCTCCGTGAATTGTGGGCCGATTTTAAAAATTTCTTTTTTGTTCGGTAGGGTATACATTCAAGATGTTCTCATTGTCACCAAGTCAGCATCTGATGATGGGATCCTAGAGAAATCGAGGGCAACCCTTAAATTTTATCGGCACTGATTACCTTTTTCATATATTTTCTAAAGCTGTTCAAGAATTTGTGATGATGTAAGGTATATATCCTCAACGGTTAGGAGTTGAAAGAAAATTCTTTTAATATTATACGTACTTATGAACTGATAGTCGTACTCCTTCAGGATATTAGGTGGATTGATAATAGAAGGTAAATATGTATTATACAAGCGATTCATTCTCGCTTCGCTCGGGCTTGTCCCTAAATTTAGGGCTCCGCTAGTAATAGTAATGTATACAAAAACTTGACAAATTATACTAAAATCTTACTCGAGAACCACTCTTTTCAATGGTAAAACGAACATGAAAATCAGTGCAGTAATTTTTGAGTTTCGCGAACAGACAGACAGACGCGGCAGAGGACTTTGTTTTATATTATGTAGTGATATATTCAACTCATTTTCTCGTAATGTACATTGTCTTAATATATTTATAAATGTAGATTCTCAACCTTTTTCAGATAATGGTGTCCGTGTAGACTCCAGCGCGCTATCGGATCTTCAAGGGAACATTTGGGAGAACAGCGGCAAATTTCAAGGCGATATAGTGTTAGATGATTGGCAAATAGATGCCCTTGTCACAGACTATTCAGCTGGAAGAGCGGCTTACATCTGGCCAAACACTAAGTGGCCTAACAATGTTGTTATTTTCGATTTTGGGGCCAACGAATTTAGTAAGCTATATTTTTTTTATTTTAGTTAGGGATGCATGAACTTCTATCGTTACGATATGCGGATTTCAGTATCCGCAATAACTTCAAAAACTGTTTAGGATAGAAAACACACGTGTTATATAAATAATATTTTTTAGATTGTACGAACAAACTGGGATAAATTTGGAAGTAATAATTTAAAAAAAATATCAAATTATGTATTTAATTTGATAAATTCTTAAATTATGATAAATATAACGGTGTATTGTTAAAATAATATTGGGCATTCCATTGTATCACTAAAACTATATCGTAAAACCGACGATATTGCCGATGATTCGGTATCCAATGCATACCTAATTTTACTCTTTAATAATTATTAGCAAATTAATTACAATACAATTAATAATTATTTATATTATTATATATACGAAACTACAGCTTTTAATTTTTAAAAAGCTTAAACATAAAGTTTCTTTGAAGTGTCACTTATTTTTTTACATAGATTTTTTGTAAATGTATGTTGATTTTCATTTACATTAAAGATGCCGCACAACAGAATGCTATTTTGAATTCAATCAATTTGATCCAACGGAACTCGTGTGTAAGATTCCGCCGGCGTACCGCTAGCGATCGCGACTTCGTTTTAATTACCGTAAGTATACGTTTTTCTAAACTCTATCATTTTTTGCTAACTATGATAATATAGTCTGGATTTTGATGATACTGAGTAGGAATTTAAATAGCTAATACTGCTCGGGGTTTGCTCATAATAGGGTGTATTTGATATACTATACGAACTTTGACTTACCGAATAACAAGTCCTGAAATGAAGTGGTTGAATACAATAATGTGGAATTATTATCGGTTAGGAATATTTTTTATGGTATTTTCCGCGCTCTATGTATTGGTCTTAACGTGCCTAATTTTAAAATTAAGAGCTGCGGTAAAGTTATGTGTACATGTATTTAGGGGGTTTGAGACGCCATCATGTTATAGATTATTTTTATTTTCTTTAATAGGGTAGATCTGATGGGTGCTACGCCAATGTGGGATTCTGGGCTGGCCGCGGTGTTCATACCCTTAACTTAGCGCGCGACACCCCTGGACGAGGATGTCTCATGCCTGTGGTCATCGTTCACGAATGGCTTCATGTCCTCGGCTTCTTCCACATGCAATCTACTTACAATCGGGATAACTACGTTCGCATCAACTTCGAGAACATTGTGAATGGTATATCAATGTTCTTTTTCTTTCTAATATATAAAATCTTGTGTCACAGTTTTTGTTTTCAAAGTCTTCCGAAACGGCTTGACTGATTTTTATGTTTTTTTGTGTACATTTGTTAGGTAGAGAATAGGTCATATACTATTTTTTTCTAGGTGACAAAAATGGCCGTCTTCAAATATTTTATTTTTATTTTTTATTTTTAGATCAAATTTTTATTTTTTACTGTTTTATGATTTGGCATCAAAAATGCTTATAGCCTCAAATTTTCATCCTTCTACCACCAATCCCTATTTTTAATAGTGATTAGAACGCGGGTGGAGCCGCGGGAATTCCTATTTCAATATAATTTCTTATTGATATTTCCCAATTCATCAAAAATCATTCATACTTACTTCTATTCTACATAGAATAGAATTCAATATATAATCTAATATTTTAAGATTATTCTCATGATAGGCAACTGAAGTCCGTTAAATGTAAAGAAAAAGTAGTGCATTTAAAGATAACGTTAGTGAATGGTGAAGCTTATGTAATAATTAAATAATTACCTAGTATGTTTAACATATCGCATAAGCACAATATTAACTTAAATTTAAAAATATTATTATTATCTTGGCTAAGCCACCGATCAGGATTTCCTTTAGTGTTGAGAAGCTATAGCGTACTATATATTATATATTCTGTGCTATAGTACCTATAAATCGGGATCGAATTGCATTCAAAATTTTACGTAGCAGAAGCAACTTCTATAATGAACATTGCAGTTATCGACTACCGTAGTCGGTAACTGAAGCTACCTGAATTTTAAATATCTTTAGTAATATGATCTTTTCTGTATATTTTTTGATCAATAAATTGTTATTATTATTAATTATTATTTGTAGGTATGGCGTATAATTTTGATAGATACGGCAGTAACATGGTAAGCAATCTCGGCCTTCCTTACGAGTACACCAGTTGCATGCACTACACCACTCACGCCTTCAGCAGAAATGGACGACCTACCATTGTAGCTCTAAGGGTGAGGAAACTTTTATTTTATATAGTCCTTACGAAACAGTTCAGTTTAAATTATTTTAATTATAGACGTTCCAATTAAGAGTTCCATTTATTTATTTAGAAGAATTTCAAAGTTAATATCGTGAGAAATCTACATGTGATGTGATGTAACAAGTTTTCAAAATGTAAAGTCACATGTCAAACCGCAATAGGCCAGCGTGGGCTATGGCCTGATCTCCCTTGTATTGAAGGGTGAAAGGACGTTAAAAAGCTGGCTGGATAGGATACAATAATAGACGTTGACTATTCGCAACTGTTACGTCTTGTCTGCTGGGTAGGTCTGCAGGGTAGGGCCCACTTGGCTGTATGGTCTGCTTAGGCAGACCTGAAGGGCCGTCGCGTCGAGGCGTCATAGTGGAATGTGCAAGCGATCCTGCGACGCCCTATTATGACGGATGATGGGTGCTTGGGTTTTATAGTGGGTGAATGGGATACCACCTGTAAAAAACTGGTAGTTTTTTACAGGTTATCCCATGGCTAAAAAAGCCTTACTCTTGAGTCTATAAATATTTCAAACAAATCATAATAATTTAAGTTATCATAAAGTATTATTTGAACTAGTTTCTTAGTTCTTTAGTTAGTAAACTAAGAACAATTTTTTGTACTGTTAGCCTTTCTCGGGAACAATGGGTCAAATAGAGCGAGTAACTGACTTGGATTGGTTGAGATTGCGGAGACATTACAACTGCCCAGGAGCATGGACTCTTGGAAATATTGAGGATCTAGACAATATTCAAGATGTCGTTAATTCAGAGCAAGGAGATCTCTCTGGAGTGATCGAAGCTGAAGAAGCAGACGAACAACAGTGATTTATGCTAATTATTATCAATGCTAAATTAGTTATTCAGAATAAAGACTCAAAACTGCAGGTCCGTTTTATTTATTGACTTAAAATTTCCTTAGAAAGAATAAGTAAGAAGAGCAAGTACCAAGAACAAAACAAAATTAGTATTTATTATAGAGACAGAACTTACAAAATCGGAACGATTCTTTTATTTTAAATTTAATTTAAAAATTATATACATATTTTCAGTGTGTGGAAAGTAATTCAGGACTTTGCTAGTCAGTTTCTAGTATGAAATTCCGATACATTGCTAGGGTTGGTTACCTTTTTTTACCATAAAAATTATCATTTATATTTCTTGTAAAAATAATCCCTATTAGATTTCTAGTATGTCTGTCTGCCTGGCTAAGTGGCTACTCTTTAATCACACTATTTTCTTAAAACGTATGGTCTAAACTGGACACACACGTGCATCGTACATGTAAATTGTCTAACGTTACTTCAAGTCCACCAATCTATATAAAATAAAATAAAAAGTATATATTTTTTAATCCTTGATAAACGTATTTAAGAATTATAATATTAGTATAGTATCTTTATCACTTATCAAGTGTAAAACCCCAAGCATATTTGAAAGTGTAGAAATAGGTACGGTCTTTAAAATTTTCAAATTTTATAACATACCTGCTTCCTTAATTATTTAATACTAGCGACTCACCCTCGCTTCGCTCGGGTTCGCCCCTTAGTTCCAATAATGGATTCGGCTACTTAAAATAAATAAAATCTCTAGAATATAGCCTCCTCCTCTTTTGAGGTCGGTTAAAAAGTAGCCTAAGTTACGCCTTACATTAGCTATCTGCAAGTGAAGGGTATTTTATTTTTAACTTTTAAGCTATATGCTAATGCTATACAAAAGCTTATACCTAAATATGTGGTACAACAATAAAACATACAGGTATACCTAATTTGCATTCATCAAATCATTTTATCACTTCTTCCACGAACTCTCTGAAACGGCTGGACCGATTTTGACAGGAAGTTATAAAAACCGTTTAATTCATTTTAATTTACGCCCAGCAAAGCGGGCCGGGTTTGCTAGTAAATAATAATAATAATAATATATTATCTAAAAATTTGCATAATTAGATTTAGCTATTATTATTTTCATCATTAATTATTATCAAGTTTTATCAAGCTGATAGCTATAAAAGTAGTTGAAAGAATCAGAACACCACTATAACGAAATAATGAGGACGATAGTAGTAGTGTTGTGCGTGGTTGCTGCGGTGTTCGCCAAGCCATTCATAGTGAGGACTAAGGAAGAAATAGAAGCTTTCAGACACTACTTGGAAGGCACAAAGACTGGTAAGTGCATTTTTAGTGTAAGTTTAAACAACAAAATAACATAGGCTTATAAAGTAATGTGGTAAACGGATCCCATTGAATCGAGATGTTATTTAATAGGAAATTGTAACTAATATGTTAGTATGATATTAAGTTTATATGTTTCGTGTAAACAGCGCAAAACAATGAAAATCCTTTTAAGCTAATCTAAGTTAGGTTTGGTTAGTCGTATAAAAGTCTCTTAGTTGTATAAAACAACTGGAATAAAAATAGAATCTGTATGTATTAAGCCTTTTTTAACATCTCACTCCTTGGCATTTAAGGCAAGGGGAACCAGATGAAATCCACCGTGATGGCCAAGTGCGGGTTGGTGGATTTCAGATCTTTCGGCTGCTTCGGCAAGTATCTGTGCCGCATAGATAGGGAGCCGGACGCTCGGTGCCGCCACTGCGTCCATTGCGGGGAGGACACAGCGCAACACACGCTCGCCGAGTGTGTAGCTTGGGAGGAGCAGCGCCGTGTCCTCACAAATAAAGTAGGAGGCGATCTGTCGCTGCCGGCCATAGTGCGGAGGATGGTCAGTAGTGCAGAGTCGTGGGACGCAGTGGTGTCCTTCTGCGAGGACGTGATGTCGCAGAAGGAAACTGCGAATCGGGAGAGGGAGATCTCGACTCCCTTCCCCGGCCGCAGGAGGCGCACCGGGCGCAGGAGAAGAGCGGACAACGCCCTTCTCCGGCCCCCATGAATGGGTCCAGGGGCGAGGGACCCCTTTTTATTACCCCAATAATCCTCGCCCCCTATTCGATGGACCCGAGTCGTAGGTGCGCGCGAGTGTTGGCGCGCACCTCTGAGACGATGCGCGGGGTAGTTCAACACCTCACTACCCCGTGCAGGAGGAGATGAGGCCCGCACGGATCCGGCCAGCACTAGTGTGGGGCTGCGGAAGAATGTGGATTCCCGCGGCCTCACGCGCACGTGCGAGGAGACACCGGGGTGGTTTTAGCCGGTAAGAGTTCGGCACTCCCCTCCGCCTTTCCCCAGGCGGAGGTAGTCCATGAGGATTTCCCCCCGTTAAAAAAAAAAAAAAAAATTTCAGATCTTTCGAGAACTTGCTAAGTTCTATCAGGCTCCCTCATGATATTTCCCTTCAGTGTGGGACCAGTATTGTGTTGGAAATAATTGAAGTTTGAAAAACGTGAAAGTGTTAGAGGTGAGGGATATGAGTTCACTTCATTCGTTAGTGAGTTGTTACCTGATATACTGAGCTCTCACTGTCTTAAAACTGCCAAATAAATACTTAGCTTTTTGAAAGCTTTAGATAATATTTCATGCAAATTTTCTTATTTGTCTCATGAATTCTGAGATCTTTATATCTAAACGTACTTGCTATAAGTATAAGTACTCGTAGTTATAACATTCTAATGCGCAGTTATGAGAAATCCACTCGTTATGAAGATAACTAGTTATCCGGGTTGACATATATATTTTATTTCGTTAAATCTCATTGCCATCCCTAATAAATGTATACTTACCGTTAAACATTTTAACGGGAAGAACCCGAGCGGAGCGAGGGGGAATCATTAGTTATGAAACATAGTCCTTAAGTGTCACAATAAGATTGATCAATTGATAAAATGCTGTAACTATTGATTAATTAATTACGCAATTAGAATTTATCTCTCTATCGCAAATATTTATTAAACGTACTTAAATAAGAATATCATATGACTTCAGAACAATGTTTTCTTTTTAATGGACTACTATTATAATAGCAAACATAGGTACACAAGCTTGTGAAATGTGTACTTGTTTTTGTACAATGTTTGTGATTTGAATGGAATGGAATGGCACGGATGGTACTAATTAATACTACTTTTCATCAATACATATAAATAAAATTAAAGTGTCTGTTTGTAATTTCAAACTAACAGCTTTTCACTAAATGGATGTGTAAGTATATATATATACGAGGCTTATAGTAGAGAAGAGACGTACATCAAAAGATCAATTTTTGAAATTTTTCTTTGACCAATTTTGAAGGGACTTTCACTCGCAGACAGCTAATGTTATGAGGAGTAACTTAACTTATTAACTAAAATGGTACTTTTTACTTTAACAGGCGATGGAAGACACTTCGTTGCTCGTACCAAAATGTTCCCTAATGCGAATCCCGAGGAGAACAGCGGGAAATTCCAAGGAGATATCATCTTAGATGACTTCATGATTGAAGCAATGGTAAAACAGTATGCCGCAGGTCGCAACGCGTACATCTTTCCCAGCGCCAAGTGGCCCAACAACACAGTAGTATGGGAATTCGGAGAAGATGAGTTTGGTGAGCTCTTAGTATAACTTATAATGGCCTTATTTATCCTTAGGAAACGCTGGAAACAGGTGGTTATGTAGGACTCACCGGAAAGCCGGTACTACCCACTTAAAACCAAGTATCTATCACTTGTCTTAATGGGGCGCCGCAGGATCGCTTGCGCATGCAACTACGACGCCCCAACGACCCAGTTTGTCAGTCAAGACTCAAGACAGACCACACAGCCAAGAGGGTTGCTCCACTGATGACTTAAAATGGTCTACACCTACCGGATAAAATACAAAATTTATGATAAAATGTTTTACTGTATTTCTAAATATTTATGAAACATATTCATATTGCACCTATTCCCTTAATTAATGTAATAAATGCGTTTTATTATCAGTTCCATTACAATTATGTGTACAGAATGCTTTAGAAAATTCTCAATGTGTAGGAAATGTAACACTTTGCCTGAAATATAGTACTGTTCTATTATCTTACTAGCGACTCGCCTTTGCATCACTCAGGCTCGGGTCCCTAGATTTAGAGCGGGTGAAGCCGCGGGCTCCGCTAGTTATACATATAAACCTTCCTCTTGAATCACTATCTACTTATTTAAAAACCGCATGAAAATCCGTTGCGTAGTTTTAAAGATCTAAGCATACATAGGGACAGGCAGCGGGAAGCGACTTTGTTTTATTATACTACGTACCTATGTAGTGATGATACGGATAAATGTTTGTAAATTATAACGTACGCAAATGTAAGAATTATTGGTTTACGTCACAAACACTTACAGTATTTAAAAAATATTGCTTGATATGCTCGGATTAAATATAATCTTTACATATACGTAATATCTATAGACAAAATAAAACTTAGTCGAATCTGTATATTAAATATTTTTTTGGAAAATCTTATTGAAATAGAATCTATACGTTTTAGAATTTTCGTTCCGTCGTTGTTCCGTCTATCTGTCACCACATTAAAAGAAAACCACTGCTTTATACCATTTTCTGCGGGAAAATAATTCACCTCTAAGAAATGCTTACTAACGTCCGCAGGGACGAACCCGACCGATATTATTTTTTGTAGGCGTGTATACTGTATATGAATAATAACAAAACACATTTTAGTTTTTTATTTGCTTAAATAATATAAATATTAAACAATAAATAATACCGAATCCACATGCTTAGATATGCAAAATCAAAATTTATTTATAGGTATTTTACAAATTAAGTAATTCAGTCGTAGGTGCGAACTAAAATACAGTATAGCAATATAGACTCTACCTCATTTTGAAATTGCAATAATCGTGAACGATAATCCTCTAATCAATTAATTATCATACTATGTGAAATATTAACAATGAAATACAAACAATAGGTATTTGAAATATTTTAGAATGATAAGAATTGATCGGCATGTCAATACATAATCTTTTAGTTTTATTTTATTTTCGATGCATTTTATCTAAATAAATATTTTTATAGCAGAAGAATTAATATTTTTCGGTACTAGATAATTTTAAACAATACAAATATTATGAACACTTTGGACAACAGATATTTAAAAAAAAAGAAATTTTAAGACGCAGCTTAAAGCTCGCGGAATTCCGGAAGTACGATATTTACCTAGTGGTTATACAGTTAGTATAATATATATACCTGCCTCAGTGGTGTAGTGGCTAGCATGTACGGTCATACATCGAGAGGTCCTGGGTTCGAGTCCCAGGTCGGGTCAAGTTTAATTATTGAGTCTTTCTGTTTAGTAAGCCTCAGTAATAGCCCGGAGTTGGGAAGTTGGCGGTGAGTCACCCCCGTGCCTCGGAGAGCACGTAAAGCCGTCGGTCCTGCGCCTTAACTCTCACTGGTCGTGTCGAGTAGTCGTCCCACCGGAGTATGAGAGTGATAGGAATAGAGAGTGCACTTGTGTCTGCGCGTACACTTGTGCACTATAATATCTCCCGCGCAGTTGGTCAGTCTCAATGAGATTGGCCGCCATGGCCGGAATCGGTCGGAGAACATTATTATTATTATAATATATATCATACGAGTAGCAATGTTAACTAGTATAACATATTATAGCAATTAGATACATACTAAATTTACATCAAAATCCATATTAATTTATAAATCTAATCTCTTCCATTGGTCTATCCCATATTAATATTCGTAGTCTACCAATAATAATATATTCCTTCGTTAACGTGTTTTATTTTCTTTTGTTAGCTTTTTCATCACATACTGTTTCTATTTTGTTTTAGGTCCTTTACAGAAAGCAGCTATATTGGATGGTATTGCTCACATCGAGAACATGACTTGTGTCAAGTTTCGTTACCGTGAACCTGAAGATACTGCATACGTAAAACTTACGGTAGGTGTCTCTTATTTTATTTTTATTCTTTCTTTTTTAATATATAAACAATATTTTTTACTACAAAACAAACTTCATGTTATTATTTGTAAGCATTTACCTAACATGCACATCATGACATGGACCATAGAAACGCGCTCGCTTAGATATCCGAGTGATGCGGATTCAAATCTGGGTCTCGCACCTCTGATATTTTCATGTGCGAATCACTTCTATCATGATAACCACTTGTCTTACAAGGAACATCGTGAGAAAACCTGCATGTCTGAGAAAACCTAGCAAGTTTTCGAATGACATGTGAAGTCCGCCAACACGCACTAGGCCAGCGCGGTGGACTATGGCTTGATCCCCTCGTACTTAAGGAGGCCCGTGCCCAGCAGTGGGACGTTAAAAAGGGCTGACGATGATGATGATGATTGATTATTTTAGGGATTGCCTGCTGGTTGCTATGCTCATGTGGGTTATTCAGAGAGCCGCGGAGTGCACACGATGAATCTTGCCCGCAATATCCCAGGCGTGGGATGTTTCCGCCACGCTACTATCGTCCACGAATGGATGCACATCTTAGGCTTTTTACACATGCACTCTACCTACAATCGCGATGATTACGTCAGAATCGCAGAGGAAAATATTAGTAACGGTAAGTCTAATTGATTATTGAACTTACTATTATAAAAACGAAAGTTTGTATGTACCTATGTATGTTTGTTTGTTACTCCGTGCTGAAATGTCTCGATGTTTTGGGATGAAATTGAGTAAACGATTGAACTATAATTTATTGATGCGCAACGAAGTTCTGTTAATGAAGCTTTACTAATGAATCTCAGAAGAGTAAGTTGCTGAGTATGAATAAAACCAGACATTTTTACCATTTACAGTATTATCGGTGATAGTTGCAACAATCGAGCTATCTTTTAAGTCTATTTTATATATCTTTTAAGAAACCTTGACCATTTAAAACTTGATAGGCAAAACGAGTTTGATAAGTATTTTTTTTATTATACCCTAAAAAAGAAACACAGATCTATACTCAGATCTATCTATTTATCATATTAGCTACGAAGAATATCTATATAACTTATATTAATTATATAACTTATATTAATTATATAACTATATAAATTAAAGCGTTCAAACAAACATACTTTACCTCTTTATACCTTCTTTTAGTATAAATTAATCTTACCAAACGATATACTTTTAGGAGCTGAACATAATTTTGATATATTCGATCCTGAATTAGTCAGTAACCTTGGTGTTGAATATGACTATGTAAGCTGCTTGCATTACGGCCCCTATGCATTCTCTTCTAATGGAGAACCCACAATTATTGCACTACGAGTAAGTATTGCACTATCACTACATAGTATAAAACAAAGACATCTGTCATAAATCTTTAAAACTACGGAACGGATTTTGATGCGGTTTTTTTAAAAGATAGAGTGATTCAAGAGGGAGATTTATATGTACCTTTAACTAGTGGAACTCTAGGGACGAACCCGAGCGAAGCTAAGGTGAGTCCCTAGTTTTGTGACAATTTATAAAAGCTATATAAAAAGAACAGTTTGATATTTGCAGTCTTGTTAAACTTTAACTGATTAAGCATACTGACTATAGCACGATAGTAGCAGTCATATTACGTAGTTTAAAGATATTTTATCAGATATCCTTACCCTAGTAATTAAATATAATCTATGTAAAACATGATTTATTTATATTAAGATAAAGTGTAAGATGATAATAATTATATCGATTATCTACTAATAACCTTCTAAAAGTGCTCTAAATTTCTATAAGGTCAAAAGGCCTTTTAACAATATTTCGGTATAATTAAATACTAACAAATAAATAAATGTTGTACAGGAGCATGAAGGGCAAATGGGTCAACGAGTTTTCATAACGGACAAGGACTGGTTAAGAATCAACAGGCACTATAACTGCACTGGTGCATGGGATTGAGTTTATAAAGAAATTTAAGAATAAATTAATCATTTGAAAACAGCTTGAGTTATCTTATTTTATTTCATTCATTTACAGAGCAAAAATAATTGACAAATATGTATACGTTTGAAAATTGAACACATTAATAGGTTTAGACATTAACACAGCACCATGTAATTCCACGAGCCTTTTGTTATTATTGTTATGTCACCGTACCAGATATTTTATGTATAACTTTAAATACACACATATTATAAATATAAACACTCATGACTGGAGTACAAACATTCGTGTTCTCCACACAAATGCCCTAAGCGAGACTCGAACCCACAACCGTTAAATTTACTACAAACTGAGACAAAGTTGCCGACATTGAACAATATTTTGTATTATCTCTGAAATGTAATACGAAAGTTTGATTAAAATATTATTTATGAAAAAATAGCTTATACATATTTAGATATATAAAAAATCGACTCGATTTATACTTGACAAATGTTTATTTATTATAGAATACTATTGCTACTCCGTAATAACTTTGTTCAGTTGCATGATATTAAAATTTCTTACAGATTACTACTCCACTTTTCCTACATTTAATAAAATTATAACTTAGTACAGAGGTCGAATCTATAGCTCTTAGAATTTTTGTTTGTCAGTGTGTGCTGTGACCACATGGAAAGCTGAAAACGCACTGAAAGCTATCCAGAAAATATTGCGTAGTTTATTTTTTGCTTTCTGACTACCGTTTGCTTTTTTCGGTACTGGCAAAAGAGCTCTAATAAAGTATTATTTACAAAACATACACGCTTAATTTTTTTAAGCTGTCCCCAAGGAGCAATGCGACCTTCATGTTGTCGGAACATGTGACGGCTAAGCATTAATGTGACCATGAAATTTTGTGGATTTTTAATATTAATACTTTTAAGTTTATCTACAGTGTACTATATTTTAAATACTGTACCAGTTTTCTCAAATACTTAAATGTTTAAAATAAATCTAAAATAAATTATAAAATTACTTCATGTTAGGCTGAAAAATACCATTGTTTCTCTGATTTATACTCGTATATCTCATAAAACATTTATAAGTAGGTTAGTTATATGTATGATCATTTTAATCGTTTGTTTCGCCTATGTAATTTCAAATGCAAACGAACTCGCGTTTTACTATCATATTTAAATTTACTTTCAACTTCATAAAACTTTTTTCTTCACTAATGTAAAAAAAGATTTTAAATACTCGAGATATAATGTAAATGAATGCTAAAATTATCTAACATTGACTACAAAACTAATTGCCTAAAATTTCGCGCAATTTATTATAGATAAATAAATTAATAATTCAATTATAATGTTTTTCCGCGACTAAAATAAACATAATATGGTCACATTAGTTATACTTTGATGTCAACGCGTCATGAGCTACTTACCGCTGTCGCCGTAAATATTGTCAGGACAAATTTCCACTCTTTGAAATCTCGCTACTCAATGTGACGATTTAATCGGATTTATTACGCTAACTACATGAATGAAATAATGAGGTATAGAGCAATAAAATTGTCATTTTGCTTGCACTAAAAATAATTGAGTCCATTTAAACATCTGAATATTATACCTTAAAATAAATAATAAGAGTTGTTAGAAAAAATATTCTAAAATTACTACATAAAAAATAAGTTCGTACTATCCTCTACCTCGCTTCGCTCGGGCTCTTCCCTAGATTTAACACAGGCAAAGCCGCGGGATCCGCTAGTTATGCATATAAACCTTCCTCTTGAATCGCGCGTAATAAACAATAAACAAAAATCTATTAAAAAAACCGTTTCATAATCCGTCCGTTGCGTAGTTTTAAAGATTTAAGCATACATAGGGATATAGGGACAGCGAAAGCCACTTTATTTTATAAGTGATAGCGCAATAAAATTCCTTCCTAATTTATATTAGCTTACAGCTACGTGTATCTTTTGTTTTCAATTTCTGTGGTAATTAACCACTATACTATTTAAAAGTTTGTAAAATATTTTTTTATTCATATGCAATTACTAGCGGCTCACCCTCGCTTCGCTTGGGTTCGTCCCTAGATATAACGCGAGCGAAGCCGCGAGTTCCGCAAGTATATCTTTATAAATTGTAGCCTATATGTTATTCTGATGTATAAGCTATATTATTGTAAAATTTCATTAAAATACATACACTAGTTTTTACGTGAAAGGGTAACAAACATCCATCCATCCATCGATACTTACAAACTTTCGCGTTTATAATATTAGTAGGATAACTATTATTTCTTTTTATTGCTGATCTTTTAGAATATAAGCATTTAATAAAAATATTTTTCTCAGTATTTAACGTACAAAAATATTTAATAGGTATATAAAAAAATACATATAAAGATTAAAGGTATAATACCCTAATCACATTAAAAAGAAATATTTAGTTTTTTTCTCAATAATTATGTCATCAGACTATGATCTGAATCTGAATATAATAAAGAAATCACTATGACTTTGACAGGTCACGGTCCGATGTATCAACTGACAGTAGATGTCGGTCTGTCGGCGTGATCTCTGAAACTGATACTCTCTGGCAGAGGGTGGTCGCTTATTTAAGAAGATTCGGAGAATCTGCTTTGAAGTATTGGATTACCTATAGCGTTTATCGAAACAAATATGTCTTTAGATGTTTAAATTTGTATTAAAATATGCAAATAAATATAAATGTATCTATGTATCATCACTACATAGTATAAAACAAAGTCGCTTTCTCTGTCCCTATATCCCTTTGTACGCTTAAATCTTTAAAACTACGCAACGGATTTTGATGCGGTTTTTTTAATAGATAGAGTGATTCAAGAGGAAGGTTTATATGCATCACTAGCGGATCCCGCGGCTTTGCCTGTGCTAAATCTAGGAAAAAACCCAAGCGAAGCGAGGGCGAGTCGCTAGTAGTACATATAACAAAGTTGATTCGCATTTCGCGTAGATTTTTAAACTATGCTATGGTTTTAAGCGGTTTTATGTAATTAAGTATACTAAATGAATAGCTAAATATTATAATAGAAAAAAGCCGAGAACTTCAAAAGTTTTGTAATGTATTATCATAGTAAAAGAATACATATAGTTCCGTATTTTCATAGATAAGAATGTATGTAAATTATATGGTCTTACCTAATTAGGAAAACTTAAAAAAACAGTAATTTAATAAATCTGTGAGCATTTTTTAATATGTTACTTACACCACTGCAGTTTTAGACTGTGCTTATATACATATATTGTTATTTTCTCAAATTTAACGGCATTTATGTTTTGCAACAAATCACTGGCTCTTTGCGCCGACAATCGAAGCCCGATAAAAAAATAAAAAAAGCCGCATTTAAAAAAATAAGAGGGACTGTCAAAATTGAATCACTTTAATTCCCTATAGACTGCCACTAGCTTGACATAGAAACTGTAAATGAAGTGGGTTACATTGACAGGCTCTTAACGAAGCTGATAAATAGATAAAGTTCGTCGTAAAAAAGTGTCAAAGTTTAACCACTTGATCCCCGCTGGTACCAATGTGTACCACTTCCGGCGTTACCGTAGATCCCCGCTGGTACCTATGTGTACCGCTACACCCTCTACGCTTTTATTACTTATTATACAACGAAATCGCTTTATTTTTTTCTAAACGAGTAATAAACAGAAACTTTAAAAGTTTTTTAACCCATATATTAAAACAAAATGTTAATCGAATACCGACAAGATTAAAAACTATTACGTCAAAAGTTGATAAAATTTCAAGTAAAGAGCGCGCGACTCGCTATTGGTTTAGTGTAATTTAAAAATTGAAAACAAGTGAATTTGTACCGTAAACGCATGAATAATAATTGTTAACATTCGTTGCTACTATTGATGTACTAATAAATGTATGCTAACGTTATAATGTTGGATTTTTGATTAAATAAATTTTGCTGTATTAAAATTTGTAAATAAAGTCGCCATTAATTTACAAGAATTTGGACGATTACTGAATGTTTTGATGTCTGACATAGTCATATCATTGTAGAAAAACAAATATAATTTCATATTTTCGGTTTTTTGTAGCATATTTCAATACTTTTATAATATAAAATGTGTTTATTTACAAATAATTATAATATCAGCCTATACGCTGTCAAATGTGACATATTAGACAGTTGTCAAATTTGGCTAGGCATTGACACGTCGATATATTATGCTATCGATGATATCGACATTTTAATACGAATGCTTATAGAACAAAATGTTACATAAATTTTAAATACTCTTATGTATTATAAATTAAATATAAATATAAGCATAACATATTATATTATTATAACAGCAATAAAAAGACGTTCTAAAATAAAATAAATTTTCCCTGACGATCTCGGGAGTATATAGTAATATAGTTACTTGAAATGGTTATATTGTATTGTACACGTATATATACCTAGATGAATTTTCACAAACTCTCGTCCGTAGATACGTTTTGATGATTTCCATACGAAATAAACAGTTTTATACTTTTATTATTCAGGTATTAACGTTTAGTATTTCCCTAGTTTTTTTATAGATAAACCACGACTTATACTTCCCCAACAAACCAAAATAAAATAAAGAAGGGGATTAATATCATGATACCAACAAATATACTTTTTCTGATACATATTTTAGTAAATAATTTCATCAAAATCCGATTATAATATATTTTTTTGTAAATTAAATAAAATAAATATTTTATGAATTAGTTCTGTAGTTTCGCAACCTATATATATTACTCTCTTATAATATTATATTGTATATAAATTCTTTTATTGTAAATTTATTACTACTTCGAATACTGAATATGAAATAGACAATCATCTAGGGTAAATTAGCCTTTGGCTACCTAAAGGATAAATACTTTATTAAAAAAATGAGATCAGAATTTTTTTAATTTTTTCTTAGTCAAATTGCGAAGTTACTATTTTTTTTCATCAATTTTAGACATCAAAAACTATAAGAGCTACATTATTGAATTGCAAAATAAAATTATTATAATATAGTCGGTATAAATATTTATTATATTATATAAATTATAATTTTAACTAAACTTTTTATTTAAAACTTGCCTCCAATAGTTTAGTTTTAGCAAGAATTATAACAAGCAAGTTATTTAGCAATTATTTGGCAAGTTAGGTAAGTAGTTTTTGAGCGTTTGCAATAAAAAACTTATATGCACAATTTCATGACAAAAGTGTTACTTTTGTTATCAAAATTATAATAATTACTTTTACTAACATATTAAAATAAAATACAATAATATATACCATAAATTACATTATGAATATTACGAAATATTTAACATGAGACCCAGAATTATTATTATTGCATTTTTCAAATATTGTTTATGTTATATTTTATAAGAATTGGAATTCTATTTACATTTATATTTTAAATCTCGTTTATCCATAAAAATAAAATATTCTATTACATCTATTTTATTTTGTATATCAAATTATAATTGTTACATTAATATAATTGCGTTTATATTTGTTTCACCGTTCACAAAAATTATCGATAATTTTTAGTGTTAAATTTGAGGGGTACAGCATTATTACGCTTCAAAATATTAAAAATTATTATTATCAGTACAATAATTTAGATAACTTTACATGTTAAAATATTTAGTTTCTTGAATGAAAAGTGTAAAGATTTCATATCAGTGACAAAGTTTAGCTTGCAGATTTCAAATTTAAGCCACATAATAAACATAAAAATGTGAATTATATTGAAATACGAGTGTTTTTAAAAATAACCTTAATTTTTCTCTTTTATAAGAAAACCATCCAATTTCTAATTCTAGTGACTTGTTTTAAAGATTTATTTGTGTATATTTTTAAAGTAAGGATTAATATGTATTTTATTGTCAATTTTATTAAGAATCTACTCGCCATATCCCTGATGCATGCTTTGAAAATTGCGCGGTAACCTGTGTAAATACAACGAACGAGCCGCGAGTTTTATAAAGTTTTGAATGTGACTGTTACTAAAAACTAATACAAATAAATAAAAAAATGGTTTTGTATGATTACATGTTTATTCATAAAGTAGTGTTTCAAATTTGGTGTAAGTATAAGCGCTGGTATTATTAGAATTCATTGTAATACAAAAATTAGAAAATTTTCCGTTAACGCTGATATATAACGAGCTTGATTTTATTTATCAATAGTTTAAAGGACATTTTAAATATTCTCATAAATACTCAAATTATTTAAGAATCCAAAACAGCTAACACATTTTAAATCGGTGCTATATAATTTAAATTGTAAATGTTTTTTTTATGTAATGGTAGAATCTGCGAAAATTGCCGAGTGGGTTCGGTGATTATCGGGTGTTGCATGTCATATGTTGCGGGCGTCAAGTGGTTAACGACATCACGCACGTAAAAAGTAAAAGGACGTCCCGGTATTACTATTTTTACTGTAGACTGTTTTCAATTAAGATTATAGTTATGCGTTCACAAATTATACATATCCTCAGGAAACATTATATTATATTGGAACTTTTTTAATTATTCACAGAAAATTTGTCAATGGTGATAAAAGATAAGATACTAGTTTACTAAGTTTTTTTTGTAAATGTATTTTAGTAGAGCTTTACTTATTTAGTACTTCAGTCAATTATAGCATATCCAATAATAAAATCATTTGAATTAAAAAAAGGATAATTTAGAAAATCAAAAATTACATAAACTAGTGACTGACCAATATTAAATAAAAACATGTTTTTTTTTAATTTAAGTTTCTTGATGATTTTTGCCTATATTGTTATTTTACGCCTACTTTTCATTTTTATCTCCTAAACTAAATGTCAAACTTTCGCTTTTTTTAAGACAGTTAAATACTAGTATGGCCTATTTTCACTTAGCTAAAAAACACAAGTACCTACGTAGTAACAACCACTCGGTAAGTACACATTACACAGGGACTTTCGACTAATTATTTTAAGGATAGAACAATGTACTTAGATACGAATATATCGATAAAGCGGCTTATAAAATTCAGTAATACCATTTAATTCTCAGCTTTTATAACTATTAAAGTAATTTTAAATTTACCAATTTTGTAGTGGAAACTGGAGGACAAAAGCTTGCTGGGGTCTTCGTTTTATAGAATTTAAAGCACAATGTAATTCTATAATCTATATTATAATCAAGATAAAATTAATAATGTATGTCACCACAATGTAATAGCTTATGAGATTGTTGTGGAATTTTTGAAGCCGTTAACATGGTAGCTTATATTTTAGATTAATAGACATATTAAGACATCTTACTTTATAGAGTCATGCCTCCTAGACAGGAACTAAATTACAATTATTTAAATAATGTTGAATTGTTCTAGTAAAAATACTTCTTAATTTATGTATAAAAATGATCATATAACGTCTTAATACGAATATAATATTATTATATGTTATCAAAAGTAATAGATTTATCGCTAATATTATTTTTAATTTCTTAATTCACTGCAGTGATAGAGTACTTATCTGCGTCATTAAAGTAATTAAATTTTCCCTAAAATGTATAATGCTATACGTGGTTATACTACTAAATAAGTAAATATTAAAAACATATAGTTATAATTGCTTTATTTATATATGAAAAATTCTAAAAAAGGATTTACGACCCGACGGCTGGCGCCTTTAAGCAGTTCTTCCGGATACGCGCGTCGCAAATCGCACGGTCCGTTAACTTTAAAAGTCATTAATTTAGTAAAAACATCCACACTGAGTGCTTGGCGATGAGGCAGAAAGCAACAATGATAAATAGTTTGACAATTATCTTTTACCAAAAACATACATAATTATTAATCAAAATTCGTTATAATCAAAGTGTTCTAAGACTTAGAAATTATGTTTATTTCTTTTTTTATTATAAATGAAACTATCTTTTCGGATTTTGTCGCGGATTTATTATGATTTTTGGTTCCCGCGCGACGTTTCGAATGCTTTACAGCAATCATGGTCACGGGAGAGACTAAGGTATTAGACGTCTCAGGGGGTTATATACTTGTTACAGATCTTTTTATTATTAATTACAGATTGGTTTGAATTGGAATTTGGATTTTTCTTTTATATTTTACCTTTTAAACTAGTGAGCATTGAGTGATTCCCCTCACTAATGCCTTGGAACTTAAAAAAAGTAAAGACATACTTATAACTGATTTCTATAACTATAGCTGAAATTTCTTTGGTGTTACTTTGATTCGTTATGTACGACAGTTAATGATCATTGAAAAAAACACTGCTAAGCCTTAATGGTATCATTCTTCAGTTAAATTAAATGTTCCGCATCATTTCTCAAAGTAACAATTCTATTTAAACACTAATTAAATATTTTAAGAATTTTTCGTACCGACGTTAAAATAAACTCTTAATTAATCGTTGGGGTGAAGCGTTGCGTGAATGCGACGTGAGTGATGGCCGCACTGAGTTGCGGTAATTGTGATGCGCGCGCGCATATGTATTGACATCTTTTATCATACGATTATGGACAAATCCTGATATTTTTTTACATTGCTGAAATATGTATTAAGATATAATAATTTAATACTGAATAAATTCAAACATAGTGTCTAACTCATATATTTAATAGAACATTATTTTTGTTACGTTTTAAGAATTACGTCTAACTAAGACTAATATAAGTATTAGGTACTAGTGGAACCCGCTGCTTCGCTCGCGCTAAATCTAGGGACGATCCCGAGCGAAGTGAGGGTGAGTCGCTTGTTAAGATAAACATTTCCATCATACATTACATATGTATAACTCTAGCGGTTTTGGCAGCGCACGCCAGAATAGCTTGCAGATGGTAGATTTTTTATTACTTACTTGATACTTATCGTCATATTTTGGACAATTCACACAATATCTTTATAAATTGTAGCCTATGTGATATTCTGATGTATAAGCTATATTATTGTAAAGTTTCATTAAAATCCATTCAGTAGTTATTACGTGAAAGAGTAACAAACATCCATACATCCATACATCCATACTTACAAACTTTCGCGTTTATAATATTAGTATAGATATCCCTCACCTCGCTCCGCTCGAGTTCGTCCCTTCGTACCTACATCTTAACGGTTAGTAGGTTAAGGTATATACCTAGATTTCTGAGAAATGAAATATTTTTCTGTAGTGAAAAATACTTATATGTTGACCCGGAATCAGCAATCATTACATTAAATTTCATCAAATTCTGTCGGTAGTTTTCTTGTGATGCCAACCCTGACTCACAAAGATACACTAAAACTATACAGCATATATGTATTTCGATAATAGATTTTCCAAAAAAACATTAATTAATGTACAAATTCAACTCGGTTAGTATTTTGTTATATGTTACATAGATTTTAGTAGCGAATAAGGAATTTATCCGTAATAATTTATAGCCATAGCTACCATACCGGATGATGTTTTGACAAATGATCGTGTTCACGCATTATTGGGCCTACATCCCTGCAAGATGAACACGTACAATATAGACCACACCGTAGCGAAAATATGCCAAACGTGAGTTTTATGAAATATGGCCTGAACTCTAGTTTGTTTTCATAATCTTTTTATATACTTAGATTTTAAATTATTGCCTATTTGTTATAATCTAAGCTAAAAGCTTGTAATTTAAACTTTTTTTAAATAATAGTTTTAGAATCTATAACTTATAGATAGATATTACCATCAACTTAAAATACAATTCTACTGAAATGAGCTAATTTGACTTGTCCTCACTTCGCGGAATCTGTTACTTTACTTTGTGTTACACAAAATTATACATCTATACATATTAATAAAACTGAAGTGTATGTTTGTAACCTCAACATAATAATTTTTGACATATATTATTTATAGGTACAATAATTTATATGTACTAATTATTTTTTATTAAATATGTCTGCATGTTTGTTCCCGCCGATCTCTGAAACGTCTGACGAGATTTTAATGAGACTTTCACTGTAGCTGATGTAAGGAGTAACTTAGGCTGTTAAATATTACTTATATTATAGAGAATGATTTAGGATTCCGCTCAAAAAAATGTACTGTCCCGAGAGAGATAAACCCGAGTGAAGTGAGAGTGAGCTAGTTTCATAATATGACTGACCCTGTCATGCAAAATATTTTGGGCAGACAGTTTTTTTTATCAAAAAGGTGAATTTAACTATAAGTATTACACAAATTGTGTTATTAGAATCTTAATCTAGAACTGATTCTCTATCCTCCTCATGAGTATCCAAGAAATTTGAAATTCTTGCGAGTAATAGATGTGGAAATAACAGAAAATATCATCAGCATTCGTTTATGTACAAATATAATTTAATAACAAACGCTTTAATGTCTATCTGTCTTATTATTAAAGAACAAGACAAGATTAGTGCGTTCTCGTTACGCGCCTGCGCAAACGAGCGCGCCGCCGACAACTGTCAACCCCAATTATGGCCGCCATGACACTTTCGCGCGCTTGCTTTTGAATATAGATTGTTGGGCCTACTGGAATTTGATTCTTTAACTGCTTTGTTTGTTAGAAATGTATTGAATAAGTTTATAATACTAATATTTTAAGAATACTTCTGTTATTCAAATAACTTCTCAGATAAAGAGAAATAGGTAAATTATACCTAATAAAGATAAAAGTAAAGAATATGGTTTTTGTGTATAGTAGATAAAATTAAAAAATACTTATTACATTCTAAAACTTATTAGGTAATAAGATATGATTGTGGAGGATCCTAGGAATCAGTACTTTATTGCAAAACGTAGCTAAAGGATGCGCGGGCTGTAGAGCCTAAGCACCAAGAAAATCAAATGACTAAGTTAATAAGAGTCATATCAAGAATTCTCTATTTATATACTTGATTTTTCACCGAAACTCTTTTTAGATGATAGTCCTTTTCTACAATATTATGTAATAAACTTCCCCTTTTTAAAACTGCATAAAAATTAAAAACAATACTACGTACTCAGACTTTTTATTTAGTCAGAGCGAGTTTCTTGACAAATAATCTTTAACTAAATCACAAATAATAATCAAATTTGTTTGTACAGTATACTGTATAATATTAAAAGTGTAAATTTTAATTTATATTCTTTCATTCACTCATGCAAATCTTTTTAATTTCTTCGTGAAAAGTTTAGTGCTAAGTGTATCTGCCTACTAACTTCGTTTACATAATATCCACTGTTATCTGAGTCGACTAGTATCAAAGGCGGCAATCTGAGCATTTTGACAAAAAGTAGTTAATCATATGGCGACTCAGATTGATTTGATTAAAAACGTTTCCCTTGGAGTATACGGTTCTGAACTAGCAATAAACCATAGTAAAAACAGGTCAAAAACTGACATCAGCATCAAAGCCGGCAATCTGTAAAATTTTGAAATCAAACCCGGCAATCTTACGCTGTCAACCAATCAGAAGCGAGAGTTCATTTGCGTTTCGTAACGGCCCAGGAACATTTCGTTCTGTGAATTTTAATGTTTTCTACGTGTTTTTGTGACTTAAACTAATATAAAGGAGTGGAAGTAGTATTATGGAAAGCCACCCCCCTTTAGTAATAAATAGTTTTACACGGAAACTCAAGAGACTTTAACAATGGCTCATGACATGACATGCGCATATAATTTTAAATTTAGTTTAAAAAAACTCAAAAAACTTTTTAGAGTTATTTAATTTTTTAGTTCATAAGTTAATTATAAAGATTTTTTATAACTGCCAAATGCATTATTTTTTAATTACAATATACTATTCCAAAAAATAAAGAGTCGTTCCATGCTTGTATGACAACCCTTATTCTGGAATAACATCTATAGTATCAAAAACGGTTATCTGTGCCTTACTCAATTTCAAATACGGCATTCTTAAAAAAATAGCATCAAAGCCGGAAATCTTCAAAATTGAAATAGTATTTAAAACTGATATACAATGATTATTAGGGTAATATAGCATTAATTCATCCTGCTATTTACCTAAGATCTTATTTAAATGAGTTTTGTAACTACAAACGAGATACAAAACTAACAATCCGTTTTTTTGAATTTACCAACATTTGTCTTAAAGTCACATTGCCACCTTTGATACTAGTCGACTCATCTATTCTAGCTTTCTTTTTTAAATCTATATTTTATTCCTAAAAAAATAAGTAAGGGTGTTAATGAATGAATGTCAAAATTAACTTTTCAATAATAAGTATTACCTACCTATTATTATTTAAGAAAGTTACAAAGTAATTATCTATCTGACTAAACAAAAATGATCTTTATCTATGTAAATACTCAAGTAAAATAATAGTAGGTAAAAAAATATATTGGTCGAAAATTACAGACATTTTCGAGCATTTTAATTTTCTTACTAGTATGATAGAGTCACATTAATTTTCATTATTTTAAGAATATACATCAAAAAATCTTTTGCATTTTATATCAGCTGTAATTTGACAATCTATTATAATTTTATTTAAAGTTATAATGTGGTTTAGAGCGCCTGGCAGTCGGCATTACAGACGTTTTTCGAGATTTTACACTAATTCGATGCGACGTGTTCGTTTCTATTCCCGGCTTGGCACAGCCGGGAATGCAATACGACGGAAATCTCAAAAATTAAGTGAGTATGCCATTTCAATACAGATAAAACTATTTTCTCACATAGGATACATATTGTAACTGATTTAATTTTGTTTAAATTCGTTTTTATATACAAAAATTAATAAATTATAATAATTTTAACGTAGGTACGTTAGGTTTAATGAAAAGAAGTAGGAAACAATATTATAAAAATACCCTGAACTGTAACCTGTAACGTATTATTGTTTATTAACAACAAAATTTCATCGCTTAGAAAAAAGAGTTCCTATTGCAATGCTCTAAGCATTTATATTAGATAGTTATTTCTATTATTTTCTATAGGTAGGTAGAGGTACTAACATCTAAATCCAGCATCGTAAAAACAAATTTCTCATCCGCACTCCTGCACATAAACTTTTCAAAACCAATTATATAAAAACTTTATGTTAATTTTCTAAACTATAAATAATATGAGTTGACGTGTCAATTATTGTGACTCAAATTGTTTCCCTCTCAAAGTTTTTTTTGGGCGGGAAAAGAGACCACGCCTCGATTTTAAACAGATTTCAGATCGTTGCATGTTTAAACACCCATTTCAACAGATACGTTTAGAAATAGATTCAAATACATGAAGTTAAAGTTTGTTTTAGATAAATTAATTGAATTGTTAAAATTACGCGGTATTTACAAACCTGAGTTCTATAGATATAGAAATAAAGCACATGAGTTTTCTTCATTCGCATTGTGGGTGTGTTCAAAGGGATGTTTACAAGGTATTTTTTTGTTACACACATGTTGTTATTGGCATCACGTAGCCAAGAAGCCAGATCACGATACAGACTCCATTAGTTCGCACATTAGGCCGAGTTAGTTGAATTATTTAATTAGAGTAATTCAATAAGGTGGTGAATTAATAACAATTATTTAAATTTCTATCGAAGTTGAACTGGACATCAATGTTTGTGTAAACAAAGTGTGACGTTGTTGAAAATGAAGAAAAATTTTATTTTAATCTGTGAATTACGTATTTAAATGTAAATTATAGGTACATTAGCGTTACAATAGTTTTTTTTCGATGATGGACCAAAATAAAGGTAAGTTTTCTGATGGATATTTTGAATTTTCTTTCAATGTGCGCACGCGCATTTCTTTTTTTTAAGTACCTACGTTTCCTATATCCTATACATAAAACCTAGCTAATAGCTATCATAACTTATTTTATCAAAACCAGTTGTTTTTCGTAATAGTTTTAGCCTTTTTATTATTAGCCGACTTCCGAAAGGAGGAGGAGGTTATCAGTTCGATCGGTATTTTTTTAATGTAAGTACACCGATTACTCTGTGTCGTGATATATGATCCGCTTTACGTGATTCTTCATATGTTTGATGCGGAATAGTTGCCATTTGGTTCCATAAAAATTTAACATAGTTTAACTCAGCAGTTTTTATTTCAACATGTTTTTGTTCGGGAGGTTATAGTTCCGAGGAGGTCCCATGGTCACCAAGTTAGGATCTGATAATTGAATCCCAGGGAAATCGAGGGCAACTCTCAAATTTTATAGGTACTTATTACCTTTAATTATTTTTTATAATTATTGTAATAGTTATTTCAATAGGACTTTCAAAATAAGTAGGTATAGTATTTAGTAGAAATTCTAATTTTATTATATGGGTATGTGTACTTATAGAATATAGTTACTCAGTCAATTTTTCAATGGATGTAGTACTTTAATTGTAAGTAAAAAAACAGTTTACTTATGTTGAAATAGATAAAACCGAGTAAAATATAATTAAAACTCTCAGATTTTTTGAGCTACATTTTGTCAGATTTTTAAAAGCTCATGTCCTGGACTTTAGGTAGTACTTTATTTGGCCATATTTTTGTGTTATTTATATTGATATACTCGCTTATTTTGAGTTCAATAATTGTCGTTTTTTCGCAACTACTATAGAGGTATTCTAATTACATAGATTTTTTCTATATATGTATTCATGTTATACCAGGTCCTATATCCGTTTCAAAAATGAATCCCATTCTTGAGAATGGAATAATAGCTTTTAAGTGTTTTTTATTTTAGTATACATTTTTTTTATAATAACTCTTTCTTTCAGTCTAATGTAGTGTAGGTAACATTATTATTACGATTAGAGTATATAAGTACCTATAATATGCGTATGATATTTTTTTCACTAAAGAAATCTTGTAAAGAAATGCTGCAGCTATCCGTTCCTCTCCATTTGAGTACTACTGTAGAAACTATTGTTTAACTTGACGTAAATCCTTGTGATTTTACTAGTCCTATTATTTTTCTTTGTCGTCGTTTGGACCGACCGCAAAAGTTACAACAAACTAATTATCTAAGTATAATCAAACACTTTTTCATATAGAAATAGACAATTTATATATTACTATATTTAAACTAATAATATTTGTATATATAAGTAATACGAAGAGAATTAAAATTAAAAGCACGTGTAAATATGGTGTTACAGAGCGCAAATCCCTAGTAACAATGGTACACACACGCCGCCCTTCGAACCGTGTGCAATTCGAAACAACGTCTTGTTGTCTTCGTATTGAAACTAAAGTAAAAGGATCTAATATCGAAATCAATATAACTTAAGAGTATGTAGCATGCTTATGTTACATTTTGTAGTATATGCTCGCACGCTTTCCACCAATTTCTTATTATTATAACCCATCGGTTTTCCTATATAGTTTTAAAAATAAATGTATTTTCGTGATCTTCTCGTTGAATTCCTACGAATTCATCCTTCTTAACTTTTTTTTTCTTTAATCTTTCGTAAGCCTCAAGATTCGACAACGACCACAACGTCCCAACGGCAGGTCTGCCGAAGTGGATGGCCGCTAATGGGTTGCTCCAGTAGCAATCTTCATAACACACGGCCCATTTAAGTGGACCACCTAACTTGTGATTATATGCGAAAATATATGAATAAAAAGAAATTATATGCATTTCCCAAACAAAAAATGTAGAACCGAGCTCTTGCGCATCGTAAGACCTTTTTTTTGACCACATAATAGGAGCAAAAATAGGAGCGGCATTTCTAACTAAAATACCCCAGTACACTCATATTAACTCATTTTTTTCGGAAGGAAAATCCGTTTTTTCTTTTTGTGTAATTTGACAAAATTGTCTAGTCACTGATGTGGACATCATAAAATTAAACGCATGCTCATCTAACGTTCAGCAATACAGCACCAATATTTTCTGTAAATAAGAATTTTGTTTTTGTGCTTTAGCTACGGAACCCTAATAAAAATTACTTAGGGGCAGCACTTTCAAAACTTTCATCATATTAAGAAAATCTATAGCATGGCCCTGAATTTAAATCTAAATAGAAAAAATTTTTAGGGAAATTTTAAAATTCTTTATTCTATAATTATTAAAATAAATCCGAACATTTCAATTGGCCACACGTGTGTAATTGATAGCTACTTTTTTAGAGCACAATTCCGACAGAAACGAAGCGTGTGCAACTTGAAACAGTTCTTTGTTTTTTTTTAGAAATACTACCTACGTATATTCATAAGAATCCAGACAAAAATAATCCTAAATTATCTAAACTAATATTATAAAGCTGAAAAGTTTGTTAGTTATGTTGAACGCGCTAACCTCAAAAACTACTAGTCCGAATTGAAAAATTCTTTTTGTGTTGCCTATAGGCTATATTACATCACGCTATGACCAATAGGAGCGGAGCATTAATATAATGTTGCAAAAACGGAAAGGACGGGCGCCTTGAATTATTAATCTAAGGACGGGCGTTAGTTTCGCGAGGTACCATAACGCGCAACTCAGAAAAAAATTTGGTTTGCGGCCGCGGGAAATGCTAGTATTTTATAAACATATTTTAATTACATTAAATATTAAATGTGTAAAATTGTTACAGAAATTCCAAATTCTGGGAAGCATGACGTAATACCAAAGAATTATGACGCCAAAGGACAGTCGCAGTTAAATTACAATATAAGCTCATCGAGCTATCCCGAGAACAACCATAACCTTTTCCAAATGATAAAGTGCCATGAAGATAGTTTATTACGGCTACATCATTTGACTGCTGGACGACAAATCAATGGTGCTTATGAAAATAATTATCAAAACGATATATCTTGGTACCCAAAGGATTTTCAAAGGCAGTATATAAAACCAGTTGATTATTTGGCATACGAGGATATGAGGCGAAAATTTGATGAAGTAAAAGTTAAGGAAAAGGAAGTTCGAAAGGACTTAGAAGATGAAAAGGAGGGAAAAGGAGACGATAGGAAAAAGCCCAGAAGAAACAGAACAACCTTTACAAGCCAACAGCTAGCAGCATTGGAAAAAGTTTTTGAAAAAACACATTACCCTGATGCTTTTGTTAGAGAAGATCTGGCATCGCGTGTTAATTTAACCGAAGCGAGAGTGCAGGTAAAAATTGATATGGTGCAACTTATTTTTTAGTTGGTAAAACATGTGTTTCAAAGCTTATTACCTAATATTTTTTCAAAAAGTACTTTCAAGCAACTGGCCACTTCGCTTTGCTCGGGTTTGTCCCGAGGTTTTTTTGTATCCTTAGAGAGGAATCTTCATTCTTTTTCTAAGATAATAGTAGTCAAAGTTACTACTTATAACTTCAACTATCTGCCAATGAAATTGCCGCTAATATTAGTAAATATACGAAGATTAGCCAGAACAAACAGTCAGACAACTTTTAAAATCGTATTTTTCTTATAAGTAATGTATTTACGTATATAATTCATATACTTAGTAAAAAGCTGTTATATTGAAGTAACAAGCAGAAACTTTAATTTTATTTAATAACACCTATATCTAATAATTTAAATATTTGATACAACAGGTATGGTTTCAAAACAGACGTGCCAAGTTCAGAAGGAATGAACGATCTGCTTTATCATCGCACAGGACATCAACAAGTCAAAGCTCCCCAGAACCTATACCAGTTCCAATAGGCATCGCTCAAGCAGACCCTCGACAAGAATTCAATCGCAACTCAAAAGAACCTTGGATACATCACTTTCAAGCAAACAATTTGAACTTTAATCTTGGTTTACCTATTGCAAATTCAGGACTTTATCAAAATGATTATACACTTATGATGCAGAACGTAGGAAATAGACAATACGTATCTAATACAAACACTCTTATGGGGCAAAATATGTCAAACTATGCAAGTACCTCAGACAATAACTATGGTTCTTGTTCCCTGATAGGAGGTTACAGTGGCACACTCCAACCAGCACATCATAGTTCCTATAATTTAAATCTTAGGTTGAGACCTCATGATTTTAGTATAATATAGTACTTTCCTATAACGAAATATGTACTTAAATTGATAATTAATTATTTATTACAGTTACAGAATGGATTTTTAATAATTTGAAATAAATACATTTTAACAGATACTGTAATTTCATTTATCGTTTTCACATATTATTTTATTTTATAAATTAAAAAGCAATAAGAGTAGATACGTTCTGTACACCTACTAGCGATTTAGCGTGAGCGAATCCGTGGGTTCCGCTAGTTAAAATAAATAAAATTTCTAAAATAAAAGTAGCCCAAGTTACTCTTTATAACATTACCTATCTGTAAGTGAAAGTCCCTTCAAAATCGGTCTTAAATTTTATTTATATGTAGGTAATAGTACATATATAGATTTCTTTATGTGTACGGGACGTAACAATTAATTATGCCCGTTGAAGGTTTCCAGAGGGACAGAGAAAATTAGGGAGTGATAATGTAGTCTTTACATGATACATTCTTATACATAAATGTACACATACGAGTACATACATACTCATTTGATTGAATTTTTCTTCAAATTTTGGACTTCCATTGTTTATCTCAAATCTTAATCTTCTCGGTGACGCGCCCATTTCGTAAAGTTATCATTATTTATAACATATTTTTGAAATATATTAAATTAATTTCCATAGCTGGGCATTAACTCGTTAATCTGTTAATCGTTAATTAACAAAGTTAACATTTCGATTAACGATTAACGATTAACCATGATAGTCACCATAAAAGACATCGTACGATATGCGTAATTGGGCCCTGTTTGGGGAGGGGAGGGCGTCGATCCAAACGGAGGCAACTCCTCGAAATGATGAGAAGCTTTTAAGTTCCAAAACCCAAACCAACACATTTTATAAGTAGATAGGTTATTAGCGCAATGATGTAAAATATGTAATTTTAATCACGTGTTAACGGATTAACGATTAACGTTAACTTGCGTTAAGAAATGTAACGCTTTAACGTTTAACGAAGTTAACTTTTTAATGTAACGGATTAGCGATTAACGAGTTAATTATTCGTTTAACGATGCCCAGCACAGTTAATTTCTATTCGTTTATGACAATCCTGCGACTTGCTAGGTGAAAAACTAGAAACTTTGAATAAACTTCTATTTACAATACATTAAAAAATACACATTTGTGGCTGTATCTGCCGAGATCTTTGCTATTGAAAATCAAAATTCAAAGAACCTAATTAATGTCAAATTACAAATGTCAAAGTCAAACTTCAAGTTTAACTTTAAAAATATTTGATCTAAGAAAATAGATCGTTAACTTTGTATTATTTATAGCTGCAGACAGTTTAGATATATTCCTAAATATAAGTTTAATATATATTAAAAATTTTGTGGAAATTTTTGAAACTAAACTTCTATAAAAGGCGTTTATTTCATTTGTAATTTTGTACTTTACCAATAATACATTTATCGTGTATACTCGTATTCGCGCCAAAGGCGAGATGTAATTACGAATAACTTAGCAGATTTCATAATGTTCTTAAATGTAGGCAATTTTGTGCTATTGACACTTTGTTTGGCGTCTACTTCTTATTTAGTGTATGATTTATATTTCAAAAGAAAAAAACAAGAAAACAATGACATAAATGAGGCTATTATGTTTTCATATGGTGCCAAAGAATTAAAAAGAAGTAAGCACTCACGTTGTATGATTACTGAAAGCATGGATCGCTTACTGTATTATTTGAACTCTCCTCGGCATAGCATAGATATTTGTATGTATGTTATTACCAACACAGACTTGACAAATGTAATTCTTAAGCTGCATATTCGTGGTGTAAAAATTCGTATTATTATCGACGCAGATATGGCCTTTTCAAATGGATCAAATATAAAAAGATTTGAAAAGCAAGGTATACCAGTCCGGTGGATGAAATCAACTAACTTTATGCACCACAAATTTTGTTTAATTGATACATTAAACACAGAAAATGCGAAAAGTACTCCTTTTGTGATATGTGGATCATTAAACTGGACTAATCAAGGTTTGAGTGGGAACTGGGAAGATGTAGTAGTAACATCGCAGAGAGAAATAGTTGAACAATATAAGACTGAATTTGAAAAGCTATGGCTCCAATTTAAATCAATTGTATAGTGTTGAGATTTTAATATATTACTTAAATTAAGCATTTTGTATGTTTTATTTTAACAAGTCATAATAAGATTTTAAAACATTACCAATGACTATTACACCTCCACAGTCTACCTTATTTCTCTTTTGCACTATATAACAGGAGCTTTTTAATATTCTTCTTTAAGTTTCTATTTTTATAATAAAAATAAAGTGATGCCTAATACATAATTTTAATAAATAAAAAAAGAAATATGTAAACATATTTTTTGATTCAAATAATATGTTGATAAATCTAATTGTCCATTTTACCGATTTTATTACATGCACATTAGAACAATCTCACAACAATACAGCATACTTAACTTAATTTATGGATAACAATATACTATGAAAATCTAAAAAAAATTGAGAAAACCTATCTATCATGTTTTTATTCAAATTCTTTTAGCGTTAAAGCCGCCAGGCTCTGGAACACACTTCCTGTGAAAGTTAAGAGCGCCGAAAGTTTTGAGAAATTTAAGTTGCTATTGAAAGAATACTACCTGTCACTGTAAAACTTTATTTGTATCTTTAGCTACGTATGTTTGTTTGTATGTATATATGTATTTATGTATATATGTATTTGTATCTATGTATATATATGTATATATTTATGTATATAATTGTATGTATTTAGTATGTATATGTATATATTTTTTTTTTATATATTAGGACTGTAAAAGTAAATATAGCAAGTACACCGCCCACCACTTCTATAATCTATCATACTTTCTTTTGTAGTTGGTTGCCTGGAAGAGATCGCTGTAAGCGATAAGGCCGCCTGCTGTGCATCTTTTTTATGTTTATTTTAATTTTTTTTTATGTTATATTTCTTCTGTTGGTGTACAATAAAGTGTATTATTATTATTATAAATTTATGGATTTCCTCCTTTTACTCAACTTAGAGAACAGATGAAGGTCTAGTAGTCTTGTATTATAACCAAGTGATATGGGTTCAAATCTGGGTCTAGCCCCTTCATCATGGAAACCTCCATGTCTGAAAAACACATGTCGGCCAACAAGCACTAGGCCAGTGGTGGACTATGGCATCTGAGGTAGGCCTCTGAGGTAGGCCTCTGAGGTAGGCCCGTGCCCAGCTGTTCGACGTTAAAAAGGATTGAAGACACAATATATCAAACAAAAGGACTTGTTGAGTATAACTCGATAAAAAGTGACGTCACTCTAAATACAATATGGTGTACTAAGTTTGTTATGCTATCCTACAGAATGGGTATCAAATGGAAGGACTTAAGATTACGAATGCGGGTTAAGAAAAGCAATAGCTAAGAAGTAAAAAATAAATTAAAAGAATAAAATAACTTTTTTAAAACAGGCTTTTACAAAAGCTTCTTGTGTATCTTTAAAATTTTCAAACTAAGTAAATTATAGATGTAGGTACCTACTACTTAAATCACGCGACAAGCTTTTGTAACATACTAGAAGAAACCGAGGGTTCTGCTAGTTAAAGCAAAATAAAATTTCTAAAATAAAAATAGCCTCCACTCCCAAACACTCCTTAGAACATTAGCTATCTGCGAGTGAAAGCCCTGTCAAAATCGGTCCAGCTGTTTAAGAGATTAGGAACTACCAGACAGACAAAAATTTTAAAAATTGATTTTTTGATGTTAGTATTATATTTGTTAACTTTTATTTTATTGAACTATTCAATTCATTTTTTTCAATGGCTTTTGGAAGTGATATTGGCTTCGACATTGTCATGTAGAATTTATAGTTTTTTTGCAGGTTTTTGCGGTTTTAATTCAGAGTCGGGAGTTATCAGAAGAAATAGAACAGCGAATTTCATAATAATGCTTTAACTTTGCATTACTTTTTCTTCTGTGTTTTATAGCCCCAAAAGTACCTAATGTTATATTATATTAAATTAATACTTCCGGCTTCGCATGCATCTCATTTAGAAGTCCGAAGTTGCGTACTGCCTGCCAAAACTTATGGATTACCTAGTTATTTTATGTTAATTTAATATACGACAATATGCGACATGAAAACCTCTACCAGCTCACTGCTTCCAAGGAGCTTTGGAAAATAACATTGAAGCTACGAAGTACGATATTTTGAACACCTCGCAGAATTTCACCATCGGACATAGCGTCAAAACCGCAACTTCCACCCACACCACCTCGATGTCCAGCGTTCCACAACAGTGCGATTTTTAAGACATTTTCTGCCACGCACAACCACTCTGTGGAACCAGCTGTCGCAGGCGGTCTTTCCAAACCGTTACGACCTGGCAACCTTCAAGAAGAGAGCGTATTCCTTCCTGAAAGGCCGGCAACGCATTTGCAAGCCCTGCGGTGTTGCAGATGTCCATGGGCGGTGGTGATCACTTTCCATCAGGTGAGCCTCCTGCCCGTTTGCCCCCTTTGTCCTATAAAAAAAAAATCTAGTAGGTGACCTCACTGAGGCTTATTCCTGCAGTGGGTAGGTTGTCTAAATATTTATTATTAAAAGAGAGAGAATGGAATGAAGACAGAATCGTTCATATCGCTGAATTACTGTTATAAATCAGGAAATTAATTTCAATCTTCGTTTGTCAATTTTCATGGGTAGCAAAGAGAATGTAAAGATGGGTAGTAGTAGTATCGCCACTGCATTTCAAGTGAAACGAAGAACTACTGTCTTCTCTAGCCACTAGTCTGTCAGTGTCAGTGTCAGTGTCACTAATTTCATTGGTTTAATAATTGGTATGTGGGAAAACAAAAAAAAGATTACTCAAAATAATGTCTTGTGCCAGAGGTAATAGGGATTATTATTTAGAAAGTACACATTCCTTTACTCATTTGTTAAGATTAGTTTTACCACTGTATAGGGGGCAAAGACCAATTTTTAAGTTATAACAAGTGATAAGCCAATCTACTAGATTGTTTCTTATGTAATATAAGTTATTCAGATCGTATTTAAAATGGTACGAGGTATTGTATCTGGAAGGCTAGCCCTTGTTACAGGTAAGAAAACGTATTAAAACTTTTTGAATATTATAGTTCCATAATAAAAATTGTAATTATTATTTTAATAAGGAAACCGCAATTCTTATAAAATTTAGTGCTGTTTATACTTTTATTTCAAAAAATAAGTATGATCTATTTCAAATTTAGCAACATATTTCCAGGTGCTGGCTCTGGTATTGGCAGAGCTGCCTGCCAAGTTTTATCAAGAGAGGGAGCAACAGTTATTGCTGCAGACAAAAACTATGATGCGGCATTGGAAACTATACAAAAGCACACTGCCTTGGCATCTGGTTCTAATGGTAGATAATACTTTTTTCTAATTATGATAGCATAAAAGTCAAAATAATAATTTACTATATCTTTAAGATTGAGCTATTTTTACCAAATTTTTAGAAATAGAGAATTGTTATATTGTCGTAGATTAAAAATATTGTTGTTGTTTTAGTTCACACACATTTTAATTCACTTTTACATTATTATTTTTAGATGCAGGTGACCATAGTGCCATGGAACTGGATGTAGCTGATGCAACGTCAGTACAAAACCTCTTAAAAAATGTAATAGCACAGTATAAAAATCCACCAAAAATAGTTGTAAACTCTGCTGGAATAACTAGAGACAATTGGTTACTTAAATTATCTGAAGAAGACTATGATAGTGTACTTAATATTAATTTAAAGGTAATGTATATGTAATTATAACTATAATTAAATTGAATGGGCGTTTGAACACTCACAATAATAAATTATTTTTAAATCTAATTCTTATTGAAGACTAATAAAGGAGTCTCTTGGTATTTTTTAATAGTTAGTGTGGTATTTTTTTTTTTATGGTAAAAAGGAGGCAAATGGGCAGGAGGCTCACCTGATGGGAAGTGATCACCTCCGCCCATGGACATCTGCAAGCCTGAGATGCGTTGCCGGCCTTTCAGGAAAGGGAGGGATGGAGGAGGGAGGGAGGAGGAGGGAAGTGGGAGGGAGGTAGGGAGGAGGGAATTGGGAGGGAGGAGGAGGGAAGTGGGAGGGGGGAACGAAGGCGGAGGATAAAGGGAAGAGGGAGGGGGGAAGGAGAGTGGGCCTCCCGGACTATATATATAAACGGGTATAAACTTACTCTTACTTAAAATATAATTGATTCTCCACAATAAAAACTATGATATGTTCTTTCCAGGGTTCTAAACTAGCTTCATACCAAATAAACTAAATAAAAAATAAACTAGTATTTTAAGGTTTAATTTAATTATTTCAATACAGCATTCAAGTTTTATTTCATCTAGGTCTTTTTTTTTTTCAGGGAACTTTCCTAATAATGCAAACATTTGCAAAGGCAATGACAGAATCATCAATCCCTGGCTCTATAATAAATATATCAAGTATAGTTGGAAAATATGGGAATATTGGTAATAAAATATGGACTTGAATAAAGAAGTACAATAACATAAAAAGGGAGAAAAAAAGAGTGAAAAAATAAAATAAGAATGTATAAAATCATAATGTATAAAATTAAATTGATATAAATAAATTGTTTGTTTAATATACATTGAAAGGGAAAGCACAAATAGTGATTGGAATATCACTAGTATTTTAATTTTTATGAATTATAAACTTAATAATCAATGTTTTAGGTCAAAGCAATTATTCAGCAAGTAAAGCCGGAGTAGTGGCCATGACACAAACTGCGGCTAAAGAATTAGGAAAGTTTAATATAAGGTTTGTATGTTTATTCTTGGCATATTAAATTGTGCTAAACAATAAGTCCAAAAGAAAAGTTTCTTTTAAATTATAATAAAAGATAAATATATTATGTATGTAATATATTGCTTAGTGCAGTTTACTTTCAATACAAAAAATTTCATGTTTTTGTTTTTTAAATTATAATCTATAAATATATTTTTTAATAATTTACAGAGTAAATGCAATTTTACCAGGATTTATAGACACTCCTATTGTAAAAACAGTACCTGATAAAGTAAAGGAGCACATGCTTAAACTGGTACCATTGGGAAGGCTTGGAGAACCCGTCGGTAAATATATTATTTTACTTTCAAATAATAGTATGAAGCTCATTTTAAAGATATAATTTATTTGACGTTCAACAAAAATTTTCTATAGAAAAATCTGTTCAAATAAATTTTTTAGGTAATCTCTAAATTAATTTTACCATTCAGGGGTTAGCAAAAACAATTTTTCAATTAAGGGATTCATTTGTTAAAAATAATAGCTTATTTTTTAAATATTTCTTTTTTAATAGAGTCAAGTGTACAAATATTTTTAATTTGCAATTGTTTATTCTGATTACTAATTTTAGGTTTTTCCTACTTAAAGACATGATGATGATAATTTAAGTAACTTCTTCAATGTTTTTTTTTCAGAGGTGGCCGAGGTGATCACATTTTTAAGTTCAGATAAAAGTTCTTTCATCACTGGCGCAGCTATTGATGTGTCCGGTGGATTTTAAACAACCCATCCTTGTTTTTACTTAATTTATATATTCACTACTGTGATACTTTTTGAAACCTTTTGGATGATTGGAAATATGTGCCTTTTAAATCATAACTATATTTTTATATAAATAAAGACTGTTTGTTATATAGAAGTTTTATTTCAGTGATTATTTAACCATATATTATTAAGAAACATAATATTATATAAGATACGAAATACACTTGGTTTATTATTTGATATACTAAATTATATTATTATAATATTGATTATTATTTGATATACCAAAATAGTGAAATTGTTATAAGTTAATCTAATACCAGCAAGTTCTTAGGTTAGCAAGTAGTTAGGTTTTGTTGTTGAAGTAAAATCATTGTATATAAAATATAAAAACACTAAAGACTGTTCTCATTTTTTAAATTAAAATAGACTAACAAATTTAGGAACAGATCAAACAAACTATTCTTCAATTAAAATTATCTTGATAGCTTATATTGGTTTTTAGTTACTAAATTAACCTTTTAAAATGCTTTTGCGTTTATTTTTTACAGATATTAAAATAACTGAACTTGATTTAAAAAAACTTGAAAAATAAAAACAAGGTAAAAACCATATTACTTTATTTACTTTTTTTAGCTTTTAACTTGTTACTTTTTAAAGCTGCTTTATTCTTTTGCCTTTTATCTTTCATGAAGGTTTTATATTCTGTTTTCCTCTTTTCATCTATGATCTCTTTATATTTCCTTTTATTGTATTTTTGGAAGTCTGCATCAGCTAGCAGTTCATCAACCATAGTCCTTTTTCTTTCTTTCCGAGTTACCCTCTCATTTACATGATCCAAAGCAGAGTCCATAACTCGACCCACCTGTGTAATTACAAAGTTTAATCATTTAAATGCCTTAATTTTTTTTATAATAAAGCCTTGTGGTGTATAAGCAGTATGTTTATGTCTTTTGCAATGGGCAGTGGATAACATGACACCTCACACTAAGATATATGTTTAAAAAAATATATAATATTTGAAATTGAGTACTACAAATTTGTAATCACAATGGTAAAATTGTTATAAAGATACAAAGAAGCTGTACAATACACACCTGGAAATACTTTGGCAGAACCTCCATATCATTCTTTTTATAGAAATGTTTTGGATCCAAAGCTGATCTCATTTTAAGAACTTGTAAATCATTCTTCAGTTCAGGTGTCATTTCTGGAGCTTTCATGTTGAACCATCCTGGTCCTTTAGTCTTTTTTCTTTCTTTCTGCAACATAATATAATAATACATTAAAAAATCTATTAATAAACTCTTTTAATAAGATATATTTACAAATATTCATATAAATAAAATAAATTAATATACTTAAAAATTTGTTTTTACCAACCTTGCGCATTGCCCTTAATTTTCTATCACTAATATCATATTTAGGTAAACAATGCTCTTTTTCTAATCCAGGTATAAGAACTGACTTTTTCATTTCTTTTTCTACATCTACTCCTCCAAGATTTGACTTTAGCTTTCCTGTTTCTGTATCTAATTGTTCAAAGTGGAACAATCGTTTTTTCTTTTCTTTTTTTATAATTGACTGATTCCACCCCATTTCTTCAAAGAATTCATCAAAAACATCATCAATTTTTAAACCGTTAAGCTTTTTCTGAACTTCTTCCTCGGCTAACTCCAGCTCATCTAGTTCTTGTTTTTTCTTTTCAAATAACTCTAATATTTCTTCATTCCTTTTTTCCTTTTCTATGATAAATAGTGTCAAAAGTTAATACAGTTAAATAAAATAGATATACCTAGTTTTTAGATAAAAACAGTCACTAACCTAGAAAAAGTTTGTCGTCTTGGTCTAATAACTCATCTTTTTCATGAAGTTCTTCATTTCCAACTGTGTCTATTATAAAATCCATGATGGTAGTATTTTTATCTCAATTTTAAACATACATAGTGTTGTAAAATATAATGAACTTTACTAATGTAAACAGCTTAAACTCACGTGTTGTCACTTCACACTTGTTAAATAGAAATTAGAAAATAGAAATGACGTTGACACTTGACAGCAGCGTTAGCAACTTGAAGTGGACTAACTATCGTACCAGGGGCGTAAAAATTATCGTACATTATCGTATTTTTTAGGATAATGTCTATTATAGATAAATAAATCATATAAATTGTAATATTGATATGCATGCAAGTACTCTATAGTTTATCTTTTTTAAACCACCGCTGTCAAATCAACAGAACACTGAAACCCAAATGTTTTACACGTGATATACAGACCTGCGTACGATAATAATGAAAAAATAATGCTATCGTACATCGTACGTAGGCATCGTAAATGTACGATAATTATCGTACGGATAGTCAGTTTTACGTAGTTCAGAAATATAGAATTTCAACTAGAATGAAAACTACGTGATTGATTATATTATAAAACATTATGATATTCATGATGAAGTTAATAGTGCTTAAATAAATAATATAAATCATCATATAATTATTAGCTATTACTAAAATTAAGATCTAATTTTGATTCAGTCATCTGACTTAACAAATTTCACTGTATAACTTGAAACGAACTTAATAATTTACAAAAACTGGCACGCTTTGAAACCATTAACAAGAGAATTGAATTGAATTGAATAGTTTACAAATAATAACTACTTATATATTTTATTTTTAAGAAAATTGTAAGCTGTTTCAAAATTTTAATGAATACGTTTGGCTCAGTTTGGTGGATGAGCACAAATGTTTGAAGGTACTACATACGAGTATGTATATTATAACAAAATTCGAACTGAATCGAATAAATCTTCTATATAAATAAAATGATAGAGGTCTGCAGTTGTGCGCGCATCACGGAAAAACTACTAGATAGATTTTAATAAAACTTTCTAAGTTTTATTTCTTAGACACTTAGCCCTTATCAAAAAAAAATGATTGCGATATCTTCATTTAATAAAAAGTTATTAAAGTTTCAAGAAACAACGATTTGTATATACACTGACTACTGAGTGTTCAGTGCATATACAAATCGTTATGTTTCCTTCTCGCGGAGTAGTGTGGCAAGCGGCGTAGCGCGCATGCGGAAAACTTTGTTTATTAATATTTCAAGCAACGCGGACGAAGTCGCGGGTATCAGCTAGTATTAAATATTTGAATATCTTATTGTAAAAGTCATTATTATCATACAGAGGTCGAAATAATAGTTTTTAAAAATTTTGTAAATAAAAAAAATTGAAGTGCCTGTTTTTGAATTTTAAATTAACAACTTTTCACTAAATCTATATAAAAGTATATACGACACTAACATCCAAAAAGTCAACTTTTAAAACTTTTGTCTGTCTCTCTGTCCGACTTTTTGGTCCGGTTTACCTCTAAAACAGTTGGACTGATTTTGACAGGACTTTTACTCGCAGGTAGCTAATCTTAAAAGGAGTACTTAAGTTGTATTTTATTAGAGAATTGATGATTAAACGAACTTACCTGTAAGTGAAGTTCTATCATAATTATATGAAGTGCTTCGTCCGAAGAGATTAGTAATGTTAGTAAAAAGTATTTATATTGACACTAAGTAGTAACGCATAGTTGCCACCACTTCCGCACTATAGTTGAGAAAAAAGATCTTAATATGACTAAAAATATTTTTAAACGTTTTCTTCCTTTTTTATTTTACTTGTCTTTAGCAATGGCGACAGGGCCTCATTTAGTTTAGAGAGTAGAGATATTTCCGCAACTCTTAGGGCCATTATGGGTGGGAGGGACTTACTAATCTCTTCGGACGAAGCACTTCATATAATTATGATAGAACTTCACTTACAGGTAAGTTCGTTTAATCATCAATTATATTTCGTGCTTCGTCCTCGAGATTAGTAATGTTAGTAAAAAGTATTTATATTGACACTAAGTAGATGTTGAGAGTAAGTGGAGGAAATATCGAAAAAATAAATACAAAATAAAATAACAGTGATTAATTATTTTGTATCAGAATGTACATATTACATAATATGTATGTAAAAGTAAAAAATGATTTACTTGTGGTTTTAACTATATTCATATTTCAAAAGAAATATAATTATAATCATAATGATCGTGTAGACCTGGCTAAAGAGGTATTATTAAATATGTTAGTAAATGGTATGTTACAAAATCTTGCAAAAGTAGGGGACTAGCTAGAAAAAAAAACCCAGAAATTTTCATAAAGATCTGGATCTAAGGTAACTAGTTTAAATGCCATGAATGTGGGCGTATGGCGTGTGCTACGAGAGGAGCTGGTTTGACTAAAAATCTTTCTTTTGTTTATATAAAATGCAATAAGAGTTTTTGCAAGGCAAATATCTACTGCAAAACAATATTTTCTAATATTAATTTCAGTACTATGAATTTTTACTTGATACAATTACATTTTTACAATATCTGTAACTTTGTGGGCTGTCTGCTGTCAGTTGTCACTTGTCACTAAAGAAAGCAAAGTAATACACTCTTTTTTATATGTATAATCTATGGTAATACATTTCTTTGTTGAATAATATACTATCTAGAGATAAGTTTTCATTTGGAAATAACGTGGCTAAATAATTTAAAACTATAAGTAATGGCATTCCATTTTGGTAATTATGAGCAATGAGCTGCTCTGTGACTGTGACTAAATTGAGCTTCAATATTAAAAATACTTGTAGAAAACTGTATTGTTATAGGTTCATACGTGTTTTAAGACCGTATTATTTGCAGTTTAAAAACAACGTCTAAGGCAAGCGTCATATTGCATAATTGTATTACCAGCTAGGGATATCAATATAATATATAAGTAGCCGGGTGGGACATAGCGTCTTAATAAATAAGAGTGTCGTCTCGATTATACTCCGGCAAGGTGTTTGGTTGCCTGGAGAGTTGGATCCCTGGAATAAGGAGTAAAGAATTCATTAGAGTCCAATTTTAGAATATTTCATGTCGATAAGCGGGTAAACAGAGGGGTCCACGATTGTGAGTCAGTAGGATAACACTACAATACCCTCAGCTTAATCTGAAAATAATTAACGTAATGCATATTCAAATGCACATTAATTGTTGTAAATGCAAGTTAATGCATAGAAAAAATAATGGTGTAACCAGTTAATATATGCTTAAACTGCTAGGGCTTTAGTGTCTTTTTGCCAAAAGATATATTTACTACATTTTAATTTAAAAGCTAGTAAATTAAATCGATTTGTGGACATAGAATATTGTCAAGATTTTTTGACACCGCTTCGTCATTGTAAGAGTAAGCGTAAGAATTTTCAACAATGGGATGGATCCGCCTGGGCTTGGCCAACACGTTATTCTGAAACTCAATGTATGAGGCAGAAATTAAAAAGTTTGGAGTAATTAAGATGAAGCTGTAGTTCTAGATGATATATAATGACATTACAGTAGCGGACCAACGTCCACTAGCTGTTTGCCCGTTACAAGCTATATCCCCCGTAGTTGAGCGTCAGAAGCTATATCCAAAAAAAAAAGTTCATTCGTAATTCTATGTATTAAATGATCAATAGAATTAGTCATGAGTTTAAGTCGGGTAAAATAGAGTCTACAAGGGACGTATATTTTCTGTAATCGTAATATTACCAAGTACAAGCAAGGTAGTTGCAACGTTCCAGAATCCAGCTCTTTCGTATACAGCTGACCATATTCTACAGCAGGACAGGCTGAAACTAACAATCTTAACAAATCAGTAAATAAACGTGTATCTTAAAGCGCTTTGATTTTTTTTTTTTTTTTCTTTTTACTTTTCTCCGAAAATAAACTTGATTGCCATTTATGTTTATCTATGACATAGCAAATAATATAATACTTGCACGATTTAGAGGGCGACTATATATTTACGACTTATACACTTTAAGGATTATGTGTGATCTCAAACTTTTGAGCACACTTTTTATAAGTAAAGCGCGTTAGGTACACATCATCAAGGTTTACGTTGATAGATAACCACAGGAACGCTATAATTTAATTAAAGTATCAATAATTTAGTAAATATTGAATGGTGCTGTACAGATGCTGAATGGTCATGTCACAGGTCACAGGTTACAGGTCACATGGCTGAATGCATTAAATCGATTATTTGATAACATAATAATTCTGGGAGCTTGGTGAATACTTAACAAAAAATAGGAGTCTTTAAGATCTAAAATCGCGGTATAGAAATCTTTTGTTACTAACTTTAGAGTTATACGAATATTCTCTTAACTTTAAGCGAGATGTGTCGATAAACTTATTTTAGCATTTTAAAATTAAAATAAACCTTCATAATATGGTTTTGGTATTAAGGACACATGCGATATAAATTGATTACAGTATGGTTCGCAATTGCAAATAGCTCCAATTGTCAATAATTTATTATTATTGTCAATAAATTATTACTAGGAGGTACTAGTTATCGAATAAGAATACAATTTTTTGTTTAGGTATACAAGTTTCGATTGGAACTATTAAACTTCATATCATTCGTAACCATTAAAGAATGACAGCATAATATAACGATCTCGACTAATTGAGAACCATTGTTTTCGATAATATGTAAGGCTACCTGCATATCGTACTGGATCTAGGTCCGGCAGTTTGCTTGGGCTGTTGCCTGTAGGTGAACGACGAGGTACCGCGAGATGGCTCGTTCCCCTAATTGCAGGTGGTTGATTTCGCTGTTGACAGCGCGCCAGCTGCCTGTGAACCAGGGCTCTCGTTTTCCAGACGTTTTCCTTTAAATTTCTGCCTGAAGGATCCGTCACATGCACGGAATTGATAATCTATATTCATCTGCTCTGTGGTCACATGAAAACATTTATGTTTCTTAAGGATTATAGGTCCGAGATCTAAGCTCGATTAAGAAACTGCTTTTGCAGTTTTGTGTGATCTGACAGGTTGTTCCAAATAAAAATTTCTTAATTTTACTTGTGGATAACTGATCCATTAATTTCATTCCTTATTCTAGGCTGTAATAACAGATGCCAGGAGCTTCTGTTGCGCCTCGATAGCTTTGTTTCAAAGTCCTTAAAGGATTAATCAGCATCGTGGCTATCTTATATAGCCTATATTTCTAGACTGTAATCTAGATTGTTATTGATGGGCTCGCTCCTAAAACGTCTGATAGGTCAGAGTTTTACACACGTCACGTATCTCGTGGCCAGCAGGAGCAACTTCAATGTTCGCTGGCATATGGCGGCGGTATGTCTAATGTACCGACATGATCGATTAAGCTTTCGATTTGATTCTTGGTTTAAAACAAGGAAACACCATTTCCTTTAAAGTCTGACAAGAAAAGTTGAATATTCTTAAAACTGTCATGCGCGTTGTTCCCTTAGAACACTCTGGCACAGCTTGGTAATTCTTTTTAAAGTCCTTTAACTCTGGTGCATTTTTAATTTAAGGCTATGATAAGCGAGATCCATTACCATATTAGAATGAAGCGAAATAGTTCCTCAGAATGATCTGGTAAATTCAATTAGAGGTTATTAAAATTACTAGTGTAATTCTTCCCTCAAACACTATGGCAGAGTTTTATAATTGTATTTAAAGCCCTTAATATAATAAGCGGCGGGACAGTCCCTTAGACAACCCTGGTGCATTTTTAATGTAAAGGCTATTATATTATGCGCGAGATAGTCCCGCAGACTACTCTGATGCATGATTTAAGATAAGGGAGGTGCATTACCATATTATTCGAATGTGGCGAAATCAGTCCCACAAACTGATCTGGTATATTCAATTAGAATAGGTTATTAAAAATAACGTCGTCAAGTTATTCTCTCAGAACGCTGGCATTGGTTTATAATTCTCTATTTAGAGCCCTTAATATAAAAAGCGGCGGGATAGTCCCTCAGACAACCCTGGTGCATTTTTAATGTAAGGCTATGATAATATGCGCGAGATAGTCCCACAGACTACTCTGGTGCATAATTTGAGGTAAACAAGGTATTAACAGGCGAAATAGTCCCTCAGACTGATCTGGTACATTCAATTAGAGTAGGTTATCAAAATTACTCGTCAAGCTGTTCCCTCGGAACACTGGCATAGGATTATAATACTCTATTTAGATTACCCTTAATATAAAAGCGGCAGGATAGTCCCTCAGACTACTCTGATGCATAATTATTTGAGGTAAGTAAGGTTTTAGAATGTGGCGAAACAGTCCCTCAGACTAATCTGGTACATTCAATTAGAATAGATTATTAAAATTACTTACAATTCGATAGTTCTTTGTCGAATCAAAACTCGAAGATAGATCCACTTGAATTATCAAGTCAATTTCTCATTACTTTTACACTTGGACATAGTAACGGCGTATAATATGTACTTATTAGTGCGAAACTTTAACGTACTTAATTTTTATTAAGAGGTGCGTAGTGGTTGAGCACTAAACTGCGAATGAGGCCCTGTCGCCATTGCTAAAGACAAGTAAAATAAAAAAGGAAGAAAACGTTTAAAAATATTTTTAGTCATATTAAGATCTTTTTTCTCAACTATAGTGCGGAAGTGGTGGCAACTATGCGTTACTACTTAGTGTCAATATAAATACTTTTTACTAACATTACTAATCTCGAGGACGAAGCACGAAATATAATTATAAAAACCGTTTATTTTATTTTATCTTACGCCAAACGAAGTGGGCCTGGTTTGCTAGTCCAATATAAAACTAAATAGAAATTGTTGTAATCGATGTGTTTAAAGTACTTATAGGTGAGTGAGTACTATGCAGTTAATTAAAAGTAAAAATATTAATAGTAATTATACATAAGTAGTAGGTACCTATAAACATAATAAAAAAAACAATTTATATACATCTTAAATCGAGCAATTAGTGAATATACTTACATAATATTTGTTTATTAGAAAGAACTTTATTACTACAGTAGGTACATCTTATATGAAAATAATGAATAATATTTATTAATACTATTTATTATATACGAACTAAAATAAAACAACTTTAAAAGAGAATATAATGTTATATTTAAGTATTCAAGGTCAACAAGGACGTCTTGAGAAGTTTCGGAGGGAGTCTCATTATTGTCACAGGTTTCCTGAAAGCCTCTCAACGGTTGATCGCTCAGCCACCACTTTGAAGGGACCAAGGCTACGCGATGTTATACTCATTATATTTTATAGCGATACTATAAAATACAAGAAAAAGAATAAAGATTATAATATATAAAATCATATTTTTATTTCAATAAAATATATTGTCAAGTGCAGGGTTTCTCATCGTATCTTCTGTACCTCTTTATTTTGAATTTTTAACGGATGGAATAGAAACTAGAGACTATATTATTATTTATTATCCTTTTATTTAGTTATGAATGATTTCCAATACTTATATATTCTTGATTTTGAAAATGGGGATGAAAGTTACCTACTTTTATCCCCATTTTCAACACCTTAAGGGATGATTTCCGGGATAAAAATGTTCCAATGTCTTTTCCAGGGTTCCAAGCTATCTTCATACCAAATGTAATCTAAATTAGTTCAGTAGATTTTTAACTTATACATTACAAACAAAAATACAATTTTTCTCTTTAATAGTAATAAATAATAATATATAATTTTTATGTCTCCACTATATTAAATACTTAGTATTAAAAATAAATACTTCACTCAAAGTGAAGTAATTTTATTTTACTTATAGACGTAGAGTCAGTTCTATCTTTATCACTTGCCTCCGAGCGTGATAATAGAGTCACACCAATGGGTTGTAAGCGGTTAATACAATGATTCCACTAAAAGGTTAGTAGGCCGTAAGGGTAGTTTAGCCATTCGCTTTGTTTCTTCAAAACTACCCACAATTTTCAAGCGTGATAAACTTGTACTGATCTCTTGAATTAGTGAAGCTTAACACACTTCTAGGTAATAATGGTGGATTAACTAATGATTTTGGTTATTGCTTTCGTGTATTATTTAAATTAAAGGTAAAAACCTATAAATCTATAAGACAAGCATAATTTTAAAAAGATTTGTCTGTCTGCTTTACCCGGCTAATTTCCGACATACCTGGATTTAGGCGAGATTTTTACCGGTAGTAATAAATGTATGTAGAGACGCAGCCGAGCAAAGCGAGGGTAAATCGTTAGTTGTATAATAAATAAACACGACACAGTTTCCTCTATTTATCTTTTCCAGTCATATGAAACAGTGAACTTGAATGATGCGCAATTTAGCAGTCGGACTAACAATAATTATAAACGTGACCTTAATGCGCATCATGAGTTTCATTTAAAATTAGCCTTAATTTATAATGAATTATATTAGTTACATATATCTAACACAGTAAAGTGTACAAAATATTAAATTTTCTATATATTTTTCGGATATAAATGAGTTTATCCTCTTAGTTATCGGAAAGACAAATCACATACGAGTACTATGCAAAATTTAAAATAAGATTAGAGAAAAACAGTAAAATGTTAATTGAAGTTGGCACTTTGCTTGTAGACAAACGTGTACTGCGATAGACAATTTTAAATTAAGGTAAATTAAGTAAAAATAAACCTTTCTTATCCAGTCTATTAAGACATCTCTTTTGTGTTGTGTTACTATAGATTAATCATATCTATAAAATCATTTTCATGTTACATCAATATGTAAGCCAATTCTTTATAATTATGTAAATATCGTTTGGATTTTAAATATTCAAAGATCTAATTTCTATTGGTACTTTTGTGTTGCTAACAAATAGAAATATATATATACTCGTACCTATTCATGGAAACCGAGACGTTAAAGACTTCTTACGCATCACACAAACACTAAAAAGGAAATACGATAAAGTAGTACCTACTCATTATATTTCCTATTTTTCCTTTCGTATTCGATAAAATTTAAGTTATAACTAAATATATAAAAAACGTCATTCACTCATCACGAAATATCGAAAACCGCTTGAAGTATTAAAAGAAAATTTGGCAGGATGGTAGTTTATAGGTAGACGTCCGTTAAGAACGCACTTTGCGACAGGGTCAGTTTAAAGAGGTCTAAGGGCTCTCGCAAGTTTGCATCAAAGTCCTTCATTTTTTGTGCTACAAACTTTAAATTTGGCAGGGAGGTAGAAGGGAAAGGTCGGTTAACGAATCCGAGCAAAATAAAGTTAAAAAACCGTAAGTACCCGTAAAATCGTGTAAGTCGCTAGTAATATTACATTAACGACACGTTTGACTCAATTTGATGTGTACCTACTTATTGTGCTAGCGTTCGCGGGTTCGAGTCCCTATTCTTTACCTATAAGTAACATGAATGATTACAATAAAAAGTAACTAAAATCATCAACCATTTTCACTTCAAAAACATGTCGCCCTATTACTTCAATACCACTAAAAAGACAGAAAAATCAATAAAATACAATTTCGCATTTATACATTTCAGACGAAGGAAAAGAATTATTAATGGGGCATCTATCCTTGTCCTTTCCTCGGTGGTTGAATACTTCCCTGAAATATATTCGAGTGAATTACTTCGCATAAATTTACTTTGAATTCAGGAGTGTCATAAAATGTAAGACAAAGGAAACTGTCTCCAAATTGAAACTGAATCTTTTAATTAAGCCTTACGCAGAAAAGAGGATTTCTAATTAAAAACTAATCGCGCCGGTATTTTAATCTTAATGAATTTTAAACGAATTACTTTTGTTTTGCGTCATTTTATATCGCTTTACTTACGGTTTGTAATTTTCATTAAAATTTAATGACGCGTCTAGCTCAGTTTGCAGTGACCCTATTTGCTGCGCCATCGGTCGCGGGTTCGAGTGCCACTGAGCGAGCATTTATGTATTTTCTTTTGTAATGGGCACGAATATTTGTACTTATAATATCTAACTATCTGGTATCCATAATAAAAGCCTTATACCATGGAACTAGATGGCGCACTGGTAACACTGGCACATTTCTTAAACGAGAAGCTCTTCCCTGATGAAGAAAAATTAAATTAAAAATCATTGTAAGTAGCTTAAGTATTTTAATTAAAAATTTTATCAAAGTTTCTTTATCAAACATAAAAAGACTCCAATATATTTATTTTAAATCCTCTTAAGTTTTATTTGAATATTTTATAGAAGTGCTAGTTATTACTATATCCAAGGCCCGACCAAAATGGCCCTGAACTAACCTTGAAGCGGTATTGAGCGGACGGAACCAACATTGACCCATTTTAAACCATAACTGTGAAATAGAGTGGAGAGTGAAGGCCAAAAGCGTTAAGCACCAGATTATGGCTAAGCGTAACTACAAAGAGAATTGTATTAAAAAGTTCATATATCTCTAATTTAAAAGTAATCAACATTCTATGAGCAATATTTATTTGTATTGACACTATACTTAGGTAATTAAACTAAACTAAATGAATTAGTTATGTTTTTTACTTCGAGCGTCCCGTAGTAATATATGGTGCTTTAAGTGTAAAGTATTTTTCCCATCAACTTATCAGATTTATAATTTTTGGCACATTAAGCTTTTTTAGTATATTATAACTATGTATTACATTTTATATTGTCACCATCAAACTCGATAGTTTGGTAAAATATACCCTTTTCGAACGTTTAATAGAACGTTGTTTTGGATATCTATGACCAGGAAAAATAAAATAGAAGAAAACTGAAAAAAAACGAATTTTCAATTTTTCATTTTACACTCAATATCGTTTTAAGCCCGCTTTAAAACATATCCTAAAACACTTTTCTCGATTCACTTACATTTACATGCCTTTTTATGTATTTAATGACTGGACTAAATATTCTATACAATTAAGTAAAATTTATTTCATGTAGTCCATTGTTAACTTAGACAAAGGTCATGCCATTAGCAATCCTTTGATGCTAAGATTAATCTAGGAGATTACATTCTGGCTTGTACTTAACCTGCTTTCGCCTTAAAAGCTCGATAGAGTCTAGTTTAAAGATAATATACACTTGCCTTAGTGACACTTTAAGCCTTTGAAGTAGGAAGGATCGGGGCGTACCATGAACTATTTGAAAACATTCTTATTTCAATATTGTTTTGTTTCAAGTTTACAATAATCTTACTTCCCTTGCTATAAGGACGTCATGGTACGAAAAGTCAAAGTAAGATTATAGTATTCATGCTATAAGAGTTCATAGTACGCCCCCTGGTATTAATAATGTTTCACTACATAGTATAAAACAAAGTGGCTCCCCGCTGTCTGTCTGTTTCTATGTATGTTTAGATCTTTAAAACTACGCAACGGATTTACATGCGGTTTTTTTAATAGATAGAGTAATTCAAGAGGAAGGTTTAAATAAATTATTTAAATTACTAAATCTAGGAACGAGCCCGAACTATCTTTTCAGATTTTTGTCGCGGATTTATTTTGACTTGGGGACCAAAATCCGAAAATTTTCATTTATAATGTAAAATATTCGCGTAATCGGAACTGCACAGCTACATATTGAACGAAGATTCGTTGTCGCGTTGTCGCGATAAAAATTCGTGTTCGATGCATGACAAACGTGCTTGGCCACATCAAAAAAAACTTCTACACTAGAAGTGTAGCCAACCGCACGAACTTTGTCGCGACAAAACCATTTGATGTGCGGCAATTTACCGACAGCGGCGCGAAGCCACCGTGTATTCGCGAAGATGATTCGCGATAGGACGAATTCTTTGGCCAGACAATCGCTATTGCGATAATGTGGCCGCAGCATAAGAAAATAATTACCTACTATGCTAACGAAATAATTAAGTTTCATTTTCGACAAAATGTTTGGCTTAGTTTGAACTCTAAATCCTACTTCCTGTGCCAGCGATCGCGGGTTCGAGTCCCGCGGGAGGAATTAATTTGTCAGGCACGACAAATAGAAACTAAACCAAATTTCAAATACAATAAAGTACATCTATTTGTAGCTGTGCCAAACAACCGCCTGCAATCACTTAACTACTTAATAAAGGAATAGATAAAGGGAAGCTTAATGTTAATTTGTTTGGTTAATTCCTAGTTTTTATCGACTCGAGAATCTTTTCTTTTCGTCAACTAATCCTTGCTAATGCTATTAATGGGAAAGTGTTTGTTTTTATTTCTTTCGTGCGAATGAAAAAAAATAGACACACTTTCGCAAAAATAGCTAGGTATAAAACAGATTATTAAAAAATGTTTTAGTAAATTGACGTGTTGTGAATTGTGATACTTTTTCCAAGTATGCCGATTAATTATTTTAGAACTTTGTGCCAAAATAAAAAATCGTTCGACTTTTATTTGAAATGGAGATAGAGACCCTACCTTCTGCGCCAGCGGTCGCGGGTTCGAGTCCCGCTGGAGGCATTCATTTGTTGGGTACGAATGATTGTTCTCCAGTCATGGCTGTTAATATTTATATTATGTATGTATTGAAAAATTTATATGTGTAGTATATCAACTATCTGGTACCCGTAACACAAGTCTCGTAGCTTACCACGGAACTAGATGGCGCTGTTGTAAAATGTCCCAACATATTATATTATAAAAAAAGGTATAAATAATGTACTCAGCCTTATTACCGTTCCTCTGCTGGCTTCTCTTCAATACGAGGTTTATCAAGCAATTGTTGATCATGTTGAACATATAGTGTAGGTAAGCGGACTCACGAACTTCACGAATTTCTTTCTAACTCTTTCCAGGTTCTCTCAGATATGTAGCTTTCGTTTTCGATATTTGAACCCGTTTCATCCGGTTTCCCTGATAAAATTTTAATTTATGAATATTAAACCGACCCCCAAATATCACATTCTGTAATTTTTTTAACGTGTAATTCGTCATGTCATAATAACGTCTATAAGAAGATTGCAACGAAATACAAATAAGTGACAAAAAAGTAAAGTGACAGTATAAGTTTTCCTACTAGTGATAACACTTTGTACTCATATATCTGGTTATTTTGTCAAAAGCACTTGTTTTGTGTCAGTTCCGAACTCCGAATTCCAGTTTGTAACAATACATTTATTATCGATAATATTTAATATGCAATAAAAAGCTCTCGTTAATATGCTGTAAGAGAATTATTATTTTAATGAATGCGCGGAATTTGCGGTTTAGCTTGTTACCTAAAATAATAATTCAATTAAAACTTGAAATCGGATATATTTAAAGGGATAATGCCGGTTGCTCTCTATCGAAATTCGAAACACAGTAAATACAAAATGGGATCGGAAGTGGTGATTGTATATTTAAAGACTATTTTATAAGTAAAGTTGTTTAGAGCATTGGTATGTTAGTTCTTGTGTACTGTAAATATCTTCACTGCCAGACTAATTCTAGAAAACCTGCCAAGCGACTTAATGCTACGTATCTAAGATTAAACTAAGTATTTACGTAGCATTAGCTAAACGATTTACGTATTTCGTAAAGTAAAATTGTTATGACAAAATCGAGTTTTCGTAAACAAAGCTTAGTCGTTTGGAAATAATTTTCTTAACTTAAAGATGCTTCGGAAATGGTTAAAGAATTTGTCTAAATTATTATTCTATTTTCATTCATGTCAAATATTATTGTAAACTAATAATGTTTGTGTCACGACTTTCGAACATCTACAGATATAAAGATTGATTGCTTTTCGTTAATCTCTATGAAAGTCGAAAATGGCTGGATCGATTTGGATATTTTTATGTTGTTGGGGTTTGTTGTGGTTTAAATATAAAAAAGGTGACATTAATCAATTTAATTAGTAATCTACTTTAAAAATTAAACTTAAAAATATGCATTTCTTATTTCCTAAGTATTATACGTAATTATAATATTATCATTGGAATAACAAAAACAAATACATTAACACATTATTCTATTCTTAACTCATTGATGAATCAGGGCTTCTGTATTAGTTCAAGAATAAAAAATATTTAATTACTTTAAATTGAGATTTTTTGCTGAATAATGCATTAAATTATTACAAACATCCTTTTATCTGTCTGTATAAATATCTGTCTGTCTGTTGCGCTTTTGAAGCCAAAACTATAGAACCGATTTAAATGAAATTTGATACTCTGATAATCAAGAGCCTGAGAAAGGACATAGGCATCTTTTCAAGGTAATAAAATGGCTGTAAGGAGTTGAAATAGGAGGTGAAATTATGTTTTGAAATTACGTCATTTTTAAAGCTATAAGCTTGAAACTTATTTATATGCTTTTTATATTGGATATAAATAAATAAGACATTGAAAGTTTATAAAATCATATAATTCAATAGAAATAATCGTATAATTTGTTCTAGTTTAATTATCACCCGGCGGCAGGTAGAGTGTAGAAGGAAGATTAATCCATAAAACCTTTCCTAACGATATGCTCCGGTCATCAATCACCGCCTGAATTCAATTAGAACTTGTAAAGGGAGAGTGCGTATAAATGGTTTTGATGAATTTTAGAACTAAATGTTTGAATTACATTTGTAAATATAAATATTAGTATTATCACAGATCTTATAACGACGACACGTTTGGCTCAGTTGGTAGTGACCCTACCTTCTGCGTCAGCGGTCGCGGGTTCGAGTCCCGCTGGGGGCATTCATTTGTTGAGTACGAATGTTTGTTCTCCAGTCATGGGTGTTAATATTTATATTATGTATGTATTTAAAAAAATTATATGTGTAGTATATCAACTATCTAGTATCCGTAACACAAGCCTCGTAGCTTACCATGAAACTAGATGGTGCTGTGTGTAATAATGTCCCAACATATTTATTTTATAATACTATACTAGGGTTTGTCTGTGGTACTGCTCATTTGAGTATACATAACTAATTATTTAATTTGCCATCATCTATACATACAAATAAAATTGTAGTGTCTGTTTTTAATTTCAAGTGAACAGATTTTCACTAAATGCATATGATACTAGCAACAAAAAACTAATTTTTAAATTTTTGGTCTGTCTGTCTGTTTCGGGTAATCTCTGAAACGGCTGAACCGATTTTGACGGGACTTTCACTAGCAGATAGCTAATGTTATAATTCGTAATTTAGGCTACTTTTTAACTGACTTCAAAAAAAGAGGAGGTAGAAATTTTATTTATTTTAACTAGTGGAACCCGTCGCTTCGCGGATGCAAAATCTAGGGACGACCCGAGCGAAGCGAGGGTGAGTCGCTAGTATTAAATATATGCGCTTGCTACGTTTAATCTTACTAATATTATAAATGTGATTGTTTAGATGTTTGGATAGATGTTTGTTATTCATTCACGCAAAAATGGCTGAACGGTTCTGGATGGAATTTGGCACAAATATACAATATAGTCTGGAATAGCACATAGGCTACTCTTTATTTCGGAAAAAAAACGTTTCCCGTGGAATAGATTGATTTTGGTCTTTATTAGAGACGAGATGAAAATTAATATAATAATAATATTAATATAATATTATATTATTAACATAATTATATAATATTAATATAATATAATATTATTAATATAATTATATTAATATTATTAATATATAATTAATAATATAATATTAATAATATTATTAATATAATTATATTAATATTATTAATATAATTATATTAATATTATTATATAATATTATTAATATAATTCATGAATCAGAATTATTTTGATATAGGGTACTTGACAACATTAACCAATACAGCAGGCACACAAGTTTTCTAAAAACCCACTTTATTTTTGTCCTAAAACCGCATTAATTTTTAATAAATATAATTAGATTTTAGTTTTTTAGGATAAAAAAAATATTGTTAAAGTAAAAAAATATAGTTATATCCACAAATTTACACTGTTACTTCTATTTACGTCTCGTGCGTTCGTTCCTAATTTAACATTTTGGCTTGGCTACGCCGTATCATAACGTAGAAGGTTACATCAAGTATCACGTAGTTTGGCTACGCCGCGTAGATGCGATTTATTTTTATCCCTTAGTTCGTAGTATACATGAACTAAATAAAAAATGACAACAAATTATTTTCGACATTATTGGGGGCCGCGGCGGAGAAGGCTGAGCTTCCCAAGTTGCGTAAATATGCCTCATTTATTCTAGCCAATATTATATTTTTAAACCTTTTGCTGTAAAAACTCTTGACTTGACTGAGATCATGGAGTCAAAGTGCTAAGCACTTTTTATAAGACCTAACACCTCTACTGGTGACAGGAGAGCTGGCTCATCGTCCAAAGAATCGGCATTGCCATTCACCGGGGGAACGCGGCCAGCATTCTTACCACTATTCCACGCGGACACGACTTGTACAGTAATAATTAAGTGTATATTTGCTTTGTATATATAGTTAAGTTTACTTGTAATTTCCTTTATTGTAAATAACAAAAAAAATCGACATGTACGTAACAGGTGGTTATAGTCGCCGATAAATAACATAACGGTCTGTTTTCCTGACTTGAATTAAAGTTATCATGACTACTGACAGTGATGAGAGATCACAAATATTTTTTTTTTTAATTATTCGCCGGGAATATAACTTTAATTAGTGACAGAAATTTTAAGAATCGGCTTAGTAGTTACATAAATTACATTTAAACTAACTTTTATTTATAATAATTGTGTAAACGAGAATATTAATTAGAACAAAATATAAAAAAAATTAAACATTACTTTAGAATTTTGGGATAGAGAATAAAAAAAATGGCGGTTATAGAGCTTCCAAAATACACGTAAATTTATTTAAAAATTTTTGGATTATGCGATTACTATTTCACGCATTCAACTTCTAACGTAAATTGTTTCTTTTAGTAATACTGTGGTAATCATCACTACCAGGCCTGGATTTACACTAGGGGCAGTCGGGGCGAGTGCCCAGGGCGGCAAATTTTTTAGGGCGGCAAAACTTTGAAAGGCAAAAAAATTTTTTTAGTCTTTAGGGGCCATTCATTTATTACGTAAGACTATTTTCGCTAGTTTTTGACTGTTTTTATTATAAGAAAAAATAAGAATAGGCCGACCCCCTGTTTAATATTTATTGCGTAAGAAAAAATGAATACACTTTTGGTTTATTTTAATGTTTATCTTTCAAAGTAACAATTTTTGAAGTGTTTATTTATAATTTTAAAGGAACAGCTGTACCTGCCGCTCGGTGGCCCGCGCTTTTTCAAAGTATAATTTTAACTTTGCGCTTTTTTTGATCTTACGGAAGAACTATCGAGACTCCCTCCCACCCTTGTAAGAAAACATAAGACATGTTCGACCCCCCTCCCCCCATACATTGTCTTACGTAATAAATGAATGGCCCCTAATTAGTAAACTCGAGTGCTTAATATTTTTTTTAATTTTGAGTATAAATATACAATTAATTGAAAAACATGTCCGACGGACGTAAAAAACTGAGCGGACGTCGCGACGTTTCGAATGCTAATTCGTGACAAAATCTGAAAAGATAGTTTCTGTTTGTTACGTTCTACAATGACTGCTAATATACAGGGGCCGCCGTATCAATTATACGGCGCCCCGGGGGTAAATGGGTCCCCAACCCATGTAAGCAAAAATTCATAAAGGGCTATTCAAAATCTCACTTGAACTCTAAGGCCATACGCTTAATTTCCCGGGAAAAATGAAAATATTATACGAAATTGAAAATTTTTGTAAAGTATTTATAGTGCGTTTTGTTAACTTTTTTGAGCAGTCTCGGAGAAATAAGAATGAGGTGTCATTTGATTCGGAATGGTATGAAGATCTTTGAAAAACATCAAGTCCCGCTATAAAAATTGCAAAGTTAAATTTTATAGTGGTTAAAATTGGTCTAGTACTTTTTGTGTTAATAATGTCCCAACATAATATGTTGGTAAAGATACTCGTATATGTTTAAATATTTTTAATGATAAAAGTAGATGTGGCTTGCGAAAGCCAGAGCATTCGTTTTCGGCCGTAGGAAAATTATAAATATTGGTCTTACAGTTCTGGAAGTAAGAACTGTTTTTTTTTTAAATTTCCTCCTCTTTTTGTATCTTTTTCTAGATATAAAATCTCAATTGGTTTTTTTAGATATTAGCGAAAAACTAAACCCCTTTTTTCTTTAGTTAATTGTTTATAACTTTTTCAAGTTTTGCAAGTAAAACTTGTTTTTTGTTTCAAAATTGTTCCGGGAGTAAGGACTCCTTTTTAGGAAATTTCCTCCTCTTTTTGAATCTTTTTTTAGATTTCAAAAATCTCGATTAGTTTTTGAGATATTTGCAAAAAACTAAACCTCTTTTTTCTTAATTATTTATTACTTTTGCAAATTTTCCTTCAAAAATATTATGTCCATATTTTACTGAGACTACAAAAAATGACCAAAAATCAAGGGCAAGCTACGCCCCTGCTAATATACTAAGTTAGCTATTCTATGCATCGAATCCGACGTACTTCAACGTTTAGATTGCGAAGATTTAATCGACCAATTCGCAATACAAAAAGTTAGGCGTGTTTGCCTGTGAAAAAATTGATGTTAAAATTGATGCAAAATTTATAATTGTTAGGAAAAACAACAAGTATTTATTTATGTTTTTGGAATATGTAACATATATTAAAGTTTCTGCAATAAATTAGAGATTTTAATTTTGAGAAATAAAATATATAAACTATAAGTTTAAGTAAAGTTCCAATATTGGGGCGGGTTCTTTTCCGGTGCCCAGGGGCGGCAATGAGTTTAAATCCGGCCCTGATCACTACGTCGCTTTTTCTGTCCCTATATCCCTATGTACGCTTAAATCTTTAAAACTACGCAACGGATTTTGATGTGTGTGGTTTTTTTAATAGACAGAGTGATTCAAGAGGAAGGTTTATATGCATAACTAGCGGATCCCGCAGCTTTGCCTGTGCTAAATCTAGGGAAAAGCCCGAGCGAAGCGAGGGCGAGTCGCTAGTACTATGAATAACAAACTTATTTTTATGCCGTGAATATTAAAAATTAAAATGTTTAATTTAAATAAGTATTCTTTCATGCTGACTCGCATATATCAGATTTGTTTCTCCGTAAAATTTTATAGTGTTAGAAGAATTTTGTAGACAAATAATTTTTATATTGTGTAAATATTGGTGTTTGCTTAACTCGTTTCATTAATTAACTGTAGTATTAAATAGGTTAATTACTTATCATGAAATATGGAAAAGTGCTTTACGTATGAAGATGAAATTTTGGCAAAGAAAAAGTTTACAGTTAGTAGACGTGCGCTATTACGGATTTTTCGACAGGGCTGGATTAAGGAGGTCAAAGAGCTCTCGCGTCGCTACTCACTAATAATGCAAACGAAATATCATCATCCCGTACAAAAATATACGATTGAAATAGTTATATAAAATAAATATTCCATCAAGTTTATTCTTCACGTTATAACATTATGAATAACTCACAATTTCATCTTAAAAATATTTTATTCATGAACCGACGAATTCTATGAATTTTAGAATCTTACTCGTATTTGCTACTACTCATGCTCTTAGAGCCGGCTTGGTGGTGTAGTGGCTAGCATGTACGGTCATACATCGAGAGGTCCTTTGTTCGAGTCCCGGGTCGGGCCAAGTTTAGTTATTGAGTCTTTCTGTTTAGTAAGCCTCAGTAATAGCCCGGAGTTGGGAAGTTGGCGGTGTGTCACCCCCGTGCCTCGGAGAGCACGTAAAGCCGTCGGTCCTGCGCCTTAGCTCTCACTGGTCGAGTCGAGTGTCGTCCCACCGGAGTATGAGATTGATAGGAATAGAGAGTGCACTTACGTCTGAGCGTACACGCATTGCACTATAAAATCTCATGCGCAGTCTCAATGAGATTGGCCGCCATGGCCAGAATCGGTCGGAGAACAAATTTTGTAAGTGTTGTCAATTAAATATGTATTATGTACACGGTTTCTACTTTGCGATGCATTAAATTATTTAAAAATCGAATAATTATTCAATATTAAAACGTAGGCTATAAATTTAGGTCAGACTGTTTTAAACCTAGATTATAATTTATACATATAAATAAAATTGAAGTGTCTGTTTTAATTTCAAATTAAAAGCTTTTCATTCATTTTGTCTGTCTGTTTGTTCCGCCTAATCTCTGAAACAGATGACCGATATTGACAGGACTTTCAGTCAGAGTAACTTAAGCTTTTATTTTAGAAATTTTATTTATTTCAACTAGCGGAACCCGCGGCTTCGCTCCCGCTACATCTAGGGACTAATATAACTATTCTATATAGTTTAAACTATGAACATGCTCTCATGAGAGCCTGATTTATTTGTCACTTATTTTTAAACATCATAAAGTATCTAACTTTGACATTTTGCGTTGTCTGTGTCGATGTAATATTATTAAAGTATATATATAGAAAAAACTTTGTCGATGTATTCGTGTTTGAAAGTATTTGTTATTTTATATGATTTTATTTATCATATATTTATGTATTATGTACAAATTTAATATTAGTCACGTGTTGTATTCATTTCTTTTTGACGGATATCTTCTTCCACCACGTTAACCAAGTGCGGACTTGCAGACTTTGTCATTGACATATTATCGAAACTTGTTCTCTCAGACTTGAACGTACAGTGAATTAGTTCTACATTCCCTATCGCATCTAAAAATAGTCTTAGTAACATTAGTCTATGTAGAAATATCCATCAGATTACTTTATATTTGAACTACCTTCGCTTTGGGTATAGTAGCCCATTCCAACCATAACCGTACTAAAACTTTCCTCAAGAACCACTCTATTCATCGGTGAAAACAGCATGAAAATCGGTGCAGTAGTTTTGAGTTTATCGCGAACAAACAGACAGCCGCGGCGGAGGACTTCGTTTTATAATATGTAGTGATATCACTTCTAACGTTTCTTTTTTATTAGTACCAAAAGCGACAGTAAACTCTATGACCTTTTACTAATGGACACAATGACTTTTTTAGATCAAATTTAAGACGAGTGATACAGAAATGAAGTTACCAAGACATTGTACTTGCGGCTCAGATGTGACATCTTAGAATTTTTTATGAGTCACGTAGGGTTTGCACGTGAGCAATATCTCTTGACAGTATCGCCAGGGCTAAGTCTTCTTTAAAGTATAATTAAAGTAATGTTACTTATAATACACGATGGCTCAGTTTGTTGGTTGGTGTTACCTTACCTGTTGCGCCAACGGTCGCGGGTTAGAGTCCCGCTGGGGGGCATACATTTGTTGAGTTATATATGTAGTATATCAACTATCTGGTATCCGTAACACAATCTTCTTTGTAGCTTACCTACTGGAACTGGATAGCACTGTGTGTAATAATGTCCCAACATATTTATTGTTTATTTATTATTTATTATTGTTACTCAATCATGCCAGAATAGAGCCTATGTGTTATATAGTTTACCTTTAATCTAGGAAAAGTTCTCAGATTCCGTGAGATAGTTTTTTTTACTACGGACTACGGACGAATCCGGGTGAAGTGGGTGTGAATAGCTTTATTCTCTTAAAAATTCTTTCTATAGACGTACCACCTGTACACAGTACACATATAATGATGTTACTGGCTTGGCTACTAGCTCAGAACAAAACAGAACTGGTTGTTCCACAGTCCACGCTGCTAGCTCAGGAGTTGATGCTGAAAATTTAGAAAAACGGAGCCTACTTTTATCTTCTTCTTCTTCAGCCCTCTTTAACTTCCCACTCCTGGACACGGGCCTCCCTCAGTACGAGGGGGCCATAGTCCACCGCGCTGGCTTAGTCCGTGTTGGCGGACTTCACATATCTTTCGAAAACTTGGTCTCAGACATGCTGATTTCCTCACGACGAATTCCTTCACCGTAAGTCAGACTGGGTAATCATAATAGAAAATGATTCGCACATGAAAATATCAGAGGAGCGAGACCCGGATTTGAACCCGCATCACTCGGCTATCCAAGCGAGCGCATTACCGCTGGGCTACCACTGCCAATAATAACTGTTATAATATTAATAGTAGGTAAGTGTGGCAACAAAATATGAATTTTGTATAATATACCTATTCCACTAGTTTAATGGCGAGAGAAATAAAGCAAATAGAAAATAACGCTGTTTTTGCTGTCTCGGTGGTGCAATTCTGTTTCAGATGGAATGATACTTATAGTTTAAAATAAAATGGTAATTATTTCTAACTATCATATCCATACTAATATTTTATAAAATATGTAAAAGTGTGTTTGTTTGTTTGTCTTTTTGTTCATCCTTTTTTCACTTCGATCTAGAGTGATATATTTTTGTCGTGATTTTTGTGTGAAGATATTTGAAAGGCATGATAGTGACATCAGTTACTTTTAAAACGGCAGGATATTACCTCATTCCCATAGGAAAAGGAGTTATGATATACTCTTTATACTAAAAGAATTAAAATAAGAATAACTTTGGTACTCATTGAAGCATACTTAAATATTATTCTCGTATATCATGCTATAAGAGTCCTTTAAATAGTGAATCTGGAAGAAAAAAGTTTTTAATAATTGCTGATATTTAGTAAACTTATTCAGAAACATTAAATAGATATTACTAAAAGTATAAACTAAAAGGAATATGAATAGGTCCATATTATTTCTCCTAAGCCGTAGACAAAAGGAAAGTACGTAAATTAGATTACATTTTGTTTGGGCAGAGTTATTTATAGCTCTTATTTCGGAATGTTTTTCGGTAATACACTATGAAGATTCTATTTTATTATTAAAAACTGACTGTGGCAAAGTACAAAGGAGGGTTATGTTTTTCCCTGTATGTATGAATGTATGTACATACATGTGTATATATGTGTTTATATACTCGTATGTATGTCCGATTCTTTATGCCCTCGTAATTGCTAAATAACCTGAACAATTTCGATAATAATTCATACGTCACTCGATTCGTCTGATATCGCGATGTCTATACAGATATCATTATATGCTTGTTACCTTCGGGTAGCAACCGAATGGGCCGGCACGCCCCGTATAGTTCATTAGTACCACTCTCTCACAGAAGACCGGCGTGAAGTGGCAGCTACGCTGTCGCGTTTCGACCGGTGAGTGAGAGTCCGGGAGGCCCACTCTCCTTCCCCCCTCCCTCTTCCCATCATCCTCCGCCTTCGTTCCCCCCTCCCTCCCACTTCCCTCCCTTCTCCATCCCTCCCTTTCCTGAAAGGCCGGCAACGCAAGCTAGCTTGCAGATGTCCATGGGCGGAGGTGATCACTTCCCATCAGGTGAGCCTCCTGCCAGTTTGCCCCCTTTTTACCATAAAAAAAAAAGTTGCTTTGTCAACTTAATCTAATTTTTTTAGTTTATTTTTTACGCAGATGTTTTTTTATATTTATAAATTATTTTTTTATTGGCTGTTTCGCTTGATTTTTTAAAATTAATAAAAATCAACCCTCATTCTTCTTTAATTTCTTGCATCTGCGGACTATATTATATGCGAACTGAATGCTATGTTTTGCATAGAAATAATTCATAGGCAAAATGATAGGCTATTTTACATACCTATAACTAAAATGATACTATATTAACGTAGGTACCTTAAAATTTACTAATTAAATAGATCACGCCCAAAGGACCTCGTGTTGGTGTAAGGATATAGGATCTCCCCATCCAGGGTAAGAGAAGTATATTATGTACATATATAAACAATATACATATAGTACTTTCTTAGGTTTACGCGAATACTTGACATTATAAATGAAACTTTGGTAGGCACTGTCTGAAACAAGTATATAACCTCCTGAGACGTCTAATACCTTAGTCTCTCCCGTGACCATGATTGCTGTAAAGCATTCGAAACGTCAGGAACCAAAAATCATAATAAATTCGCGACAAAATCCGAAAAGATAGTTTCATTTATAATATACATTTAGTTACTACAACTTGTATCATTATAAACAGGAAGACTCAACATCTAAACGTGGCTCGACCTGGGATTCGAACTCAGGAATTCTCGATGTGTGGACGTACATGCTAGCCACTACCACTGTAACTTTTTCATAAAATAATTAATTTATGTATAATGTACCTACTAAATATAATAATATAATACGCTTAGTATAAAATTTAATGCTATGGATGTAGATAAAAATGGCAACATTTTAATAAGGTAAAAGAAAACAGATACAATTAATTGAGCTACAAAGTAAATAGTACGTTTGTTAAAGATAAATAAAAGCATTCATTAAAATTTATTGCAAGACAAGTTAGATACGAACCAAGATCAAAGTTGCCGTTTTTTGTTTGACGTCTTTATCTTATTTATTCATCCCTTTTTATTATAATATACTCGTAATATCATAAAGTAATGGAATTTAAATATAGATAATAGATATATACCGACGTAGGGTTGCCAGCCTTTGTGTATTCTATAGGTTGCATTTCGGAGAGTGTGCGCAGGAATTACATGATTTAATTCCCCCATCCCCTTTTCATCATCGGACGACGCGACGAACGGCTGGTCTCCATCCTTATGTCGTGGACATCACACCTGGCCGGACGAAGCGTTTCGCTTCGTCATTTATTATACGTACGGCTAAGGATTGGAACAACCTGCCTGCATCAGTGTTTCCGTCCGATTACAATATGGGTGTCTTCAAGGCAAGAGTGAATAGGTGGCTACTGAATTAGTGCGACTTACCATCTACGACTACGTTACCACTTACCATCAGGTGGAACGTAGTCAAGCACTTATTCAGAATGAATAAAAAAAAAATATACTAGCATACTCAGCCACTTGTTGCTGTGGCATGTGAAATTACTAAGCCTATTCTTTTGTTTTTTAAGGTTTTGAAGTATAGTCGCTCGCGACCTATATTGGTTATTGGTAGTTACATTGAAAAATATATTAGATAGAATTAAATAGAAGTCTATTATTTAATAAAATATGTTTGATTCAGTGTAGAATGTTTTATTTACTTACAAAAAATTAAAATAATTCGTTTAAAACTATTAATTGCAGTATTATCAGACTCTCTCTTTATAAAATAATATACGTCATAAATATATATTTTTTATTTTTTATATTAAACCATTTCGTAATTGCAAATGTATGCGCGAACGTATTTTGAGCTGACGAATCAATAGCGAGCCGGAAAGCATGTGGCGCGTGCGCCGCCCGTCTAAAAAAATTTTTAATTACCTTCTTTAAATTATACATCTACTATAGATACGCTATTTTACAAATTTTAATCCCATGTCGTTCACTTGACATTGACGTTTTATCGTTTTTCTTTATTTAACATTCAGCAGATTATATTATTCTAGTAGAAGAAAGTTTTCTAATATTGTAGCAAATTCAATTTATGTGTACCTTTATTTTGGATTGTCATCTTGACATTTATTATTAAACAAATGACAGTATACATTAATAAAACTTTAACAATTTAACAAAACTTTTGTATTAATTCCAGTCCTGGTTGCTGAAATTTGTTAGATTATAGAAACTCATCCTCACTACACTCGGGTTTGTCCTTAGGCAGTATTAACTAAGTATGGATTTTTTAGAGAAAAAGTAATACGGTCACAGAATAATAATACATATATAATAATACATATAGATAGATACTGAGGCCAAATATATAAAAACTGTATATTTGGCCTCAGTATCTTTAATAATAATTATTTCAATAAGATTTTCAAAAAAGTTAAAATTTCATTACGTATAGATTAGATTTAGGATTATAAAATAAGTCGTAAGCCATTATATACACACAAGGTTATAAAATAATAGGGTAGTACTTATATAGTATGCTGTAATTTTATTATTTCAATCTGTATTTAATTTCAGAACAATAAAGTATAGTTAATTGTTCTCTATTCGTCTACAATATTAGTTTTTTCTAAAATCCACTTTTTGAAAGAAAAAACTCGGGAGTATACATCAGGGTAACCTCTAGCGCAAGGAAAGCCCCATGATACTATTCCTACCACCCTGTCGCCTTCCACGAGAGGTCCACCGGAATCACCCTGGATTAGAATGAAAAAGATTATTAAAATTACAGTTATTCCTTTATTTATTTTAGTTATAATACTAAGAAATCTATTAAAACAGTTTATTTTTTGTCAGATTTAATTATCATGGTGATCCCAAAGAAGTTCATAAACTTATTTTTGAAATGTGGTTTGGTTATGTATGGAAAAGTACTTTTTCTTAATTGCTATAAGTAACTATAACTTCTAATTTAAAATTTTGTAATTTCCCTTATGGTAATGTAAGTAGTATGCAAAGTTCAGGATTCGAACCCGCTTCGCTTTTTTCGGGCAATAACTTGATTTGAAAATTTGTCTAATATGTTTCAGTATTTCATATAACTCATTAAAATCTACTCAGACCGTCAATAGTCTAACTAATTGGCAATGCATGTTAATTGTAGTATTAACATGAACGTGACATAGCGGTTATAGTTTGTACTAGCTTAGTAGGTACATTGATTCTGTATATTGTGTGCGAGAATTAGAGGGCATTTGTAGTTTTAGGATCTGATTTACTTTAGAACCTTATTTACTTCAGATTAAAATTTTAACTAGAATTTTCTGTAATGCAACTGATTATTCACTTATCGTGTGGCCGTTTGACCAGAATGAGAGTTAAAGGAATAAAATAAATAATATACATATATATTGGGACAAGAGGCTTGTGTTAAGGATACCATATATAAGTTTGATTATATAAATATTTAAAATATAGAGAACCATGACTGTTGTACTTAATTATATTATATTTATGTAGAGTTGTAGAGTTGGCTAAGCGCAGTGAGATCGTTGGAAGATATCGGCATAAGCAAGTAGAAGTAGAATAGAAATACTACAAATTGAGCCTAGAAGAAGGGGGATATTAAACTACAAATTATTGTTTCCTTCAATATGAACGCACGCTTTTCCTCTAAATATTATTTTACGTCATATGTTGTAAAAATATACTTATTAATATTCATTTTGTTTTCAAATGTTTCCAATTTAGAAAGGAATCTAAAATAAAACTTACGTGACAAGCGCCTTCTCCCTGTTTGGTCAAAGAACATATTTGACTTTCATATACGGATGCCGAAACTATTGGTGATGTGTTATAAATATCTCGGCATTGATTCACGCTGAGGGCAGTTAGCTTGATGATTTGTAGTTTATCAGGCAAACTTCCTGGATACTGAAAAATTTTCCAACATACTTCATGTTACAGATATGCGGGTTTACATAGAATTATTATTTATTTACATTAAAGCTATTGCTGATTTGGTTTCTCCAGTGGCTATATTCGAAACTGATGAGAAAAGTGTAAAAAAAATATTTATAAGTTATTTAAAACAGTTGTAATTTTAGTTTGTGAGTTTACTTATTTTTTCAATTAAAAGAAAAAAATGTCTTTTTTGTTAATATAATAGTTAATAATAAGTCTAAGTAGTTTAGTATTACGCGGGCGGGAAAGGTCTTGAACGATTTTGATGTGTTTATGTACTATAGTATCGTTCATACACTACATATTTATTACTTTAATAATGAATTTTAAATATAAATATAAGAACCTACGACTGGAGCACAAACAGTACACAAATGGATGCCCCCAGTGTGATTTGAACCCGCACTTTGTTAAGATATATTTTTTTTCGAACCCACACTTTGTTAAGATACACATTTTTTATTTTCTACTAAATAAGGTTTCTGGCATAACAAAATCTTACCTAAGTATAAAAATACTAAAATACCCAGTTAGATATTAAAAGTATTAATTAACAAAATTAAACAACGACTTCATTGTTCGAACTTAGTTTGGCAAGTGGATAGGGAATTTCCTCGTAATAATCTTATAATCTCTTTATAATTAGCTTGCAATAAGCCATTAGCTTTATTGTTCATTAGAAAATCGTATATATATAAATGTATAATTTTCTGTAAGCACTGCATTAATTATAAACTTCACCTGCAAAGGCTTGGAAGTTCTTAATGAAAATTTAAGGATGCTCAGTTAAAGCGTCAAAGGAGCTTTGATCTCGAATACTGGAGCTTAAATGAAGTATAAGCTAATATTATCCAGTAAATCATTAAACTGTACAAAACATATTACATTACATTTGCCCTCTTGACCGCATATAACACACAATATTAGATACATATTGTTAGAGGTAACTATAGAATATGCCGTCACGGAATGCGCTGCCCAAAACGCACTTGTTTATTATCTAATTCGTGTAAATCTAAAAAACGTAGAAAAAACGTCTGGTATTATAAAATTGTTACGAAACAGAGTTGAGTTCTTTACCTATTCTAAAGATTTATAGATTCTTACCGATAATCTTCCCCATCCAGTCAGGGTTAGGGTAGCTCCACCAGAAGTATCGGCTTTAGGTAGTCGTATAGGCTGAACTCGATCACTGAATTTTATTTTCTCAGCTACTTTGATAACACTGACGTCATTAGTGATTTCCTGGCCGTTATAATTCTCATGCACTATAATTTTGCTCACTGATAAGCTTTCCCCACCGGACGTTAAACTGTTGGTCCCCACTACCACTCTTATTAATAATGGAACTTGTCTGGAATAAATGAATGAACTGATTAATGAAACAAATATGTGAAAGTTTTTTCAATAACTTATAGACTAAAATATAATCTGAACTTTTAAAAGTTTGACTTATACAAACACAGAAAAGTATTTAAATAAAGGGAGAACAACTCTTATCATTATTACGTCAAATAATTTTACCCAACAGCACAGTGTGCAGCAGTGAGCACCCATTCATCGCTTATTATAGATCCGCCGCAAAAATGTGAACCAAATATTGATCTAAGAGACGCCTGGTATGGAATCCCTCCGTCTGGCGCATCCTGTCCTCCCACTATCCGGGGTTTTATATTGTCGAGGGTTTCAGGCAAGAGGTATGCTAAAATATAAAATAATTCATCAACGTCATAGTCAACTTGCTTTTGTCCATGGCCTCTCATTGAGATCAATCTTTAGCTCTACTTATCAACTTCTGCCAGACACTGCGTATACCGTTGCTTTAATAAATAAATAAATATAAATAATTATATTGGGACATTTTTACAACAGCACCATCTAGTTACGTGGTAAGCTACGAGGCTTGTGGTACGGATACCAGATAGTTGATTATACTACACATATATTTTTTTAAAAACATACATAATATAAATATTAACAGCCATGACTGGAGAACAAACATTCGTGATCAACAAATGAATGCCCCAGCGGGACTCGAACCCGCAACCGCTGGCCGCAGAAGGTAGGATCACTACCAACTGAGCCAAACGTGTCGTCAAATGAGCCGGAGATATTTCTTTTTTCCTCTCTGTTTAGTAGTACAATTATATACATATAAACATACACTCGAAGAAAGTTATTACAATTCTGGGGCAAACCGTAAATAACAATAACTCACAATAGAGCTCTGTACTAATCTTAAGGCTTAGACAGGATAATAAAATCATTTCTTTTTGTTGAATAATACAAAACTTATAATATGAATAAAACATGGGAACGATATATTTTATGTAATACAATATTTTTTTTCTAATACTCTTCTACAATCTTTAGAATATCTTCTCGGTACTAATGTTGCATTATTAAAAAAAATACTAGCGTCCAAATACGTCCCTAGATACGTACTTAACTACCTCGGTGGTGTAGTGGCTAGCATTTACGTCATACATCGAGAGGTCCTGGGTTTGAGTCCCGGGTTGGGCTAAGTTTAGTTATTGAGTCTTTCTGTTAAGTAAGCCTCAGTAACTGCCTGGAATTGGGAAGTTGGCGGTGAGTAACTCCCGTGCCTCGGAGAGCACGGAAAGCCGTTGGTCCTGCGCCTTAGCTCTCACCGGTCGTGTCGAACAGTCGTCCCACCGGAGTCAGAGAGTGATAGGAACAGAGAGTGCACGTTTGTCTGCGTGTACACTTGTGCACTATAATATGTCCTGCGCAGTTGGCCAGTATCAATGAAACTGGCTTCCTTGGCCGGAATCGGTCGGAGAACATTATTATTACATTAGTGTACATTTTTCGGAGATGATATATTTTGCCGCAATAAAAAGTATCCTTAGTGATCCGGATAGCCAACTATCACAATCATTATTTCATCAAATTCTATCCAGTGGTTTTCTCGTGATGTGTTCATAGACAGACAATCAGACAGACAACAGTTAATAAATTCGGCCTCTGTATACATAAAAATGACTATTTCAATAAGATTACTTACCTTTTGCGACGGTGATGCCAATCAAAGATAATAAAATTATTCGAAAAGACTTTACAATAACCATTTTTATTTATTTTGCGAAATATTTAGTATGAACCAATGAAATCACGGGGCGTAGTAAACCTAAATTCTTACAAAACGCCTTTTATATGCACTTTAAAGTGTATCAATAATTTGAAGTACCTACCGTAACCACTTTAAAATTATAAGATAGTAGATATAATTTTAGAGGGCTTTATAAATATTACTGTATTCTCATTGTTTGTGAATACAACAAAATATTATTAATGAAATAAAAATAATTACTCATTAACAGCTTGCTAAAAAACAGGTAACGAAGCGCAATATTCTAGATATATTGGAAGCAGAGCTTAAAAACCCATTATATTCTCCAAATACCAATTTATGTTCAAAATTATATTTTGTGTAAGTACTGCGCTCTCTTGTATGTTTAACGTTTGCTAACTATTAGACGAATCACGAGTGTTTGATTAAATTAGAATTCGCATATTGATAACAGTTGTATTATAAGTGCATAGTGAATTTTTGACCCTCAACGAAAAATAATGCGGTTCAAGGAAAGGGGTGTATGATACATAACGTGTGTTCAACTTGTCGTGGCGGGGGGATCAGAAGCGTCCGGCAAGCCAGCCTATAAGTTTAAATGATCCTTACTAGAAAAATAGTAGAAAAGAATGAGCTACTTTTATAGATTTTTGTTTAACTTTTCCTTGAAAATTCCTCTACTGTATATTAGTTATTTCGGCCAAGATGTATTTTAAGATAAACAACATGTCGACATGTCGTTTATATACGTCCTCACATTACAGCATATTTTGCCCAAAGATTTTATTCGGATCTATTTTTATTTGGCCTTGGATTTATCCTTCTTTGTCGAATAATAACTTTGCTATATGAACAATGAACATGTTATATGTTTTAAACCGCCTTCTCGGTTTACTAGTAGAGGAGACCGTGGAAGATCGACCTTCACCGATCTGATAACCAGATGAGACATATTTTTTATCGTATATAATTTATAAACAAATATGCCTATAATTACTTGCCTATCTGAAAGTGCTCATGACTATTTTTAGCTGGGCAACAGTGCTTTAAGTATGATTTTTTGCAGGCAAGTCTATATGACTGATTTTGTAATAAAATAATCTAAAATTTGATATAACTTTCGATAAGTTAGCAGAACGATGGAGTCACCTATATTGACTTACCTGTTCACATCGGCTTTGGTAGCTATACACAAAAATGAGTAGGCTAGCCTACTGAGGCATATTCTGTGTGTTAAAAACTAACAGTGAAATAAAATTCATTTGGTTATCAGAAGAATGAAAGTGATGAAAAAAAATCGATTAAAGTTAATTTAATTAAAAATAGCCATGAGCACTTTCAGATAAGCAAGTAATTATAGGCATATTTGTTTATAAATTATATTTAATAAAAAATATGTCTCATCTGGTTATCAGGTCGGTGAAGGTCGATCTTCCACCGGCTCTTAGACCATACTGTCTAGTTTTATTGTGTTGTCATATTTCGACGCACTGAGTTCGAATCCTGTGTCAGACTAAGAAGACTCGGATGCAAGTGACTATGGTTGTTACCGAAATCTGTTTAGGGGTTGAATCGTGAAAAAGACAGATTTAGATTCGCTTATTAAATATTGTAAAAAACTTTAAAATAGCATGGAGTTCGTAGACAACCAAAACCAAAGAAGATAACAAATAAAGTAGCACGAAGATAAATTTCATTATTTATACATTAAATAATAATAGTGAGCTAAAGTACCAATGATCTTATCTATTTGAAAATCAATTGAGTATCTCTTGCATGTACATTGTACACTCATAAGCATTTGCTTAGCTCTTGAAAATTAAGGCACATTTTGAATGCAAAAGGGAGGTGAAGTCCCGAATATTCGAATGATATTATTTGAATGAATGTTATCCTAGAGAATATAAACTTGCTATTTTAGAAGTAATATATTTGTTTGAAAGTACAAATCTTTCAACAATAGTCCATCTCCATTATCGAATAACAAAAATTGTTATATCACGGGCAAGTTTACGCACATACACAACTACACTTTCTATTTCTTTTACTCTCCTAGTCCGGTGGTACATTACATATACAGTATATTAGTTAGTAGTATTGTCTCCTAGCAAGTATTGTCTCCTGGCAAGCCTAAGATGACAAAGCGGATCAGATTGCTAAAAATATCAACGTAATTTTGCCTCTCAAAGTAATTATGTAAGGTAATAAATATAATTTACTAGTAGAGTATTTATAATTGTGCAATATTATAATCTAAATGCGCATTATGTATGCATTTACTTACTTACCAACTGAGCCCTTCTGCCACGAATAGATGAACGCGCGTTAGAAGGCTTTGGCGAAGTTTGTAGTGACCCTACTTTCTTGCGCCAGAGGTCGCGGGTTCGAGTCCCGCTGGGGGCATTCATTTGTTAAACTCGGATGTTTGTACTCCACTCATGAGTGTTTGTATTTATAATATGTCTGTATTTATAATATGTCTGTATTTAAACTTATATAATATGTAGTCTATCAACTATCTGGTATCCGAAACACAAGCTTCCGTCGTTACTTACCACGGAACTAGATGGCGCTGTGTGTAAAAATGTTCCAACATGTTTTTTAAATTTATTTATCTAATTTATCATCCTAAATAAATCTATGGGTCACTTGTGTTGTGTTGGTTTTGTTTTTCATTAGGGAAGAAACCAATCGCGGCTATATCTTTTTGTAATTAAAAATACGATTTCTCTATCGATTAGTCTGTGACCATTGTCATCTGTGGATGCAGATTATAAAAAGTTTCTTTAACTTGATATAACTTTGTCTTATAATAACAAGTATAACCTCAGATATTCTTGAGTTAGTTAAGTTGAATAGCTTAAATATACATAACTTAAAACTATCTTAAATTTTAAATCATAAAGTTTGTTATGCTTTCTGTTCATCTAAACTGTTATTAGTTTCGTAGATAAACTATAAATCTCTAAAGATGCAATGAACCTTACACGGTCGTGTTTTATAAAGTAAGAAGCAGCTGAGATTTTAAATGATATTTGTTTGGCTTTTTGTTAGTTTAAGATTATTAGCGTTGTATTTTTCTACTAGTTTCAGTCATATTGCGACGACAAGTATATGAATTCTACGGGGTACAAGTACCAGGTTCCTCAACGGTGGTCATCTTCACTCATATTAAAAAAAAAAATTTCTTCTACAGACGTTCTTTCCTCTGGAAAAGCCAGGTGCGAATAAAGTAGACTATAGATGTGGACAGACAGAGGCGTCTTCTTTCGATATTGATAGTAGACTCATGACTTTCTACTTGTAAAAAATTGTAATAATTTTATGCTGAACAAAATATTTTGATTTGATTTGAGTGGCTCAACACATCAATCGCGAAAGTAAGAGTTAAGAGAGAGAGAATGATTGGAATTGCCATTGTGGTGAAAGGATTGGCCAATTACCGTTAGAAGTTCATGATTGTCCGGGGTGCGCCGGACGTATGGGAACGTATGTATACTATAACATGGTTAATACCATGTTTCACATTACCAGATAGACTTATGTTGATCATCAAAATGTTTTTAAATTATGTAAAAGTTGTAAAAAATCCAGTGAATTAACTTTCGTAGAGAAATTAAAAATTATTCTTTCCTAACTTCATTACTACATCTGTCTCTTCACAGCAAATATTTGCGAATAACTGAGTCAATATGATGCCTAAACGGATTCTTCTTTATATTATTCAACACTCATTTGCTCTTTTGAATGTCAATCTAAAGGATATCTTCAGTCTTTGTGATAGGGTGCAGTTATCGTTACTCAAATGACTGATAATTTAAGAAAATTAAAGAATACGTTAGTAGCGAAATAAAAACCTTGGCTGGTATTTTAAAAGGAAAACAAGATTCTAAATGGAAAGGTTCTTAGTGAAAAGGTACAGTGAATGTTACTCTCCACTCCACCGTGGGATATATGATTTATATGAGACTATGATTGTGGTTTAATTTATACATAAAAAATGCAAGAGTTACGATAATCTAACACAATTGATAGATAGAATGTTTATCTTGAAGTAATATATAGTAATTAGAAAATTACAAATGAATGAATGCTTTAAGAAAGTTCAGAAAAATATTGTAGAGAGTTGAAATAACAATATAGAGTTTTTCTGTCGTATTTGTTATTATAAATAAGCAGATAATGGTTTAAAGTTTTACCTCTACCTTAATTAGTAAACTCCACTCGAAACTCAAACATCTCCCATCGTTCGTGTAATTAGCTTCATTGCATAATTATAACTAACATTGAGTAAAGGATAACGCTTAAAAACAAAGTTTATAGAACATTATTAATCATTGTGTGGTATTCATACTTTAATGCCATTTTGGTATTTTTGAATACATTTTGCAAACTTTATCAGTAGGCTATCTGTGTCAACAATATATAGATCTGAGCTCTAAAATATTAGTCCCTCCACTATGACTCCTGTAAAGCATTCGAAACGCCTAGAACAAAAAATTATAGTCGCAATTTTATCGAATTTATTAAAAATGTCAAATATTCATGTATATATCTAAGAAAGTAATAAAGTATATGTACATAAAGTTATGCACAAAAACTAGCTAATAAAAATACGGTGTTTGATCAAATATGATACATATTATAAAACAATTTTTCTCCACCTCATCTCTTTATTTCCCTGCGGGCCAGTGATGTTGCCACGTTATGCCTGTATGTACTATAGTTAATAGTCTAGTTCTCTTAATATTGTTCGTTCGTCGTTCGTTCGTCGTATGTGAGTTGACTCGTGAGTGAAGTATTACTTACGTGACTAAGGACGTAATTGAACTGGCAGAAGAAGTTCAAGTATGTGGGCAGAATTATTTCTATAAGGTGTACACTTGTACTTCTTCACATTAAACTAGTAACTAATCTTTAAATGATTAACTTATTACCTAATATTTTTATTCATATTTTAATTCTCTTATTTAAAACTATTTAAATTTAAAGAGGGAATTCACTGAGCTTGCTGGTAGTCAATATTAATTTCTATATTAACTTGTAAAGTTATAATGAACCTTTGTATATATAATTATTTATTCTATACCAAAAAGTTGTTGGATTATATTAGAAAAGATTACAAGGACGTATGAGTAGTACACTTATAGGCATTTTCATCACATTATGACTCCAATGGATTAAGAACGACGCCAACGATTATGATCCAGAGCCAGACATAGATTTCCTTAATTTTATTGTCTTTTAATACCTACATAGTATAAGCAAAGTTGTCAACCTCTACAATCTTACTTATATTTATATTTAACTAATAAAATAAATAAATAAATATGTTGGGACATTCTTACAACAGCGCCATCCAGTTCCGTGGTAAGCTACGATGCTTGTGTTACGGATACCAGATAGTTGATATACTACATATATAAGTTTTAAATACATACATATTATAAATATAAACACCCATGACTAAAGTACAAACATTTGTGCTCAACAAATGAATGCCCCCAGCGGGATGCCCCAGCGCAGAAAGTAGGATCACTGCCAACTGAGCCAAACGAGTCGTCATGAGTCATGATCAACTAATGAGTAGTGGCTCACCCTCTCTTCGTTTGGGTTCGTCCCTCGATACGTTTTAACGGTTAGTGATTGATTCCACAACAAATTAAACAACTCTTAAATTTCGGTTTTCACAATTTTGGATTTGCCATTTTTTATACTTAAACCATCCCTGAACACCCAAAAAAAAAAAACTAAAAAAGAATTATTAAATTTGGTTTATTTTATATTGTTCGTTATTGCTTTTTTCATAAAGGTTTATTTAGGTAATATAAAGACGAATAAAGAAAGAAATTGGAGCAATCTCCATTCCTAGTCTCGGGGATTGTTATAACAAATTAATATATTAAAATTTGGATCAGGACTAAGCCTGTAGATTGCTAGTATAGAAATAAACATAATTTAACTACACAATGGCGTGTCAATTTCAAATCCATGGCAATAATGCTATAATGAACCTTTTCTTTATTTTTAGACGCAATATTTCGTTACAACCCTGTATTAATTTATATTTTCGGTATTCAGATTGACCTTGTTCATGTATCACAACTTACTACAAGTATAATAGTTTAGTACGTAATAACCTACTTCTATGCAAGTGCGGAGTCGTGTTCACAAACAGATCCTCTGCGGGGTACGATTTCCTTACTATTGGTATATCTTGTATTTTATTTATCGCCGCAAAATATCTTAATTCAATAAGTTAATGTTTTGATTTCTTATTGTAGTTTAAGATTAAGCTTTAAAATTTTTCATTTCGTAAGATATTGGCTAATAATTGACGCTCTTTTGGGAACCTGATGAATTTTTTAAGCAAATGAATTGAATCTTGCATTTGTTGTCCTATTTTGAATGTTTTTTAATAACTTGCAAAAAAAATGATAAAAAAACGATTTTGGACTCTTAATATTGTTTTAACAATCACATAGAATATAATATGTATAAAGATAAATAATATCTAAAAAGCTTTGTAAAAAGATAACAAAATATTTTACAACTTCCTACAAAATAACGAAGAAAATTATGAAATTCTTGTTAAAATTAAACATTTTAAAGACATTATAAACTTTTAATTAGAAACTTTCTCCATACAAATCGTAAGCTTGTTGAATCACTTTTTGAAGAATAATTAAGGTACATATTTCCCGCTAGTTTGGGAGTTCGTAACTTTGAAAGGGGATTCCCCACAGTAATTACCCGCTCAAACAATATCTACTTTGTAATTTACAACTAAGATAACGCCTTTTATATGACTACTAGCGACTCGCCCTCGCTTCGCTCGGGCTCTTCCCTAGATTTAGCACAGGCAAAGCCGCGGGATCGCCTAGTTATGCATATAAACCTTCCTCTTGAATCACTCTATCTATTGGAAAAAACCGCATCAAAATCCGTTGCGTAGTTTTAAAGATTTAAGCGCACATAGGGATATAGGGATATAGGGACAGAAAAGGCGACTTTGTTTTATACTATGTAGTGATAAAGCATCTACTAAGTCTAAGAAATCAGCCTGTGCGGTAAAGTTAAGTTTATGGAGGAAGTTAATGAAACTTTATATAATGTTGTTTTATCTCTTTTATATCACTGTTTTTTTCACTTTCATATTTCATCACTTTAAATATTTTTTGTGTTTGGCGTTTTTTGTGTTTAAATATTAAAAAAATATTTAAGATTATTCATAAAGAAATTTACCTGACTGATGTTCAATACTTGAAAGCATAAAATGCTTGCAACTGCTTTGGTTGGTATTAATTGTCTATTTAGAGTAGATATGAAATTGTCTATGTAGAGTTATGAAAGAAAAATGTTTAGAGAAAGTAATTTTAAAGTTTGTAATTGATAATACTTATCAAAACAAATCTAACAAGATAGTTATAATTGAACAAAATATCACAAAATTAGGTTCGGACATGTACATCGTCTTATGGATTGCTGTTAAATTTTAGCTGAGGAACATCGGCGTTAAGTGAAAAGCGTGAAAATATAAAATTTATATCCACTATTTTTTGGCAAAATAGTACACGTACCTACTTCATATTATTTACTGCTTGCTGGTTTAACGATTCAACCCTTCTTCTCTTATCTACCTTAAATAACGTTTTGTTTCTCATTGTACTCAAACTCTTGTAACTCTAGTGAAACATTGTTACTTGAAATTCCTTTTCATTCCTCCTGGTTACTTACCAACTCCTTTGCACTTAGCTGTACCTTTACGGGATTCCCTTCCGATAGATCATATCACGTGTGCCAAAAGCTTAGAAAATTTAAAGGTACTGATAAAATCGTATTATTTATCTTTTTTGTGTCTTTGTATACATACGTATAGTTTTGTCACAGCATTTACGTCACTGAAGAGACTTTGAATGTTCGTAACAATCTAGTGGATGTAGCTTGTTTGACGGTAGATCTTATGGTCGTGAGTTTGAGTTTCTTCACAGAATACTTGCTTGTCGGGTCAATAAGACGAAATTAAGGCAAGAGGCAAAGTAAAAATGAGTGCATTTACGTTATTTATGGCGAAAACACCATAAATTATATCTCTTGATCAGATAGACTCAGTCAAGTTGGACGCCGTGTTTGTAATGGTCGTTAAGAATTATGATCGTTGCCTTGTGAAGACCACTCTGTAAAATTTTCTACCTTTTTTAATGTTTTATTACAGAATTATCCCACTCAAGTTAATGTACCAGATGTAAAAACAGCCAACATTGTCTTTGTTAATTTTCTAAAATCATCTTTGTACTGTGTTTTAAAGTAATAATATGTAAATGACCTTAATTAAGTAAGGCAAGCTTTTTTTCGACACTTTGGCTTTTACCGGAACTTGATACCAATGTTTTATGTCTGTATACTTTAATTCAGATGAAAATTTCATTGAAGAGGACAGCTACGTATTTTTACAAAGTTAGTTTTAACAATAGTTTTATATTAATTTGATTTGTGTGTAAGCTTATGATCTAAAGTTCATTTATAATTCAAAAATTAGCTCTAGGGTTATTCTTGCTGCTTCTTGCAGATAATAACGTAAATATTTGAGAATTTAAATTGGTAATTAAAAAATAATAATAATTAGGTAAATGAAACACAGGAGAATTTAGTTCCATGGTAAGTTACGAGACATGTGTTATGGATACTACATAGTTAAAAAACTACATGTATATAACTTTTAATACATACCGTTTATAAATACCCATGATTGGAGTACAAACATTCGTGCTCATCACATAAATCAATGGCACCAGCGAGATTCAAACCTGCGACCGCTGGCTCGGCAAGTATGAAGTAGGGTCACTAAAAACTTTACCAAACGTGTATATAATCAAAATCACTATTTTAATCTAAAACTAGACAACAATGGTCTAGCAATTATAACTAACAGTAATATAAAACATCCACGTGCTTATTTATTCACATATGAATATTAAGCGCAAAGTCTACGAACAAAGAAGAACAAATTACCACTGTACATTTGTAACAATATACGTACGTAACAATTCACAATCTACATATATTGTTTCAAAACAACCTGGAAATTATGCTGGAATCAGTTTAGATTTCGTATAAGGGTTATTCATAGTTTGTAAGCAGCTTACATCATATACAAGCAATTGCCGGCGGTTTTTTACAACTACGTGTATATATTCATTCAACGTTCTTATATATAATAATAAATATTAAAATAAATATTTGGGATTATTTATTCTATTAGTAAAGTCAATGACACAAGGGAGTAGAGTTACAAAACAAAACGTTGTAAGTTTGTTAAAGCCGTTGTGTTTTTGGAAACCGTTACAATACACCGAATAAGGCAGTAGTAGCTCGGTGATAACGCGCTCGCTTAGAAATTTGAGTGAAGCGGGTTCGAATCCCATGTCTTATGTAATTTTTCCTATAATTACCACTTGTTGTAATGTAAAAAGAATCATAAGGAAACATGCTTGTCTGGGAGAAAATAGCAAGTTTAAAAAAAACATGTAAAGTCCACCAATCCGCACATGGCTAGCATGGTGGACTATGGCCTTATCCTTCCCGTATTGACTTTGGCTCGTCTTTGAGCAAAAGTTCTGTGCAGTTTAAATGATAACAGACTTGAAAAACGTTTAAACATTAATAAAGCTTGATTTGGATTTAGAACTAAGCTTCCTACTGAAATATTACCGTGAGTAAACATTGAAGCATTTTTGTTACGAGTACATTACGCTGGTTTTTTTGATTTATCAAGGCATTTCATTTCGTTAATAATAATAATTGTACCATCTGTTGAATGTAATTTCTAGAGAATCTGAGCAAAATGATAAAATTAATATTAGCGCTACATCGCACTAACGTATGAGAAATGCAAAATAAAGTTTTGTTAACTAAATACTAATGTACATACTACTACTACACTAAGTATTGAAAAGTAAAATATTTTTTTTATATTTTCGTTACTTTAGTTACTTTATTCAAAAATTTGTTTCTAGTAGTCATCGACTAATATGAAAAATCAAAAAAATATAAAATATGTATTAAGCATTATCAAATGCAAGTCCAAATAATTACGTAGGTATGCGATTTTTATTATTACTATTTTTAAATTCTATGCAAAATACGGAATAGTTAAATTAAAACAGCAAAAAAGCGAACGTCCAATCTAATACGAATGTCCTGATATCATAAAAAAAGTTGGCACGAAAAGGGAATGCAATATGAATCTCTGTCGTATTTCATTTGAAAAGCATCGATTTTCATACTCTTTGGAAAAGGTCTTAATAACGAATCGTAGAAAACTATTATTATTTCCAACGCGACGATTTAATTATGCCATGTACGTCACTGAAGAGACTTTGAATGTTTGTAACAATTTTTTTTTCGTAACAATTAATTGGATGTCATTAACTACATTGCATATTTTTTTTTTTTTTTTTTTTAATGTAAATGTGTCATCCACAGGCGTTAAGCGCCCGTGCCTTTTGTTTTTTAATTTTTTTTTTTTTTTTTTTTTTTGGCGTTTTACATTTTTGGACTTAAAACTAGCGATACATGCTAATCATGTAACGTGGGCCGACACTGACTTTTTTTTTTTTTTTTTTTTCAGTCGACTTTTAGGACTCTAGAACCCCGCCCCATCCCGCAGTTGGGCAAGCACAGCCTCTGTGATTTTTTTGTCGCGTTTAAGAATGGACATTTTGAGGCTGTGCTCTAGGATGGTCTTCGCTGAGGCTCCCTCCGCTCGACGAATAAATTTGCCAATTGCGTCGTCGCCATCGTCAGAGTAATAGACACAGGTCTTGGTGTGCCTTGTCACAGCGACGACAGCATGTGACACACTATCGTGAATGCGGAGCCTTTTGGTCTTCGTCCGCACGATGATGACCTCTTTGTAGGTTTGGCCCTGTGCCTCATGGATGGTCATGACGCGCGACCCTTCGCCGGATCCGTATCCCTGGTCTATCAGGAGCTTCTTTTCCTCCTGGGTGTGGACCAAGTATAGGGTTCCTTCTTTGGTAGATGGTATTTGCGCGTCGGTGAACCTTTCTATGCTCAGGGAGTGGATGGTTTTACTGGAGGAGTAGATATTACCATAGACGTCTCTGATGGCGTATGCGACGTCTTTCGGGTTTCTATGCGTACAGGACAACTCACATGTGATGTTGGTCACCAGTGTTGGCCAGCAGTACCTTAGGTCGAACAGATTTTCTCTGTCGATATAAGGCAGCTGGTTTATATCTCCGATGAGTGCCACTTCTTCTGCGCCAGACAGTCGGGCTGCCATAACTATGGCTCCGAAATGGTTCATGAGGGCTTCGTCGACCGTTAGACGGTTGCAACTAGTGCCCTCCTTGAAACCATTTACCAGTATAGAGGCCATGGTACGCACCTTGGATTTGGCTTTGTCACCAAAGCGTTCCACGAGCTTCTCCCTTAGGTCTTTCGCTCCCTCGACTGTAGTGGTGGCTACTACTTCGTTGTCCTCATCGAAGTGACTGATGATGTGAGTTGTTTTGCCGCATCCGGGTACCCCGTTTGTCCACGTTAGTTTTGGCAGCTTCCAGTTTGCGAGTGTAATGCCGGTGTCGACTTCGCTCAATATGGTTTTAGCCTTCTCGAGCATTCTGTCGTCCAGCATTACCCTCGTGCACCTAGCTACCACTACATTGCATATTAAACCGAAAATTATGGATATTTTCCGTCTGTGGCAGATATTAGTGTCTCATAATTTTTTTTTCATAACTATTTTTTGTGGGTTTACGTCACAAAAAAGAAAAAGAAGGTTAAAAGGGGATGAAAATAAGAGTATGTTTATTTATTTTTATTTGTACACTTATGAGTTGTAATGATTTTTTTTTCCTTAAATGAAGCTATTTTAATTTAATTTCGTTAATTTAGTATCGGAATTTTTACAGCTTCAACACTATGTATAGTTCTGACACGATATTTTCTTTACTTGAAAGTAAAGTGGATTGCAAACACCGTAAATTAAAAATGTATTTGAATTGCGTTTTTGACTTTTGTTCTTGTTGTTGTAACCAAGTCTATTAAATCTTTTGCTTGATAATTTGTATAATTTTACACATAAGTGATAAATTCGTAATGTCTTGGTTTTTATTATTGGAATTTTTATGTCTTTCACAAAAATATATTACAAATTTTATTTCATTACAATATATTTTTTAGAAAATTTAAAACACATAATACATTTTCACGTTAGCTAAACGTAGGGACTGATCAATTCAGTTAATACTCTTCACTACATAGTATAAAACAAAGTCGTTTTCTCTGTCCCTATATCCCTTTGTACGCTTAAATCTTTAAAACTACGCAACGGATTTTCATGCGGTTTTTTTAATAGATAGAGTGATTCAAGAGGAAGGTTTATATGCATAACTAGCGGATCCCGCAGCTTTGCCTGTGCTAAATCTAGGAAAAAGCCCAAGCGAAGCGAGGGCGAGTCGCTAGTAACATTATAATCGTGTATTTCTACTCAATAACTTACAGATAGAACAAACAGAACAGATAGATAGGGTGTTTTTTCTTGCGAGTAGAAGGAGCTTATATCTATTATTTATTGTCAATATCTAATTTTTAATATCAATTTTCAAAGTTATATGAGTCCAACGCCAATCTGTAAAGTACTAGACAAAAAGGAATTAAAATAAAGTTATAAGTTAAAAGAATACAATTTTATTTGTGATATTTCACCGAGGTTACATTGAAATTCATGCTTAAATACTTAATGGCCGGCAAGGGCAGCGATTGATTTTATTCTTTCGAGTTATAAATGGCCTCCGCATTTACGTTTCATAGGTTTTTGGTTATTTATGTTTTCATTTGTAATCTATTACTCTATTTTCATTATTTGTGAGCCAAATAAGAATGTTATGTTGTTTTCATATGAATTACTTTCTTAGATTTTTTGGTTATCGGATTTCTTTTTTTTTATTTCTGGTAAACCGAAGCAAAAATCAAAATCAACATTAAATCTATTCATATAAAATTGAAGATCTGTTATTGCGAAAAATAACGTAATAAAAAAAGACATATTTTTTTCATTTTTTCGGAACAGTGAAAGCTTTATGTGTTTTTTACCAAAAGTTAAGAAAACCACTATAAGCTAAAAGCATTAAAATATATCGACAATGCTTTACGTTCAACAACCCTCCACGTAATCCGTTATGTAATTTACTGGGGCTTGTTAATTACCTACCTGTTTAGGCATTATTCATCATGTCGTTTGCAGAACACTGTCAATAGTTCTCAAACATGTTGCTATTCGACGTGAATGTGAATGAAATTGCTATATTTGCCGAAATACAGTACCTACTAGGGAATAGAGATGACGCATTTAAATGCTCTTTATGCAGTAAAGATTCAAGTTGTTTTCTTTGGAAAATATTTAGGATTGCCCTTTTGAATTTATTTTGTGTATTTTGTTGATCCATTATAATGCAATTGTAATGTTAATTTGTTAAGGTATTTGTTTTTGTAGTGTAAAGAGAATTTGTTTATGATTAGATAGTAATGACTTCACTGATTTAACAAAAAAAAACGGTTTCAATGTTAAAACGATTGGAGTTCGAAGATCCGTGTTTAACAAATGATTGTAACCAGGGCGACTCGAACCCGCGACCACTGCAAAAATCAAGTAGGATCATCGAAAGGCTTTACACTTAGCTTTTGTGTAAAGTATGTATTATTACAATTATAGCATTTATTACAATTATTATAACATTTATTACATAGATTTTCTTGTACTAGTATATGACAACACATTTGGCTTAATTTGTATTGACCCTATGGACAAAACACACATACGCAACTCGTATACCCGTATGTGATAGTCTCGCTGGGGGTATTAATTTGTGTGATAACTCCAGTTATCGTTGTTTAATGTTTATATATGTTGGGACATTATTACAACAGCATAATCTACTTTCGTGGTTAGCTACGAGGCTTGTGTTATGAATTCCAGATAGTTGATATATTACACATATATAAATTTTAAATACATTCATATTATAAATATGAATGTATGTATTATATAGTCCAGTCATGGATGATATATGCTTATCATCCATGACTGGAGTACAAACATTCGTGCTCAACAAATGAAGCCCCCAACGGGACTCGAGCCCGCGACCGCTGGCGCAACAAAGTACTCGTAGGGTCACTACAAGCTGCGCCACACGTATCGTCAAAATTAGCTACCATTTGCGTCAATATTAGGAGTGGATTTAGATAATACGATTTAGCTACGCCTCATTACAATCTGTATGAGGTGCATCCGTCCATTTATTAAAAGGAATATTCGTGATCAGAAATATTAAAAAATTAACCTTCACTATACTTCAAGTATACAGCATTTTGCACATCCTGGCCACTGGCCTCCAATTAATACCTGACATTTTCATTTGCGAATCTTTTACAACATTACCGTTTGTTTTACGATAAAGGAAAATATCTTTAACTAACCTACATCTATCTGAGAGTCTGAGATAATCTAGCAAGTTTTCTAAAGACATGTGAAGTTAATCAGTGTGATGGACTAGGGATTCCCCACGCTACTTTACTTTATTATAATTAAGAAAATAGCTCAGTTTTCCTTGTGTTGAGGTGTAAATGAGTTATGTATGGAGAAATTGCTTTCTATTTTTTATCAAAGAGGAAATTGAATCTGGGATCTTTATGTTTAAAGTGTGTTAAGATTTCTGAAAGTTTTCATAATTAAGTACGAAAAAACGGGAAAAAAAAATAATATCAATTCAATTCCCGAAATTTTGTTACATTCGAGATGAAATCAGCCTCTCTAGAATTGTTGCAAACTTAACGAGAGTATTTACTTTTAAAATTTAATTGTCCTGATTAGATATTGAACCTGTGACTATGTACTAGTACTAGGTACAAATACGAGCGAAGTGCATCATCGTTGAGTCGTACGTTTGTTTAATACTTTTTACTACTCCGGTTAGAATAGGCTTTATTTTTTTATTAAATACATTATTCTCTTAAATATGGCTTTAACTTTTGTAAGAGAATGATAAAATATGCTAACTCTGTTTTTCTTTATTCCTTATGGTATAAGTCTTAAATTGAAATATTTTCCTTAATTCTGTTTATAGCCGCATTATCTTAATGAACACTTAAATTTCTTTTTTCGTCAAGAGGGTGCTGATGTCAAGGTTAAAATTTTTAAGCTAAAGTGGTTCAACGACGAGGCCGAAGGATGTTCGTGGAGGTCATCTTTTACATATAATAAGGTTAGCGATAATTACGATTAAGAAAGTTTTACAAGTTTTTAAGTGAAGCAGATGAAATTCAATTTGAAGGCGATTTTAATTTATTTGTAATCAACAAACGGGGATACAACATATTATGTTAAGTAAAATTTAAAATTTTTTGAGAACCAAGTAGACAACAAGTATATGTAAATACTAGCATTTCGTGCGGCTTCGTCGCGTTCTAAGGACCGGAAACTAAATACTTTCTGAGTTGCACAGTATGGTACCTCGCAGAACTAAGACCCGCTCTTCCCGTTTTTGTAACATTTTTCATTGATGCTCCGCTCCTATTGGTTACAGCGTGATGTTATATAACCTATAATATTCCTCAATAAACGGACTATCCAACACAAAAATAATTTTAAAATTCGGACCAGTAGTACCTGAGATTAGCCTAACAAACAAACAAACATACTCTTCACCTTTATAATATTAGTAGTTACTTTGTCCCTTAGAATGATATTAATAATAAATAGCAGCGTTCCCTGAATATATAAAAGCGATAGGTCACTCACACATCACAAAATATCGAAAACCGCTTGATAAATTTGGCACGAAAGTTTATACTCGTAGTTAGTAGACGTGCGCTAAGAATGGACTTTACGACAGGACCGATTAGGGAGGTCTAAGGTCTCTCGCGAGTCTGTATGACAGCCCTTTATTATATACTCAACAAGGCCTCGCTTTGCGGGTTGCCGCCGAGTATGGCACTATAGGTCAGCGGATTGGGACGGGATGCGGTCATTCTTTGCATCCTACCCATGGAGGGAGATATGCTTCTCGCCGGATGATCCAGACGTCGTTGCTGACTCTGTCACCGATGTGGTACTTCAGGGTATGGAACTATTTATTCCGTTCTCTGCAGTGCCCATCGGAGGCAAATCCCAGCCTTGGTTTGGTCGCTCCTGCAAGACGGCATCTCGCCGAAAGCTGGAATGCTACCAAGCCTGGGCTATCGCGTCGTCGTCTAGTGATGCAAACACCAGCATTTTGAAAAAGGAGTATAACTTTGCCTCCAGGTCCCTCAAAAGTGCTATTGCTAATGCAAAGTCGAAGCACATTGCTAGAATTGGCGAGAGATTGGGACGTCTCCCTTCAGGAACACGTGCGTTCTGGTCTCTCGCCAAGGCTATTTTAGGGAATTTCTCTCAGCCTTCTTTTCCACCTCTGCACACGGAGGATGGCTCGCTGGCCCATGCCGCGAAGGAGAAAGCTGATCTTTTGGGCTCTCTCTTCGCGTCCAACTCGACTCTGGATGACCAAGGAAACTCACCACCGACAATCCCGCGGTGCGATACTACGATGCCGGAAGTTCAATTCCGGCAAAGTGCAGTTCGCAAAGCACTTCTTTCCTTGGACATTCATAAGTCGAGTGGGCCCGATGGCATCCCTCCGATCGTGTTGAAGACATGTGCTCCGGAGCTGGCACCGGTCTTAACGCGTCTTTTCCGGCACTCCTACTCATTAGGCGTAGTCCCGAAATCTTGGAAGGCCGCTTTAGTGCACCCGATCCCAAAAAAGGGTAACCGCTCGAATCCGTCAAATTACAGGCCCATTGCCATTACCTCCTTGTTCTCCAAGATAATGGAGTCCCTTATCAACTGCCAGCTCCTGCGGTACCTGGAGGAGCACCGGCTGATCAGCGACCGTCAGTACGGCTTTCGTCGAGGTCGTTCAGCCGGTGATCTTCTAGTTTACCTGACACATAGATGGGCAGAAGCAGTTGAGACCAAGGGGGAGGCGCTTGCAGCCAGTCTGGACATAGCGAAGGCCTTTGATCGGGTATGGCACAAAGCGCTTCTTTCGAAGCTACCTTCCTATGGGCTCCCCGAGAAATTATGCAACTGGATCACCAGCTTTTTGGCAGATCGGAGCATCAAGGTCGTTGTTGACGGTGCTTGCTCTGATCCTAAATACGTGTGTACTGTCTCCTACTCTGTTCCTTCTGCATATCAATGACATGTTGGAAATCAGCAACATTCATTGCTATGCAGACGACAGCACTGTGGACGCCCTGTACACTGGCCGCGCTAATATTTCTCGGGAATACGTCGACGAGTGTCGGAACAAACTTGTGTCTGAAATCGAATCATCATTAACCAAAGTCTCGGATTGGGGTCGACTAAACTTAGTCCAATTTAACCCCAAAAAGACACAAGTTTGCGCGTTCACCGCTAAAAAGTCGCCATTTGTCGTCACTCCTCTATTTGAGGACACTCCCCTGTTTGCCACAGCCAGTATCGGAATACTTGGCGTCGACATTTCGAGCAACGTCCAGTTCCGTGGTCAATTGGAAGACAAGGCCAAATTGGCCTCAAAGAAGCTTGGTGTGCTCAGTAAGGTGAGACAGTACTTCACGTCGGGTCAGCGTCTTAATCTTTATAAGGCGCAAATTCGGCCCCACATGAAGTACTGTTCTCATCTCTGGGCGGGAGCTCCCCAGTACCAGCTACTTCCATTTGACCGCATTCAACGTAGGGCGGCTCGAGTTGTCGACGATCAAGCTCTCTCCGATCGGCTTGATCCTTTAGCTCTGCGTAGAGATGTTGGATCACTCTGCATCTTCTACCGCATTTACCACGGGGAGTGTTCCGAGGAATTGTTTGGACTGATCCCGGCCGCAGAATTTCACCATCGGACATCGCGTCAAAACCGCAAATTCCATCCACACCACCTCGATGTCCAGCGTTCCACAACAGTGCGATTTTTAAGACATTTTCTGCCACGCACAACCACTCTGTGGAACCAGCTGCCGCCGGCGGTCTTTCCAAACCGTTACGACCTGGCGATCTTCAAGAAGAGAGCGTATTCCTTCCTGAAAGGCCGGCAACGCATCTGCAAGCCCTGCGGTGTTGCAGATGTCCATGGGCGGTGGTGATCACTTTCCATCAGATGAGCCTCCTGCCCGTTTGCCCCCTTTGTCCTATAAAAAAAAAAAATTATGCTACAAACATTAAATTTGACAAGAGCATGGAGACATAAAGTTTATGTACAAGTTTTTAAATTATGCCTCATTTTGTGAACATGAAATAAAATTTTACCTAAACTATTAGAAGGGAGGATAATATTATTAAATATTGTATAAAGAAAGTAATATTCCACTTTCTTGCACGAAGTCAATTTAAGTTATAAACACGAACGGTTCATTACTCAGTTTACTGCTACGTTTCGTTTACGGCGTAGCAAACGTTGACAGAAAGGAGTTTCATGGACGCTCTACTTTGTTGTCTTAATTATCTTATATACCTTCATAGATTTTTACTGTAAAATTTTATAGGGTTCCTGCTTATTGATTCAGTTGCGATTTTTATTTTAATATTCCTTACGACACTTTTTCTTTTGAAGTTTTTTTTTATTATTATAATATATCAATATCAATCAATTAATACCTGATATTTCAATTTGCGAATTGCTTACAACATTACCGTTTGTTTTAAGATAAAGGAAAATATCTTTAACTAACCTAAATTCATCTTAGAGTCTGAGAGAATCTAGCAATTTTTCTAAAGACAGATGGATTATTCAGTATTGATTCAGTTGCGATTTTTATTTTAATACCTATACTTTACGGTACTTTTGCTTTTGAAGTTTTGCTTGATTATTATCAAAAATGTTTTTACCGTTTATATTATTTATTTTTCTGAATAGAACCCTTGATTTTTTATTTATTATATAAAGTAGAAAATATTAAACGTTGCTTAATTTATTATGAATAAAACTGAATTATTACTGAATTTATTTGTTTATTAGTGTTACTCGTAGGTGTCTAACTATTCTATGATCTACCTACTTCCGATCTAATCCATCTATGAATGTTCTTTTAGTTCATCCAAATCGGCCTAGCCCTTAGAAGGTTAAGCAATCATACAGATATAAACAGTACGAATTTATATAATTAGTCCTAAATTATTAGTTCAAGCAATAATAATATATATAAAGTTAAGATATACTAAGAAGCACACGGCGTAGCTTTAAAACAAAATTGCTCATTACGCACTTTACTGCCGAGTCAAGTTAACGGCGTCGCTGACACTGCAAATACTGAAAGTTGCCTGAACAGAAGTTCTTAAGACTAAGTAAAACTAAAAATGGTAGAACTTTGTGAAAATTTACGACGAGTATGCTTTAAGCTCCCTCAACTGTAAAATATATAACAGTTTAAATATACATTTATAGTTACTGTCTTTCAGAGTAGACATAATGAGTTAAAAATCATAAACGTTTTATGTACAGATACCCTCCACGTAATCCGTTACATAATTAGAGCTTGTTAATTCTCTCTTAACTGTATAAAGCAGTATAAAGCTGAGCTTTGTGAGGGCTCCTGTAGTTTTTCTAACGAGTAATAACTTTTAAAACAGTTGTTAATGTTCATTTTTTAATGGCCATAAAATTATATTTTTTTTGACAGATAACACATCTAGATATAAAGTTAAATTACTATTTTAAAGCCCAAATCTATGGGTGTGATAGTTTTTCAATAAAGTGTACCACAAAATGCTCAGGTTGTGGGATAGTGTTAGGGTTCACTTCGCTCGCCCTAATAACAGTTTTAATATACTTTTCTACACGCACACTTTCATTTTAAGGTTTGTTAAAAATTTGTTTTGCTTTACGATTTATTAATATTTGGTGTTTATTTCCTGTATTTTATCTTTATAGAAATTAATGTATAATACTTCCTCAATGACTGTAGAAAAACTGAACGGATATGGACTAAATTTGGAATAGAGATAGATCGTAATCTGAAACAGCACTGTATTTTTTCTCTTAAAATGCAGGGTTTCCGTGGGATAGATTTCTTTTTTATTCACTAGGTACGAAAATGAACGACGCGAGGGTGAAGAACTGATGGATATATTCTATTAGTTAAAGAATTATACACGTTTGGCTCAATAGGTAGTTACCCTGCTTTCTGCGCCAACAGTCGCAGATTCGAGTCTCGCTGGGGGCATTCATTTGTTGAGCACCAATCTTTGTACTCCAGTCATGGGTGTTTACATTTATAATATATGTGTATTTAAAATTTATATAATATGTGTAATATACCAACTATCTGGTATCCGTAACACAAACCTCGTAGCTTACCACGGAACTAGATGGCGCTGTTGTAATAATGTCCCAACATATATGTTATTAAATATACATAAATAAAAAGCCTATTGAAAATATTGCAAAAACGCAATTATCAAGCAAACTAATCTAAAGAGTAGGTATATCATTAAAATCGGTTAAGCCGTGACAGGTAAATAACAAGTTGTTAATGTTTGTCCTGGCCCTTAAAATCCCACTGTACATTGTTTATTTTCTAAGGTGATTTAAGAAGTTTCGACAAAGTAATTTTGGTATAATTACAAAACTTCAGCACCGAACAACTGACCGTGAGGGACGCTTCATGAAACAACTTAATGTACCGAAAACTTGCCTTTGTGTGTCTTATAGGACTCTGTTCCACTTTTTGAATGTACCTGTTCTTATACTGTGAATTTTTAATTTTAGCTATGTGGGTGATTAAAATGAGAGCTTTAATAAAAATGTATAAAAAAAAATGTAGAAGAATTTGTTATTTTGACGAATAAAATTACCTAGGTATTAATAAATAAAAAAATTATAACTTTGAACTTTTGATATACTGTGTGTTTATTCCATCATTACAAAAAACATAGGTCCGTTGTGTTGGAATACCACTCAGAATAAAAGACTCACTTATCACTTTTTGTTTATTAACACACATAAATGATTATACTTTTACAAATAATACACAATAATCGAAATATCACACCGAGGCATAGCTCATGCTATCACCGTGGTCGTTAACGTACTGCCTTCTGATTGACACCTCTCCTATATTTATAGTAATCAAAAGTGACAGCTGTCAATGTTTCTATTAGCTGTGTTGCGTCGATGTTAACTTTTATTATTGCTCTGTAAATTCAAATAATATTATTAAAGAAATGTAAAAAAACTGTGAAGACTATGCTTACACATATTAATAAAATTAATAAATAATTATTAATTCATAAATTATTTCTTTCTTATTAGTACAGATTATATTAAACATTGATATTTAAATTTAAAAAATGTACAGATTATAAAGGGTATGCTAACAGACGGCCGTCCTGTGAACGGAATGTCCCCATTCCGGCTCGGCCATCCGAAAAGAAAGCAAAAAAAAATGAAACATAATAATGTAAGATAAATCAAACATAATAAAACAGAATAACATAATATAACTCAACAAGAGAAGTAATATAAACAATAAGAATTATATAACAATTCCTGCTTTCTCATTAGTAGATTTAAATCATGATATAAAATTTTGATTTTGATGTACTGTGCACTCTCAGATGATTGACGTAGCTGGAATTTTACTGGGACACCTGTAAAACTCAAATAATAATTAGAAGCTGATTTAGTATAACATTTAAAGTATGTAGTAGTTTCAAATAACCAGAGTACAATTTTAATGTAAACGACACACAAATATAGTTATAGAACAAAACAATAAGTAATAGTTTAAACCATACCGTAATATTCAGTGATACATATAGTGATATATTAAAAAGATGTCGTTGCAATGTATGACAGCATAATTCACTTGTCAGTATTTAACAATTTATTCGACGGAATGTCTCACTTCTTATAACTTAAACGATTATCACCCCATATAGACATAGGAAAGTTTACTTAGTTATTTCTAGTGATCGCCGCATACAGCGGCATATTTCACTTATTGATTTTAATAATCATTATCGGTTAAGCAGCACACCTCATTGAGAGCTCACAGAGAGCATGTCTCACTTATAATTAGTGATCACTGCATTCAGCAGAATGTCTCACTTAAATCTTTCGTGATCACTGCATATAGCAGAATGTCTCACTTAAATCTTTCGTGATCACTGCATTCAGCAGAATGTCTCACTTAAATCTTTCGTGATCACTGCATTCAGCAGAATGTCTCACTTAAATCTTTCGTGATCACTGCATTCAGCAGAATGTCTCACTTATTGTCATGGACTGTATGGGGGTTCTTCAATGAAACACTAATTTCACTTGTATTCGCTTGTTTTCTTTATTGTTGCTTCTTCAGTAGCTGTCGTCGCTGCCTCGCCGTCGGGTGTCGTCGCTGCTGTCTCGCTCTCGCGTGCCGTCGTGCACGCTCGGCCATCATTGTTCTTCATCCACAACACTTATAATTAGTGATCACTGCATTCAGCAGAATGTTTCACTTAAATCTTTCGTGATCACTGCATATAGCAGAATGTCTCACTTAAATCTTTCGTGATCACTGCATATAGCAGAATGTCTCACTTAAATCTTTCGTGATCACTGCATATAGCAGCATGTCTTACTTAAATCTTTCGTGATCACTGCATATAGCAGCATGTCTCACTTAAATCTTTCGGGATCACTGCATTCAGCAGAATGTCTCACTTAAATCTTTCGTGATCACTGCATTCAGCAGAATGTCTCACTTAAATCTTTCGTGATCACTGCATATAGCAGAATGTCTCACTTAAATCTTTCGTGATCACTGCATATAGCAGAATGTCTCACTTAAATCTTTCGTGATAACTGCATTTAGCAGAATGTCTCACTTAAATCTTTCGTGATCACTGCATATAGCAGAATGTCTCACTTATAATTAGTGATCACTGCATTCAGCAGAATGTCTCACTTCATATGACCTAGAGTTTAAACAACTGATCACCCCATTTATGGGCAAATTTCACACAATTATTCCTAGTAATCACCGCATACAGCGGCATATTTCACTTATAATTACATATATATATGATAGACATATAAAGCATCGTATCTGTGTAGTTAAGTATAATATACCATTTACACATAATTATTCCCATCTGCGTTATTCCATACGCATGGCAGCATCATCAGGGCATCGGTTGGTTATGATACCACTAGTCGATAGGGAGGACCTTTTTTTTCCGCTAACATAACATGACCCTTTACGATATTATAAAGGGTTTAAAGTCCCTTTTTTTTTGATTTCGTTAAAATATATATAAATTCAGGGAACCCTTAGTTTTTGATATCAATATCGTCTCTCGTTTTTGATCTATCTTTCTATTATCACTTTTGAATGATAAAGTAAATGATATCTTTTGAACGCATTCGCGTAGTAAACTTTTGTATTTAGGTTTTGTAACCCCGTCAGTACTAATAATTTTATTTCAACAACAATGATTTGTAATCAGAACGATCATTGAGAGCAAATATTTTTTTTTTTTTATCCATGTTATTGTTGATTACATGTTCATTCTTTCAAAGCAGTCTGACTTTTCTCAGTGTTCGTAACAACAATCTGTCCTGTTGTTGTTTTGGAATTTTCTGAACAATCTTGAGTGATGTTTAGGATAGGTGCCTCTTCCAGACTCACGATCTTACGATCGAAAACTATTTTGGATGTACTACTTAGTAATCTCCGTTAGTGTTATTAAAACTCCACTGCACTTTGTTTGGGTGATTGTCTCAAACCTTTTCGTCCAAACTTTGATTGGATTACTGGGATGCCGCTTGTGATTCCAATATACGAGAAGTTCAGTTATATCTCTCTATTTATCTATTTGTTCAGGGGGTTGCGACAGCGTTCACAACATGTTTGGTTTCAATTTCTTTTACATATGTATTTTTAAGTATTGACAACGTAAGACTAATTCCTCTTTCTAAGTATCCTCTCTTCTAATTGTATATCTTTCAAAATGTTTAAGTTGTCTTGCTTTAAGATTCCGAAGAGTTTTAATGAATATAAATACGCTAAGTCCATCAATTATTCTCAAAATATACATATTTCCACTTTCATCTATAAGAAATTGTTCTACATGGTCCATTGTAAAGTGAGAAACGGAACTGTGTTAGCTTTATGTTTGGATGCAAAAATATTTTCATTGTAGACGATTTGTTGTATGTGCAACTGAAGCATGCGGATACATAGTATTCTTGTACAAATATACTCATTTTAGGACAGAAAACTTTACCTAAAGTTATATCAATCCTATCGCGATGTCCTGATTCACTGTGGCTATAGTAAAGAAAACCCATTTCAATCTATTCATATATTTATTCTTTTATCCTTTATGATATTTATTTATTATAATAAGATAACTGTAAGTATTTGCACCGCTTGTAACTATTCGGTATTTGTAACTCATTATACGTGTATCTTCGGAATGATCACAGTTTGTGACTTGAAGGCATTCGTTCGGCAGCCCAAAGCATACACATGTAATGCAATGCAGACTGCGCATCAACAACAAAATATGTACGAAACTTCCTTACTGAAAGAACTTCCTTGGTTGTCTTTTTGCTGTAGTATGCAACAGGTTTTAATAGGGTTTTCTCATCGGGTCTCTGCATGAAAATATCACCCACACATAGTTTTACTTGCGTAACATTGCGCTTCTGCAATGTACTTCGGATAATGCAGCGCTGCGATGAATGTCATCCCAATTTCGAAGATGGATTTGAAGACTAATAAGTCTTCATAAGATTCGTAAATAGTTTTGCTATGCTAGCAATCCAGAGATAAATCTCCAAGAAAATGTACTAACTATACAAACTACCTCAATTGGTAAAACTAATTCATAGGCGTAGCAATTTAGGATACAGCATTCGCCTTCTTACTACCCAGTCGTAATACTTCCTTCATATACCAAGTGGTCGGGCTGTTTCTTTATCAGTGGCAGAAGCAGGAGATAGAAGGCTACCCATCTATCGAATTGCCAAATCATACCTATCTTTTCCGAGGAGTTCATTTATTATATACACAGCTGGTGCATAACAAACATCAGCGTAAATTCATAGTGCTCTTCTGGCGTCACAAGTGCTGTTAAGTGCTCTTCTGACTTGCATATTTGATAATAACCGGATTAGGATCTAGACTGGTAATATAAACCTCACCACTGAGATAAACTAGCTAACAATCGTCTTTTAATGTTCTCTTGTTCAACCCCTGATAATCAGAACATAATCGGCGTTCACCTTTGTTCTTTTGAACTGGGACTATTGGGAAGCATATTTTATTATTTCATTTTTATAATTGGTATAGCTATTCATATATCTCTCGCTGTAGTCTATAAGGTTTGTAAACTACTGCCACTTCGTGCAATCCAATATGTATCTCAGTTATATTGATTTTTCTCGTTTCATTCAGACTTAATGCCACACATTTTCTTAATTCGTTAAGTAAGTCCAACACCTATTGTTCTTGATATTTCGTTAGACTTTCTTCAATATGTAACTTTTCCGTTTATACTCGTAGGCTTGTCAGGATTCTTATCGAGATTCATTAGTCTCATCGTCAATTCAGTTGAAAGCCTTTTTAAAATATAATATTCTTGTACATAACATATGATCACAAGCTAAAAGTTTTCCTTTCTTTAACGAAAAGTACGCCAAGTAGTAATTAGTGTGTTTTCTCTCTTTAAATTATGTATTTTCCAGTAAATAAACATATCTAGTGTAGTTTTCATCGCTATCTTTACCGGTATGTGTCTCACGGCGATGAAGTGTGCATTATATTTATTCTATCCATTTCTGCCTCATCGGAGGACAAAATTAAACTAATATTTGTATATCTATTTTCATTCGTGATGTTTCTTATCTAAATAGCAAATTTATTTAAAAATGCATTCGGTAATACTAAACGGCCTCAATTTTAAACCTATATAAAATCCAGAGAAATATTGAGCTCGATTCTCGACCATTCCTAAGCGACGTAAACTCCCAGAGGCAAACCCTTTGATAAGTGCATTCATCCGTCTGTTCTACTGTGAGAGTCAATTGCTCAGAATAACCAATTTTTTTTTTAATAGTGCACTGACTACCAGTATAATATTGTGTATGTATCTTATAAACCTCATCTTGGGTCGTGATACGCAGAACCTTGTTAACTGCATTATTGTCACTTTTTTTTTAACGTTTAAGAGTGTCAGTCATTTCAGTGCGTTTGCAATATAATGAGCCAAATGCCTTAATCTAATGCTCTTTTTTTTTTTTTTTTTTGCCTCACTTGAAATTTTAGTGTAAATTCCTTGTTGTAATATTTCCTTTCCGCTTACGTTACACGAGTTGACTAGACTGGATTTCTCACAAAAGTAGTCTCCAAGTGTATCCTCACTACGGCTCCCTATTGCCAAAATTTCAATCTGTCAACTAATTAAGATCTTTACTAAAGTAAATTTAGTAATATTTTTTTTTTCTGCCACGCTTTCTGTAGGCATTCAAATGAGGATAAACCTTCATATCAACTTCGTGCCAATCCAGACATCTTGAGCAGGACATAGAAAACCGCCACTCTATTTAAACGTAACGGCCGTCTCCTTAACCTTTTGATCTATTTAATGTATCGAGTTTCATGGCTATGGTTGAAACTACTCGTAGGTATCATTTACTTGAACCACCAATCGTGTTCTGTGTATGACTACTGGGTGTATCGATGAATCTATCCATCAAGTTATACGGTCCTAGATTCGAACTTGTGAATTTGGACGATAGCGCTACCTGAATGCGTCTAACTGGATTTCGTTTCGATTTTCACTTTTCTCTTTTTTTTGGCAATGGTACTGCACGTTGAGCTCAATCTCGTTAACTGAATCTCAACACTTAACTGGAAACGGGTAACTCTTTATGCCTTGGCATTCTCTCTGAGTTTTCGATGTGATGAATGGCTTCTATCTTCGCATTATTATGAGCTACTTCACTTCTTCTTTGTATAATATTTCTTAACCATCTCCGATGAACGGACGCGTGATTCCCAACGTATTATGTATGTAACATATGCTACGTGGGCTTGTAGTTTTTTTTCCTTACTTTCTTTCTCTTGTGTTTATCATGCGTCACTTACGGCGTATAGCCGCTTTGCTAAGAGCCCAAAGTTTTACTGGTAGATATTGTCATTTATCAGTATATGGGTATTAATTATTTGAATTTCTTTGAATTTCAATGACTTTGAAACTATCTTTTCGGATTTTGTCGCGGATTTATTATGATTTTTGGTTCCCGACGTTTCGAATGCTTTACAGCAATCATGGTCACGGGAGAGACTAGGGTATTAGACGTCTCAGGTGGTTACATACTTGTTACAGACAGTGCCTACCCACAATTTTTACAAATATTCAAAATGATAGACTATAAAATTATACATTTCAATTCTAAACATTTAAGATTTTAAAATTTAAATTATATTATAAATATGGCAATATTATTAACTTATTTTTAACTACTATAATTATAATTATTATAATTTTCTAACATTTGTTAAAATAATATTAAGTAGTGTTGCTATTATTAAAATATGTATAATGTGTTATATTAAAATATAAATTATTAAAGCAATATTAAACTTTCATATATTATAATTTAAAGATTAATAGTTTAAAAACAACTTGTGTTTTGATTATTTTAAGTTAAATATTAAGCAACACCACTGCAAACTAAATCATTTTTTTTTTTTTTTTTTTTTTTTTTTTTTTAAAATTGAAAATATAATATTAAACAAATCTAACTACGCTCAATCCACATTCGATTGATTATAAAAGTTGATTATATAACATTATTATTCTTATCCGATTCCAATTTTCTTTGAATGTGATTTTTTTTTATAAGAAATAATTTATTAAGTTAAATTATCATAAAACAAATTTTACAACTATAAAGAAAAACATTAAGCACAATATCATAAAATATATTATAGTAGTAAATTCATTATAGTGCAATCTATTCAATATAAATACTATTACTTTGAAAAATCCAATTGATAATAATAATAACATTTAATTTAGTCATGAATGTCTAAAGAAAATTTATAATTATTTTACTTAGGATATAAGACACGTTTAAATCCTTCAAATAAATGAAAAAAAAACAACAGTAATGCTAATATTCTCAATTTATTTTGTTTAATATATTTATGATCATTAATATCATGATAATGATATTTTAAACCGATAATATAATTAAGAAAAAAAATATAAAATGAGGGTAGATTGACAAATGATGTTGAGTAAGGACAGTAACATTATGTAGATTAATAATTGTTATTTCAAAGTGAACATAAACTGATAAATATTTTTACTTTGTCCGACTTCGTTTTGTAAAATTATTTTAAAATAACAAAGAGTACATACCAATGTGAGCTGATCCACCACTTCTGATTTGTTGGAATACCACTCAGAATAAAAGACTCACTTATCACTTTTTGTTTATTAACACACATAAATGATTATACTTTTACAAATAATACACAATAATCGAAATATCACACCGAGGCATAGCTCATGCTATCACCGTGGTCGTTAACGTACTGCCTTCTGATTGACACCTCTCCTATATTTATAGTAATCAAAAGTGACAGCTGTCAATGTTTCTATTAGCTGTGTTGCGTCGATGTTAACTTTTATTATTGCTCTGTAAATTCAAATAATATTATTAAAGAAATGTAAAAAAACTGTGAAGACTATGCTTACACATATTAATAAAATTAATAAATAATTATTAATTCATAAATTATTTCTTTCTTATTAGTACAGATTATATTAAACATTGATATTTAAATTTAAAAAATGTACAGATTATAAAGGGTATGCTAACAGTTGTAGTTTTTAGAATCTTTTATCTTAGAATTTTTAAGTATCTTAGAATTACATTTAATTTACTGCTACCATGTAGATTGTAAATTAATACAAGTTTTAGCTATTAAGTCCTTTGGTTGACCTAATTTTTCAGTACTGGACATTCGTCTGTTTTCTCTTTCAGAGTTCGAATAAAGAATATTCGAAAACGAGGTTACATTAATTCTTATTTAGGAATAGGAACCTGCAACGTGACTTCATGCCTTTAACCTTAAGACAAAAATAAAAAGTTTTATTTCTTATTCCACTGCATTTCTATTTTTCTATAAAAATATTTTATTGACTGTACAGAACAACCTGGTTGCTCAAACACTTGAAACTTTGCTTTATGTCTCAAGAATTGTGTACAAAGCGTAAAAGTAGGTCTTAGCTTTAAGTTCGCACCTGGCTGCTTCTTAGTACGTTGTACACATGTACCTATACCTGCTTGGTGTAGTGAATAGCATGTACAGTCGCACACAAAGAGGTCTTGGGTTCGAGTCCCGAGTCGGGCCAATTTAGTTATAGAGTCTTTCTGTTTCGTAAGCCTCAGTAACAGCCCCCGTGCACTCGGAGAGCACAGGCACCTAAGCACTATACATAATATACTATATGTAACTAAAAAGGTTATCTTTTTATATTATGATGTCTGTTTTTACTCGTGTCTCTTGTGGAATGGATTTTCTTTCGTCTTTCGTCACATTGTTCGGCCAGAAAATATTCGTACAAATCGATTCGTAATAGCTTAAAGTTTCTAACTTTCCCTAGGATGACCTTACCACGTCAGAATAATACATTTTTATAACTTTTTCCCGAATAACTCGTACATTGGAACAAGTAAAAGTAGACATTTAAAGTAAATATATATAGTATATATACTATGTCTATACTAATATTAAAGAGGAAAGATTTATATTATTGTACGTTAAATAAACTCAAAAACTACTAGACCGATTTCAAAAATTCTTTCTTTCTTTCTACATTATCATTCAGTAGCATAGGCTATATTTATTACTAGCGGAGCCTGCGGCTTCGCTCGCCCTAGATCTATGGACGAAACCGAGCGAAACGAGATAGAGTTGCTTTGTATTTTAAAACTAAAAATAAAGGCCTCAAATAGTTTATTTTACTTTATGAACACAATATATAGTTTACTTTCAACCCACTGTAAATAATGTAGTATCAAAAAGTTAATAAAAGGTAACACGTTATTTGCCCTTCGAGTCAAATAATGCTGAAAGCCACTGCATTATTAAACATCTCTTTCTACGTAATGTTGGGTCCACACTATTCACTCGTAAAACAGTATCGCTATATTTATTATATCTCATTTTATACTACAGGCTTAAGGCTACTATAACTTTACTAGTTTATAAAACTGTAGATTTATTAGTATATATATTTTCACCTCGAAATAAGTATTTCCTCTTTTTTGAATTAATCGATATATATCGCTTCATGCATTTTGCTTTGTACTCAGCCCTTTTTACGTTTCACAGCTTAGCACGCGCTTCCCTTTAATAAAAAGGAGGATCAGGTCATTGACTAACTGAACTTCACTATTGTTTCGAAAACTTGCTAGGCTCTCAGGTATGGAGGTTTTCTGATGATGTTTTTCTTCACCGTAACATGGTGTTGTACATGATTCGTAAATGAAAATGTAAGAGGTGTGAGGCCGGGATTGAACCCCTTTAACTTTGTACCCAAGCGCACGTTACTACTGGGCTACAATTTAATTAAAATTGATGATACGCAGTTTGTATTCAACTATCGTTATTATGCCACATAGTCATTGTAATGGCCGTACATCGGAATTAATATTTCGAAAATGATTATCATTTTGTAATGCTACGAGTAATTAGTTGTTCTGTACATTATTATATATTCTGATTGAACTAGGATTTTCATACCAATAAAATTAATTTATTCATATACATACATCACATTACTTCAAAAAGGCCTTTTTTGCGTGTAAAATTATAGGAATAGAATAAAAAGTAATAAATAAGCTCAAGCCATGGGTTATATAATAAAATGTATTGATTGATTCATTATGGAACTTTGTTTAGAGATGACAAAAGATAAAAATCGAACTTTAATTTTTGTGGTTGAAAACAAAATGAGGTTTTCGCCAATTAATATAAATATATAATTTGAATTATATAGGTATACATATCAGTGAACGAGTTATTGTTTTTTATATATTTTAGTGTATTAATGTTGTATATTATGTATATTGTAGGTGTGCCTATAAGAAATAAATAAATAAAGTATGTGCATGGAATGGGGCGTCTACATTAGTGTAGTATAGTATCATCTTCTCGTACCACAGACAATTAGAATAAAAGACGGAGCTTTCTGAACATTAAATGAAGCTAAACGAACCTGTCAATTTCAGAAAGAAAATAGGTACGTCATTCTAATAATTATATTTATTATTGAAGAAATATTATGTTTCTTAAAATTTTTTAATATTCATTTGAAGAGATTTTCATAGTATTACGATATATAATGGCATTGCTTGTGTTATTTTTTTCTTAAATCTTAGAATATAAACTATTTCAGGTGTATTTTTTGCGTATGTAGTATATATGGTACTAACAACAAAAAATCTATTTTTAAAATTTTTGTACGTCTGTTTGTTTGTTCCGGTTAATCTCTGAAACGGCTGGACTGATTTTGACGAGACTTTCACTCGCAGATAGCTATTGTTATAGTGAGTAACTTAGTCTACTTTTATTAAATAAATTCCATTATTACATTATTTTAACTAGCGGAACCGGCGGCTTCGTTCACGCTAAATCGAACGAACCCAAGAGAAGCGAGGGTGAGTCGCTAGTATCTATTATTTAGTTATTTTATTATTGTTTACAGTATTTATCCAGTGGTCGAAAACAGCTCTTTAATATATACTACTTAAGAAAAATAGAAAATCCGTTTGACAAACAGAGCGGAAAAAGTTACAAAAAATTTTTGACTTTACCTATTATTTCCAACTTTACTTATTAATAACACAAAAGCTATAAACAAACACAAATATAGATATTTAATGAGATAGATTTATTGGTGTGAAAAAAGTACCGAACTATTTTACCTTTGTAGAGTTATCTATACATATAAATAAAATTGAAGTGTCTGTTTTTAAATTCAACAAAAATGTCACAAAATATTTATTTATTTATAGTAACTTAGGTTACTTTTATTTTAGAAATTTTATTTTATTTAACTAGCGGAACCCGCGGCTTCGGTCGCGCTAAATCTAGGGACGAGTGAAGCAAGGGTGAGTCGCCAGTATGTAAATATATAGATTACTGTGAATTCAACTTAAGATAAGCGTTGCCTTGAATGGTATAGATAAGTGTCGTAGCTTATCAAGACTTTAATTACGTACTCATGTAATACTAGTATAAAATATGTATTAAACTGTTTTTGTTATTTTATAATAAAATAAAAGTTGACTAAGTTACTTCTTATAACATTAGCTATCTGCGAGTGAAAGTCCCGTCAAAATCAGTCCAACCGTTTCAGAGATTAGCCGGAACAGACAGACAGATAGACAACAATTTTATAAATTGTTTTTTGATGTTAGTACTACCGTATATATTTAGTGAATTTGAAATTAAAAACAGACACAATTTTATAAATAATTTATGAAATTTATGTACTGTTACTAGAGTCTCACTCTCGCACCGGTTTTGTCCCTACTCTAGATACGTTTTAACATTTAATATATATAGATCGTTCAGAGATGTGAAATTTTCATGCAATAAATTAAAATAATCATGCCAAACATCAAAACCTGTCTAGTGGTTTTCTTATGATGTGGTCATAGATAAATACATAGAAAGACTGATGAAAAGTCTAAAAACTAAAGATTCATCCTCCGTATCGATAATAATGACTACGTATACTACTTTTAGATTTTCCAAATTATATTTTATATCAACTCAGATTATATATTTTTTATTTTGACGACACCTTTGACTTAGTTGGTAGTAACCCTACTTTCTGCGCCAGCGGTCGCGGGTTCGAATCCCGCTGGGGGCATTCATTTGTTGAGCAGGAATGTTTGTACTCCAGTCATGGTTGTTTATATTTATAATATGTATGTATTTAAAACTTATATATGTGTAAGTGTATCAACTATCTTGTATGTGTAACACAAGCCTCGTAGCTTACCACGGAACTAGATGGCGCTGTTGTAATAATGTCCCAACATATAAATCTGAATTATTGCTTGACTACGTTCCACCGGATGGTAAGTAGGTAACGTAGTCGGAGATGGTAAGTCCTTGGAGACACCCATTGTAATCGGACGGAAACACTGATGCAGGCAGGTTGTTCCAGTCCGTAGATGAGTAGATAATATTTTTAATGCATATAAATAAAACAAAAATCTGAGAATTAAAGGAAATGCGAGTATTATAAGGTTATAAGATAATTATAATGTACGTAGTAAGTGACACACGTCATGATGAATGTTGAAAGCATAATATTACTTTTCTCTATGGTTGAAAGCGATTTTACTACGAGATGACACGTCGTATTAGTCGCGCCTTTTTGAATAATAAATTCTAACTTTATGACGATATTTTCCTTTAACCTTTCACATATTTAGAAGGGAAATGAATTTCTTAAATATTTAAATATAAGAGAGCCGGAGACTGCCTTAATATTTTAATTTTTTACACTCAGGCAGCGTAATGGAATATGATTACTACTTAATGAATGTATCATAAAAACTATATAGGTATTATGAAATAACAAGCGACTCATCCTCGCTTCGCTCGCGTTCGTCCCTACGTACATAACATATACGTTTCTTAGAACGGACACAGACAGACATAAATAGTAACAACTATAGATGTACCTATAGGCTATAATATAATATTTTATATGTCATAATGATTATGAATAAGATAAATATTTAATGTAAAAACTCGACTTAGGATTTTATTATAAAATGTGTAAATTATTTCTTATAATTATTGAATTTAAAAAAATAATAATTTTGTTTAGCTATTACCACTAAATTGGTATATTTCAATTTTCACATCAAACAAATATCTTTTATTTTTATATTGTACAAATTATATTCCCTTTGATCGCGTTCTGCCGTTATTATAATTACGTTATTTGGTTTGAATGTGAAATCAAAGAAATCTAATCACAGTTCAAAAAATCTTTATTTACAACTTCTATGTACAAGTTTGGAAAATAAATCTATGTAGTACTTACATTAAACGACAAAATTTTAATATTTTAATGTTGGTAGGTGCGAGTGACTACAATGTTGCTACCATTTGCTACAAATAAATTATAAAGAACAATAAAAAATATATTTATTTACAACTTTAAAGTGAAAGTGATTTTTTTATTAAAAATGACGTTTACACAATTATAGCTAAATATGAATAGTAAAATTTAAGTTAACATTTTTACAAGTGTTTCAAAATTAAGCCTCATTTAAAGCCTTTAGTGTGTAATTACATTATTTTTATTTAATATTGAATATATAACGGTGCAACTTACACATTTGATAGATTAAAATTTGGCTTCAAAAATGTTACCTTATAGCTATTAGTTACTTAGAGCTGACGTAGAAATGCTATCTAAAGTGAACATCTACTACATTTAGTAAGCGTAATTACCTTTCAGGCGTTACCGATATATTCGGCTGAATTTATAATATAGATATTATACTATATTTATAACTAGTAACTAGTAACTATTTATAAATTAATGACTAATTTGGGAATTCGTATTCCTGAAAATCTTATTTTAGTATTTTTGGTACAATTTCAACTCATTCTTTCATTTTATTTTTTTAATTTTAAATTGACGTGATGAATGACAATTTGTGAAAATTCTTACTTTTAAAAATATCCAAAATTTAAGTATTCCATAATGAAATATTTTTATCAGATTCAAAACGTCTAATAACTCAACTACGACTGCCGTCGTCTATCTATACAGCAGACGGCTTTCTTTAAATTTTCTGTAAAGCCACATTTTTGACTTTGGACCTCAGCTTTACATATTTTATTGACATTATCGTTTGACATTCCAGTCTTTACTCCCTTTCCTCCTTCAATTTCTTCATCGGATCACGTATCAGAACCGGGGTATTTCACTATCAGGTCTAATTCTTCTTCATTCGGCCTAGCATTCCGCACTTCCGTTTGGCCTTCGAATTTCTTTGGTCTGTCACTTAGTTTGTTTTCTATATTCACAAGTACATCAGCCACGCACTTGTGATCATCAGGTGATTTAACTTCAGTATCATCTCCAAATGCTGTCGCTACGTTTTCTTCAACTCCATTATTATTTCGTTTATCTTTATCAGATTCTACCTTACTATCTTCCTCTTCGCTATTCTCTTTTCCTTCTAGAATCATTTTATGAGTGGCTTCTTCTGTGACACTATCTGTAGGTGCCTCGTTTATACAGGAATGTGTTAGAGTGAAAGGAAGTTTAACAGATACATCACCCCCCATGGCGCTGAGGGTAAGTTTAACTTTGACATAGTATGAAACGTAAATGGCAAATACATTTCGATCCTCTGGTGTATTGGAGTTACATAAAACCGTCGAAGCCAGACTGGCTCCAGATTTAGAATAGGAATCTTCTAGTGCAATCCAATTTTTAGTTACACCTGTGAATAAATTTATGAATATTTAACTTATACAAACAATTTAGATAGAAAACGTCAATATTAAAAAAAACATAAAACTGTAACTATTTTAGCGGATAAATATTTTAATCAAGAGCAGCACAATTATTATTAATGTCCAAAACAAAACGGCTGTCGTGTCCGTTTATACTAAGCAAATTACCTTTGTGAGGAGTAAGGGTGTAAGTGTCAGTGTGGATTTGTCCCGGCAATACGTTTCCGGTGCTTCGGACTAAGGCTACTACGTTCTTGAATTTTCCATTTGAGAACATACACACGTCAACGTGCTGGATGACTAATGTCTAGAAACAGAATGACACGTATTATTTACAAATATTAAGTAACCGTACATTTATACGTACATACGTTTATTATTGCTGCTTTAAATGAATTCAACACTTAAATCTTTATAGATAATTAGGGCTTTCTATGTACATGTTTTGTGCATGATAAATTAATTAATTAATTTAAAAAATAAAAGACATAAAAAAACCTGTGAAAGAAAATCGTAACGATAACTGCCACTAAATAAATGTTTAGTGCTAATAAATGAACTTTAATTCTATGCGTAATATTTAAATAAAAATTGAGTTTAAAATAAGGAGAAAGACAAAATATTTAAGACACGCAAAATTTTGTACTATTTTTCTGAGGACTAAATCTTTCCAAATCATCTTAGAATAATTTAATGTATACTTTATTTTGTAAATGGTAAAGTTTATTGAGTACTTAAGTTTATTTTATTAAGACACTCGTAAATCTATCTATATAAATCACTATTCTATGAGTAAAAAATTACTCTTCTTATCCCCAGTAGAGATAATTAGCGTTGTAAATTACAGTAATTAAAATATCGTTAAGTCTGAGTTTCTCATTTCTCTTGCTAAGTCTACTTTTCAAATTATTTATGTTAACTATTTTTGTATACAAAAATATTAATAATAATATTTTGCAAGCAAGTGTTTATGAAGATAGTTGACTATTTATAATTTTAGAACATAATATAGTATTAAAAATTTCAACAGTAAAAAAAATAAAGAATCGCGAAACAATATATAGTTATATAACAATAGCTATAAAGAAAAACCCTTTATATTAGATATTCTGCTCTAAGGGCTGGTTTTCTTTTCATGAAATGCTTATACTTTAGGTACAATTTAGTCTCTAATCGCATAAACGTTTGAACATCCTTATTTCTTAACGTATAAAACTACTACTTTAATATGATTATCTACTACTCAAGCATATTATGTAATTTTTAGTCTGTAGTGCCTAGCGTGAAGATAAATATTTAGATCAATAAGTAAAATATACGTATCCTTCAACCAGGTAATAATTCCTCTTTATAGCCATTTCAGCTTTAGTATTTATAACCAGCGGTAAAAATTTGTCGGGCGTTAATAAAAAATATAGGAAAGTAAAGAAAAACCTTTTCACTGGCTGAAATTTAAGGGACTCGTCGAAAATGAAATGGCCTATTCCAAAGTTTAATAAATTAGTGGGATGGTATAGGATGATAAATTTATAGAAAGTTTATATATACCTACATAATATAAAAAGCTTTTTAATCAATGTGACAGTTAAAAGTAGGTTAAAATCGACTTACGTATTAGATACTACATCAAATCTCTAGTTATAAGTGATGAATTTAAATTGTGATAAAATTTACACTTAGCATTTTCTTATATTTACCCACAATTATGACATTCACAAGACAGTCTTACTAGAACTGTTTTAAAGTTTAATTAGACAATCTCGCTATTGCACCGACTGAAATACATGCAAACTCATTTGCAAGGCGTAGGTACATGTTATAGTCGGTTATGGTTGTTGGCCGTCGCGGTGTCATGGGAAGACACACAGACAGACTAACTTGGTTACTGTTATTACACTACTCTAAACTTAGTGAGACTGTCTTGATACTGGGTAGTGTAATAAGCTCTTTAGTGACGTCTATAATGGTAGCCCAGCGGTTACGCGCTCGCTTGAATAACCGAGTGATGCGGGTTCAAATCCGGTCTCGCACCTCTGCTATTTTCATGTGCGATTCATATCTATCATGATTACCACTTGTCTTACGGTGAAGGAAAGCATCGTGAGAAAACCTGCATATCTGAGAAAACCTAGCAAGTTTTCGAAAGACATGTGAAGTCCGCCAACATGCACTAGGCCAGTGCGGTGGACTATAGCCTGATCCCCCTCGTACTGAGGGAGGACCGTGCCCAGTAGTGGGACGTTGAAAAAGGGCTTATGATGATGATGATAATCTTAGTCTCTCCTGTAACCATGAGTGCTGCAGCATTAGATACGTCGTGAATTACAAATAAATATAAATGAAAAATATAAAAGATAGTTTTATTTAAAAGTGAATTCTATTGGTGACTAACCTTTATTCTTCTAACAGTCTTCGAAGAATGGTTTGACACCACTACGCTGACTGCTATTGATTCACCATGAGAGTACGTTGCTTTGTCCAACCACGCTTCCAGTTCCACTCTAGAAATACAAATACCTTTTGATATAATATAATAACTAACGAAAACTGTGTGCTTATTTAAATCTGTTTAATAACTTAAAAATATACATTTGTATTTTAATAGTTGTAGTTATACATTTACTTTTTTGAAGTGAAACTTCTTTAGAATCGTAGTGATTTCAAACTCGATGAAACGGAAAAATAAGTCCATAGTACCAGGCGCTCAGAGACGGGGAAGAGTTAGCCTTAATTTAAATTCAAGTTTTACTTCTGACATGTGTACTTTGTACACACTCACTTTTTTTTTAACTATGGTCTGCTTGTAACAAACTCACGTAAAACATAATACTTTTATTATATGTAATACTCGAAGCTTATAAAATCCATTAAACATAGTGTAATATAAGTAACAGAGCGTCATAGTTGCATATGTAGCGACTAAGCTCTTTAAACGGAGATAAAAAAAAATTATGGTCTGCCTTTAGGAAAGTTCCGTTCTGAGTGAGATACTATTTAAAACAACTTTTCAGTAGTTTAGGCGCTACAGGGGAGCATCCAAACATACATATATACATAGTTTGCAAAATCAATAGATAGATACTAGCAAAGTTATTTTAAGATATGACCTGGCTTATTTAAGCATAATATAACGTTTTGTCCATCTCACGTGTAGGTGTCGCAAGCCTATATTTATCCTGTACTTTTTACAGAGACGAAAAGATTTCTCGAATAACTTTAACAAATGTTAAAATTGAATGACATTATATGTTACTTTCTGCGATGATGAATGTTGTTGAAGAAAACTTTATTTATTCATATCGTGGATGTTTAAAAAGAAAAGATTGAAAGATTTTCATATATACCTTATAATAAAAATTATAACTGAGCCAAATCTGTTCATTAAACATTTTTTTGAAAAACTTTACTAAAGTAGTCATATAATGAAATTCGAGTAGAATATGTAAATTATTTAGAGATTTATTATAGTTACGGAAGTCGAATATGCAGATTTTACGAATTTTCCTGTCTGACTGTTTGTCTAGTCATAACATCACGAGAAATACTTTTACTGGGGAAGAGTATCACTACATAGTATAAAACAAAGTCGCTTCCCGCTGTCTGTCTGTCTCTATGTATACTTAGATCTTTAAAACTAAGCAACGGAATTTGATGTGTTTTTTAGTAGATAGAGTGATTTAAGAAGAAGATTTACATGTATAACTAGCGGAACCCGCGGCTACGCTAGAGCTATATCTAGGGAGAAGCACGAACGAGTGAGTCGCTAATATCATGTATAAAAAAAATCTATACTAATCGTTAAACAGTATACTTATAGCCAATGACGTGCCCGAGGGGAGTAATGATGAGTCGCTTTAAATAATTTAATGAAACGCACTTTTGACTCTTGCATTTTCAGCAGAGCTTTCGTAATATATAATCTGCAAAAATATTCGAAAGCTCGTTTTATATTCTACTCGTTTTCGAATAAAACCACATAAATATGGAAAATGGGCGATATAATGGTAAAATCTGATACCGCAAACGAGTTCCGATATAAAAGGATTTGTAGATATTTCATTTCTATGAAAATGAAATAACAAACCGAAAAGTGGTGAACCGATATGAACGGCGTCGTTGTGTCAATAAACCTTCTTGTTTTCCACAAACAATGAAGCGAATTACCGTTTCTACTCGAGCTTGATTCAATACATCCTATTAACTGTGCTTCGATTTCAATTTCCAATTATTTACTTAGAGGGTATATATGTTACTTACATATGTATATAGCACACCTTTATTCAATTTTATGGTATGTAGTAGGAAAAATACTACAAAAAACGTCGTATAGTCGTGCGTGAAGTCATGGGACTTAGCATGTACCTAACGAGGAGGTATTGGCCTTAGATTGACAGGATTATTATCTTTGAAATCACAGTTCCTGTTGGTACTTAGTTGACTTCGATTATTGTAGATAGATAGAAGATAGCCTCATAAAAAATTGTAAGATCAGGTATGATATTGAAATTTATACTCGTATTAAGTATAATGCTGAAGAGTTTGTTCGTTTGTTTGGTTGAACGCGCTAATCACAGGAACTACCATTCCGAATTGAAAAATTCTTTTGTGCTGGATAGTCCGTTTATCGAGGAAGGCTATAGGCTATACGCAAGAATTTGGTTTCCGGTCATAAGAACGCGTGCGAAGCCGCGGGAAATTCTAGTGGTATGATATTATAGTATTGCACGGCACTTATGTGTATATAGCGTATGAACTGTTTGTGTAAGTGCATTTCTCTTTTAATAAGTCATATAATTTTACAGGCACGGATCTATATTCGATATCTATATTATTTTATAGAGAAAATATTAATTCGTTCAGGCTTCCAAGAAATCTAATACACGGTCCGCCCCTGTATTTGTAGGTAACTCTTATATCGAATGATGGCTACATCGAGATTCGTGACACGAAGTGTCCAAACAAGCGATATTGCTGCACTATCTTTTTTCATTAATGGTCGCTACAAAAACTTTTTTAACCTTTAATTTGCAAAATATAAGAAATAGAGGGGAATAGAATCACAGTTTTACAAATATAAATAAGGATGACTAGTGAGCTTTAAACGCTCGCTAGTCAGTTGATGGTAAAATTCAATGAAAACATTATCTAAAATTATTACTTTTTTCCGTTTTGCAAAAATATTTAAAGAAGCCCTCCATTATTCGTTGCAGCGTGGAAGGCAGTATTTCGACGTATTCCGGTGAGACGTACGTTACGCTGAAAACTTGACTGTACTTGTAAGTTTATGAACGTATTTGTTATCATTTGGGACTGCTAGTGAACTAAGTGCAGCTCTTTTATATTTTGTAAAAGAATACATTATATGGAAAATCGGTCTAGTGTGTCCCTAAGTATATATATCTAATATTCTAATACTGCCTCGGTGGTGTACTGGCTACCATGTACGGTCGCACACCGAGAGGTTCTGGGTTCGTGTCCCGGATCGGGCCAAGCTTAGTTATTGAGTCTTTCTGTTTCGTAAGCCTTAGTAAAAACCCTGAGTTGAGAAGTTGGCGGTATTTCACGCCCGTGCCTCGGAGAGCACGTAAATCCATTGGACCTGCGTTTAACTTTCACTGGTCGTGTCGAGCAGTCGTCCCACCGGAATATGAGAGTGATAAGAAACAGAGAGTGATAAGAACAGAGAGTGTACACTTGTGCACTATAATATCTCTTACGCAGATAGCTAGTCTCAATGAGATTTGCCGCCGTGGCCGTAATCGATCGGGAGGACATCATATTTACTAATAGCCTACGTTTTTTCTTTATCGAAAACTTTGATAAAAGCTCCCAGCCCCAAAAATAGTATGAAAGGTACAATAAATAAGTAATAAATATTAAATATTTATAACCAATTCTTTTAATATAACTTAGTTTATTCTCAATTATTCAAATGTCCACATCAAAATTCCTTTGACTTCAAAGTAAGGTTGATCATATTACTGTTTTCTGACATTATGTTCTTTTAGATATATATGAATTTCTTAGAAAAGTTAACGAATCTTTTACTTATGTTAGATGTTTACATTAGCTTAGTTACATACTATGTACATGAAAATATGTATATACATAAAAATAAGTTTATCAACTTTAAAATTAGTGGCGTACTATCTTTATTCCTAATAAGAAAGATTTTATGTCTTACGTCTTTAAAAGTTTTTGAATCATGCATCTCATAATAATGAAAATTTAATGGTATATCGCACACCTCCAGAAAAGTTTTTAATAGGTACGTAATATCTATACATCGATCTGCTAACTTTCGTTACGCTATAGTTATTTGTTAGGATTTATGCGTCAATATGTAGCTAAAAGTTCTATATTATTCAAAATACTTGTTGAAAATTTTATATACAAAAAATTGTCTTGTAATTTCTAGCTGATATCGATCTATCAGTGCCTTATAATTCATTTAAAACTTACTGTCTGACGTTAGCTACATATAAGTGTTTATTGATTTTTAATAATCTGTGCTCAACTGGCACGCTTTGAAGCCATCAACAACAGAATTGAATTGAATTGAATTGATTTTTAATGTATTATTCTAGACAAGTGGTATAAAAGAATCACCTACACAGCGGCTGAACTACTTTACAGAATGTATTCTTGCAATGTTAGACCTTGAGTTGACTCACTAAATAAAACACAACTATAAACTGTATATATACAAATTCTTTACATCTTAATGCTCCGAAAAGACATTCATCGACTTACATAATTTATAAGATTTAAAAATTTTATTCTCAAAAAGACAAAGTCACTTACATGAGAAAATCTAGAGAAAATATATAAATATATATAAATGGTCGTCACATAGGTAGGTACTCAGTTAACATAATAGGATATTTTTAGCTGTTACAACTTACAAGTGTATTAAAAATTATTAAATTATTGTTAGATTGATGATGTACTATTATCCAAAATATATTGTGAGAGCTGAAATTTAAATTGATTGAGCTATGTTATCATGCTCAAACTAACATCATTTAGATATATTCTACATAATTACTTCACACAATAACCAAACCCGTGATAACCTCCATAACAAGTATTGTCCTTTAAATACACACCTACGAGGCTACGATTATTAAAAAAAAACTTCAATCATACCAGAAAAATACCCGTAAAATGTTACGGCAGAACGTTATAAATAACAAATATTTAAATAAGTTCGCAACGCTGCCGACGCACCCTTAAGCCAGCTGGCTGTAAAGTTTTGCCCTTTTTAAAAATGTTGCTTTCTCATTACATAGAATAATAATGGAATGCGAAATGTAAATACGGTACGGAAGTATTAGTGACTAATTAGTTTAGAAGTAACGACGAGGATAATATTGTTAATAATATAATTGATTGAAATTAATGTAATAAAAATCTCTTTGGTTGTACGTTTGTTTGTAAGTCTGCTTAACGCTTTTAAGATGGATCATGTAATATAATAATCACGAGTAAATGTATTTTTAGATATACAAGTTTATTAAAGCTATTTATAAACTAAAATATATTATGTACATTGTACATTGTACTTACATATATTTTAATAAGAAAAATAGTTCATTTTTAATAGTTTATTTCATCCAGACCAAGTAGAAGCGTAATAATAACATACGTTGCTGTTTAATGTATGATTTTGTTGTACATTAACATTTTGTTAAAAAGATAATTGAAAAAACATTTCTTAAATAAAAATAAGTTAAGGGAAACATATAATTCGTATGAAGCTAATATTTTTTACGTTCCGTTCGTAAGTAAAAAGCGTACGTAATGCATATTATACAGTAAATACCAGTACGTGGGCGACTAAGCTCTACTCGACAAAAGCGCCCGTTCAGCAGGTTAAGTTTTCTTTTTATTTATTCTATTTTGTATACATACATATAAAAACTCTGATTAAAAAATCTTGAATCACTACATAGTATAAAACAAAGTCGCCTTTTCTGTCCCTATATCCCTATATCCCTATGTGCGCTTAAATCTTTAAAACTACGCAACGGATTTTGATGCGGTTTTTTTTAATAGATAGAGTGATTCAAGAGTAAGGTTTATATGCATAACTAGCAGATCCCGCGGCTTTACCTGTGCTAAATCTAGGGAAGAGCCCGAGCGAAGCGAGGGCGAGTCGCTAGTCTGTACAATAAACTGATATAGTGATGACACGCGTGGCGCAGTTTGTAGTGAACGTATTTGCTGCGCCAGCGGTCGCGGGTTCGAGTCCCGCTGGGGGCATACATTTGTTGAGCGAATGTTTGTTCTCCAGTCATGGATGTTTATATTTATAATATGTATGTATTTAAACTTATATATGTGTAGTGTATCAACCATCTAGTATCCATAACACAAGGCTCGTACCTTACCGTGGAACTAGATAGTGCTGTGTGTAAATGTCCCAACATACATATTTATTTATTATTTATAGGGGCAAATAGTTTTAATTTTTTTGTTTATCTGGGTCAACATATTATAGGATACTTTCTACTAAATACCGTTAAAAATATTGCAGCAAATATGTTTGTACCTACTAATAAATGTATGTAGTGACAAGCCAGAGTAAAGCCAGGTTGAGTCGCTAGACTTAATATAAAATTTAGCATTAGAGCCGTTACCGAAAACATTACGAATTGCTCATTTATTACGGTAAATATCATTAGCTTTGATGCTTTGATAAACGTTAACGCTTTTAATGTTTTAATTTCTTATTAAGCTAAATCGTACTTACTTCTTTTAAAAATCTACTTAACATAATTGAGGGTTTTTTCAAGTACCGTATTGAAATGTTTATAAAAAAATAACGTGATGTTTCGAGATTTTCTACAGTAATAGTCGACTCAACTTACTTTCCGCTATAACTAAAAATTACAATTGAAAACTTGACGAAATAATAACAAATATTATGCTAAATCAACAACTTTTTTTCTGAAAAATCCAACAGGTAATACAAGGCGACCATGGCGAATTGAACAGCTACGATCTATGGCTCTCCAATCGCACATGTACAGACTAATGAGACGGTTAGCTAGTTTTATATACATTCATAAATAAATACGCAAATAAAACGAAAAAATACTTATTAAAGGTAGAAAATTAATAAGAAATCTCACCTTCCATCAGATAAGAGAAATGGCTTTTCAACGGTCGCTCGCGGCGGAGCCGGCTCGACGTTCTCTGAAAATAAAATACTAATTTACCATTGTTATATTTCATAATGTCACAGTATCACTACATAGTATAAAACAAAGTCGCTTCCCGCTGTCTGTCTGTCCCTATGTATGCTTAGATCTTTAAGACTACGCAACGGATTCTGATGCGGTTTTTTAATAGATAGAGTGATTCAAGAGGAAGGTTTATATGTTTCGGCTGTGGTGTGCGGCTTCAATCGCGCTTGATCTTTATTTGTTGTATAACCGTGATTATAACAATAAATTTCTTATAAAAGTGTAAAAGAGCTCAAATGCCATATTATATTATATTATATTATAATATAATGTTATAAAAATCGTTAGTTATTTTATTGCTCAGTCAAAAATTATAATATTAGCTATATTTATGTTTATAATAATAAATGAAATATTGCGAAACGATTTATATTTTTAACACGTTAACGCCGTTTAAATACTTATTTCTACCCCATTGCGGCGAAGCCCATAGACTTATTAGGTAAACTAACTGTATTGAATTGGAATCAGAATATTAATAAATTTTATGATTGAATTTCATTTCTCTTTCGTATTATACTATGTTTTATTATACTATATACGGGACTATAATTCTATATAATCTAGTCTATTTTAAAATCCCACAAGTGGGCACTGGTTTCACTTTATAGGGCCTATAGGTTTCTTCATACTGCTTTCATTTATTGGTGCTAGACCCAAGGTTTTAACTCACTTGGTTTTCCAAGCGAACGCGCTACCACTGGGCTACCATTGCTTTAATACAAATTGAACACTCATTTTTTGAATCAGTTAATAGAATACAATACGAAATAATATTTATTTTATTCAAATATAAGCCTGATATAATTTCAATTATATCCAACATGATTGGTTTTATCCAATTAATTTTTGTTTACAACATAGCTTACATTGTGTTTTACATTGTACTGATAAAAGGAAGCTTTCGTATTGAAGCGTTATTAAGGACCGTTTATTTTGAAAGTGGTGTAAGTCCATTTTCTTTTGTTTCGAGAAAATTAAAGGTTACTATATTTGTTGATTTAAAAATACAGGCAAATCATATGAGGTCTGGCATTGTTTCTATTGTTTTATCAACATTTAATTTGTTTATATAAATTTGTTTTTGGCTAATTAGACTACGATAACACATATTTATGTGCTGTAAATGGACTTACACCACTTTCAAAATTAGACAATTGTAAAAATCATTTAATTTCAATTTTGAAAAATCAAATATCGCTTAAAATATACTTTATTTTAATATAATTTTGTTTACAACTACGCATAACAACACATAAAATTTTGTTTTAGACGGCAATTACATTGTCATTACAAGATACTGATTACAAGAAATTACTTATTCTCTGCATGTGGTAGTGTTTCAAAATATGCATGATGCACCGGAGGTATATAGGGTAGTAGCTGCATTATGTCTTTATATTTTTCGTACGTAATAGTTCTGGCATTTTTGTACAAAGGCTCCAGGGCGATTTTTTCAAATTTTAACGGTCTTCCAGGACGTAGAGGTAATAAATTGATAATTTTAAATTCTGCGTCCGTCATCTTTGTTTATAAAAAATGGTATATGGTGCAATTTTGAGGAACCTCAACCAACATATTTGCAACCAATTGACCTGTTCCCCATTAGTATTTTTTTATCTGTTTGTTATTGCATTTTGGAGATTTTTTGTTAAAATAAAATTCTCCCGTTTCATTTCATATAAAATGAATTTATCCTGTTTTCTACATTGCGCTATTACATTGTAGTAATATTGTGGTGTGTACACAAAATTAAAAATAACAAATAATAAATGAAAAAAAAACAAAACACTGATCATCCATCTGCTATGCCACCTACCTCTGTCAATTGGACTTACACCACTTTCATAATCCATGATTATGCAATTTCATTTACCGACCGATTTAAAGTTGTACAAAACATGGGATTTTTTTGAGAAATTAAACACGGACTAGTTATATATAAAAAAATTACATTAAATTAAGCATGAATTACGTGATAGCTCATTTTTCTCAAAAATGGACTTACACCACTTTCAAAATAAACGGTCCAATTTTAATATTAACGAATTGCTCACAAAAATAAAATAAACAGAAGAATATTTTTCATACAAACATCGCCACTTTTTCTACATCAGATTTTATGACTTACAAAACATTCTTTATGATGTAGGGCATTTCTAAAGAAAAATTCCAATATCATCCATATTTTCTATACATTTAATATACTATCGCGTCAATTCTGTACATAAAATATTTTTTGGGAAATCTTATTGAAACAGAGATTATTATCGATGCAGAGGCTGATTCTAGACTAGAGCGGAGTGAGTGTGAAAGTTTAGATCTTTTTCTTTTTAGTTTAGCATTTAACATCCTAAGTATACCATTATAAGTATAACAGCTAGTGAGGTATATAACATATATTTGACATATATGACATACATATATTTCTTGTCAAAATTACTCAATTTATTGGCAATGTAATATGCTGTATACAATAAAACGCCTACTAAAGTAAAATTTATCGAACTTTTTTATCCTTGAATCTTCAAAGCTTTAACGATCTATTCACAGCTAAAGCCGTCGCGTCGCCCTCGTTTTAAATTTACACCCTATTATACAAATCCATGAGATGACATTACGTTATAAAGAGATGCTGCTAATATTGCGAAAAATTCATAGTCAAATCTCTTTGTAAAAGTTATGAGTCATTTTTTAAGTAATACGTTTTAGGTACAGTACGTTTTAGTACAGTGGTAGTCCAGCGGTAACACGTCGCTTGGATAACCGAGTGATGCGGGTTCAAATCCGGGTCTCGCACCTCTGATATTTTCATGTGCGAATCGTTTATATCATGATTACCACTTGTCTTACGGTGAAGGAAAACATCGTGAGGAAACCTGCATGTCTGAGAAAACCTAACAAGTTTTCGAAAGGCATGTGAAGTCCGCTAACTCGCACTAGGCCAGGCAGTGGACTATTGCCTGATCCTCCTCGTACTGAGGGAGGCCCGTGCCCAGCAGTGGGACGTTAATAAGGGCTGATGATGATGATGATGATGATGATGATGACGTTTTAGGAATCTATAATAACTAAAGTTTGACTGAGTTGAATACTATAACAAAAAATTTGAACAATCTTATTTAAATAGTCAATATTATCGGTACAGAGGTCAAATCTATAGTTTTTAGAGTTGTCTGACTGTCTGTGAACGCATCGAAAGCCCACTACAAAGAATATTATGAAATATGGTATGATAATAGCTAGGGTCACCCTTACTAATATTATAAATGCAAAAATAACACTGTCTGTCAGTCTGTTTGTCTTTCATGTCAAAACTACTGAAGCTATTTAAATTAACTTTGGTACAGATAGTCTAGAGCCTGAGAAAGGACATTTTTCTTCAAGGCTACTTTTCAAAGCGAAAAATGGTTGAAATGTGGGATGAAAGTTTCTATGGAAATTACGTCATTTTTGAAGCTTCAAACTTACTTTTTAAGGCTTTTGATTAAATATAAATATATAAGACATTCAAAGTTTGTAAACATTTTATCCTAAAGTACCTATAGGATATATTTTACTGCGGGAAAATAGGACAATTTCTGAGAAATGGAGAATTGAGTCAATAATAACGTTAATTGTAACAAATAATGTTAACATTCTTCAATATTGTAAAAATGTACGTAATAGAGTAACAAACAGTTACCGCTAATCTCATTCCACTAGCCCGAGAATCGCCAATGAAAATAATAAAGGGAGTATAAAAAATATCACTTACCAATTTCCTCTCGCTTTCGGCTTTTTTCTTCGGTATCCAATTTCGTTTTACTTTTCAGTCTGCAACGAAAAAATTGTTTGTAGACTTGTTACTTTTATTAAATCTCTGCATAGGACTTAAAAGCTTTGTTGAAAGTAAAGAATATTATATTTTTTGTAGTGAATTTCACTTCAGTGTCACCTTTCACGTCTCCCAGACAAAGGATCTTTTTAAATAATCTGTGATAATCTATTACTATGGATTTTTTATTTTCTAGATTAATTTCTGACGGTGAAGGAAAATATCGTGAGGACATCTGCATGTCAGATAGAATCTAGCAAGTTTTCGAAATACATGTGAAGCCTGCAAACTTGCACTAGGCCAGCGTGGTGGACTATGGCCTGATGCCCCCTGGTATATCCGTATGGGAGGTGCGTGCCCAGCAGTGGGACGTTATAAAGGGCTGAATACAATGGATTTTTTTTAAAGTAGCAACACGTTTGGTTTTGCTTGTACTACCCTAATTGCTGAGGCAGTGATCACGTTTTTTATATACTAATCAATATTTAGTACCTACTAGGAGTATTAATAATTTCACGTTAAGTAAACGATTATATAATAACGTTTTGAAATGCTTAGTGAATATAATTACTTAGAAGTGGAGTAAACCCAAGTTTTAACTAAGCTCAAAGTTACTTAGATCAAGTAAGGTATACATCGCGTTAGCTTGTACTGAGAACTTGTATTAAAGCTCGATTGTATTAATATTCACTAAATTTAATGTTAAACCACTGCATATAGTATAACTTCTAGTTAAGTACTACTACGAAGTACATAATATATGTAGCTTAAACCGCAATAGACAATATAAAATTATTTTCAATTATCGTTGTTTGCTATAAAATATACGAAGCGCCAGGAGAGGAAATAATAATTTAAAAATAAAGGATATACTGAAAAAAAATGTTTATCCGTAATTCATAACATAAATAAATAATTTAATAACTGTAGCTTTATTGTATAAAATATTCTCAATACCCTCATCATCTTAAATTATTATAATTAATTTTTAATAGTGCCATTACTCTTTTGACCTTTTAATAAAATTGCAAGAAAAAATAATTAACACAAAATAGCTTGTAGCTAACATAGATTAAGATTAATAGTGTTTATATGAATAAATTCTTTCACTCTGTATACCGCTAAAAGTTTGTATTTTAATCTAAAACTATAGGCATTTTACGGAATATATGCTTCCGTAAAATGCCTACCCTACTTACCCTAGCTCTGCTCGGGTTCAACTCTAGTAATAGTCCCTAGTTCGTCGTTAGTATAAATTTCTCAGACATATACCTATTTGTTTTCCCGCAAGTAAAGCTATCAATATACCAAATTTCTTTAAAATCATTTGATGCGATCACAGACCAAATTTAAACTGTTAAACGAAAATTTAGAAAATATATATCAGTTTTTTAGTCGTATTTTTAGTCTATTTTAGAAGAGATTCGATCTTTATGTTGATAATAATGACCATTTCAATAATTCATTATCGTGAAAAATAGTATTAAGGAAAATTAATAAGCCCATGGATCTATTAAATAACGGTTTGAAAGTTGTGATGTCACGCCATGGTGTTAATGACCGAGAAGTAAAAGCGTTGAGCGTTAATTATTTATTACTTTGTGACCTACCCTCGTTTCGTTTGGGGATATGATAATTTATATATAATAAAATTCTATTTGATTTGAATCTGTACATTCGACATTGTATTGGTTTAATTTATTTTTATTAATCGTTACGTTAAATGTATAGTTTTTAGAATTTGAGAAAAAGAGAAAATCACTAGACTGATTTTGACCAAAGACATGATCCCCGTCAATATATAATAAACTTTTTAAACTTTTTCTAGAAAAACATCTTATCTTTGAGAAATCCAAACTAACGTATAGAGGACGAATTTGTGCGGAGCGAGATTGAATTTATCTTGTCTTAATAATAAAATTATAATTATGTTAGTCCAGGTCAAAATCTATCTGTAACATATATTTCATCCAAATCAGTCCATCTATTTCAGCGCGAAGGAATAACTACTGTATGAGTAAAGACACCTACAAAATATCACTTTCAAAATTGGTAAAATTGACTATTTATAAATTTACATGACATTCTAAATCCAATGAAAAAATAAGGATCTATTATACAACACCCTTCATTTTCATATTTCTATTTAACGAAAGCGCGTTCAGTAGAATCCCAAGATTATTTATATTCAAAAATACACGCCGTTTAAGGCATATTTATACTTTTTGTATACGAATTTCCAATATATGGAAATTTTTCAATAACCTTCCACATGTTTCTGAATAGGCTTTCGCGGAGCTGAGAGCTACTCATGGTGAAAGAAATGACCCAAATATAATAGCCCTAAACATGCGTAGCTTTAGTTATCAGTTCACATACTTGTGTAGATATTTTATGTATATCATCATTTTATATCGATATTATTAAAAACTTGGTATGACGCTAGTTTTACAAATCTCCATATTCGACACATGTGGCTCAGTTTGTAACAACTACATGCCTCAACGGTCGCGGGTTCGAGTTCCGATGGGGGCATTCATTTGTGTGATGAGCATAAATGCGTGGAACCAGTTTCTTCGCTGACACTAAACCTAGGGACAAAAACCTAGGGGTGAAGCGAGGGTAAGTCGCTAGTATAAAATAAAATAATTTAAAATCTCTATTATCTACAATATTCAAAAATCATATCAGATGACAATTACTGCGAGTATTGAACCCCAGGTATTCACGATACGACTTGTTAGGTAGGTACGTCATCAATGTTCCGTGGGGGTGAAGTGTTTTCACTTGTGCTATGGTCTGAATCTAAAACTGTTCAATGAAGTATGGTAATATGAATTATGCATGGTTTAATGGGCATCGCAGGGATGAGAAACAGTCGGTATTGTTCGTTCACATTTATTGCTATGGCGAAACAATAGATGTCAAAAAGTATATAAAATTCTGAGAAATTTGTATAGTATACATTAAATATATTTTTTATTACTTGGCAGATGAGTAATATCATCTGCCTCGGTGTGTGGCTAGCATTTACGGTCATAAATCGAGAGATCCTGGGTTCGAGTCTCGGGTCGGGCCAAGTAACTATTGAGTCTTTCTGTTTAGTAAGCCTCAGTAACAGTTGGGAAGTAGGCGGTTTCTCACTCCCGTGCCTCGGAGAGCACGTAAAGCCGTGGGTCCTGCGCCTTAGTTCTCACTGGTCGTATCGAGTAGTCGTCCCACCAGAGTATGAGAGTGATAGGAATAGAGAGTGCACTTGTGTCTGTGCGTACACTTGTGCACTATAATATCTCCTGCGTAGTTGGCTAGTCTCAATGGGATTGGCCGCCATGGCCGGAATCGGTCGGAGAACATTATTACTCATCTATGTACACTCTTGACGCTATAAATATGTTGTTACATTAACACACAGAACTATCTAGTTCCATGGTAAGCTACGAGTCTTGTGTTATGGATACTAGATTGCGAGTATACTAAATACAACTTTAAAACATACATATTACAAATAATATAAGCGCACGTGACTGGAGTAGAAACAATTGTATTCATCGCATAAATGAATGCCACTAGCGGTACTCGAACCCGCGATTGATTTTGGTTCGCAACTTTTCGAACGCTTTACAGAAATCATGGTCATGGGAAAGACTATGGCTTTAGTCGTCTCGAAGGTCATTATGTACTTCTTACAGTGGCTTAGTTAGTAAAACTTATTTTTTTTTCATGGTAAAAAGGGGGCAAACGGGCAGGAGGCTCACCTGATGGGAAGTGATCACCTCCGCCCATGGACATCTGCAAGCCAGGCTTGCAGATGCGTTGCCGGCCTTTCAGGAAAGGGAGGGATGGAGGAGGGAGGGAAGTGGGAGGGAGGGGGGAACGAAGGCGGAGGATGAAGGGAAGAGGGAGGGGGGAAGGAGAGTGGGCCTCCCGGACTCTCACTCACCGGACGAAACGCGACAGCATAGCTGCCACTTCACGCCGGTCTTCTGTGAGAGAGTGGTACTAATGAACTATACGGGGCATGCTGGCCCCATAGACGTATTAACTAAGGACGAGACACATAAGCTGACGTACCTTTACCGGCCTTGACAGTAATCAGGATATTTTAGGCCTGGCCGTTTGATTTTACGTCAGTCTCAAGCACTTACTTGTCAACAAAACATCTCCCAAAAATGACTAAATGTTCTATTAGATGGTGTAAAAACTATAGCAGCGGAAGCAGCACTATTTCTTTTCACTTGTAAGTAATATATTTTATTACATTTAATGTTATTTATCACAAAATTTGAGTAAATGTAAAATAAAATTTCGTATTATTCAACTATGTTAAATATAGTCGATATATCTATGTATTGTTGACATCTGACAACCATCATAAAATGGCTGGATTATACCGTTCAAAACAAATGACAGAACCGTCGAGTAAGTCCATTTGACATCGACTAGTGCTTGACAATGTCGAAAAATATATCGATATTTGACGAAATAACTAAGCGAATAATGGATGTTATTTGTACAGTACAATAACATAAAATACTTTTATCGCAGTATCCTACAATCTGATGACAATAAATTTATAATAATATTTTTATAATTAAATAAAAACATTATAAATGCAAAAATTATAATTAGTATGTGTACTTAATTTTTATTTTATTTTAACACATAAATTACACAAAATTTTAGATTTCCTAGGGATCCTTCTCGAAAGAGAAAAGAAATTCTTAACAAAAAATTTGAAGTCTATAATAACTATAATTGAGTAAAAAGTTCATAACAATGTCCTGCTTATTTTAGTATAATTAAAATATAAATACCGGAAGCTTACCCCACCTTTATTCTCCCTTTATTTTCTTTGCCTTACAGCTTATTTATGATACGCCTTTTCTTTCCCATTCGAACGTTCTGGGTTTGATTGTCGGCGAAAAATCAAACAATATTTATTATTAATATTTAAAATGTCATTGATGTATGTATTTTATCGACTACGTTCAAGCACTAGCATTAGAGTGAATTTTGATGTATTGTGTCAATTCTTTGTGTGCGTTATACTTCAAATGGTTGAAAGTGTTTTCATGCATTTGTATTTTTTGACTGGTCCTTAGGTAATACGTCCATGGCTGGCCCATTCGGTTGCTACCCGACGGTAACAAGCATGGCACTACCACTTTACAAACTGTCGTAAATCTAATATAAATCGCATTCGCATAAAATTCGAGCTTATATGACCCTGGCCAAAAATATAAATAACAAGCACTGCTCAAATATTTGTAATCTAATATATAAAAATCGCGTGTCACAGTGTTTGTTATCGAACTCGCCGAAACGGCTTAATCGATTTTTATGAAATTTTCTTTGCATATTTGGTAGGTCTGAGAATAGATCGTAACCTATTTTGTATTCTCCTAGGCGGTAAGGGTTTTTATTATTCATTTTCAGACCAAGTTCTAATTTTTTTATAATTTTTCCTACCAATCTCCATCTTTTTTTAATATAAACGCGGTCGAAGCCGCGGGAGTAGCTAGGTTATATATAAAATATACTTGGAAACAACGAAAATCCGGAATCCCTTACCGGAAGGGCAATATATAAAATAAGCTTAAAAGCTTTTAGGATGTTTTATAATCGCTCAGTAATGCGTGACTGAGCTTTTAATATATTTGAATACGTTTTAAATAATAAAATGGAATTCTGAATATTTGTACTTGATCATGTTTTATAAAATGTATATATTTAAAATTTATATAGGGGTAGTATATCAACTATCTGGTATCCGTAACAAAAGCCTCGTAGCTTACCACGGAACTAGATTGCGCTGTTGTAATAATGTCCTAACATATTTATTTATTTATTGATAAGAAATAAGTAGGTATCTAAAAAGAAACTCCCGCTGTACGAAAATGGAAGTAATAACATCGTTTGGTTGACTATCTCTTGCCTGAATTTTGCTTTTATGTCGAAAGAACTTTTAAAGCATAAGCAAGCAATACATAGTATATTAAATATTTTCATAAACGTTTCAGGGATACATCACATGGGCGAAAATTAGCTACGAAACCTATTCACAAAGACTTATTAATTATGTTTTATTCTTTAGCTACTTTACTTTTACAATTTTTTTACCATGAGATGTTGCTGTACTGTAATTATAAACTCCTAAAAATTTAGTTTGAGAACCATTCGGAAATTTCAGAACTTAGCAAACGTTAGTCACGATCAATTTTTCGAATAAAAACTAACATCGGCATTTTCCCCATACTTTGTACTTTTAACTAATATCTATTAACAGTTTTATTGGTAACCGGTTTATACAAAATTCTTTAGATGTTATAAAAATAAGGCGGAGTTTTTTGAAAACCGTCTTGTTTAGCATTTTACACCAAACTTTTATGGCTGGTATTTCCTTCATGCATCATTGTTACGGTTTTCTATGAAATACGAAATGGAGGCGAATGTATTGGCGATAAAATAGCAGTAAATCAGAGGTAATGTACCCATTTTATGACATTCTTTTATGGTTACAAGCTCATGTATGTATATTTGCTTATTCATATTTCACTTAAATTAATATTCTGTTCTACATTTTCGAAAATGCCGATAATTATCTAGATCCCTAGTTAGACCCCTATAAAGTTGTCCTTGCTTTAAGATATTACACACCAATCATATATTAATAAATTGACTCGAATCACATATCAATTGGACGAAGAATTTTAAAATCACTATTAGTAATATCACTTTTTATTTTATTATCTATACATATAAATAAAATTGGAGTGTCTGTTTTTAATTTCAAATAAACAGCTTTTCACTGAATGCATAAGAAAGTATATATACAATGTTAGCAACAAAAAAACAATTTTTCAAATTTTTGTCTGTCTGCTTGTCTGGCGTAAATGTTCCGGCTAATCTCTGAAACGGCTGGACTGATTTTGACGGGACTTTCACTCGCAGATAGCTAATGTTATAAGGCGTAACTTAGGCCACTTTTAAACCAACTTCAAAAAAGGAGGAGGTAGAAATTTTATTTATTTTAACTAGCGGAACCCGTGGCTCGATGACGCTTAGCCTAGGGATGAACCCGAGCGAAGCGAGGGTGTACGGTTGTACATATATAAATGGATGGCACGTAATTATAAGTACATTGAATAATTTCTTAAAGATTTTTGCTATTTTGAGTAGGTACTCACTTCAAAAAGCTTCAGAAAGTTGCTAAAACTTTTAATGGTAACCATAATTTTAAAAATAGTAGCACTTCGCCGAAAATAGAGGTTAATGCCGATTCAATGTCTTCAAATTATTTGATAAGAGCACTTCGTTATTTCTATCTTGATTATACGAAGAATTTAAAAATAGATTTCGTATCTTGATTATGTGAAGAATTTAAAAATAGGTTTTTTCATTAAAAAAAGTCGAAGAATATCAAGCAAAGTGTTTGGAAGCATTTATTATTTATTCATAGACGCATATTGATTGTATAAATTGATACAAAATATTCAAATACCCGGCGCCAGAATTGCGTGAGCGGACAGAGATAAATTGAACGTAGATTAAGAAGTAAATTAAATACTTTTGTTTGTGGTGAACACAAAACTCTACGAATATTTTGTGTTATTTAGATGCAAAATAGTGCTAGAATTCATGCTTAGTTTCGAAAAAAATCTTGGAACACATTATACACACCAATTTAATGGAGAACGTATTCCCCGTATTCGACTTAGTTCCAATAAGTTTACAAAATATTTCCCGCTATATGATATTTTTATTTTATATATACTACTAACGTCTCACACTCGCTTCGCTCCGGTTCGTCTAGATATAGCACAAGCGAAGCCGCGGATAACGAAAAGCTAGTAATAAATATAGCCTAGCCTATGTTACGTGAAAATATCAGAGGTGCGAGACCAGGATTTGAACCCGCACCACTCGGTTATACAAGCGAGCGCGCTACCGCTGGGCTACCGCTGCCTTGTGGACATAAATAGTTCAAAGTAAAAGCTTATATAATTGTCACAAATCGTAATTACCTGAGTACATTATGGTGTGCTAGCGTGCTCAGCGCGCTTTGCGGCGAGGGTGGCAGAACCGGTGGTATAGCCATCGACTTCCCCGGCCCTTGCAGCACTCGGATGCCCATCCGAACTGTATTGCGCCTTGAAACTTTTTCATCAGCTCTTTCTGCTGTATAAAGGAAAAACATCTTAAAAAAACAACAAAACACATATCTATTTATTCTTATCTTATTTTATATTGGGTAATACACGATAACTAATATTCAAACCCCAAACTTTCTTGGATTGTAATCTGCGATTGTTTTCACCGATCGAACTAAGCGTCAAAATGGACGGATAGGTTATTTATACTCGTTTGCACAAACTGTCATTTTCGAACAGAGGTCAATCTATAATCTGATCAGCCCTCCCAAAGATGGATTTATTCTAAATATAGTAAACTCAATCCGAGGATTCGTTATCACCATCCTTCACCTCAAAAATGAATTAAAAAGGCGATCTTGGATAGCTAAAATTGGATTAGGATTGATTATTAGTTTCGGTCGTTAGTTTGATTGGTGTATAAGAATTTTTTATGTGATACCTTTGCCAACTGTCTATTACTGTCTTAGACTCGAATATTCAATATTGCAAACTAAAACTTTTCGTTTTTTGAAACATTCATTTAATTCCCGACATTTTTAATGCTTTACAGCAATTATGATAACGAGATAATTAAATAGGTAGGTTAATTGTAATTGTATACCCATTTCTGTGATCATTTCGATAGGTCCTATACATACCAAGAATTATTTATATTTAAACAGAAATTCGTTCTTAAAAGTAATTATTTGTACAAATATAGTTCGTAAGCTTTAGAAGAATTCTAAGAAGCTTAGATGGGCGGAGCGTACGTAAAGCTGTAAGAAGCTGTCAATTTCAGAAAGAAAGCATGCCAATCTAATATTATGTTCAATATTGCTGATGAATTTTCAATCCCTATTCTTTAATGCTATTTTGTATTTACTATAAGGGAGTCGCCCTCGTTTCGATTGGGGTTCGTCTTTAATGAAAAATAAAAACAAATGGCTCACAGGAATTTTTTAAGATAAAAATTAACCTATCTATTCCAGAATCTATTTTTTTGCCAATTGTCATCCAGATCCATTTGTTCTGGTGTAATTAAGTAACAAACATTCACACATCGTCACAAATGTTCACTTTTATAATAATAACACAGCGACTCGCTCTGTACCTAGATTTAGCGCGAGCAAAGCCACTGGTTCCGTTAGTAAATGTATATAAAAACTTAACAATATAGTAAAATCTTTCTCGAGATCCATTCTATACATTGGTTAAAACAGCATGAAAATCGATGCAGTAGTTTGTGACTTTATCGCGAACAGACAGACAGACAGATACGGCTGAGGACTTTGTTTTATAATATGTAGTGATATGCGAAGTTGCGTTGTATAAATGGTTCCAATCTCACCTGAGATAGCAGTGGAAATTGTAGTATAAATTGCTTACTTATAATATCATTTCAGATTTAAAAGCTAATTTATTTTGTCAGTGTTAGGTGGCTATAATTACATTTGTAAATATTGCCTTACATTCGCTTTAGGAGGGAACGCCGCAAAGGGGAAGACGATTATTCCGACTCAATTGACTTAAACAAATTTTATTATAACGGAAGAAAATTTTTGGAAAATCATCATAAATTATTATTTAACTTTCCCAGAACCCCCTACATATTATTTGGCTCAGTTGGTAGTGACCCTACTTTCTGCACCAGCGGTTGCGGGTTCGAGTCCCGCTGGGGGCATTGATGAGCACGAATGTTTACACTCCAGTCATGGGTGTTTATATTTAAAATATGGATGTATTTAAAAGTTATTTATGTAGTATATCAACTATCTGGTGTATTATTTACATTATTTGTAACACAAGCTTCGTAGCTTACCACGAAACTAGATGGTGCTGTTGTAATAATATCACAACATATTTATTTATTTATTCATGTAAAAACTGTAAAAATTCGATCAATTTCTGTGACTAGCCCGAAAAACGCCAGGAGATCCTGGGTTCTAATCTCGGGTCAGACCAAGATTAATTATTTAGTTTTCTGTTAAAATATATTTAGAAAATGAGAAATTGGTGGTGTTCTACCTATAATTCCCTTTGCCTTAACACTCACTGGTCGTGCCAAGGCATTATACTATCTAGTCTCTGCGAGATTATCCGTTTTGCCCAAAATCTATTAGGAGGAGATAATAGCGATCAGGAATATCCCCAGAAGGAGAACGTTCCACAATTTTCAGTAAAAAGACAGGTATGATGCGTTGTCCGTACCTACATCAAATTTTACTTAGAAACCAATAAGTTAAGCGCGGCCGAGAAAAGCAAGAGCAAGTTACTAGTTAATTATAACCTTACGACCTAACCCGCCATTACCAGACGTAATAAGCATGTAGTCTTTATAGCATGTGATTACGTGATACTGCGCCATGATTTGAGGAAGGAATGAAAATTTAATTTTACGCTTGGCTACAGATTAGCTTTGATGACAGAGTAAGCTACCAAAAATATCAATATATATTTGACTTATGTATATGTAATAATTTAGATTTTAACATGAAGTATGTATAATGCAATGAAAATACTAGGTACTAAAATATTCTAATAATTATAACGTTATATTTTGTTTTGAGTAACTTTATCTCTTTTCTATAGGTACTAATATTATAAAGCTGAAGAGTTTGTTTGTTTGTTTATTTATTTGGTTGAACGCGCTAATCTCAGGAACTACTGGTTTGATTTGAAAACTTGTTTTTGTGTTGGATAGTCCGTTTATCGAGGAATGCTACATTACATCACGCTACGATGAATAGTAGCGGAGCATCAATGGAAAATGTTGCAAAGCGGGAATGCGTTAGTTTTGTAAGGTACCATACCGCGCGACTTAGAAATAATTTGGTTTCCGGTCTTTATAACGCGTGCGAAGCCTCGAGGGTAAAACCGAGTGCAAAACCATGTGTGTAAGAATCAACTAAAATAATAAACATAATTTAAAAAATAATAATGTTAGTCCTGCTGAGTTTCTTTCGTCAGTTCTTCTCAGGTCAGAGGTTTTTTCTTTCCGAACATTGTAATAATTTTATGCTGGATAAAATATTTTGAATTTAATAAACAATAAGATAGCAGATGAAGAGAGAAACGCATTCCTTAGAAATCCGAACCGGGTATTCACTTGGCTTTATCTTGAGAGTAATATTATGTACTGTGCTAATGGATCTAACGAAGAGAAATGAGCTGTTTCTCGTAGAACATCATAGCTGCCGTGTGTTAGTGTATTTTGATATTCTGTCACTTAGTATGATGATGAATGTTTACCGTCTATATTTAAACTTAATTTTGTATATAAGTAAATATACGCGTAGGTAAATCTCTTAAAACAACTAATAATATTTATAAAGTCTATCATTATGTTTTATTTTCGCTAAGATTCTTATTCAGCCCTTTTTTACGTCCCACTGTTGGGCACGGCCTCTTTTCAGTACGAAAGGGATCAGGCCATAGTCCACCACGCTGCAGCCAAGTGCGGGTTGACGGACTTATCTCACAGGTTTCCTCACGAAGTTTTCCTTCATCGGTAGATAAGTGTTACAAATGATTCGCACATGAAAATATCAGCAGAACCCGGATTTGAACCCGCATCACTCGATTATACAAGCGAGCGCGTAACCACTGGGCTACCACTGCCTGGCTTATAAAAACATATGTAGATCACATGAAAAGCTTAACCCTTTTCAAAAAATAAAGTCCTCTTACAAATCAATCCATATATTTTTAATTCTTAATGGAAATAGTATACAAAATAATAATTTCGTAATAGAATGTTAAGCCATAGTAGTATATGCTTACCAATATACGCTCGTACGTCGTAGGAAGTACCAATAGGGGCCCCATGGTACTGTTTGGCAGGGACTAGCTGTACGCTGGGTGGCGCTAATGGTGTCAACTCCAAGTGAAAAGGAAATGCGTTTGCTCCCAACCTCTTGATAAGGGCATCCTATAGACAAATATTAGTCAATAAATAACTTAAATATATAAGAAAAATCGTCTATAAAAATTAAAAGTATTTATGTATAAAAAATACGAAAATGCTGAAAATGTAGAACTAAAGCAATGTAATATAATTTTTACCATGCTAATAGTAAATAAGCAAATTCGGAAGAAACTAAAGATGTGCTTTTCTATAAAAAAAATTCATGGCCTTAAAGCCACAAAAAGTAATTTAACTTTAATTATCAAAAGGCATATAACAAAGTTACGAGTACTTATTTGAGATAAAATAAAAATGACAGGCAAGGTGAGGTTTTTGAACTACGCAATTATTACAATTATCACATTCTGAATGTAAAAATAATCCCCTTTAGAGCTTATCTATTTAAGTGTCATATACTTTTACAGGAGAAAGAGAGAGAGAAAGAGAGTTGCCACTAAGTTTTATGCCACTGCTCTAAAAACTAAGTTTTAGCAAACTTGATTATTCATTAACAGTAGTATTTACTAACCTGAAGCGGGGTAGTGGGTTCTCTTTCAAGATTACAATGTATTGGCCAGATCTGTGCCAGACTCATGATCGCCTCATTGCAAAACTTCAGCCCCATAACTTCTTCATCTTCTCGGCCGTATCTGATGAAATAAAATGTATTAAATGACATGTTCTTAAAAATATTTCTTTGTTTGTTGTTTATTTTATTTCAACAAATTCATTTTCACGCCAATTTCTTCACTTTTCGTAAGTACAAATAAAAGAGGGAATAAATTGCGTTGTTGAATTTTGTTGTAACTGTATTATTGTCTATTTTTCAGTACAAAAGTTGATTAATACACAAATTTCTCATAAAACAAGTAATATTTTACAAAATATATGTGCACAATGCCAATATAATTTCTAGGAAATATTAAGAACAATGTACTTAGTAATTTAACTGAAAATCTATTAAGGGAATTTATTGTGAAATTTAATAATGGAATGAAAACGAACACTGAATAATGAAAACGTATTACCTACCTATGCATTTTAAGTTACAATACTAATATTTTAAAAAGATAGTTTGTATACTGCAACTTTAAAAAGAAAATAGGATAGTTTTTATAGTTAAAAGTATCCCTTAAGGAATAAAAAAGAGAATCAATCAGTTCACAAGTAAGATAAACTTATATAATATACTAATACATGATATTATAGTCTTTAGTTTCTATTCGATATTACCCATTCAACTTAGCTTCGTACCCGAGCGAAGCGAAGTCAAGTCGCTAGTATCGTATGTCTTAATGTATGTATTTTGTTTATTTCTTTGTTTGAATACGCTTATCTGAGAGAACTAACCTGATCTATTGAGGAAGTTATCTTCCATACAATATTTTATTATCATTATCGTTTTTCGCTACAGCTGAACCTGAGCAAAGCAACGGTTAGTTGCTAGTGTTTAGATAAGTAAGGAAATTCCATAAAAGATAATGAAATAGACAATGCGAAACTTGGCAGTATTCCTTTACGTCAAGGGCATTTCAAATATCTTAGTCGTAGTTCTGGCAATAGTTCAATTCACAATAAGGGTTGCTGCATAACAAGATTGTGTTATTATGTTATATGAGAGAGAGTCCTCTTCACTTAAGCATTCCACAACTATGATTGCTATATGCATTCAAATGTCGAGAACAAATTCTAAATAAATCCGAAATCAAAACTTTATTTAGAATGCCATTATTTTACTACCCATGTGGATAAATTCCGAAGAATAAATATTTTATTTTTGTACAAAAAATGTGATTATTATTATCACGGATATCATTTTGCCTTCATCAGTTTTTATTCACATTCCTTCCCTCAGCTCTCATACTGGTTAGTTCACCTATGACCTTATGGAGAATTTTTAAGAGATGTAACAGAAATCGTTTTTTAATAAGTAGCGAGCTTTTCACGTCTGATTATTACCTATTGTTTCTTTAACTAAGCTCTCTTACTCGGCAGCAAGCATTCTGAGTAGTTAGAAAGTTGGCGGTGTTAGTCTCTCAACGATTTTGTTTAACTTTTGTCCCACTAGACTTTCACAGAGTAAGGAATCTCTAGAGAACTTACCCTAAGTGCGAGTATATTTACCGTACGTATAGTATTTTATGCAAAATTAATTATATTAAGTAAGGTCGCTGTACCCCAAAACCACTGAAATTGTTTGGTCTATGCTACTTTTAACGAGTGTAATTTAAAATTTGGGATTACTTATTAGAACTAAGTGTATTTTATGTGTTAAAAATTCCGTTAAAAGTCAACTAAATAACGATATTTGCTAGTATAAAGTATCTAATTGTCCGTTATTAGTCGTAAAGCTTTCCATATTTCTGGCAAGAGCTTTGTAATTCTATTCCTAAATAGAAAACTAAAACCGGAGTAAGCTTTGTAATAAAACAATCGGTTAATACCAATTCCAATACGTGCCAAAAGCTATGAATATTGAGGAAACAATAGTTATGTGTTCTCAAAAATCTTCAGTAAACGTAGTACATTTGGCTATATTATTGTTAGTTAAACTTTTGCATAGTAGTTACAAAGTATAGGCCTAGTAAATAAAAATAAACTCATCAAGTTTCAAGCAAAAAATAATTTAACCGCAAGTCAGATATAGTTTAAAACATAAAATGTATAGCATAATATACACGATTATATGAGGAACATAATATTTGTAGCAAAGCAGATGCAGTTTTCTGCGCAAAGCTTAGAAAAAGTTAAATTTACACTACTGAAGCATTAAATAAAATAAGTAATTGTTTTGTCGTAGATTGTCGTATTTAAATTTTTTTTTATTTATAAGAAAATTAAATATTTATATACAATATGTATACAGATGTTCAGCCCCTTAAAATGAAAAGGATCATGACAAAGTTCATTTATCACGCTTAGCGCACTTTACATGTCTTTCAAAAAGTTGTTAGGTTCTGTCAAACATGCGGGTTTTCCTTCACCATAAGTTAGGCGTGGTAATCATGAACGTATAGGGGGTGCAAGAAATTTAACCCGCATAACTTATGACTTAGCTTTTGAAATATACTGAAGAAAATTCCATAGCGAAAGCAAAACCCGCATGTGACATGTATCAGTGAACTTAGAAAGTTTTCGATAGATATGCGCACTTAGTCAGCGAAGTGGACTACGGCTTGATCCCCCTCTTAATGGAAGGAGGCCCGTGCCCAGTAGTGGGACGTTAAAAAGCGATGAATAAACAGTCCTTTTGAACATCCCATCCACAACTCTTCAACAAGAGGCCATAGTCCACCGCGCTGGCCTAATGCTAGTTGGCGGACTTCATATGTCTTTCTAAAACTTGCTTGGTTTACCAGACATACAGGTTTCCTCAAGATGTTTTCCTTCATCGTAAGACAAGTGGTAACCGTAATAGAAAATATTCGCACATGAAAATCTCAGAATTGCGAGACCCGGATTCGAACCCGCATCACTTGGTTATTCAAGCGAGCGTGTTACCACTGGGCTACCACTGTCTTTTTTGAAAACACCACACAACTACTAATAAATATGTACATTGTACAATTTACACACCTACGGAGTTTTTCAAAAAGTATATACCTAATCATAACTAAAATAATAAAATTATATTATAACAATGATAACAAAATATACCCTTTGGGATTAATAAATAATATGATTATATCCCTAGTGGCTTTTTTCGTATGAAATGAGAGTAAACTAAAAAAATAAAAATTTAAGTAAAGAAAATAATTTAGACCATTTTAATTTAGATAATTAACATAAGGAATTAAAGTTTATAATTGTGTATGTCTGTAATTTTTAAAACCACCGGTCCCATACTTTGAATTCGAAAATCTATCACTAATAGGAGGGCGAGGCTATTTTACTCCGAAATGCCTTGGCTATTTTTTATTACGATACAAATAATAACTGTAATTGAAGTTTAAAAGTATCGCCGTGGAGTAATTTTTCTTTTATAATTATTCGGACGCACTCGAGAAAAGAAAGGGCAAATTGCTAGTTAAATATAGGTTTATTGTTCGGGTAAAGGTTGAAAATTACCTTCTAAACAGCATTATTTGCGAATAGTAAAAAGCGCTGTACCTAAAGCATCATAGTGTAAGTTACTCATTAAATTGTAAACTAGAAAGCTTTGTAAAGTCTCATTAATCTGTACAGCTACAGTCTATAGTAATTCATTAGTGCATCCATTATTAGTTTCAGCTTCAACTGATAGGATGGATATTAAATTACTTTATTAACATTTGTTTAGATGAAAACTAGATAAATGTTCGACGATATGGTTAGAGAGAACATCTCTTCATAGGAGATTGCGGATTCGACTCTCGGTCGGAAAAAAAATAAGTGCAGCTTGTAACAATACAAGTTTTTACACAGAATCAAGGAGTGTTTTACAGACCACGACACAAAAGAGCCTAGTGGACAATAGAACTATTAAGCGAGTGATGCGTATCAGAAAAAATAATCAATTAAAATAGATATGAATGAACTGATAACATGTATTTCAATGTAACAAATTCATACCGAAGGATGCAAATCGATTTTTAACAGCGGTATTTAGTTATTTAGTCCCTTTTATAAAAAAATTGCGCAGAGTAATTTTTACACAATGACAAGCCATAATCGTTGCCATTTGCTCTTTGTCATGGAATGAATCGCAGTATTCATCGCCCACACGGTTCCACGGCAATCTACGCTTCTTTCATAAATCATTCCTGTTCAAATCTGAAAACTTTGTACATACATATATGTATATTTTAAGTACTGAAAAGATTTACAATACATTTTTGTTGCGTAAGTAATGGTTGGTATATAATGTTATGCTTTACCTAAGGTATATACTATAGGTACATATATATATATAGCTTACTATAATTTATTATAAATTTTTTATATGAGATAATTTTCCATGTTGACTATAGATACATAAAACTATGTGAATAAAAACTAATGATGCTTTGAATTAAAAGCCACTGATCTTAATGTGATGAAGTTCTGGACAGGTATAGGCGAATATCTGCTAAATGTGCCGTCTCAAAAAATATCTTAGCATGTTAGTTTTATAAGTTTCTTAAAAATTCATTCTTAAGGACCAACCCGAGCAAAGCAAGAAGTCACCATTAGTCACTAGTGTAGCATAAAACTTATGTTTAATTAAATAAAGGAAACGTATGTGGACGAGGGATAATTAATTTATCTCTTTAAGAGAATTCTCCCAGAAACCTTTATGTGGGAAAATTAGTTAATTTAGTGCGGTGTAGGTACAGTATTATATTATTCCTCGAAATCGACTTTATTTTCCGGAAAAAAAGTAGTCTCGCAAATAAATTATACAGTTATGTTATATGTATAGCCGTTACGGTGATAAAAAAGAAGATTGACCAACGAACGCGTCAGATATTAAAAAATACTTACATATAATCGGGTAAATCTAAAATAATAAGTATAATATTAATCGACATGTTTGGCGCAGTTTGTAGTGACCCTACTTTTTTTGCGCCAGCGGTCCCGGGATGTTTGAACTCCAGTCATGGGTTCATATTCATAATATTATGTATATTTTTAAACATATATATTTGTAGTATATCAACTATCTGATATCCGTAAAATAAGCTGCGTAGCTTACCACGCAACTAGATGGCGCTGTGTGTAATAATGTCCTAAAGTATTAATTATTTATATTTACATTATACTTATTAGAATTAGTTGAAAATAATTAATTTTTTTTAGGAATATATTGTAAGCATATTCAATATTCAAATGATGATAATGAAAAAAATTAGTTTCCGATTCGAAAACACAATAAAAAAACCATGAAACTTACCTAAAAGTCAAAGTAACTTGGCCAAAGAGCTTCTTATTGTCCATGTTCTCAACATCCACGTGCAGTACCCCCTGGATTTTGTCGATGCAGCCATTTTCTACCACTAAATCTCGAGACGCCAAATATAATGTCAATTTGTTATTTGGTGATGATTTCTTGAAAACCCTGAAAAATGGTGCTAAATGAGTGTTTGCAGTAATTAAAAATTATAATACGAGTTTGGCAGTTTGCAGTAAGGTGAAAGATCTGAAGGAGTTTGATTTGAGACCCGGGTCAAGCAAAGATTATCGGGAGAGACTGAGTCGCAATTGCTGTAATTGCCTCGGCGATGTAGTGGCTAGCATGTACGGACATACATCGAGAGGTCCTGGGTTCGAGTACCAGGTCTGGCCAAGTTTAGTTATTGAGTCTTTCTGTTTAGTAAGCCTCAGTAACCACCCGGAGTTGAGAAGTTGAAGGTGCGTCACTCCCGTGCCTCGGAGAGCACGTAAAGTCGCCGTCCTGCGCCGTAACTTTCACTGGTCGTGTCGAACAGTCGTCCCACCGGAGTATGAGAGTGATAGGAATAGAGAGTGCACTTGTGTCTGCGCGTATACTTGTGCACTCAATGAGATTGGCCGCCGTGGCCGGAATCGTTCGGAGAAGATTATTATATAGCAATCGAAACGTTGAGTGCTATAAAATAACGTAGTATATTTACACAACATACATTTTAGTTTGTAGGTATAATATGTCGTAGGAATGATGGATTAATTGATGGATGGACCAATATAGTTTGGAGTGGCCAACTTTTAATCATATTTGATAAGGTATGTACCTGACATTTATTATTTTATTATATTATTTATGCATTTTATTGGTAGCATAAATTCATTTACATATTGGTATTGAAATATCTATTCATAGTAATAAAATTCTAACCCACTGACTGAAAAATCTTATTAAAATAGTCTTTTTTATGTATACCATGGAATCTATTGTTTTTAAAATTGTGTTTTTTTTGTTTGTCTGTTTGTCACCGCATCAAGAAAAAACCACAGGGTAGATTTTTATATTTGATGTAATGATAGCTGTTATTGTAGCAAATATATTATTTGACAAATCTATACTAATGGTTACAACGGAACGCATATACGGACCAATGAGCAAAGCGAGATTAGTCCACTAGTTTTTAAATATATGTTGATCTATAGTGGAATGAAATATTTTAATGACCTCGTTACACTAATGAAGTACCTGTAGAATAACATTATGCATATTACAAAAATATTTATTAGTACTCTACATTATGTGTATTAACAATAGATTTTAAACTAGAGACATCCTCGCTTTACCCACCCCCAAAGATAACCTATCTACTCCAGATCTTCCTACCTATCTTTTTTTATGTTACAAAGGGGGCAAACGGGCAGGAGGCTCACCTGATGGGAAGTGATCACCTCCGCCCATAGACTTCTGCCGGCCTTTTAGGAAAGGGAGTGAGGGTGGAGGGAGGGAAGAGCGAAAAGGGAGGGAAGAGGGAAGAGGGAGGGAGGAGGGATGTAGGAGGGCAGTAGTCTTGAATTTTTAAAGCCGTTTCAGTGTGGAAGAGTAACGAACTTATCCACATGCAAACTCATATAAACTTCAAATTTAAATAATAATGATAAAACTTTATAAAGAAGTTACTTCAGGATAAAATAATATATACAAAAAATAATGTATAAGAGGCGGCCTCATCGCTAAAACAACGATATCTTCCGTCCGTCCTTTGTTGCAGGAAATAGCTAATCGTAAGAGAGGTATAGAGAGACAGAGAGAGAGCGTTATCAAAATAAAATACATAAATTTTAGGAATTGCTATGAAAAATACTCCAGTATTATATAAACATGTTCTTATATAAGTGACCAAACGATGAATCAATCCACTTGACCCGTCTGAACTGTATTTCAGTCGATTGTACTTAACTCATACAATTACCTAGTACCAATTTATATCACATAAAGAAAATATATATTTGAAAATGTAATATATCTAGCATAATGTTCATTAAAACGATTTTTTATTCGGTTTGAGTAATAGGGATTCTGTAGTTCAGTTAGTTTTAATTTTAATGTGGTAATATTTAAAAATAAATGACTATTTTGATATAAATTTTTGTATTTTGGGGTTAAAATTTCTTTTTTTCGTATACATAATATAAATAAAATAAGAGTGTCTATTTTTAATTTCAAATTAACAGTTTTTCACTAAATGCATATGAAAGTATTTACGATACTTGCAACAAAACCAAATTTAATTTTTTTTTCTGTCTGTCTGTTTGTTCCAGCTAATTTTTAAAACGGCTGGACTGACTTTGACGGGACTTTCACTTGCAGATAGCTAATGTTATAAGGAGTAACTTACGCTACATTTCAACTGACTTCAAAAAGGAGGAGGTAGAACTTTTATTTATTTTAACTAGCTGAACCCGTGGCTTTGCTAGCGCTAAACCTAGGGACGAACCCGAGCAAAGCGAGGGTGAGTCGCTAGTATTAAATATGCTAATCTATCGTTACTATTAGACCATGAATAACCGTAACGAATTTGAAATAACATGACTGTAGTGATTGATAATGAGCAGGTTAGGTTAGGCTAGGATACCTGCTCATCATTCATAGACAATAAACTTTTTTTTGATTGATTTATAATAATAATTACAATAAAGAAAAAAACACGTTTGTCACGGAATTAAATTACCAAAACGTTTTTATTAGTATTGTCTAAAATTATACCATCCACCTCCTCGTTCCATCATGAATGAAATCCTGACAAGTGCGAGTAGCATAGAGATTTAATTAAATGTTAGTTTTATGTACGAATTTATTACATAAAAAGTGACACAAATTACTATTTTGATTACAGTATTCATTTCATAAATAACTTTGTATTTCATACCATTCCTATGAAGAACAAATTTAATTCTAACAAAGTTAAAGAGGACAGCACTGTAGTCCAATTGATTTATTTTGACTACTCTTTTGAAGACTATAGTATTTTATTGAAACAAATATATTTCTGACATCACTATAGTAAATAACTATTAACTATAAATGAAACTATTTTTTCGGATTTTGTCGCGGATTTATTATGATTTTAGGTTCCCGACGTTTCGAATGCTTTACAGCAATCATGGTCACAGGAGAGACTGTCATTTATAATGTCAAGTATTCGCGTAAACCTAAGAAAGTATTAACTAATAACTAGTTACTCACTCTCGGTCTGCTAGGGTTAGAGCCTAAATATAGTATATCGTTAAACGATTAGTATTGGTTTCTCAGAGATGAGATGATTTCCAGCAGTAATAAGTATTCTATATTTTGACCTAGATAACGAGCTATTATTATGCTAAACTTTATCAAAATTTGTCTAGTTTTTTTTCGTGATGTGGTTATTGACCGACAGACAGAAAAACAAAACGACTCAATTTCTAAAAACTACAAATTCGGCCACTGTATCAATAATAATGACTATTACAATAAGGTTTTTCAAAAATATAAAATCCCTACTAAACTATGCGAAAGATTATTATGGCATGTTTAGAGAATTCTAATGGAGGCTCGATAATATTCGAAAGATTCGTAGTTGGGCGATACTGCTCGCCATACTCTCTAATAAGTAAGAACATATGACACGTGAAGTTCGTCAACCTGCTCTTAGCCGGCGTGGTGGTCTATGGCCTGATCCCCTTGTACTAAAAGTCCGTGCCCAACATTGGGACCCTTAAAAAAGTACTGAAGATAATACATACGGCCTAACAAATAAGGGCTTCTTAGACCATGCTTGAATTAAGCCCTTTATGATCTACTGCCGTTTTAGTTAGCTACTAGACCAGAGGAATTAAATATATTAGAATATTATATGTTGTATATAATTTTATTGTCTCTACGAGATTTACGAATTAAATCTTTCGTTTATTTGTAACTTACCGTTGAGAATTCAGAGCGCTGTCTGTTGTCATTTCGGGGTTTCCTTGACGACTTTCTGAAATAAAACAAAAAGTACTTTAATATTTTATTCGTGACATTGAAATGGATTTTATCACTTCGGAATGACATAAATACATTGTGTATTCTTAAGTATTAATAAGATGTAATTTTAGTTTCTGGCAAAAACGGTTTTTAGCAGTAAAAACATTTATCATAACGAAAAACTACGTTTAGGAGCTAAAAAAGCAATTTAAGAAATTATAGAACGTGTATGAGCTAATTTAAAATAACTATAAATGTATAAAGATCGCTAAGCGGATTATTTCTCTTGAATATTATTTTAATTAAATGTCATCTTCTTGAATCTGTTCTATTTTTTTGTATAATACTATTATACATATAAACCTTCTTCTACATATAAATCATTCTATCTATTAAAAAAACCGCATCAAAATCCCTTTCATAGTTTTAAAGATCTAAGCATACATAGGGATTAGGGACAGACAGACAACGAGGCGACTTTATTTTATATTATATAGTGATTGTCTAGCTAGAATATATTTTAGCACATATAAGTAATAAAGAACAAAAATGAATATAAATCATTTAATTCCAAAGATATTAAAAACAAATTAAATTGCAATGTACAAATAATAACGTTTACTTTTTACCTAAGTAAATTGGAAAACAAGGTAAAAGTATTTTAATATTAACGTGATTGGATATTTCGTATCAAACGTAACGATTTTGATTTACATGATCTAAAAAATATTACCTTGCGATTAAATTTAAACCCAATAAAAATCTCCGAACGAAATTGAATTTTGTCGTTTATTACAATAAATCAAATTTAACGGAACAATCTGAAGTACTTGCTCAAGTATTTTAATTAAAAGCTTACACGCCTGTAACCAAATGTTATTTTCACACAATAACATTTATTAAAGTATTCAGGAACATTGTGAATTTTATGAATTTCGTTTGGTTCTGATGTTCTTTCGCCATATTGGATTAACAATGTCGACATTAAGGCAATTGCGAGACAAGAACATATAGTGTACAAGAAATATCAGATTATTTAATTAATTTTGTCATTTTAAAATTATTGAAGTTAATAAATCGCCAGTTTGTAACTTCCGTCATCACTACATAGTATAAAACAAAGTCGCTTTCTCTGTCCCTATATCCCTATGTATGCTTAAATCTTTAAAACTACGCAACGGATTTTGATGCGGTTTTTTTAATAGATAGAGTGATTCAAGAGGAAGGCACAGCAAAAATATTTGAATGTAGTAAGTAAATATAGTTATATATATATATATAACTAAAATGTTGTAGGATAAAAATTTATATAGTAAGTAGAATTAAAGGTAGCATAAGTAAAAATGTCTCTACATCTTGAACATCTTTTGATGAATAAATTGTAAACTAATATACCGTAATAATAAGTAATATTATTGCGAAATAACAAATTTAGTATATAAAAGTAAAATTTAAGTTGTAAATTAAAAAGGTCTCTATACCCTGGAATAACACATTAGCAAATCAATTGTAAAATAATACTTTGTAATAACAATAAATGTAAAAAACTCAAACCCTTCTGGTTTTAAAAATTAACAAGCAATAAATAAAATTGAAGAAAAGAGCTCTAATCATGTTAGAGGAATTCGGCGAATTTTAAATCAAAAAAAAAAAAGAGGAAGGTTTATATGTATAAATAGCGGATCCCGCGGCTTTGCCTGTGCTAAATCTAGGGAAGAGCTCGAGCGAAGCGAGGGCGAGTCGCTAGTATTGTATAAAAAATGGCGGTACTACAGCAATCGTACGATTACAGTACAGTCACTACAACCAAACGTGTTGTGTGCATAGAAGTATCAGAATATATGAATAGGTAAAATGATAGCATGTTATCCAGGCCAATATATAGGTTACTTTTTATTGCAGGAAAATATCACATCTCTAAGTAAATATAATAATCGTACAAAAGCTTCTAATCTAGTTTTTATACTCGGGCCTTACAAAAGTCCCTTATACTTGTGTATTTTTAATTTAAAACACACAACTTTGACCTTCCGTTTGTGGCTTGCTTTGGTCGGCTGAGTGTAAGCCACTTATTATGATTCCGGCTTTAAAAACGATTGCATATTATATATTATAAACTAAAGCTTAAATTTCGTCTTTGGATAAAATTGATTAGATAAAACTATTTTTTTGAAAGTTATTAATTAAAAAATATAGTTTGATTTAATTGAAAAAAAGACTAGTTAAAACTAAGAAATTGAGTTAAAATATGAACTTTGAAAAGTTGTACAGAACGATATGTTAACTAAATAACTAATAGTGGTGTACTGTATATTATTATAATTTTTATAACATCCTATACAACCAATTACATTCATTTTAATTTATCATAGGGAGTATCATTTTATATTTGCAAAGCAAAAAAATGCCCATTTTTTTGTTCAAGAATGGACTATAGTCCATATATTATACGTACTGCTTTAAATTTGTAAAGAACGAATCTATTGTAATGTACTCATATAATATATGTCAATGTTTAACTCATTTTGTTAAAATTAAGGGACCAATTTTCTCTCTAAAAAGACTGAAAAACCTTTCTAAAAACAATAAAAATTGCAAATATGTATTTATGATGTACTTAATATCTACGAATACAACCCATATTTTAGTTACCATAACATAACCATGTTTCATAGTAAGACAAATTCTGTAAGCGGATATTGTGGGCAGCAAAAGTGGTTGTTTGTTCGTTCGTACGCTGTTGTTTCAGCCAACACGCACCGCTAATTTAGGCCAATAACTTCAAATAGATCAATGAAAATAAATAGGTAATATTTTATTGGAGATACAATCAAAATAACCCATCATGTTGTCAGCACATGCCATATTTCTAATATATAAAACTGGTCTCTAAATAAAATTTTGTCTGCGTGTCTCAATCTATCCGAAACCAAACGGATTTTTTCAAATGATACATTAATATTACTTATCTATACTATCATGATTAAAAACATAAGTATGTAAATTATTTATAAATAAATCTATTATAACCAAAAGGAGTATCAGTTTGAGCTTTCGCGGTTAAGAAATGCAGTAGTACTTAACCTTTTTTCTTAATATCTAATGGAGTGAAATGAATTTAGATTTTTAGTTTTCGCTACGGATTCTACCGAATATACTTTGGAAAGTGTGCGCGAATTTCATAACCTTGTATCTCCTTCACTATTTCACCACAGACTACGAGAAGTCGTGAACGCTGGCATCCTTACGTGGTAGAAATCCAACCAACTCGCACGAAACGTTTTGGTTCAAAGTTTCTGATACGAACTGCTAAGGTGTGGAACAACCTCCCAGCATCCGTGTTTCCTGACACCTATTATTTGGGTAACCTTCAAGACAAGAGTAAATCCATCCTAGACCTTATCAGTGCTACCTAGCGTTGATTGTCGTCAAGCGCAAACCTATCGAATAATAAAAAAAAAATTCAATTTCCTCCTATGGCTTTATCATGATGTCATGTTGATTGCCCCATCATCGCCTGATCTCATTGAGAAAGGCCCGTTCCCAGAAGTAGGACGACACAAAAAGCTGAATTAATTATAATTACTCTTTCTTTTTTCACTAATACCAAAATATTGGCTACCTGACCTAATATCTTCACGATAATAACAAATATTTGCAAAAGCTAAATTTCGGAACAGAAAGTGTCATTGCTATTACGAAAAAAGTTGTAAAGTTTTATCGAATAGACGTCGTCGTTCCACAAGTAAAAAATAACTTGCGGTTTTATAAAACAGCAGATTCAACAGTCCAACTACGACATATACGTACTCGCATCATCTCGCCTTATCGGACAAACAAACTGACCGTCACTCGATTTTTTCGATTCTCAAATTTTTCGAAGTTTTTTATTAATTGTCCTATTTTATTAGTGAACCTTTTATTTCATACTACAATCTACTTTCCACTGATTATTATCATTTGGACGCCTAATTTAATTATATCGCTCGCGTGATAAGCGATGCTTACGTTTAACAATATTTCAACCGCGCCGTAAACAGGCATTTTATATAAATTTATTAACAGATTTTATTATACATAACAGTTACTTTAATTTATTATTTATTAAGCAAGCAAAATTTATAATATTATTTATTTTAACATTATAAATCTACTTTCCGAGTCATCTAAAAAAGAAAAAATACCGATTAAAATTAAAGTTATTTTCGTTCACTTGTCCACAAATTGTCTATCAATTATTTAAGTCGAACCCACACCCACTATGCAATGACTAGGTGCCCTAAATGACAAATATTTATTACGAGCAATTTATACAAGTTACAATATTATACTAAAAATCAAAGACTGTATAATGTTAAATAAAAACGGAAGGAATTATATGTAGTTTTACGATCACTGGCTAATTACACGTTATTTTTGTCTACTAAAATTATCTACTGTAATAAACGACCGACGAGAATTATTATCAAGTCGCTGGTTTAACGCTGTATAAATCTATGAACAGACGCTTTTACGTATTTACCTAATTATAACTTATTTATAATATAATTAGTCAGTATTTTTTTCTATATTTTATAGTTATTTTCCATCATTAAAATGTATCAATAAAAAATAACACGTATTGTAATTCAGAACTGTGTTCATTGTATTCAATTTTTCCTTAATATTAAGCCCTCTGCTCTTTTTTGGGAAATAAATACTTTTAAAACCAATGTTGATTTTTGCTAATGTTGTATTACATAGAGTGAACGTGCTAGTGACATACTCTCGTGTCGTTCGTATCTATCTATCTATCTTCTATCTATCTATATGAATGTCGGTAAGCACATAACTCGCGAATGGCTCGACCAAATCGACTACTTTTTGTATGTTCCTTATGACCCACGGAATGTTTTAATAATAAAAAATAAATAAAAAAACAATAAAAAGACTTGAAAGTTTGTTTATAGGGAGGGAGGAAGAAGGGATGGAGAGTGGGCCTCCCGGACTCTCACTTACCGGACGAAACGTGACAGCATAGCTGCCACTTCACGCCGGTCTTCTGTGAGAGAGAGGTCCTACTATACGGGGCGTGCCGGCCCATTCGGCTGCTACCCGAAGGTAACAAGCATGGCACTATTGTAGTTATTACATTACATGTTATTAGCACATATTTTTGGCTGGAACCAGCGATCACTTCGTTTGAGCTCAACATACATACATAGGCCCTTTTTAAATGACGGGGATCGAATAAGTAAAAAAATAATATTAGTCCCGCTGAGTTTCTTTCGCCAATTCCTCTCAGGTCAGAGGTTTCTTCTTTCTAAACTGGTAGCAGACTTCAGACTTCTTTTGTAGACGTTCAGTAAGATATTATAACATTTTTTATGATGACTAAAATATTTTGATCTGATATACATTTATTATACGTTATATCACATATAAGTTCAAATCAAAGAGTAACCACATACATAGAAAAGTTCGCCCGCATACTAACAGGCAGCATCGCCATATTGACCTACTTTAGTCCGCGGAACGACATAATACTTCCATTTTCCCATTTGTGTCCTTTAGTATTTGTTTTAGAAAGACTTCTAGAGCGCTCTCTACTGTTTCTGGTAGAAATGTTAGTTGTAAATGCTTGTAAAATATTTTTATTGGGAATGTTATGACAAATGTAAATAGTTACATAATAATAATATATAAATAGTTATATAGTAAACACTTTCTATACTATTTATAAATTTAAACTTTATTTCACCCCGTTAATCTCCAGAAATAACTTTATAACATGATTTACGCATTTCATAGCCTATTTATGAATGAACCTTCTATAACTCTTTGGCTATTAAACGTTACATATTAATCTGAGCAGTAGACCAGGGGTCTCGCGCTCGCTTGGATTACCAAGTGATGCGGGTTCACATCCGGGTCTCGTACCTCTGATATTTGCTTGTTCAAATCAATAAGTAATAATTATAATTATATTTGCTAAAAATAAGATAATGATATTGCCATATATATAATATAATTTTAAAATTTAAAATGTACCGAATATGTAATTTTATAAGGTACTTTGGTGCCATTTTGGATTTTTGTAAATTTTGTGGGTAGGCACTGTCTGTAACGCGTATATAAACGCCTGAGAGAAACCAAAAATCTAAATAAATCCATGACAAAATCCGAAAAGATAATTTCATTTATAACTGTAAAACTGTTTTTATTTACAATCCCCATGTTCTTTGATGTCGGTGTGGTACGCCACGAACAAAATTCCTTTTTGGCAAACGTAAGTATTTATTCATAGCAATCAAAATCTCTTCGTCATATAAGCTTTCCAGATAATATATAAAACTTTCAGGTAATATAGTTTTCTAAGACTCATCATCATCAGTTCTTTTTTTAACGTCCCACTGCTGGGTACGGGCCTTCCTTAGTACGAGGGGGATCGTGCCATAGTCCTCCGCGCTGGCGCTAGTCCGTGTTGGTGAACTTCACGTGTCTTCCGAAAACTTGCTAGGTTTTCTCAAACATGCAGGTTTCCTAAAGATGTTTTCCTTCACCGTAAGACGTGGTAATGATGATAGAAATGATTCGCATATGAAATGTGCCTTTTCTATGAAAGGACTTAGTAAAGCCCTGAATGCTTTTAAGTGATATTATTAGCTTTAAAAGTAGTTTACTAATACTATGCTTTCTCAAGGTTTGCAATGAACTTTATTTTCTTACAAAAAATATACTCATATACCTACTACATGTTCTAAAACAAAATGTTTACAATGGCCTTTTATTTCTTACTTTTATGTTTTGTTCGATACAAATAGTCGTTTCGAATGTAATTCAAATCTACGTCCTTGCGCAAAGTAATGTCCTCCTAACCGATGTTTTGTTATAGCGGACAATCTTATTCCGAGCTAACTGTACAAATTTATTTACGGCATAGGTATTTATATATAAAAACATCGTTAGTGAGAGATAAGACGTCGAATGTCTTCTCCAAGGCATGATGGCAACTTGCTACAATCTTCAAAACTCTGGACTACTAGAGTATTTCGTGAGATGAAACTAACTTAACTCAAGGGATAGATTTGATAGTTACTGACCTAACGTTGACTTGAGCTTGGACTCGAACCCTGGACCTTATAGATTGTAGCTACCAAAGCAACAACCAATAAGACAGTTCAGTGTCGTATAAAGTTCCAAATAGAGAAAAGAAATTGGTCAATTTATTAAAGATTACAAATAAGAAACCCACAAACAAAAGCTTGTATTTCACTATTATTATAAAAGTTCATAAAGTTCTATAATCCATATAAAAGCGAGGGGAAGTCGTAAAATTTATTTCTCAGAAAAAATACAGTTTTAGCAGAACTAAAATAGTATAATTTTGTATAGTCAAATATATCAGGTTAATGGGTTAAGGAGATTTAACATATATTCTAAGGTGATTCATTTTTTAATAAGTTCATTCAATAATAAATAAATATGTTGGGACATTATTACACACAGCGCCATCTAGTTCCGTGGTAAGTTACGAAGAAAGCTTGTGTTACGGATACTAGATAGTTGATATACTACATAATATATAAGTTTCAATACATATATATTATAAATATAAACACCCCCCAGTGAACACAATTATGTCAGACTGATGTCTGAATGACGTCATGCTACGTCATGATTTACGTAAGATGTAACTCATACATGAGTCTTATCCCAGTGAACACAATTATGTCAGACTGATGTTTGAATGACGTCATGCTACGTCATGATTTACGTAAGATGTGACTCATATATGAGTCATATATGACTCACAATTTCCCACTTCCTGACGTAAGAGTCTTACGTAAGATAGATGACGTAAATATGACGTCCACCTCCTGACGTCCTATTGACATCATTATGACTGATGTGACGTAAATTTGATATATATATAATAGGACGGCGCGTAAGCAGTCCCCACTACCAAAAATTACGCGTCCGAGTTATCCGCATTAGGGATAATCACAGAGGTCAACCCAGCCGCAGTGCAATGGGAGGGTCTCGCTCTGGGGGAACTGCCTTCTTGATCACAATGTCCCCTACGCCAGGTAAGTATGCTCAATTTGGCACTACCTGCCATAGTCACTGTTTGCGAGAACATCTTGCCATCGCGATTCAGAAATCGCTTACAATTGAGCAGTGCCATCTAGTGGAAGATATGACGCACTACTTACCTATGACAATTTAAGTACTCCATATAAGCCTATGCATTAATAATTTGCATACAAAACCTTCATTTATCCAGCACATGTATGATCTATATGCAAAAAAATTTTGTTTTCATACATGATCACGATTTATAACTCTAATATAATATCAACTGTACGTAAACAAATGACTTATAACTGATGTAACGATATGATGTTCTTGTTACATCAGTTTTACGTAAAAGTGGGTACTTATGCCTTGAATACGAATATGATGGAATTATTATATCATTTTTACGTCAGGAACCTGACCTGTACCTTATGTAATCATATGACTTACTAATTACATAAATAATACATAAAATAATGACTCCAGTATGACGTCATAGCATGATGAAAATATGATATAATATGTACGTAACAGTTAAGTCATACAAATAACATCATATCAAATTCAATTTTGATGTCAATATGAGGTCATAGTGATGTAATACAACATGACCTCAAATGAAAGTCATCAAACATAGTCACTATTATGTCATACTTACGTGAATTTTTTTGACCTCTGTGTGACATATATATGACGTCATTTTAGAGTCATGTGTTCACTGGGATATGACTCACAATTTCCCACTTCCTGACGTAAGATTCTTACGTAAGATAGATGACGTAAATATGACGTCCACCTCCTGACGTCCTATTGACATCATTATGACTGATGTGACGTAAATTTGATATATAAATAATAGGACGGCGCGTACGCAGTCCCCACTACCAAAAATTACGCGTCCGAGTTATCCGCATTAGGGATAATCGCAGAGGTCAACCCAGCCGCAGTGCAATGGGAGGGTCTCGCTCTGGGAGAACCGCCTTCTTGATCACGGTGTCCCCTACGCCAGGTAAGTATGCTCAATTTGGCACGACCTGCCATAGTCACTGTTTGCGAGAACATCTAGCCATCGCGATTCAGAAATGGCTTACAATTGAGCAGCGCCATCTAGTGGAAGATATGTCGAACTACTTATCTATGACCATTTAAGTACTCCATATAAGCCTATGCATTAATAATTTGCATACAAAACCTTCATTTATCTAGCACATGTATAATCCATACGCAAAAAAAAATTTGTTTTCATATATGATCACGATTTTTAACTCCAATATAATATCAACTGTACGTAAACAAATGACTTATAACTGATGTAACGATATGATGTTCTTGTTACATCAGTTTTTCGTAAAAGTGGGGACTTATGTCTTGCATACAAATATGATGGAATTATTATATCATTTTTACGTCAGGAACCTGACCTGTACCTTATGTAATCATATGACTTACTAATTACATAAATAATACATAAAATAATGACTCCAGTATGACGTCATAGCATGATGAAAATATGATATAATATGTACGTAACAGTTAAGTCATACAAATAACATCATATCAAAGTCAATTTTGATGTCAATATGAGGTCATAGTGATGTGATACAACATGACCTCAAATGAAAGTCATCAAACATAGTCACTATTATGTCATACTTACGTGAAATTTTTTTGACCTCTGTGTGACCTATATATGACGTCATTTTTAAGTCATGTGTTCACTGGGCCATGACTGAAGTACAAATATCCGAGTTTAACAAATGAATGCCCCCAGCGGTACTCGAACCCGCGACCGCTGGTGCAAGAATGTAGGGTCACTACAAACTACTCCAAACGTGTCGCCAAACGTGTTCCTGTAGGTACATTTATAAATCCCTGACCTAAAAATTTGGTTATATGTGAGGACACTATTATTTTTTATTGACAGTCCTGCAAGTCACTTTACTTGTGGTAAATTCCCATATGTAAAAAATACTATTTAATTAGTACCAACCGTATAAAAATGGTTAAAACCTTAACATTTTAAGGAGGAAATTATTAATCATAGGGTTGAAACATTATAAATAATTCCTGTAAATGCATTTCTGATCATTCAAGCAAATATTTATGTAGTTCGCAGCGGGACGTGCTTTGTACCTATCCAGTTCATAACTGAACGGTAGAGACTTGCACGACACATGTGTCACTGCACTCAGGCCACACGCTGTGTACATCTCAAACAAAAGTATCGACAGTAGAGACAGATCCTATTAGGGAAAGATTATTGATGCTTTAGCTATGGAAATTGCTGATAATAATCGATAAGTCATTTAAAACAAATCTTAGTTAGGACTTTACCCTGAACGCTAAAGATATTAGTCTTAAAAAATGCAAATAATTTGAAGCAACGAGTGAGTAAAACTTTAAATGATCTATAATGTCGTATCCACCTCGAATTTTTACATTTAAATATAAGTTTTTTGATACAATATGAAAAAACTTTCTCGGTGAAAAGGAGGTATTCTTTTTTAGTGGGTACTCTATTGTACTTCAAGGATGGACACAATTATAATGTATGAAAATCCGAAAATCATTTGTTAGATTTTTAACCGATTTCAAAAAGGAGGAGGTTATTATAAATTATCTCGTTCAACTAAGAGCAGTATCTGCCAAAATTTTTGTCCATCGTTAGAAATTAATGCACCTGTCTGTATGCAAAGCTCATACGTCGTAAGCCCATATACAATCTGGTATACATCTTATTGATCCTCAGTCAAGCAATATATTTATATAAGTCTTTAAACTTTAATTTTACATATAATGTTATAATACATAATATAGAACAAAAATCTAAATTTTAGTTACCCAAAGTTTATATTATAAAAAAATTCATTAGTTACAGATTTCCTCACATATTTATTTTGATTATTATTAATGATTGACGTTTCGACTGCTTTACAGCAATAAAGGTCTGGGAACAGAGTAAAGTTTTAGACGTCTCATAGTCATATATAATTGTAACAGACAGCGTTTACCAACAAAATTTCAAAAACACGTAAATTGCGACTTTGCAGGTTGATGTTAAACTTTTTAATTATGTTAAATATGTCCTTGAACATGGCGCTTGTACTGTAGGAATATATTAGAAACTTTTGAAAGTAAAAGCTAAGCTCTTATAATAATACATCTACATATTTACTCGTATAGCTGTAATTATTACTAACTGATTAAAATACCTACTTAAAAATACTTTTTTAATTATAAGGGCAAGTATAATAAGCTCTATCACTATCCCACAACCTGAGTATTTTGTGGTTATAATAATAATAATGTTCTCCGACCGATTTCTGTCACGGTGGCCAATTTCATTAAGACTGGCCAACTGCTCAGGAGATATTATAGTGCACATGTGTACGCGCAGACACAAGTGCACTCTCTATTTCTGTCACACTCATACTCTGGTGGGATGACTGTTCGACACGACCAGTGCGAGTTGAGGCGCAGGACCGACGGCTTTACGTGCTCTCCGAGGCACGAGGGTGACAAGCCGCGAACTTCCCAACTCCAGGCGGTTACTGAGTCTTACTAAACAGAAAGGCTCAATAACTAACTTGGCTCGACCCGGGACTCGAACCCAGGACCTTTCGATGTACGACCGCACTTGCTAGCTACTACACCACCGAGGCAGTTTAACTTTGCTGAAACCGACTAATCTCTCAAACTGATCTGGGCCGATTTTTACAGAACTTTCACTGGCAATTGGTAACTTAGACTATTTTATTGGATAAATATAATTCTGTTTAAACTTAAAACATACCTAGTTAAACAAATAATTTTACGATAAGTTACAATGTTATTCCAAGATATTATTAAGTTTTCTAATATTCACGTTTTCAAAGAAAATGGACACTCGACGGATGTTAAGCTTTTTGCGAGGAAAGAAGTTAGTATTAATTACTTTTGGTAGGTTATAATTTGAAACTCATTAAAGTTCTAATAAAACACTTTCTTATATTTACTTACTCTACAATTATTTAAATAAATAAAAACCTCAGCACTAAATACTTTTTATCATGAAAAACATATTTATTAGAACAACTTTCTTGGTTAATTTTATCTTACTATTTATTCAAAGAAAATGTAAACAGTAAAACCTTTATATAATGTAAATTCGTTTTTCTCCAAATCGGCGTGATAATTAGACTCAACTTTTGAGTGACAGATGACGTATGAAAGTTATATATAATCTGTATAAGTCTCAACAGCTAAAAGTGTCAAATATTAAATTATATGCGTCACATACGTCATAACAAGTGAATCAGTTGGTTTTAGCAAAATGCGAAAATTCCATTTCCGCTCTTTTGTTATTTATGACATCATTAGCATACAAAATTGAATGAAAAGTGACTTGGCAAAAATTTCATTTCCATTATTTACCGTATCGTAAAAATCTTTTTAGGGATATTTGGATATTAATAACATAAATAAGATAAAATTGCTATCTCTTTTTTTTCTATTTTTTTTAAAGACATAACACCTCGTCTTATCACCTCTACTGGTGACAGGAGAGCTGGCTCATTTTTCACCCAAAGAATCGGCATTGCCATTCAGCGGGGGAATGCGGCCAGCATTCTTGCCACTATTCCGCGCGGACACGACTTGTACAGTAATAATTAAGTGTATATTTGCTCTGTACAAATAGTTAATTTCCTTTATTGTAAATAAATTACTCCTATCTCTTCCTTTTTTTAATTCTTGTATAAGAATGTACTCCGCCATTTTCAACGTCTCAATGCCAAGCATAGGAACCTCTTCAACATAAAGATCAACCTAGGGCCAAGCGTGGGTTGGGAGAGTTCACGTCTTTCGAAAATTTGTTTAGGTTATCTCAGTTACCTAGGTTCCTCTTCGCGATGTTTTCTTTCACCGTCAGACTAGTGATAATCGTTTTATTCGTAACTTGGTTATAAGCGCTTTCTATTGAGGATAACTCATTTGAAATAGATACGCATGTAAATATAATATGCATATTTTAAATTAACCTTACAATTTCCAACATCATGTAAATTTTAAATGGTAAAGCGATAGAACCAAGGCACAACGACTTTTTTATTAAATTACATTTTCCGTGAGAATGTAACATTTTTATAATAGAAGGTACCATGAATGTTGACCAGAATAAGAACTTATCATTGCACAAAACTTAGTTAAAATCGGCTGAGCACTTGCTTGAAATACACAAATACAATTATAGACAAACCAACAAAAAAATTTAAATTTGGGTATATATTCTGCAAAAAATACATTAAATTTCATTGATTTAAACAAGCTAATTTCCTTTAATGGTAATTAACCTGATTGCTTCAACTCTTTGTGTAAAATGTTTATAACGTGAAGAAACAAAAAAGATTATTTAATTTTCTAATTAAATTCTTTATAACAGCACGAGCGACTCCCCCTGCGTTAGTATACATTTCTCAGAGATGAAATATTTTCCGATATGTAAAAAGTATCTACGTATAGTGTACACGTAGGTATATAGTAACCCAGCTATACAGCAATTGTTGTACTAAAATACAAAAAAAAAAATTATAAAGAAACCATATGTAGTGTATGCATATATTTTTCGATATCATTTTAGATTTAAAAAAGCATTAAAATCGCATCAAAATACATGTCATAATTTGACTGATAAAATGGAAACTAACTCCTATCTCACTGAAACTGAAAAGTTGCAACGTTGTAATATAAATATGATATAGATTCGAACTCGCTATCGATGATGATGATATCTAATTCAATAACATTTACTAAAAAAATGTACAGTTTTGATTCACTTACAATTTTGTTACATACATAGATAACTAAATTAGTGAATATCTCTCTCATCCTGAAACAAATACCTCCTTTGTAAAGTAATTATCATCCCTTGTCATCGCAAGTCAACTCAGAAGGGACCCTTTAGAACCCTAACATTCAAGTTTTATGAGTTTCTTTGACAATTTTAAATTACAAATGTTATAGAAGAACTTCTGTAACCGTTTTATAATTGAATTCTTGTTAAATTGAATTACAAAGTACAATGAACATATTATGTGGAGTAGAAATATGTAGTTAATCACGGCATTCTCTTTAAATTTCTTAGTAGAGAAATTTTGTGAATGTAAGTAGGTATACATAATCTTTTATATTGAGTTACTAGGGGTCCCCCCTTTAGTATAAGTTTTTTACAAACTTTGATTTTTTTATTATTAAAACATTCCGTATACCTTAAGCAACATATCAAAAATAAAATTGCCGAATTTGTCGAGCCATTTGCGAGTTTTGCACTTAGCAACATTCATTTTAATGTATACAGACAAGACAATTATTATCTATACATATAATAACATTCCAACTTAGTCGAATATGTACATTAAATATTATTTTGGACATTATTTTTGAAATTGTCATTATTTTCGATATATAATTCGCGTCATGTAAAAAGAACGCTGGCTGTCAAGTTGCGCAGAGGCGATTTATCGGTCAATTTGGTGGTAAGACGCGGGGCGCGGGACGGCGAGGCACGCGCTGCATGCTTTTCGGCTCGCTATTGGTTTGTCAGTTTAAAATACCATCGCGCACACAAAAGTTATTAATAACGAAATGATTTTATATAAAAAAATAGTGAAAAAATATTTTTGACGTATATTGTTTTATAAAGAGAGATTCTGATAATAATGCAGTTATTAATTAAAAAATATATATTAAACGAAATAATTTAATTTTTTGTAAGTAGATTAAACATTCTACACTGAATCAAACATATTTTATTAATTAATAGAATTCTATTTAATGACATTCTATCTAATATATTTTTCTATGTACGTACCAATAATCAATATACATCGTGAGCGACAGGCTAGTTCAAAAATAAAAGAATAGGCTTCGGAATTTCGTATGCGAATGTACCGATGCGCAAATACACCCCCCACCACTTTCTTCCAACGTTCTTTTTACATGACGCGAACTTTTTACAATTATTATTTGTCTCTTTGTGTGTGACCGCATCACGAAAAAAGTGCTGGTCAGATTTTGATGGTATTTGGTATGATGATAGCTGATTCTTTGGGTCCACCTATAGGATATTTTTGATTTGGGGAAAAAAAGTAATATCTGAGAAATCTATACCAACGTTACGCCTTACGTTAATTAAGCCTAGAAAATATATATCTGAAAAAATGCTTATTTTATATTATACTAGCGACTCGCCCTCGCTTCGCTCGGGCTCTTCCCTAGATTTAGCACAGGCAAAGCCGCGGAATCCGCTAGTTATGCATATAAACCTTCCCCTTGAATCACTCTATCTATTAAAAAAACCGCATCAAAATCCGTTGCGTAGTTTTAAAGATTTAAGCGCACATAGGGATATAGGGATATAGGGACAGAAAAGGCGACTTTGTTTTATACTATGTAGTGATATAATTATGTAATTTAGTGAAATAAACAAGAAAATCGTAAAAAATGGAATCGGATTTAAAACCTGAAACCATCCCTAAACCTTTCTCTACTAAATTCATTTATATTAAAAATGATAATCGCACGCGTGTTATGACGTAAACGCATCGAGTGGGCACTTTCCTATCCGTAAAGTCTGATCTCAATTAAGCACGGCCCTATTAACGTGACACCGTATAATTAAACCGTTCTACCCTTAGTAACGTAAATGGATATAGGAGCTGAAGTTAAGTGAAAATTGGTGTCATGCTCAAAACAAAATCTAAGGGGCTTAGTGTACGTATACTGTTTATACAAAAATGTCTGTATGCAAGATTAAACATAAGATTTTTGTCTGTTAGTTTATTTGAATAAACCAGTAAATATATTTAAAAATTAATTGTTAGGCTATCTACATCTTACAACGATCTTTAATAGCAGTTCCTTTGTCTATGCCTCTCATCACTATTAAAAATTAAAATTAGGGATTAGTGGTAGAAGGATGAAAATTTTGGGTTACAAGTAATTTTGATGTCAAATCATAAAAAAAATAAAATTTGTCGAAATTAAAATTAACAATTCTGGAGAGGCCACTTTTATCACTTGGTTGAATATATAATATTCTAACCTAATCTCAGATCTACCAAATATAAACAAAAAATATTTTGAAAATCGGTCAAGCCGTTTCGGAGGAGTTCGATAACAAACACCGACATGAGATTTTTTATATATATAAGATGTATAGTTTATATGAAAATATACGGGGAGAAACAGGGTCTAAGCACTAGAACATACCGATAATAATGTGATTAACACTGTAATACAAGAAAATGATATGACATTTGTTAGGAAAATTGTTCCAGTACACTTCTGAAAACACAAGGCACTGACACATAGTAATAGGATGGAGTACACTGAACTCCACAACCCATATTTCGGTCGCATCTTTAATAAGTAAGCGCTGCTATGTAAAAGCTTTTAGTAGAATTAAAATTTTGATTAAGTTTTTAAGAAACTTTGTTAAATTTTATTTATTTAATGCATAATTAATATGGACTTGTTTATTTTTTATTTTATTGGGAGTTGTATTGACTAACTCATGGACTAACTGAAAGCACTGATTTATTACGTCGGAAAGTTTATTTTATTATAATATAATTAGTGTGTCATGACTGTTGAAGCTTTTGCTGGAAATATTAATAATAAACGAATACATATTACCTAATGAGTAATAACTTGTTATTGCAAGATCATCCTATCGCAGCGTTAACACTACATAAATAAATAAAATACAAATATGTATATTGGGACATTATTACAACAGCGCCATCTAGTTCCGTGGTAAGCTACGAGGCTTGTGTTATGGATACCAGATAGTTGATATCATATATAAATTTTAAATACATAAATATTATAAATATAAACACCCATGACTAGAGTACAAACATTAGTCCTCAACAATTACTGACTATAAAGTAATAAAAACCTAAAACGAATGTTTAGGAGTAGTTAAAGCAAATCAATTGTATTCAATACTAGTGACTCACCCTCGCTTCGCTCGGGTTCGCTTCTAGGTACCGCCGTTATAAGGTTTTTACAAATTTAGTTTATTTATATTTTAAATTTTTATTTTATTAAAACATTCCGTGTACCTAAAGGAAAAATACAAAAAAATTAAAAATTGCCTTAATGGTCATGCCATTCTCGAGTTTTACGCTTAGCAACATTCATTTTTATTTGTATAGATTATATATTATATTTAAATCGATCGATTACTTATTATATGAAAATCAATGTCCATTATCAAGAGGATTAGATAAGATATCTTATTGCAAACATTGAAGAATATAATGTGAGTTGTATATTTGTGACAATCTTTTAATATCTAATCAAGCTTTTAAATACGTATCAAAATCTATACATCTAAACATCTATATCATCTAAGTGTCTGTTTTTAATTTCAAATTAAAGTAAATAATAAATATAAGGTACTAAAATCAAAAAAATAATAATAGCTAGGCTAATTTCTTAAACGGCTGGACCGATTTTGACAGGATTAACACTCGCAGATAGGTAATATTATAAGGAATAACTTAGTCTACATTTTTCAGAAATTTTATTTATTTTAACAAGCGAAACCCGCAGCTTTACTCGCGATAAATCTGGAGATGAAACCGAGCGAAGCGAGGGTGACCCACTAGTTGTAAGTAAATTGTTAAGTTTAAATACTATTATAAAATATATCATGACCTAGAGCAGTGTTCTTCTAAATATCACTTTATACTGTTTCTTATTAGGGCCTGCTCTTACTTTTTCTGGGTCGTGAATAGGGTCTAAGGTATAAATTTTCATTTCATAAGTGAAAAATTATATTAAAAATTCATGACAAGAATTTCTTTACAAATTACATAATTCAAGCTTTCTTTTTGAAGTATAACTTCTTTATGCGTTTGAGAGTTAAGTCAATACATTAGTAAAATGAGTGTCGGAAGTGAAAGTCATATTTATTATTATTTAAAAATATGTATTATAGCTGACCTGGCACCCGAGGTAGAGAGTGACATAAAATTCTCAATGATCTTTTTTCATCTATACTAATATTATAAAGGTGAAGAGTTTTTTGTTTATTAGTTTGGATGAACGTTCTAATCTCAGGAACTACTGGTTCGATTTGAAAAATTCTTTTTGTGTTCGATGTTTTTAAGCAGGTCACCTCACTATGAAGACTATAGAAGGCTATAAGTTATATTATATCACGATAAAATGGGAAAGGTGGGCGTAATAGTTCTGCGAGGTATCATACCGCGCGACTCAGAAAGAATTTGGTTTCCGGTCTTTAGAACGCATGCAAAACCACGGAAAATTCTAGAACCATATAATATGCAAAAAAAAATCAATTAAAAATATACATTTGTTATTATATATTTATAATAATTTTGGCAAAGGTGTTTTACATAGAAAATACACTAATTGAAATAATACTTATAATACCGATGGAAAGTCTGCAGTTTGCGGAGGCTCTTATAGTGCACGCTACTCCCACGTGCGTCTATAAAATGTCATGTTTCATATTTATCAATTAAGTGGTAAAGCAAACGTGGGCGAAATCACACATAGATACTAATCACTACATAGTATAAAACAAAGTCGCTTCCCGCTGTCTATCTGTCCCTATGTATGCTTAGATCTTTAAAACTACGCAATTAATTTTGATGCGGTTTTTTTATTACATAGTGTGATTCACGAGGAATGTTTATATGTATAAGTAGCGGAATCCGCGGCTTTCCTCCCGCTTAATCTAGGGACAAGACTGAGCAAAGCAAGGGCGAATCGCTAGTATCTGATATTTCACATGTATGACAAAGTATCTAAGTGGTATAATGCCTTGCTAATATAAAAATAAGTTTTATTGTTTATTTCAACGTTGCAATAAAGTATTTTTAAAGCAGCAGTACAAACTTTTGGCAAACTTGGCCTTTGGAAAAACATAACACTTTATTTATACTAGTGAAAAAAAAGGTGGCTTATCGGCTTGTTTTCGCTCAAAGAAACGGCTAATTACCATTCAGCGGTAGAATGCAGCTAGCATTCTTGCCAATTGCGTCGACTGATTTGTACAATTTACATTGTTAATTATTTAACTCTGTTTTTATATATCTATCGTCCCTAGTCACGTTTTAATTTTAAGTCAAATCAAATCAAAATATTATTTATTCAAATAGACTTTTACAAGCTTTTTTGAATCGCCATTTTTACATTATCAAAATTAGTAAGCTACCACTGGCTCGGAAAGCTGTTCTGCTGAAAAGAACCGGCGAGAAACTCTACAGTTGCTCTTTTCAAAAAAATTTTTGGTAAGAATATTGTATTACAATATTTATCTATTTACCTTACGTGGGATCCAACCAGACAATTGAGAGGGAACCTAATGTTTTTCTTTTGAGGTATTAACAATCTTCGTATCCTAAGTTTCATGTAAAACATTTTTTAATTATTCGACGATTTGCAATTTTTATCCGACTGCGCCAGAAGGAGGGTTATGTTTTTCGAGAGTATGTAGGTATGTATGTATGTATAATCGTTTGGTATGTATGTATAATCGTTTGGTATGCTCTGCAGCCTGAACGGCTCGATGGATTTTGGCTTCAAAAGTGTCGCTAGATTCGTACTAATTGTGAAAGTGACACTAGGTATAAATTTTGAATCAGAACACAACATATTTTACGGTTTTTTCATTTCCACATTACCAAGAACCGTCTTATATTAATTAATTTAATTATATTATAGAACCATCGAGATGATCTGATACTGGTGCCGAGATGGGGACTGGAAGTACCTGATCACATATGGACGTCGAAATATCAACTAGTATGTTTTGCTATTAAAAGTTTCCCAATAATTACTCGTATAAATTATAATAAAAAGAATCTTAAGATGGAGTCGGATAATAAAACCTTGTTTTTAAAACTAATAATCTACTACTACTAGATACATACTTGTAGGATTCCATTTATACATAGCTTTAGACCTTGTAGAAGAGGATTTATCTATTCATTTTCCAGTTCTTTGAACTTTCACCTAAACCTTAATTAAGTGGGCATTGGAAACAGTGTAATTAATTTTGTCTTTTAATGAAGACCATTACAGCTCTGTCATTAAGAAACCTAATAGTAGAGGAGACCGTGGTAGATCGACCTTCACCGATCTGATAACCAGATGAGACATATTTTTTATCGAATATAATTTATAAACAAATATGCCTACAATAAACTTGCCTATCTGAAAGTGCACATGGCTATTTTTAGCTAGGCAACAGTGCTTTAAGTATGATTTTTTGAAGGCAAGTCTATATGACTGATTTTGTAATAAAATGATCTAAAATTTGATATAACATTCGATAAGATAGCAGAACGATGGAGTCACCTATATTGACTTACCTGTTCACATCGGCTTGCCAGGTAGCTATACACAAAAATGAGTAGGCAAGCCTACTGAGGCATATTCTGTGTGTTAAAAATAACAGTGAAATAAAATTCATTTGGTTATCAAAAGAATGAAAGTGATGAAAAAAAAATCGATAAAAGTTAATTTAATTAAAAATAGCCATTAGCACTTTCAGATAGGCAAGTCATTATAGGCATATTTGTTTATAAATTATATTTGATAAAAAATATGTCTCATCTGGTTATCAGATCGGTGAAGGTCGATCTCCCACCGGCTCTTAGATCATAACGATATGAGGCAAGTATATTAATATATATAAATTAAATTACAACATTATTTATGTGGTTGAAATTCGATCATCAGCATAATTAAAAGTATTAATTATAATCAATTTTTATATAAAAAGGTATATATTACCATCAGCAAACTTTTTTTAAAGCACCACATTATTAATATAAATATGTTGGGATACTATTACACACAGCGCCATCTAGTTACGTGGTAAGCTACGAAAGAAGCTTGTGTTACGGAGACCACCGGACACGGACTGGAGTACAAATATCCGTGTTTAACAAATGAATGCCCCCAGCGGGACTCGAACCCGCGATCGCTGGCGCAAGAAAAAAGGGTCACTACAAACTGCGCCAAAAGTGTCGTCAAATTATTAAAAGCAAAATATACACAGAATAAAACATTTCTGTTGTATACAGTTTCCTAGAAGCACAAAATTAAAACCATATATGTAAATATGTATACCTGATACGCTCATTCAATATTAGATGTACTCGTACTTAATAAAGATTTGTTTTTGATTTAGTATTTCGTAGAAGCTTTGGTATCAATATTAAAACACTGCTCTGGTATATTAAATCTTTTCCAATTAAAATGTGGACTAAGCTTTAATAAGGTCGCGCGTGCGGAGGCGGAGTGAGTTAGGTAGGTACATCACCCGTAGGCGGGATATTTGCGAGAAATGGGATTTAGACGAATAACAAAACGAGAAATACAATATCCTTACAGTAATTCAACAATCTTTGCGCTTATTTAGTTACAATTTTGTAAATACTGTGTATAGTGATGTAAATGGTTATCTCTACCTTGCGGTTTGCGGGCATTTACATACATCATTGGCATCAATGGTCAGAGTTCCTTTTATGTAAACTGGCTGAACCGGCAAACTTTGATCTGTCATATAAAACGGGGGTGGGGGTAGGAGTGTGAAAAATACTTTATTATCTACTAGAAATATTTTTTTAAATACCTAATAAAAAAACCTATGTATACAATAAAGTCATTAAAATCGCTCGATTTTGGAAGAGTGCGACCACAAACACCGTGATACGAGATATTTATATATAAAAAGATATATAATTCTTATCAAAATAATAATGTTATTTCAATATATTTCTTCTCACAAATTATAACCTAACCTAATCATTAGTATGATAGATTTATAAATATAATGCATCAAAAGATCTATCTATACACTCTAATGTTAAAATTTCTAACAAAAACCATATAGTCCATTACAGAGTAGCTGCTATAAATAATAGCGAAAAAGGAAATAAAAAAGTGCCTGTGTGCACAGTGTAACATAGATAATAGGTAGTCTTATTGTAAAGTAGAAAAATATTCGGCTCATTGGTTGTTCATCCTTCTTCATGCAGCAATGGAATAAGGGTCAAGGTGCTTTTTGACACGTTTTATAACTGACGGTAAATATTAAAATTCTTCAATATTATACATACTCGTATTATAAATTATTATAACGATTGTTGGTGTTTCGTATCAATGTATACATGATACTGTATAGAAACGTTGCATACAATTATTGCTTAATGTCTCTTTTTTTGAGAGAGAGAGAGAGAGAGAGAGAGAGAGAGAGAGAGAGAGAGAGAGAGAGAGAGAGAGACAGAGACAAAGCGAGTGTAATAGCGACTCAAGTAGTGTAAGTTTCTATTTTGTACCAATAAATTCAAGTAAATAATAGTATACTAATAATAATCAATATGTAATATTTGTAATTAAGCTGAAAGGCTTATATTTTATACATGACATTTTATAAATATAAAACATACGAAAGACGAGAGGTTCGTAGAGTTATATATATATATATATATATATATATATATATATATATATATATATATATATATATATATATATATAAATCAATGCCACTTTTCGTTGTAATTTTATAACCCAAGAACGGGCTCACCTATCCAAACCAAACGTTTAGGCTTTGTTCGGACTATTTAGTAGATGGTTTGTGTGAAGTTTGCACAAAATCGGTCGAGCGGTTCTTTATTTATCACATTTTTTGTAACAAATGAATTCATTAAATGGCGGATCATTTTGTTTATGTGGATTTTGCTGTCAAATTGAAGCTTTTTACAGTATTGTTTCAGTTTCACTACAAGCATGTTGTTATATGTATAAATAAGTAAAACATTCAAAGCTTGTAAAGATTTCATACCAAAGGGGGTACAAAAGGGGGTAAAATATAATTTATTTATTCGTATAGCCGTAATATTAAAATATAATTTATTCATTTGGAAAGCCGAAATAATGAAAAGGAATATTTCTGTTGTTACTATTGCTTTTTGTCATTTATATGGCTCAAGCTTCTTCATTATGCTACTTACAATGATAATTTGAAGAATATTACGGCTTCAATTTTTTATCTAAGGTCAAAGGTTACATTTTCATTTAAGTATAACTGAAACGTTGAGAGCTATTGGAAAAATGAATGAGTGAAAGTTTATAGATCGTATCAATACTTTTTTCCTTACGAAGCACTGTCCTCGAATTATCGCGATTTCAGACGGTAAGAAAATCGTATTTTCAATTATTTGCATAAATTTTTGTACCTGCTCTAAGGTAGTATATTCTTCTACTTCCTTTATCCATTTTCTGGTAGCTTTTACTTTTTCAGAGATTTTACGCAAAAATACTTTGACCTTGGATAAAAACAACGCACAAGCGAGATCGATGGGGATTTTTAACATAGCGTTTGTAATGAATTATTCAAGATCTGTACAAAAATCCTCATTAATGCAAACTCAGCACTTTTTTCTTCTATTTTTTTTGACTTTCACAACTTATTTCAAATAAAAGTAACTCTCTCATAATATACACCTATTCTAATCGCTTTATTTCAATATGTTCTTTTAAAAACTGTATTTGAAAATAGCTTTAAGAAGTTAAATTAAATATTACAATTATGACCTCGCTCTTTCAAAATAACTTCGCATATACTCTAAGTAAATTACAGAATGCATTAAAATTTACGAGTTTACACGAAATATGAGTTAAAGATATATGCATGTTGCAAACAACGTCCGCGACTCATGGTCAAAGTTTAATGATTACTTATATATAGCAGTTCACATTCCATCTGATTATCTATGACTATATCAATATCTAGTTGTAAATCTAATAAACATCATTTTTTAATATCTGATTGAAATAATATTTAGTATCGGTACAGAATCTATAGCTTTTATAAATTTAGTTTGTCTGTCGGTCTGCGACTGCGTCACGAGAAAACCGCTGGGCAGATTTTCATTTTTGATATGATTATAGCTGGTTACCCTTGCCAATAATTATATATACTTTTCACTGCTGCAAAATAACTAATCTCATAAAAAACTCAACTAACCGTAATAATGCATCTAAAGAGTCTAGGGACAAATCCGAGCGATGGTGAGTCATTAGTTATCTATGAACGAAATGAGTGGAGTGGCATTGACACGACGACGTATCGATCCAAAAATATCCCTATCACCTGTTATCCTTATAAGCGTAAACAATAGAACTATCAATGGATGAGTAAAATATATATAGGTACGTATTTCGTTGAAAAACTTCTCATGCTTCATCTGCACATTATTTTATTTTGACAGTCATTGCTAAAATGATGAACCTGAATTTTATAATAACAAACCTTTGCCCATGTTATGTATTTGGACAATGTATACGCCTATATAACAGGATCCCAGAAAACGTTCAAAAAGCTTCTATTGCCAAATTTAAAAAAATTGTGAAGGAACGTTTGTGTACTAAAGGTTATTATTCGATTAACGATTTTTTAGAAGACAGTACGCCTTGGGAATGATGTGATCGCCGCCAGGCTATTTCAACATATAGAATTATTGTTAATATGCAATTTAATTTAAAAAAAAAGAATGAGATTAAGATAAAAAAAAATATTAGTCCCACTGAGTTTCTTTCGCCAGTTCTTCTCAGGTCAGAGGTTTCTTCTTTCCGAACTGGTGGTAGACTCATGACGTTCAGTAAGAAATTGTAACAATTTTTATGCTGAATAAAATATTTTGATTTGATTGATTTGACATGCCTACACTATCAAATTAATATGGAAAATAGCATCCTTTAGATATCCCATTAAAAATATTTTGCCTTTATATTACCGCGTAAGTTTTTTCATCCATTAATTCATATTTACAATACGCACTTCGTATTGTAAATATGAATTATTATAAGTGCTAGTATAATATTATGTGATCTATGATATTAGTAAGATAGAGTAATAACATAGAAAGTAAGAAAAATAAATCTAGTGTATATAAAAAGTATTCACATCCTATAACTGTAACCTTTACTACTCTGGGGATAAAAATTAAGATTATGAAGCGAAGGGCAAGCCTAAGAAATTCAGCATATTTTATAAAAGAGGACTATCCACAACACATTTTGGAGAAAAGAAGAGAACTACAAAACCACGTAAAAATAGAACAAGAACAATATTTATTTACAATAAATGAAATTACGAGTAAACTTAACTATATGTACAAAGCAAATATATACTTAATTATTACTGTACAAGTCGTGTCCGCGCGGAATAGTGGCAAGAATGCTGGCCGCATTCCCCCGCTGAATGGCAATGCCGATTCTTTGGGCGAAATTAGAGCCAGCTCTCCTGTCATCAGTAGAGGCGATAAGACGAGGTGTTATGTCTTTTAAAAAATGCTTACCACTTTGACTCCATGGCCTAAGGGTTTCTACAGCAAAAGGTATAAAAATATAATTTGACTAAGGGAGGCATATTTAAAGCTATAATTAAATATAATAAATTGATAATATTAAAAAATAAAAGGTCTGACTTTGATTTAACAACAGATAATAGGAAAAGAAATCTCTCTATTTCTTCTCAAATGAACTCACAAATCAAAGACAACACTTTAGGCAGCACTCAAATCACTAAGAAAAATAAAATAAAATCCACACATACCGCACCCTTGCGGTCTTCCAGCTTCTCAGAAGGTATTGTTAAGCCAAGTATGCTCAACTACTTAGTAAATAAAAGCAATAAGAATCAGGATAGAAACAATGTGAGTGAGTGAGTTACAGCAGTAACATATAGCAACCAGCACTACCTCTCTCAGAAAAATTAATATATATAAAATAAGAAAAATAATACACGAAAACACATCTTCCAAGACGGTTGGTCACCGAGGAAGATTACGACCACAACCTTCAAAAGTTAAACAAAATTTCAAAACATTCAAAGTATAAAGAAAAAAATAAAACAAAACTTTATGTAGCAACTTACAACGTCAGAACGCTTTCATCAGAGGATTAGATAATTGAAATTAAGGAAGCTTTAAAGAACCTGGGATGACGACATAAAAAAAAATAGCCGGAAGTAAATGGCACCTTATAGCGCAGGATCGAAAGAATTGGCAAGCTTTGGAATAGGCCTTCACCTGAGAGGGGTTCCTGTAATTATAATTAATGTATATACTCGTATATATATAAATATAATGTACCGATAAGAAAATATTGTAAGCAGGAAATAAAAGGCTTTTTTATTTTATTTTTTTAATAAGCTCTTACAACTCTCACACCATCTGTCAACACTTAATCTCTTCTATAAATCAAAGCTTAAGGCCTTATCTTTTCCTAGATAAAAATAAACATATACGTGACGATTCTATTTCACACAGTATTTCCTGCAATTTTGACATATGTATGACATAAATATAACTCGTATGTACAGTACCATGTAATTTTGATAAAAATATTAATTTTGAGGCTAAAAATTAAATTAAAAAAACCTGTCAAATATATGAGTTCTTTATAAGCAATTATTATTAGACCCGAATAGAATAAATATATTTTTTTTTTCATAACTGTACAATATTAACTTTTAAAAATCTAAATACCTTTGAGATTAAGCGTTTTTACTCAGGTTTAAATATTACAGAACTGATTTAATTGCTTAGTTTTTTTTCATTAAAATACAACAAAATTTATTATTATTCACAAAATTCAATATTATTCTATATTAACAATTCGATATTATTTCATAAAATAATTTAATGAAAGATACATCCAAAAAATCTAAGTGGCTTTACTTGTTCTTCAGCAACCGAGTATACTTGTAATATTATCAATGGATATAGGTACTATATTTTTTATCTTATTATTGATCACTTACCAATTATGATAAAGTATAGTACAAGGCTTAACTTTATCACTTTTCAGGATATATTAGCAATTCGGCTAAACCATTTATTTGATGTAAAGTACTTTCCAACTTATAAATCCAATATAACAGTGCTTAAAGCTTTGAAAGTTTACCGATAATATCAGTGGATGCTCTAAATTAGATCTTAAACGTTCGTCCGATAAAATGTCAATGAACTTACGTTGTTTTTTAAGTACGCTGCTTAGCTAAGTCGTTCTTTATTTTAGAACAACGACCCGAATAGATTAAAGTGACAAGTAGAACGGATCGATAGATATCAACAGAATGGAAAATAATTGTATAGTATCACATTAATGAAATATGCATATGGTTTCATATAATTAATAATTAGAATTACATATACGTTTTTTGCATTACATTACAGTATTTAACCAATATTAATGTAATTTTTAACAGCGATAGGCTTTTACGTTCTGGAATTAAGAATAGGTTATTTTATCAAAGACTTACTCAATTAAGCAGGGTCGCTGGAAACAACTGTTTTCAATCTTTTGCAGAACCATGATTCTTTTTTTAAATAAAAGTAATACTAAGTTACTCCTACAATATCAGCTATTTGCGCGTGAAAGTCCCGTCAAAATCTGCCAAGCTGCTTCACATTAAAATACAGAACAAATCACCTCAGTTGAAATATCTGCCAGATATAAGCTTTACCCAAAAGTTTCAACGACAGGCGGAATTTTGTAATCAGGTCTCCCTTGTCTTCTGTACTTACGAACTCTTCGTCCCTAACGACCGATATAAAATTCGGTCTGGATGTGTAACATTATAATTTATAAAGATATATTCTACCTTTACATTATACTCGTAGTAATTGATTATCTAATAAATAAAAATCTCGTGTCACAGTGTTTGTTATCGAACTCCACCGAAACGGCTTTTATCCGATTTTTATATTTTTTTTGTGTATATTTGGTAGGTCTGATAATAGGTCCTAGGCTAGTTTTTATTGCACTAAGTTATAAGGTTGGCTCTCTCCATTTTTTTTATTTTTTAATATCACACTAAATTCTTAATTTTTTATGATTTACCATCTAAAAGTACTTACAACCCTAAAATTTTAAACTTCCACAGCCAATCCCTATATTATAATAGTGTAATTAGAAAGTAGAAAGTAATTAGAAAGCGTTCGAGCCAGCGGGATTCGAACCCGCGACCGCTGGCGCAAGAAAGTACGGTCACTGCAAACTGCGCCAAACGTGCCGTCATAAAATAAACCCTTAAAATCCTGAAACTCGTCAAGTCCATTTATTACTTTATACAAAACAAAAGAAATATCACCTCCTAATGAATGTATATTGTCCGTAACTCCGGAAATATCACATTTTTTGTACAAGGCGGACTAGCGACGAAGAGAGTTACTTAATCAAAGGAACATGAAATATTCTTTTTACACAGTTTTATTATATTATTGTACTTTTCTTGAGGTATAACTTGTAATAATATCTAATTTAGGAATTGTAACGCGATATTAAATAGGCTATCTACCTGTCTCTATAAATAGGCCGAAGAAAAACAAAAATAATTATTACAATGGTAGTGACATTTGGAGCCTTTGACACACAAAAAAAATATTCAGCTTTATGATTATTATAGTACCTACGCATATTATGGTTAACAATATCGGGCTATTATTCATTGAAATTATTATTATTATTATTATTACCGATTCCAAATGTGTAGTTTTAAGATTTTTTGTCTGTCTGTCTGTAATCTTATCACGAAAATTGACTAGACATATTTTGGTGAAATTTTGTTGATAACTAATTATCTGAGTCAATATATATGATTTACTGCGAGAAAAGTATCTCATTTCTAAGATACTGTTAAAACTTATCTAGAGACGAATGCAACCGGAGTGAGTGTGAGTCGCTAGTTTGTGTACTTATATATAGTAAGTAGTAAGTAATTTATGAAGAAAAAGAATACTATAAATACTTCAGTTAATTATTTCTAGACGCCAAGGTGAACCGTTCATTTTCCCTTTTACATTTTTTATTTAACATGTTTAGTTATAATTACAATAACTGCGTAGTTTAAATTAACAGCTATAATAGCTATCGAATGAGGCAACGAGTTTGATTCCTCGTTTAAATGTCTTGTGAATTTACGTACCACGGCTGAAAAACTATCGAATCTTATCCGAACAATTTATATATAGACGAATAAAAATAATGTCTATCAGTGTATATGATAAAATTACTAAAATATTAAAAGCAATATGTAGTTTTCTTCTAATCTATACTGATATTATAATTGTAAAAGTGTGTTTGTTTATTTTTTATCACTTTTTCACGTCGAAGTAGAGTCTCTACTTTGATACTTTTGATACTTAGGTCCGATTTCACCAAAGTAGAATAAATTTTATTGCTAGGATAAAGCTGTTATTTACTCTAAGATAACCATGATTTCATTTCACCAACTACTTATCCTGAGTATAACAAAGTTATACGAGAGTAACTCTTATACCGCCAATTTTGAAAGAATAACCGGCTTATTCCTCAGATAAAATCAAAATGTCAGTTAACTGTTGATTCATATTATTGCACATTGAATTGTAATTAGTAGAAAATATTATTAAAATACAGCGTTTGAGGAGAATGTTATCGGACAATGAAAGCGATAGTGAAGATAACTATTTTATTTTGAGACGTCCAAGGTGGTTTAAAGAAAGAAATGAGCATTTTTGCAACTACGATGAAAAGGATTTCATGATTAGATTTCGTTTATCTAAAGCAGCAGCATACAATTTATTATTAAATTAAATTAATTATTAATTAAATTAATTATTATTTAATTTATTATAATTTTTAAAAAACACAAAACAAACTAAACGAAATTAACTATGTTTTGAGCACGCAGCGCGACTTAAAAAATAGCACTGACACATTTTAATAAGTTCAAAATGACGACTAAATTAAATATGTCCTGTTATGCTATACTGTACGGAGTGTGGCAAGTGGAGAGGAGTGGAGTAGTGACAAGTCTATTTAATTTGACTGCATTTACATTCAATTCTCATTCAATGTGCCACAGGAAAAAAAAACATTAATCTAAGAATAGTTATACTAGGATTAACTTTTTGTCTTTACAAAGCGGTGAAAGGTACTACGAGTTATTCTGAGAGTAAATGCAGCGAATAATTTTATACCTGCCATAGTTATTCTTGGATAACGACACCATTGGTGAAATCGGACCTTAGTTGATTAACTTTTAATTTTTGTACTTTTAATTCTGGAATATTGAAATGCTATGTACACTTTTTATTGACATGCATATAAGACATTATTATTATTGTATAATTAATTAGAAAATGATGTATATGTTTGTTGTTAGTGTGCTTTTACAAATAAAAAAAACATGATTTTTCATAATACTTTCTTAGGTTTAGAAGAATATTTGACACTAGTATTTCCGCGGCTTTGCACGCGGCTGTAAAGCAAATTCTTCCTGAGTCACACGGTCCCGTTTTTGTAAAATTTTTAATTAATACTTCGCTCCTATTGGTCGTAGCGTGATGTAATATAGCCTATAGCCTTCCTCGATAAACAGACTATCGAACACAAAAGTAAGTTTTCAATTCGGACTAGTAGGTCCTGAGATTAGCGCGTTCAACCAAACACACAAACAAACTTTTCAGCTTTATAATATTATTATATTATCCCATAAAAAATGGGAAAAATCTGAAAAGAAAGTTTCATTCCACTGGAAATTATCTCAGTCTGACATGAAAATACGCTTTAATATAATCTACAACAGCTCATCATAATTATATACCTATGTTTTTATATAATACCGTGTTTATCTATTCTATACTCACCGTTAAAACATTAGGGACGAACCCGAGTACAGCAAGGGCGAGGCACTAGTAATGTTTAAAGTACAGTTTTATATTATAAATGAAACTGAAAGCAATCGTCGAGGGAGAGACTGACTGTCTTCCGTGACAATGATTGCTGTAAAGCATTTAAAACGTCGGGACTCAGAAACCAAAAATCATAATAAATCCGCGACAAAATCTGAAAAGATAGTTTCATTTATAATGTCAAATATTCGCGTAAACCTAAGAAAGTATTATGCAGTTTTATACCCAACAACTTTCCTTTAAATAGTTAACCATAGAGAATTATATATTATATATACAAACAACTTAGTTGAAGCCTCTAGAACATTTCCCTAAGTAATATTAGTAATACCATTTGAGCTGCTTATGCAATGGAAACTAGTCTACTTTTGTTCTACTGCAGTTCTCGTTATTCAGTAGTAATTTTTAATTTCTTCTATGCATATTATACAAATTTGGGTTGAATCTCTACCTGCATTAAATATATTTTTGGAAATTTCATTGAAATCATCATCACAGTCATCATTAGTATTGATACAGATATAGATTTTGAAATATTTGACTGTCCATATGTGATCGCATCACCAGAACACCGTTCGACAGTATAGTGTTAATCTCGATCCCATCCAATCGCTAATTTAAATCGTTAAAAATTAAAGGATAAAAACTAGTATATCTTTTAAGTTGGGTAATTTTAAAAAAAGTGTTTCGGAGTTTCATTGCAGTCAAACGACTTAAAACGAAATTTATTATCACATTATATATAAAAGTTAATAAGTTAATGAACTCCTTGAATGATAAAGTATTGCGCAGTTTATTAAAGAATATCCTGTGCAGACTTCTCTCATAATTATTGGTTTTCATGTTCACATCTGCACCATAATGTTTGGAACAGTGCCACAATATCTGATATTGAAAAAACGAAAACTAAACACATTTAAATTATCAGGTTGTGGAAAGTGTGAAACGTCTTACCAAAAATATAATAATTCAAAATGGTACATCTCAAGCATGCTTCATAATATATCCTATGACAGTTGTCAATTAACGAACGAACGAAAAAAAGTAACGCGTAAATTGATATGAGCGAGAGTAAAACATTTTCGAGAAAGGAATTGGGCTTACCTACTTTAAAATATTTTCTAAATACTTCAATTTTTATATTTGGAATGTTCTTTGTTTATTTATGTAAAAGCGGCAATGTACTGAGCTTTAATTAAAAGTAAGAGTTAAAAAGAAATACAATAAAGTATTGAAACCTGAAAAATTGAGTAAAGTAACTCAAGTCAAAACTGTGTGTGCTTTGAGTGCTGTTAACCGCCATATTTGTCTAATAACAACAACACATTAGTGGAAGAGCGTCCTTATATTTCCTTTTTTTGATATGTTGGGAACCCATCATGGAGTCCTGCCAATCCGGCAACCGGCAGAAACTGTGAGACTCCTTAATTCCTACCCTAGATTCACAGAACGTAGCAATATCATGTAAAAAATAATCATACTATATCTGAAACTAGCATAGTGACAGAAAAAACCTTTGTTTAATTATAATTACTCCCAAATGAAAATAAAAAAAGTCTTACCCTAAAAAAATTAAGTAATTACAAACTTGAAAATTTTTGTTATTAGCTCTAATGACTGAAATTTAAGCGCAACCCTTAAAAGTTTAATTTATAGATACCTGATATAGCACGGAAATAGACTTGTTATTTGGAATCACGATTGATAAGTTGGTGTATTAAAAGTACATTTATCCTAACGACACAAATTCATAATGCAGTGAAACTATATAATAAACTAGCCTTTCCCACGGCTCCGCTCGCGTTCTAAAGGATGAAAATCAAAAGAAATATTTTTCTCCCGTTTTTGCAAAATTTGTCATTGATGCTCCACTCCTATTGGTCGTAGCGTAATATAGCCTATAGCCTTCTTTGATAAACGGACTATCCAACACATAAAGAATTTTTCAATTAGGACCAGTAGTTACTGAGATAAGCGCGTTCAACCAAACAAACAAACAAACAAACTCTTCATATAATATTAGTATGGATGAACAATTAGAAAACCATAAAAAATCATATTTATCTTAATATGCTGTTACATACTACTCGACAGATTTGGGGATAACCAAAATTGTATCGTAGACAACTATTAGATATATTACATACTTTCTTTTTGTGTAATGTAGTCGAAGCTGCGGTCAATTTAATATTATTCAATTATTCATTGTCCGTATTTATATATTATCATGTAAGGATTTATTGACTCGTGGTTATTTATCCTGCGTGTAAAGGTCGTATGACATTTCAAATAGACGCGCCAATTTGTTTGGTAGAACATGCTCTGGCCCGCAGCCAATGGAGTAAATCGAATGATGTCATATTTATAGAAACTTCGGCCAACAGTGTTCGATTTTTTAAGATAATAACTTTATTTACCTTTAATTTATTTAAAGTTCTTTGAAATACGATAAAAATATGCACTAATTCATTAGCATTTCTTTTGAATTTCACGAAGAATAATTTATAGGTAGCGTTTTCTCTCGATGGAGATATTCCTGTGAGAGTTTATTGCAACTACTTTTATTATTTACTTTAAGAATGATGGTATCGAAGCTTCAGCAGGTATTTTATAAATAATCTACCTTTTTAAGTTAATATTATTTTAAACTCAGGTCGGCTCGGGTCTGTCCCTATGTGTCCCTAATATATCTCGTGATCCGGTCACAAACAGGCAGACAGACAGACATAAAATCCAGATTCGGCTACTGTATTATTATTATGACTATATACTTTACTCTTACGCCCGAGCACAAAATAAATATATATAAAAGGCCGAAAATAAATATAATAAACTTACATACATAGAAATAAATAAATGTACTTAGACATTACATAAATAAATATTTGTACCGGGCGGAGGAATGCACCCCGACAGGAGAGACCAAACGGCCGGGGGTCAGGGCGACAGGTTGAGAAACCGGCGGACTATCCTAGCCGAGTCTAGCAGCACCGCTTTATAATATGAAGATTATTATTATTATTATTAATAATATGAAGATATAGATAACATTTTCCAAATTAAAAATAATTAGTAACAAACAGATTTTACTTAGAACTTTATTCACTGACAGATAGATAGATGCCAAAAAATCTAAAAACTATAAATATACATAACATACGTTATATTTAATATACATAATATCATTTTTATTTTATTCCATTTCAATTAGAATTTCCCAAAAATATTTAATGTAGGTACAGATTTGACTAATATTCAGTCATATCTAAAAGCAATGTAGTGATTATTTTTAACGACTTGTGAAAGGATCATCTTGAAAGTGCATTTCTTTAAATAAACTGATGTTGAGTGCATTCGCTTTTTCATATTATTTCTATGCTAAGAAAAATATTCTTCTTAGAATTAGACGACATTTTCGTTCACGTTTCACAAACTCCTTCAAAATGTTATTTTATCTTAAAATGTATAACCTTTTCTCGTCACCAAAAAATACTGTACTCTATTAATATAATGCTGGCGACGCACTCTTATTATACTTTATGATTTTTATTAGACTGTATTTCTACTGTTTATAGTTAATAGATGTTCGCTAAGAATGCATTTTGCGACAGGGCCGGACTAAAGAGGTCTACACGCTTTCCTAAGTTTGTTTGAAAGTCCTTCATTTTACAACTTTAAATTTCAAAGCCAGTAAAGATCCTCAATAAATTGACTACAAAATGTTTTTTTAAACGTACCTGTAATTCCAGAGATTAAAGCACGAGTTAAAAAACGTAAACAAACAAACTTTTCAACTATATGTTAAAAACTTATCTTATACATAAATATATATTGAGAATATCTTTTAACGAATAAACATTTCTATCTCATTTAAAAAATAATAAGGATCTTGTTATGAGAGAAGAACAAGAACAAAGTTAGTGATTCATGACGCCATCTTCACGTTAATTGTTGGAGTGATAAACAAATTTTCTTTATATGTAATATTTTCTTCAAAACAATGTAATTTGAAGATTTTTCGGGATAGGCTTAAACTTTTGCTGAATAAGGCTGTAATTTCCAATCTCTTTCATAAATTCATAAGTTATGGGATTTAGAATATGTATCGATGATAATTTCTATTTCATTATGATTTTCAGAATTTTATTATATAGTGTGTAGATTTGTAGAGTTCGTGAGACAACCCGCATGTTTGAGAGAACCTAATTAGTTTTGGAAAGACGTAGGAAGTCCCACATAAGAATCCCAGATAAGTATGATATCTCCCGAAAGTAGAAAGCACATGGATATTATTATAATTCTAGCGACTCACTCTTGCTTCGCTCGAATTTGTCCCTAGGTCCACGATCTTCTGCTTCTGCTAGTTAAAATAAATAAATATCTAAAATAACCATCTTTTTTTGAAGTCGGTTAAAAAATAGCCTTAGTTATGCCTTAACATTAGCTATCTGCAAGTGAAAGTCCCGTCAAAATCGGTCCTGCCGTTTCAGAGATTAGCTGGAACAAACAGACAGACAGGAAGACAGACAAAAATTTTAAAAATAGATTTTTTGATGTTATAGTACTGTACCTAAATTCAATTACAAATGCATATGAGTATATGCATTTAGTGAAAAGCTGTTAATTTTAAATTAAAAACATTGAATTTTATTTAGATGTATAGATTGTAAGAAGCCAAACTTAATGCAGTAAAACTTATAGCTTCAATATCGCTCGTCTTATAAAAGCTCGTACGAAATCCGAAGTACTACAATATTGTCTTAATATAGATTATAACTTAGTCACTTCTGCTTCCCGTCAGAAAGTTGAGTTGATCAAGTTTTCCAATAATGAAAATTTACCTTCCTTTGACAGTTATATGGTTGGTTATAAACAGGGGTTTAAGTAAGGTTTAAGGTAAAGTAAGGTTGTTAAGGCCTTAGAAGGCATTTAATAATTAGTATGTTAAGGCCTTAGAAGGCATTTAGTAATTGATTTGTTATCTGTATTTTGTATAATTTATAATCTATAAAGTTGAAGTATAATCTGTAACTAAATGTAATTTGTTATCTAGTTTCTCACTACTATGTTGTCTATGGTCAGATTTTGTATATATAAGCTAGTGTAAGACAGGGGCTCTCTCTCTCTTTTGATTCTAAGCCACCAGGCTCTGCCTGCTATAAGGTCCACTCGCCCACCTATCATGTAAGTCGCATACCATGTAAGTTGTAATAAACGATTAAGATTGCCGTGTCGTATTTCATTTGAATAAAGTTTGTGCGCTCCGAGTATACCTGGAGTATACAAAATGGTGGCCCATGAGGGGAACTAAGAAGACAAGAACATAAGGAAGCGAGCCACCAATGGAAATAGAAGGAATCAACTGAGCACGTGGCGGGCGAGTGGACATGCAGGAATCTTCGATTTCACGTGGCTATCCCTCTAGGCATGCGTAGGTAAACGCATGCGCAGCAGCATCCTCGGCGTAGGAGCGGCAGGAACACGTGGACGGCGGGCAGCTTCAGCCCACTAGGCGTGCACACAAGGTGCACGTGCATCGAAGAATAACCTACAAGCATCAAGGCGGGCCACTTTTGCCCCACTAGGCGTGCGCGCAAGGCGCACGTGCTTCAGAGAGAAGCCCACAAGCATCAAGGCGGGCCACTTTTGCCCCACTAGGCGTGCGCGCAAGGCGCACGTGCTTCAGAGAGAAGCCCACAAGCATCAAGGCGGGCCACTTTTGCCCCACTAGGCGTGCGCGCAAGGCGCACGTGCTTCAGAGAGAAGCCCACAAGCATCAAGGCGGGCCACTTTTGCCCCACTAGGCGTGCGCGCAAGGCGCACGTGCATCGGAAAGACTCCGAGCATATCAAGAAGAAGCGGAAGAAGCAGCGGAGCACGTGGACGGCTGGCGACTTCAACCTACCAGGCGCGCGCACAAGGTGCACGTGCAACAGGAAGCAGCCTCCGAGCATCAGAACGAGCAGTGTCGCAAAAGGCGACGCCTCACCAAGGAAAACAAGGATTAAAAGATAAGTGCCCTCCTTAACCTTGACCTTACTTTCCTTTTTCAAGCATCCAAAATCCACGTGGCATCCCACTATTAAGTATAGCTTTCCATGAGTGCAAGCAAGTTTTATAAAAGCAAGTTATAATAATTCATTATTAAAAGTTAAGTAGATTCGCTAATATCTAGCAGTCATTTATTACATTTGTATTATGAAATGTCAAAGGTCATACCACTATTAGGTGCATACATATGAATTTATATTTACGCAAATTGAAGTCAATTCCCTATAATCTATCTAGTATTTATTTGTTACATTTATATAACACAGTTTCAACGTGTCATATTACTATAAGGTGCATTCATGTACGTATGCAAGCAATATTTATATTATTGATATTAGATATTATTCTAAGTAGTTAAACGCACTAAGTTAGCATTCAGCTGTTTGCACGAACGCGAACAATATTTCAGATCACTTTAAATAAACATTTAACATAGCAATCAGCACTTAAGTTAACTGGCATTCATATCGATTCACTTTAAAGCACAATCTAGCATCAAGTAGTTGATATAAAGGTTTTCACTTGTTGAATATTAATACTTACGTCATTTTTACATACGCATTGAGTTTAAGATTAAGTTTAACACAAATAAACGTAACAATTCCAGGTGAACATCGTACGGCCGACTACAGCGATAACAGGCAGCGAGACGTGGTGTTCGTTGCATTGTCATCAGCTGTATGCGAACCGGTTCTGTCGCATAGCGGGAACCGGTCGACGAAGCGAGGAGCGTGAGCCATTCTAATTGTTGCTATTTGTATTTTTTCTTATTACGTAACTTGTTTACATTAAGTTGTGCATTTTATACTATTCGTGAGTCATTGCGTAGTGTACAGTTATTTGTATAGGTTTATTCATTTTAATAGTGATCGCGGTGCAGTTTTTTATATTGTTTTATAGTAAAGGAGTTATTTAATTATATCATAATGCCTAATGAGTATGTAGATAAGCCTCTAAGGCAATTAATAACAAAGCGAGTGTCCGCTAAAGGGCAAATTAAAAGGTTTAAAAATTATTTAAATGATTTATCGAGTGTGAAGGAATTAAATAACATCGAGTTAACAGAGTTACGTCTCAAGTTAGCTAAGTTCGAAGCTTTGTCGATTAGAGTAGACGGCTTGCAGAGTGAAATAGAGGTTTTAAGTCCGGATAATATTGATAACGAAATTGAAGAGCGCGAATCAATTGAACAAGATATTATCACTAATATAGCCATAGCTAAAGTTTTATTAGAAAAATTTACTAGTTCATTAGAATGTGGCCAAAAGCGTAGCTCAATTATTGAGAATTCTGGTTGTGTTGAGAATCAGGAATTTGGTTTAAAGTTGCCTCAGATTCACATATCTAAATTTAACGGTGAATATTTCCGATGGTTAGAATTTAGAGACACATTTGAGAATTTAATTCATAAAAGCTGTCGACTTTCGAATATTCAGAAATTTCATTATTTAAATTCGTATCTAGAGGGTGACGCAGCCCGAATCATTTCTAATTTAGAGGTCTCTTCTGCGAATTATCATGAAGCTTGGAAATTAATTTGTAATCGATATAACAACAAAAGAACTTTAGTTAATCAACACATTAACGCGTTACTTACCATTAAGCCTCTTCCCCGAGAGTCAGAAAGGTCGCTACGATTTCTTGTTGACCATATAACAAAAAACCTGAGAGCGTTGGCCAGCTTAGGACAACCAACGGATCACTGGGATACATTACTCATTTTTATGTTATGTTCAAAGTTAGATAGTACTACCTTAACTAAATGGGAAGAGCACCGTAACAGTTTAGACGTTGAGATTCCGACTTTGGACAATTTCTTTAGTTTCATATCCAATCGGGCAGATATTCTAGAATCTTTAAATCGAAATAAATATGAGAACGGTCCATCTAAAGCTTCACATTCCATAGCACGTAATAATGATAGTTCTAGTAAATATAGGAATCGTAATATTACAAAGTCATTCTCGGTAAATACTAAAGGTAATAATTCAAGTATGTTCAAATGTATTGTTTGCAATAAGGATCATAGAGTTTATGATTGTCCCACACTAAAAGCAATGAGTGTGGATGATAGGTTGAATATGATAATGAAGTATAGATTATGTTTTAATTGTTTGAGACAAGGTCATATGAAGAGTAAGTGTCGTATGGGTCCGTGTCGAGAGTGTGGTAGACGTCATAATGTTTTACTTCACCGCCCGGATTCCTCTACGAATGATAAGGCCATTATAGGTAATGATCAATTAGAGTCAGTTGTTACTTTCACTAAGGAAGGTTCAAGTCAAGCAATATTGTCAACGGCTGTCATTGAAGTTGTAAATCCAATTACACAACAAAAGGAGAAGGCGCGAGCTTTATTAGATTGTGGTAGTCAGTCTTCTTTTATTTCAAATTCATTGAAAAGGAAAATTTCGTTACAGTCAAGTCCCATTGAGTCATTAAAGGTTATAGGAATAGGTAATAATTCAATTGATGATGTAGTCGAGAGTTGTAGTATACAAATAAGGTCGTTACATAGTAAATTTACTACAAACTTAAGTTGTTTAGTATTAAAGAAGTTAACAGGTAAATTGCCTAAGTGCCCAATAGATATAAGAAATTGGAATTTGCCTAACAACATTTTATTAGCAGATCCTGAATTCTATCAGCCTGCTCCCATAGACATTTTGATAGGTGCCGATCTATTTTGGGACATTTTAGGTAACGAACAAATATATTTAGGTCCAAATAGCCCGAGATTAAGAAGCACTCAGCTAGGTTGGATAATTTCAGGTCATACACAATTGATAAAATCAAATAGGTCTAAATCAACAAGGTATACTAGATGTAATCATACAGTGATTCACGAAACGGGAGATAACCTTGAAGTTTCGCTGTCGAAATTCTGGGAGTTAGAACAAGTGCCATCAAAACGGGTTGCTAGTCAAAGGGATAAAGATTGTGAGAAGCATTTCATTAATAACACGCGTAGAGATGAACAGGGTAGGTTCATAGTTAGATTGCCTCTCGCTCAGGCGCCTGACTGCCTGGGAGACACCTCGTTATTAGCTAAAAGGCGATTTCGTTGCCTAGAAAGAAGATTCAAGGGAAATTCAGCACTCAAGCTTGAATATTCCAATTTCATTCACTAATACGCCCAATTAGGTCACCTCTCCCCTGCAGCGAATATACAAGATGCCGTATATTATTTATGCCACCATGCTGTGTTAAGGCATGATAGTGAATCAACCAAACTCCGCGTAGTATTTGATGGTTCTGCACCCTCATATTCTGATGGTAGGTCCGAACATACAGGACTCTCTCTTTTCTATTTTAATACGTGCTAGGCAATATAAATTTCTTCTTACAGGCGATATAGAGAAAATGTATCGTCAAGTGTTGGTTGATGAAAGGGACCGTAATCTGCAATGTATTCTGTGGCGAGATGATGAGTCACAGCCACTAAGATCTTTTAAGTTAAACACGCTTACATATGGCACGGCAAGCGCTAGTTATCTTAGTACTCGTTGCTTATGGCAAGTAGGCGAATCGCAAAGTGATAAGTTAATTAAGGAAATAATTCAAAAGGATTTTTATGTAGATGATCTCATCACCGGGGCTAATGACGAGAAGCAATTACGTTATATTCAGCTCTCGGTGTCTAGGGCGCTAAAAGATAGTTGCTTTAATTTAAGGAAATATAAGACGAATAATCCATCAATTTTTGTGGAATTACATTCGTTTAGTGATGCGTCTCAGCATGCCTACGGAGCTTGTATCTATTTAAAGTCAGTTAATACAGGTGTAGTAAGATTATTGTGTGCTAAGTCAAAGGTAGCTCCGTTGAAGTCAGTTACTATTCCACGTCTTGAGTTGTCAGCCGCATTATTAGCAGCTAGGCTTTGCAAATCGGTCGTAGATTCATTACGATATAAATTATCGAGAATCATACATTGGTGCGACTCTAGTGTAGTGTTAGGTTGGATAAATAGTGATTTAGCTAAATTAAAGGTATTTGTAGCCGCCGCGAAGGAGATAGGTAATTTTATAATACAAAATAAGGAACATATATTTGATTTTGCAAGTCAACAAGGAATTAGTTTTAAATTTATTCCAACTTACGCTCCTCACTTCGGCGGCATCTGGGAAGCCGGGGTAAAATCGGCCAAGCATCACTTGCGCCGAGTAATGGGAAACTCTAATTTAACGTTTGAAGAAATATCTACATTGTTTGCACAAGTGGAGGCAATACTTAATAGCCGTCCCTTGTGTCCTCTGTCGTCCTCTCCTAACGACCTTCTTTTCCTTTCCCCAGGGCACTTCCTCATTGGTAGAGCACTAACGGCGCTACCAGAACCTGCACCTGTTCATGACGGTGGCAGTCAGAGGAAACGGTACGAGCGAATGGAAATCATCAGGCAACATTTCTGGAAGAGGTGGCAGAACGAATATGTCTCCGAGCTGCAGCAAAGGACGAAGTGGAGAAGCAATACGGCTCAGCTCAAGATCGGAGATCTGGTTCTTCTGGCTGAAGAAAATGCGCCTCCGTTAAGCTGGCGTCTTGGACGAATATCACAGCTGTTTCCTGGTCCTGACGGCATATCACGAGTCGCAGATATCGATACAATCAGGGGATGCGTCAGGAGGACATTGACTCGTATCTGTCCGCTACCTACGGCGGATGAACTCTAAGTGTGTTGAAAGTGAACTTTCAACGGGCGGGAGTATGTTAAGGCCTTAGAAGGCATTTAATAATTAGTATGTTAAGGCCTTAGAAGGCATTTAGTAATTGATTTGTTATCTGTATTTTGTATAATTTATAATCTATAAAGTTGAAGTATAATCTGTAACTAAATGTAATTTGTTATCTAGTTTCTCACTACTATGTTGTCTATGGTCAGATTTTGTATATATAAGCTAGTGTAAGACAGGGGCTCTCTCTCTTTTGATTCTAAGCCACCAGGCTCTGCCTGCTATAAGGTCCACTCGCCCACCTATCATGTAAGTCGCATACCATGTAAGTTGTAATAAACGATTAAGATTGCCGTGTCGTATTTCATTTGAATAAAGTTTGTGCGCTCCGAGTATACCTGGAGTATACAAAGGTTTAGATAAGATGTCATTATAAAATCTCACTAGCATCTTGCCCTAACTTCGCTCGGGTACGTCCGTCGGTACATTTTATTTTTTTTGGTGAACCCTAATACTTTTTCTAAATTTAAAGTAGCCTAATTTACTCCTTAATCCGCTATTTTTCAGTGAAAATTGTGTGACAATCTAACTGTTTCAGAAATTAGCTAGAACGAACAGACGGACGAAGATGTTGAAAATTGTGATTTATACCTATTATAATTCGGCTATACAAAAGCCTCTTTAATTTTATTTATCAATATAAAAGTTATCTATTTTTATGAAGAGGAATGTACGTATTTACAATTCTTTAATGTCCAGCTTCTTAACACAAGCCTCCCTTCAATACGAAGTCAAGATCAAGCCAGAATGCTCGTCAGTCCACCGCGCTGGCTAAATGTGCGATAGCGGACTTTAATTATCTTTCCGAAACTCGCTAGGTAGATAACTTGCTAGGTAAAGACGTAGGTTGTCTCACGATGCTTTCCTTAGCCGTAACACAATTGGTAATTATGTTGAAAATCATCTACATATGAAAATATCAAGTGCGAGACCCCTAAAGAGATTTTTAGTGGTATTTTATACAGATCACCATTCATGATCAAGAAGACTAGTTATCTTATGATATTCAAAGATTATTTCTGTTCTCTTAAAATACAACTGAAACAAAGGTTAAAACTGTATGGAACTGTATGAAAAATACAGTTTACAACGCTAACAAAACTTTATTTAAAGAATTTATACGCAAATAACGTAATTGCAAGAAAACTAAAGCTCGCTCCAACACGTATCGACTCATATTACTACAAGTCGGGCACGTGGAATGTTTTCTAAAATTACAACAGTATGTTTTTCTTAATATATTGTACTGTGTTTACATTACATTAGAACTCTAATAGTGCAAAAGCTTATAAAGCTTTTTCTATATCAAAGACTAGCAATACGCGCGGCTTCGCCCGCTATTATTTTTTTAATCGCTACTAAACTTCATTCGATCACTCGCTGGGTTGAAAATTACTGAGCTGCGCGGCTACCTAATAATTATGTGCGGCGTGCACTCCTCCTATCCTGTTATTGTAGTTCTACAAAGGATCCTTATTTTTTTATTGCAATTTAAATAGCCTATATTAATCAGTGATAATGTAGCATTTAAATGGTGAAAGAATTTTTAAAATCGGCCCAGTACTTTTTGTGCCAATTCGTCACAAACTTACTTACATACAAACCTTTCCTCTTTTTAATATTAGTATAGATAGACAAAAGACAGAGACTATACAAATATTTTTGTTTGTTTATATGCTAATGTAGCCTAAACTGTGACTATCAAAATATTTATAATATATACTACGTATACAATAAAGTGGTCCTATATCAACAACTTACTTTAAAAACTGTAATGCTGCTTGAGTATATGGTAGATAAGAAAATAAATTAGGACCTGGGTTGCCTAAATCTATACATCTGATACATATAAATAAAATTGAAGTGTCTGTTTTTTATTTCAAATGAACAGCTTTTCACTAAATGCATATGAAAGTATAAACGATACTAGCAACAAAAAACCAATTTTTAAAATTTTTGTCTGTCTGTTTATTCCGGGTAATCTCTGGAATGGCTGAACCGATTTTAATGGAAATTTCACTCGCAAATAGCTAACGTTATAAGGCGTAACTTAGGCTTTTTTAAACCGACTTCAAAAAAGGAGGAGGTAGAAATTTTATTTATTTTAATTGGCGGATCCCGTGGCTTTGCTGGCGTTGCCTAGGGACGAACGACGAGCGAAGCGAGGGTGAGTCGCATATACATCTGAAAATGTCATTTACATTTTCATTGAATTTTGTTTTTCAAAATGTGACACAAATAGAAAATATTATTAGAAAAGTATATCACCTCTACAATGCTTTACATGAAATAAACCTTTTACAATAACGAAGAAGCAAAAACAAAAGAACGACGAACACTCGTATATCTACGTAAGTCTTTGAAAACACGTGAAAAGGCTTCATGAAACTGAATAACAATTTTCTCATTGGAATGCTTATCCCCGATCTCTATGTCTATCCCTATAAAGTACAAATAAATATATTAAGTTTTCGATGGGATTGATTTCGATCACTTGTACATAAATAAAATTGATGTTTTCCTTTCTAAGGTCAAAATTACAGCTTTTTACTATATTATAACAATATACGATATTTACTTACAATAAAATTATAATTATTTATATGTTTGTCTGGCTTTTTGTCTCCAAAACTGCTGGAGCGATTTTGACGATATTTTCTCTGGCAATTAACCAATACTATAATGAGTAACTTAGGAAACATTTTAAGTATAAATTAGATTAAATCTTACTCAGAATAAACCTTAGCGATAGTTCAAATCCGGCTCTCACACCTCTGATATTTTCATGTGCGAAACGTTTCTAACGCGATTACCACTTGTCTTACGGTGAAGGGAAACATCCTGAGGAAACCTGCATGACTGAGAGAACGTTGCAAGTTTTCGAAAGAAATGTGAAGTCTGCTAACTCGCACTAGCCCTGCATGGTGGACTATGGCCTGCTCCCCCTCGTGTAGATGAAGGCCCGTGCCCAACAGTGGAACGTTATAAAATAACAGTGAGACGTGAATAAATACATAGATAATCAGAACACACCAAAGTTAGAATTTAGATGGCAGTTGTTTGGACACTTCACTTTGGAAGTCCAAGTCGAAGTACGAAACTTATCCATCCCTTAATAACATGAGGTCTTATACTAATTGAGTTTGGTAAAACTTCTGATAGTATTTACTTAATATAGGAAAGACGCAAGTGATTATTATACATTATTAATGTTATCTACCAAATTGAATTACGAATAAGAGCTTTTAAGTTTCCTTTTACTTATGGTCCTTAGGGTAGGAGATTATCAAGAGAAATACCTTTAAAAATACCTTTAAACATTTCTTTCTAATGATTCTTTTATCTTCAGAAAAATAAAGACGCTGTCTGTTTGTTTTTCTGCTTCCATCTTCTAAACTGTGCTACGGGATTTAATGCCGTGTTTTTCATTACATAAAGCGATAAAAGGAGCTAGAATTGTACTAACGTTTAGAATTAAATTTAAACAATACAATGTAAATTATAAATGTAACTATGTTTTCATATTTTGTTGTAGGTTTAATTTGATTTTTGGTCATCAAAAAACCAAAATAATAAATCCGAGACAATATCCGAAATGATAGTTTCATTTATAAGGTCACAGGAAAGTCTGCAAATAAATTAAGTCTACCTTACAAGTACGTTCACATTTATCTATATCTATTACGTTATTTTATCCATGTTAAAAAGAAAACTAAATGTGCTTGCATAATAATAGTGTTTCCGTCCGATTACAATATGGGTGTCTTCAAGGCAAGAGTGAATAGGTGGTACTGAATTAGTGCGACTTACCATCTCCGACCGCGTTACCACTTACCATCAGGTGGAACGAAGTCAAGCTAGGCGTAGTCAAAAAAATAATATAAGTTTTTGGATAATTACTTTAGGTGTTTAGTTGTTAACCATATTTTACAGAAACATGCAATCAAAATAGAGTAATCGAGTTGTGACTTTAAGCAACTTTTATATCAAGTCAATATCCCACGGGAACCACTTACAAGAATTGGACGAAAAAATAATCTACGTAATGGGCCCATATCACTTTTTAGTCTATAAATTAAACAAAAGAACTAGGTATGTCGATCTGTTAGATCATGTACAAAAGAAGCAAAATTGAAAAATATTTTTATATAAAACTAGCGGACCCTACAGACGTTGTCCTGTACATATAGAAAATTTTTATAAACTTTTGCTCCCGGTGAAATGTTTTAGTATGCATGCGCAAAACAGCGTTGCCTAGCAACGACTTATTAATAATTGAATATGTCATTTATTGTGCAAATGTATAAATAACTAATAAAATTAAAAAATACATTTTGTAGTGGACCGAATTGTGAATCTAAACCATTCTCGAATACACTCGAACACACACAAAAGATTTCATCAAAATCGGTCCAGCCGTTTAGGAGGAGTTCAGTGACATACACACTCACAGAAGAATTATATATATAAAGATAAAGATTACCCCCTTTAGTGTAAGTTTTTACAAACTTTGAATTTTACTATTTTTTTTATTATTAAAACATTCCGTGTGCTTTAAGGAACATACAAAAACATTATTAGCCGAATTGGTCGATCATTCTCAGTTGTACGCTTAGGAACATTCATTTTTATTTTTATAGATATAAACACATACTAACATTTATGTACATCTAATTAATAAGAAATTAGGAAACATCTTAAAAATCAACAAAATATTAATCTCTAAAGGTAGAGAAACCCATAGAATGTAATATTACTTTTGCCAATATTGTCATTTTACGTGACTGTTGCTTTTATATCGACACTTCAATAAAAGCTCAGTCTTTATGATAAAGCTCTTCATAAGAATTTTTGTAATGAAATATTTCTTTTTCCCAAAATTCAATACTTCTAAAATAGACTTTATAGATTTAAAGACATAAAATATTGCCATGTATTCATCGTGTTCAGCACTTTTTACCGTCCCAGGGCCTCATTAGGGCATCCGTTCAAATTAAAGGAGGTCATAGTCTACTACAGTTCTTCTTCTTGTAGTAAAAAAATAATAGAAATAATAATATATAATAAATTATAATAAAATAATTATTCTGAGTTAGATTTTTATTTGTAGTTTTTTGTTTAATATACTTTTACCACTGTTATTATAACATCAAGTTACTAAGAAGAGACTTCTTTTTAATATATTAGTTTTAAATACAATATAGTTTATGCCCTTTTGCTTATAAAAAGTTTTTCGTCTTAATTAATTCATTAATTTTTAACTTAGACAACCTTTCACCTAATACTTATCATTTGCCATTGCTTTAGCGCGATCGAAGCCTCGGGTTACGCTAGTATACAATAAACTTGACAAATACTAAAACTTTCCTCTTAAATCACTCTATCTATTAAAGAAAACCGCATCAAAATCCAGTTCGTAGTTTCAAAGGTCTAAGCATACATAGGGACAGACAGCGGGAAGCGACTTTGTTTTATACTATGTAGTGATGTACTAAAATAATATAATTACAATCTTCACTCGATAATGATACACGTATTATACATTTTCAATATATATTTTATTATTTAATATTCATATCTAAATATATTTAAACTTTATGGAGTAAAGCAATTTACTTAATTTTTAGTTTTTATCTAATCTTTTACTGATATCTAAATAATATTGTAATTATTATTAGGTATTAACGAAAATATATGTTATTTTGTTTCTTTAACATGAACTTTCTTAAAACAACTTTCATTATTAAAAGTTTATAACACAACATAACATCAAGGGAACAACGTTTTTGTTTAAGACACGCACCCAAATTTTTAACAGCTTATCAAAAAACACGGCTTAGTTTTTTAAAGAAAGATTAAGAAATAAAAAACCATTTTGTTTTATTTTTTTATTTATTTTATAAATAAAATTGAAGTGTCTAGTTTTAATTTCAAATTAACGGCTTTTTACTAATTATTGCATACTTTCATTCTCAGATAGCTAATTTATTAGGAGTAAGTTAGGCTACTTTTTATTTTATCAGAAAATTATAAAAATCGTTTATTTTAACTTACGCTAAGCAAAGCAGGCCGGTTTTGCTACTTATTTTATATAACGGCAACAATTGTAGCACAGTAATGATAATTTCATGAGTGTAATACCTTATTGGTATTACCTACATATACCTACTAACCAATTTTTTTTTCTCCTCTCTAGTACTTTTTTAGGTTTACGCGAATACTTGACATTATAAATAAAACTATCTTTTCGGATTTTGTCTTTGTTTGTTATGATTGCTATAAAGCATTCGAAACGTCGGGAACCAAAAATCATAATAAATCCGCGACAAAATCCGAAAAGATAGTTTCATTTATAATTCTCCTCTCTAATTAAGGTTTTTTTGTAAATACTAACTGTGCTGTCTTTTGTTGTAGGTTTTTACTTCCCTTATTCGTTTATAATTTAAATAGACTTATTGACTCTATGTCACCGACCAATCTCCTTCGTGTCTTCTCCATTTTACTTGACATTGGCGAAGTACTCTGTGGTCAACTGGACACGCTTTGAAGCCATTAATAAGAGAACTGAATTGAATTGAATTGAATACCAATGCCAACTTGTTCAGCAATTAATGAAAACTAAACACAATAATTTTAATAGTAAAATCTATTCTTTGATATAATTTGGACGTGACTAAAGTTGTCCTCTAAAATTAGAATAGCAATCATAATTGGGCTCTCGCAATAACGTGTTATGATAATTGCATCACAACTATGTTTGCTACAATCTAATTTAAATAGTACGCGTATTTTAATTAAAGTCGTTCTGACCGAATTCGGGTACGGTTACCAATATTAATGAGATGAATTATGTTTTGAAGAGAATTGAGCGTAAATACATGTACATTCTTTTTTTTTTCTATTTTTCGATGATAGTTTGTAGTGCTAGCAGTCGCATGTTTGATTCCCGCTAGGGGTATTCATTTGTTTGGACTCCATTCATGGGTGCTTATAGTTATATATATGTATAGTGTACCATCTATCTGGTATCCATAACAAAAGCCTCGTAGCTATCATGAAACTATGGTGATGTGTGTTAACGTCCCAACATATTTGCTTACTTTCAAATTCTGATACGACCGATCAGAAAATAAGCAGTCGACTTGACCCAGGTTCGAACCCACCGACTTCCGAACTGAAACTGCATATGCTAACCACGAGACTGACGAAGCAGTTTATTTTATGGTAATACGTTCTAAATATTCTTCATAGTTATTAGAGCGGTACGAGGAAATATCAATCAGGCCTTATTGTCGGGACGCGCCAAGCTAATGAATGCAAGTAAAATAATAGAAGCCATAACTTACGCCTAAACTTCGTTAGGCCGGAACGCTACCTGCTATGAAATATTAACGTGTAATTTTTCCTTATAATAGAAATTATTAATTGTAACATGACATCACGTACGGCACAATAAGGTAGTTTTTACGATTTAGCCCTATTTATTACCTCCCCTTATCCTTCAATACGGGTGTGGATCAGGCTAAATCCACTACGCTGGCCAAGTGGCGGTCTTCACATAACCTTCGACTAGGTTCTCTCAGACATGCAGGTTTCCTTACAATGTTTTCCTTAGCCATAAAACAAGTGGTAATCTATACTAATATTATAAAACAGAAGAGTTTGTTTGTTTTTTTTTTGTTTTTTTGTTTGGTTGAACGCACTAATCTCAGGAACTACTGATCTGATTTGAAAAAAACTTTTTGTGTTGGATAGTCCGTTTATCGAGGATAATTATAATTAATATAGCCTATATTACATCAGGATCAAGGAAATAGGAGCGGAGCATCAAGGAAAACTGTTGCAAAAACGGGAGAAAAATATTTCTTTTGATTTTCAGCCTTTAGAGCGCGAGCGGAGCCGCGAGAAAGGCTAGTCATGATATAAATGATTCGCACATGAAAATATCAGAGGTGCGAGACCCGGATTTGAACCTGTATCACTCAGTTATCCAAGCGAGCGCGTTACCACTGAACTACCACTTCCTGTTTTATTATTACAGAAATACTATGTGTTTATTATAATCTCATTAATTACGGGTTAAGTAACAAGAGAAGAAAATTGACGAGTAAAAAACTTAATGACCACGCTATATTATGTAACTGCAATTATTTAGGTGCTTGTTAGATTTTTATGTTATGTATAACGACTTCATTACATCTAACGTAATGGCGACCATTAAGACCTAGGTCCGCTATCTATATAGTACAAAAATGGCAATACAAATGTTTAATCGGTGATGTGAAATAGAAATTTAACTTTAACTAATGTTTTGCCTCCTATTTAAAGGTGAAATTAAAAAAAAATTATACTCTTGATATTATACTCCATACTTATATATGCGATTATAATAGTATATTCCGTTTAATTTAAATATAGCTTTAATTTAACTTTTTTATCGCCATATTTTACATCAATAATAAAATTTCAGAAACCATTACTATATTATAAAAAATTCGATTAATATGCTATCATCCATTTTTATTAATTTGCACTATAAAATATAGTTAACATACGGACGCAAATAAGGTATTTTATTCATTAACTAGCGGCCAGCTCCGGCTTCACACGGGTATAAAATATATAGCCTATGTCATTCAAAGAAAAAATGATTAAAATCGATCCAGTAGTTTTGATTTATTCGTTACTGCTCGTGGCCCGCACTCGTTAAATTTTCAAAAATAACAGTATGCGTCCACTATTTAATGGATGTTATTGTACATATAAAACTTTCTCTTCAATCACTCTATCTATTAAAAAAGCTGCATCAAAATCCGTTGCGTAGTTTTAAAGATTTAAGCATACATAGGGATATAGGGACAGAGAAAGTGACTTTGTGTTATACTATGTAGTGATGATAAAATTAAAATACTATTGAAAACTAGACTCCTTTTAAGCAATAGCTAATTCGAAATACTTTAACAATGAACGCACAAATATTAGGTAAATAGCAATTATAAATTTATGTAGCATTAAATTCCAAATCCAATTATTACAAATAATGCCGCCGCCGCAAGAAATGAAACAAATGCCGCCATTACTCACCTGGTTTTTTAAACTTTATACCAAAACTTCTATATCACTACACTGACACCGAACCCACTCTATTCATCCCAGAAGATACACATTTTAATTAAAAATAAATTTAAAAAAACCAATCATAAAATTCTTTATTTAATTAAAAATAATATATTCTTTATAAAATCAAATGAATTCATTCATAAATAATATTTAACTTTAAATATATGATCAATAACCGTTCACTCCGATTTTTATTCGCAAGACAATAGCTGTACGTGCGTACACCCCAGCGGTCGAAGTGCGACTGGATGGAAGCCTGAAAGTTGTGTAGGTGCAACAAGTATAAATACATACATCCTATATGACTTGATTTGTGGCTTGAAAGTTCGCGTGCCAGAGCTTTTAAATGCAGGAACAGTTTGTTTAAATAACTCTTAACGTTTATGATAAAGTTTTTTAAAGTTTTAATATCTCTTATTATATTAAATTTTATTAGTATTTTTCAAATATTATATTTTGTTATGATTAAAATATTGATTTTATTTTAATGTTTTCAGATGAGTGTATGCGACGCAGCAATTGTTAGCTAAGTGCGGATCGATTTTCCTAATATTTTTCTTAATAAGCCTACCAAGTACCAAGGTCTCGTAAAAAACTATAGCTAGCTATGGAAGAACAATTTTAAGTCATTACCTATTTATGTCGCGATATCTGCGTTTATACTTTTAGCTTTTTATATATTGAATGATAATTTGTAATAAATTAAAGAAATAAATAAAATAAAATGTAAGATAACCTACGTAAGTATATCTGGAAAACCACCTTTCATTGTCATATTTCATCGATTTTTACTTGTATTTCTAGCATATGCCGGAGTTAGGAAGTTGGCGGTGTTTGCCTTGACCCGACCTCTACGCCTCGGAGAGCATGTAAAGCTTAACTCTCACTGGTCGTGTCGAGTAATCCTTGCATCATAGTATGAGAGTGGTGAAAAAAGTATACTTGTGTGTACGCTTACACTTGTGCATTATAATATCTCCTGCCTCGGTGGTGGAGTGGTTAGCATGTAGGGTCATATCGAGAGGTCCTGGGTTCGAGTCTCGGGTCAGCCCAAATTTGATTTGATTTGGTTATTAAGTCTTTCTGTTTAGTTAGCCTTAATAACTGTCCTGAGTTGAGAAGTTCCCAGGTCTCATAGAGTACGAAAAGCCGTTATTATTCGACTCACCGGAGTATGAGAGTGGTGAGAATAAAGAGTGAACTTGTGTCTGCGCTTACACTCTTGTGCACTATATAATACCTCCTGCACAGTTGGCTAGCCTCAATGTGATTGGCCTCCGTGGCCGGTCATAGTAAAATTATTATTAATGGTCCTAATAAAATGTGGGTAATAAAATCAATAACCAAAAACTAGAGCATATTCACAATAGCTCGAAAATAGGTTCTCTTGATTGCACGTGGAATGCCATTGTGAGTGGCTGAAATAATATTGGATTGAATGCATGTGTCCAATACACAAAGGATAAAATTTCGAAAGGCTATCCATTTACAAAGCCCATATTCCGTTACGTGGAAAATCCACATTAAAGAACTAAAAATATTGTGTTTATACGAACGTGTTTAGAAAAATTCCTATTTGTACCTGTGTTTTATAGGTATCGTAAAATGTGCGTTTTACATCTTTGAAATAATGATGAAATTACGTGTAAACATTTTTCTGACTTGCACAATTTTTTACTTTCTAAGCTTTTTTAAGCTTTTGAATAATCTATATTATTATTATAAGGGTTTGTATGTAAGTATATTTGTAACGAATTGGTTCAAAAAGTACGGGACCGATTTTAAAAATTCTGTCACCATTTGAATGCTACATTATCACTGATTAATATAGGCTATTTTAATTGCAAAAAAAGTAAAAATCCCTGCTAAAACTAAAATAACAGGAGAGGAGGAGGACTGCACGCCGCATATAATATATGAAATAGGTAGCCGCGCGGCTCAGGAGTATATTAAAGCTGGAGTAATTTTGGAGAATTTTCAACCCAGCGAGTGATCGAATGATGTTTAGTGGGTGAAGCCGCGCATATTGCTAGTATTTTATATAGCAAAGCTTAATTTGGATCAGTGGAATTGTTTCTGCATATAATAATATGATATTTGTCTTCACTTACCATCTCGAGCTATTTCACAGGATCTTTCTTCATTCCGATATACTCGTACATGTATCTTTATACAACCTGTTATATTACCAGATCTCCTTACATTATGATTTAAAAAAAATGCAGCTTTTTAGTTACTATGCATATAGCATTAAATATAAAAGAGGTGGCATTTTAAATTTACACACAAGCTTTTATTTATTAAAAAAAATATGTCACACATTTTAAATAAAACGATTTTTCCGATTTTTTTCGCAGATTTATTTAATATTCAAATATTATTGAGAATCAATTCCCAATGCTTCGATTGCTTATTAGCAAACATACTAATCAAGGGAGCAACTAAGATTTTAGACGTTATTATAATATAGTTAGTCACCACCTACTCATAAAACATGATTGTAGTAAAAATTATAACGGGAATAAAAAATCAAAATATAATTGAAACAAAACCGAAAATATTGTTTAATTTAAAATATTAAAGATATGCGTAAAACTAAATATGTAAGTAAGAGAAATATCAAAGGAATCTCAAAAGGAATCTCAAAGTACACAACATATAAGTTATATGCTTATATATTTCATGATATGAGAACACTAGGACCAGAATATTATCAGCCTTCGGAGCCTGCTTCCTGAGGCATTTCCGGTGATGGAACAAACGTTCGTCGAATAGGATCGGTATGATGTTTTGTATTAACGCACACAGCAAAATAAACAACGTTATAGCGGATATAATAAAGTTAGTAATTATTTTTAAATTTTCCCTGTAACCAAAGATGTATAACTGAGTTTGTAGTGTAACCTACTTGCTACACCAGCGTTCGCGGGTTCGAGTCCCGTTGGGGGATTTATTGGTTGAGCTCGAATGTTTTACTCCTACTAAATGTTTTACTAGTTTATTTTTATATTATGTACATATATGTATTCAAATATCTGTAGTTTGCCTATCTGGTATCCGTAACACAAGCCTCGTAAACCTTACCACGGAACTAGATGGCGCTGTGTGTGATAGTGTACCAACATATTAACTTAATTTATAATCAAAGGGTAGTATTGTTTTAAATGTCTATTAATAATAAAAAAAAATTAGATCATCCAACATTATGTGTAGTGTATGGTCAAAATCCTGTAACTCTGCAGTAAGTAAAGAGTTAAGTCTAGTACATTTCAGTTAACGCTACAACATTAGTCTTAGGTTATTAAACTTAAACTTTTAGACCCCTTATTTTGAGTTTGAATCTAAAGCAAGTAGAGTGAGATTATAATTATATAGAGCTCGTAGCTTTTAAAACTTATAGTTGCCTTTAACTATAATGTGAAATATAGTTTTGAGGGTTATATTTGTTTAATTGCTAATAAGTTTTTGTAAATTATAGTTATTAAAAATTTTGATTTATTATTAATTGTAAGGTCGTTAAATAATCATTAAATGCTTCTAGCATTCACTTTGGGTTGAAAAGTAAACTATTTTTATAAATAAAAACATAATCTTACAATACTTTATCAAATTATTCTAAGCTTTTAATATTAAATTACTATACCATACTAGCTTTTGCCCTCGACTTCGCTCGCGTCAATTTTTATTTTAGACAGTTTTTTTCACTTTCATCCCCTAATGTATTTATTTTTTCTTAAAAAGGTAATCCAGCGAATACTTCGAATTTATATCTCTTATTTTTTTTTTATACTAATTTAGAACTCGTATCGAGTTTCAGTTTTTAAAATAACTAATTGTGTGTCATTCAACCTAATCCGTTAGGCGGTTTGAGCTCATTTTATATTATGAAAACACAAGTCTGGTTTTCTCAGTGAATTTTCCAACATTCCTGGAAATTATTATATTGAAATAGCATTTCTATTGAATTCAGTGTTAGCGAGGATGATAAAAGGCTTATATTTCAAAGCGTTTTTCCTTTTTCTGTGTAACAATTATTCTATAATAAAAATGAGTCTCTAATGTGAAGCCTCTTAAAAAAATAATCTACATTTAAAATAATATCTGTATTTTGTAGGCTTTTTACAAAAAAAAAGCTCTGAAGGAATTTGTTATATTATACAGCAAAAATTTTAATTTCATTTTGATGATTAAAAGATTAAGAAAAAGTTAATAAAGATAATTTGTTTGAAATATCCCATAAGTCAAGCAAAGTTAGTTTTGCTAATGCATGTTCCCCCCAATATAGCAGAGAAGACTGTGGAGCAACCTATTGGTGATGGTCTGCCTCTACGGCTTCGGTATCGTTTGGAAGAATAATTGCGTTGGCTTACCTTCTATTCTCATAGGAGGTATCTTCTGTGCTTTATGCTGTTGGGAATCTGCGGATTTTCATTAGAACCCATTTGCATGAAGTTGGTATCAATGAATTGCCCAGCGATAAAAAAAGAAGTAAGGCTAGACATGAATAGAAAAATTTTTCGCTTACTGCAATACAATTTAACAGGAGAGTTAATTCAAGGTCAAAGAGACTGTTAACAAAACACGTTAATGAATTGTTTCTTCTGGATTACCAAGATATGAATAATGTAGCTTATTAATTTATCTTTCTACTAGCGACTCACCCTTGCTTCGTTTGAGTTCATCCCTAGATTTACCGGCGAGCGAAACCACGGATTCTGCAAGTCGAAATAAATAAAATTTCTAAAATAAAAGTATCCTAATCTATTCTTTTAACCATTAGCTATCTGTGAGTGAAAGTCCCTTTAAAATCGATTTGGTCGTTTCAGAAATTAGCCGAAACAGACAGACCAAAATTTTAAAAATCGATTTTTTGATGCTAGTATCTGTAAATATTTTCAAAAACAGACACTTCAATTTTTTATATATGTATACCTACATCTATAGATTATTTAGGCACATACCTAAGTATGTATATCCTTCTTTATCGGTAAAGGACCACTCGCTCGAAAGCACAGACAGGTGAGATTTTTCCGACTCAACAATCAGCAACGTATCGATATAAGTACCGATAGCAAAAAATATATATTATGTAAAATATTTTATTCATTAATTAACTTAATTTAATACTTTATTTATAATAAAAAAAAACAATAAATAAGTTCTTAAGCTATAAGCTTAAGCAAGCTCTTAAGAGTATAAGCAAACGAAAATAAAAATCAAAGATAATTTTAATAAACGTGCTTTTACGACTATATGTTCCTTATACATAACAATATTATAATATTAAAGTAGGTACTTGACTGCGAGAAGCTTTGTTGGCATCCGTTAGTATTCTCGTTTAAATCATCCATTAGTATTCTCTTTTAAAATTTTCAATTCTCTAGAAAACGGATTAAGTGATGCTCATAATTTTTAATGTTCGAAATATGTGAATTATATTTCAGACATGATTAAAATAACCACATAGCTACCTATGTGTATAAGCATGTTTTATAATTATAATAATTATGTAGAAACCTTTCTACCGCACAAAGTTCAAAGTTAACTTTTAGTTGAAGCCACTGACATTTCTGCCCAGTCAACCGATAAATAAAATATGACTTTAAAATTCTACTCGTAGATATAAAATTTAAATTTCCTTCGAGCATTTAGAAGTTGCAACAACATGTTGAAGTCATAAATATTATAGTCGCATCAAAACGCTGAAAAGATTTTGATATGATTTTCACTGGTTACCAACTTGTTTTAAAACATACGTATTGGTAAAGGTTATATATTTACGTATTTTTACACAAAACCATTCAATGTGTTCAATAAAATATAGAGTACCCTCTTATTTACTTTACTTATCTCTCAATAAGTCAGTATAGAGTTGTAGGTTGTATTATATTGTTTTATCGTACGTAAGCTACAGATCTCATATCAAAGCAAATCAGAAGATAGCTATTATAAATGAAACTATCTTTTCGTCACGGGATTTCTCTCCCGTGGCCATGATTGCTGTAAAGCATTCAAAACGTCGGGAACCAAAAATCATAATAAATCCGCGACAAAATCCAAAAAGATGGTTTCATTTATAATGTCAAATATTCGCGTAAACCTAAAAAAGTATTAGAAGATAGCTAGTTAAATATACACAAAAGTACATTATATTAATTTACATGTAGACCTTACTGTGACCACCTTACCGAATAACATCCATGTATTTGGTTCATTTTGGGATAGCGTTTGATTTACCACATAAAACGTTTGAAGATATAGAATATAAAAAACAAACAAACATTCAAGACTTTATTCACGCACCTGGAATAAATTTATATACCTACAAAATCGTTGAATATAATTTACGTGTTCTACTCACAACCTTTCAGCACATGTTATACTGAGAAAAAAAAGTAAAATATCTATATCTACTAATATTATTAACGCGAAAGTTTGTAAGTATGGATGTATGGATGTTTGTTCCTCTTTCACGTTAAAACTACATAATGGATTTTAATGAAAATTTACAATAATATACATCAGAATAACACATACACTACAATTTATAAAGATGTTGTGTGAATTGTCCAAAATATGGCGATAAGTGTCAAGTAAGTAGTAAAAAATCTAACATCTGCGATCTATTCAGGCGTGCGCTGCCAAAACCGCTAGAGTTACACATATGTAATGTATGATGGAAATGTTTATCTTAAACAAGCGACTCACCCTCACTTCGCTCGGGTTCATCCCTAGATTTAGGGCGAGCGAAACCGCGGGTTCCACTAGTCATAATATATAACAGTGGTAAAATCACTACATATAATAAAACAAAGCTCTACGCCGCGTCTGTCTGTCTGTCTATTGCACCGATTTTCATGCTGTTTTCACTAATGGATAGAGTGGTTCTCCAAGAAAGTTTTAGTATACATATAATTTGTTAAGTTTTTGTATACATTTACAAACAAAACCCGCGGCTTCGCTCGCCATAAATCTAGAGTCGAGTCACTATTTTATAATGTGTATTTGTAAGCAATAGTGAAATTAAAGCAAAACGGTGTAAACCATTTTGTTTTCGGAAAATCTTACTGAAGTAGTCATTGTAGTTGATGAAAGCAAATAAATCCGGGTCAACATATTATGTGATTCTTATTGCAAGAAAATATTACATCTCATCTATACTAATCGTTAAAACGTACTTAGAAAAAAACCCTAGCAAAATAAGCGATTAAAGACGAGAATCTCCTACGTCAATAATGAAGCAGTCAGTTAAATTACAACTTTGTTACTATTGCTCAGACGTTAATGAAAGTAACGCTGTATATTATAACAATACGACAAATTGATTGACGATGCTAAACAATACGCATGTATTTCATCAAAACAAGGACATAATATATCATATTTTGTCATTAATTATTCGTCAAAATAGCTTTTCAGGTATCCATGATCCATCCCATCTTTGAAAATTCCCACGGATATAAAAGGTAGAATTTTGAATGTTATATTAATTTTATCTAACTGATAAAGGTTAGTTCGAATATAAAATTTAAACAGAAAAAAGTACAGCGTAATGGCTGAAATCTAAAAAAAAATAGTTAAAGAAACTCGAAAATATTCTTCCGTTGAAAGTGACATATTTTTAATACTGTTCTTGGAATTTACTATCCTACGTTTGAAGGACTTTTTAGCTACAAAGCAAATAACCTACATGTATCAGTAAAGAATCGTGAATTAAAGTTGATTGAAATCTGTTAAAGGGTCAAAGAATCTTGACCTCCTAATATGTAATATACGCTCCTATTGACTTTGAAAGTCTATTGATGAAAATGTTTTTATATGTACGCAAGTACATTTATTATGAAATAAATATATTATGTACTAGCGACTCACCCTCGCATCGCTCGGATTCGCCCCTAGGTTTAGCGTCAGTGAATCCACAGGTTCCGCTAGTTAAATTAAATTAAATGTGTACCTCCTCCTTTTATGAAGTCGGTTAAAAAGTAGCCTAAATTACGCCTTATAATATTAGCTATCTGCGAGTGAAAGTCCCGTCAAAATAGGTACAGCCGTTTCAGAGACCCGGAACAAACAGACAGACAGACAAAAATTTTAAAATTTGTTTCTTTTTGTTGCTAGTATTGTATATACCCTAGTGGTAATATAGTGGTAGCCCAGCGGTAACGCGCTCGCTTGGAATTTGGATAACCGAGTGATGCGGGTTAAAATCCGGGTCTCGCACCTCTGATATTTTCATGTGCGAATCATTACTATCTGTGAAGGAAAACATCGTGAGGAAATCTGCATGTCTGAGAAAACCTAGCAAATTTTCGAAAGACATGTGAAGTCCGCCAACACGCACTAGGCCAGCGCGCTGTGGACTATGGCCTGATCCCCTCGTACTGAGGGAGGCCCGTGCATAGCAGTGGGACGTCAAAAAGGGCTGATGATGACTTTATATACAATTAGTGAAAATCTGTTAATTTGAAATTAAAAACTTACGCTATATTTACCTAAATGAAACATAATCATGTGAAAATAAGTTATCATCATACTAAAAGCATAATTGTGAAAAAAATGGTCTGATATCTTTTAACTCTTCACCTACTAAGCAGATTTTAATAAAATTTACAAAGACATTGGATGTTAACTTTTATCCCCTTCGCAGATACCACCCAAGAGAAATTACAGCAAAAACTAGTATATTATTATTAAAAACTAAACTGTGATACAAAAAAATATATAAGTAACATAATTCGTTAATCAACTTTAACATGGCTCGCTCAGGAAGCCTACTTTCTATTCAGAGCTTGAGCTTCCTGGACGTGTCTAATTGGTTTTCGTAAATTGTTAGAAGTTTTATAATTACTTTAGAAATGACACTAACACTTTCAAAAAGTTGTTGCTTTTAAAATAACCTATACTACACATAAATAAAGTGGAAATAGTACGTCATTTTTAACATTTTTGTCTGTCTGTCTATCTTTCTGTCTGTTTCTTTTGACTAATCTCTGAAACAGCTGTGCTGATTTTTATCGGAATATTGATGATGATGATGTGTATATAGTTGAGTAACATAAGCGCTTTTTTTTTAGAAAAAAATTCTGCTCAAAATAATTAAAAAGTAATAAGGGCGAGTGAAGCTATTGTCATAAAAATACATTAGAAAATTACAATTGTCTAATTTTAAAACATTCTGCTACCCAGAAGTTCTGAAGAAGTCAAAAATTTGGTTGAGAATCAATAAAATCAAATACATATAAATAAAATTGGAGTGTCTTTTTTAAATTTCTATATACATATGAAAGTATATACGATACTGGAAATAAAACAAGATTTAAAAATGTTATCTGTTTTTTCCGGCTAATCTCCGAAACGGCTCGACTGATTTTGACGGGACTTTCACTCGCAGATAGCTAAAGTTATAAAGCGAAACAAAGTTTATTTTTTAACCGACTTCAAAAAAGGAGGAGGTAGAAATTTTATTTTTTTTAATTAGCAGAACCCCGGCTTCGCTGACGCTAAGCTTATAGACGAACTGGAGCGAAGCGCGGGTGAGTCGTTAGTATTCACTAAATACAAGTGTATGATTATTATCTAATCAGCCAACTTGCACAACAACAATCTCGCTAAGGACATTAGTAGAAATCAGTGAAAGTTATAATGAAACAATTTTTATCCGTCCAATAATATTATACACATAATTACTTATATTGTGTTCCATAATAATTTTAATTTCATCCATCATAAATAATAATAAATAATAAATATTTGGGACATTATTACAACAGCGCCATCTAATTCCGTGGTAAGCTGCTTGTATTAAGAATACCAGATAGTTGATATACTACATAGTATATATAAATTTTAAATACATACATATTATAAATATAAACCCTCATGACTGGAGTACAAACATTCGCGCTCAACAAATGAATGCCCCCAGGGGGACTCGAACCCGCGACCGCAGGCGCAGAAAGTAGGGCCATTACCAACTGAGCCAAGAGAGTATGCTATTTCTCCTACCCTTTTACTCCGACGTTAAAACAGACATTGAAAAAGCGATTTTCGGTGAATTTTGTGGATAATTGGATTTCTGTTCCATCCGAAATTGTGCTTGCCCTTCACATTAAGCTTTTCATTTGCGGATTTGTAATATCATATTTTGAGTGCCCCTTTAGAATGTATAATATTACGAATTGAACCAATTTAGTAGATATTTATGAAGGGCTATCGAATGACTCTCGCTTTATTAGGATTTGTATAGATACTACTAGGTACAAACAATATTGTTACCAAATATTTTTTTGAAAAGAGCAACTGTTGAGTTTCTCGCCGGTTCTTCTCAGCAGAACAGCTTTCCGAGCCGGTGGTAGCTTACTCACAGACTTACAGACTGACATTTAATTTTATTTATGTAAAAATGACGATTCAAAAGAGCTTGTAAAAGTCTATTTGAATAAAGAATATTTTGATTTGATTTGAAAAAAAAACAAACAGATAGAAAGACAGACAAAAATGTAAAAAATATGTTTTCTTCTCTCAACTAGAATACATACGGTATTCTATAATTAACCGACTTTTCCACTGTATATTTAATAACATGCGTTTAGTAAAGATCTGTTATTTTGATGATATAAACAGTTCAATTTTATATATTTTCGATCACTCGCTGGGTTGAAAATTCTCCAAAATTACTCCAGCTGTAATATACTCCTGAGCTGCGCGGCCAACTTGTTCATATTATATTATGTGCGGCGTGCACTCCTCCTCCTCTCCTTATATTGTAGTTTTAGTAGGGATTCTTATTTTTTTCTTGCAATTAAAATAGCCTATATTAATCAGTGATAATGTAGCATTCAAATGGTGAAAGAATTTTTAAAATAAGTCCAGTACTTTTTGAGCCAATTCTTTACAAGCATACTTACATACAAAACTTTCCTCCTAATAATATTAGTCCAGATGAACAATATCTCAACAAATGAAAAAGATATAAAACGGCCGAAATTTAGATGAATTTTCATACATTTATTGATTGATTTATTCACAGCCATTTCAGAGATTAGCCGGAATAAACAGACAGACAGATACACAGACGGACAGACAAAAAGTTTATTAATTGTAGCTTTTGTTATAAGTACCATATATCACTACATATTACAAAGTCGCTTTCTCTGTCCCTATATCCCTATGTACGTTTAAATCTTTAAAACTACACAACGGATTTTGATGAAATAGATCAAAATAATGTACTACAGTATTGTACATCTTAAAAAGTTCTAGAAAAAAGTCCACGATGGTATATGTCCATCTCTTACAGATAACTCACAATAACCATTTTCTCGCTTCGCTTAGGCTCTTTCCTAGATTTAGCGCAGGCGAAGCCGCGGGTTCCACTAGTATTTATTAATTTGCGACTTAGTAAATGATAAAATACTATAAATGCACAAACGTGTAGACGCATCACAAGCTTGTCCTGTCAAGTTTGAATATTTGATGGCTTGTAGAGGCTTTGCGTGTGAAGCCAGAATTACATTCATCTTCGGGACAGATCCCTCTCGATTAGTCAGCCCTTCTCGTTGGCTTTTTTCTTGAACACTTTACTGTTTCTATGAATTTATGTAGTTACCTTTCAGCAATTATTAAATTACCTACTAGTTTTTTTTTTAACATTACACACATTAATATTTTGTTCCATGAAGCTATGAACTTAGAGCCAGATAGTTGATACACTTCACATATAAAATAGATAGATATAGATAGATAGATAGATAAGAACCCATAACTAGAGTACAAACATTTGTGCACATTACAAAAATTACCACAACGGGACTAGAACCCACGACCGTTGGCTCAGCTACAAAATACGTGTCGTCTAATGTTAAAATGTAAATTAAAAATCTTATTATGTTTCCATCTATGTTTTGTGTAAAACAGTTTTTCGCAAATTGTATGATATGGGCAAATATAGGGATGAATGAATTAAGATTGACGAAGGCCATAGAGAAGCGTGGCATGTGTCCGCCTTCACAAGGGTCATGAATTAGATTCCTGGTTGAGGTGAATGTTGATTATATAGCATATCAATATTAACTACTAGCTTTACCCGTGGCTTCACCCGCGTTCATTTGTTTAATTACTAATCAACCTCATTGGGTTGATCTGTAGGATGCCTGAAAGTTTCTTCAAAATTACTCTAGCTATTTCAGAACCCATTGTTAATACAAACAATTTTTTAATTTTTCGTAAAAAATATTTTTTTCATGAAAAAGTATCCTATGTTACTTCTAATACCTTCAAGAAAATGTGTACAAAGTTTCATGATGATCGGTTGAGTAGTTTTCGCGTGAAAGCGTAACAAACAAACTTACATTCACATTTATAATATTAGTAGGGATTATACGATAGGAAAAAAATGGAGAGTACACGTAAGAATTACGCGTTACATAACAAAAGAAAGTAGAAATAGCAACACTCTATCTACTGAGAAAATATTTAATCAGACATTGTATAGATAAAAACGTATTATTACATTATTACTATGATAATAAATTTGAAGTATAAATATAATTTCCATAATAATAATAAAAACAAAATACTATACATTCTGTGACTATACCCACTACCTATACAAAAAATTGTAATCAATTTAATAAGCATCAAACACAAACTTTCTCGTTTATCTTTAAATTTGTTACAAAGTACAAATATTATTTTGTTATAGAAGCTCTAACTTATGGTTATAGTCACGATCGGAGTCACCATTCAAATCAGTACATATAAATAAAATTGAAGTGTCTGTTTTTAATTTTAAATTTACAGCTTTTCAATAAATGCATATGAAAGTATATATACGGTACTTACTTAGAAAATTATAAAAACCGTTTAATTTATTTTAACTTACTTGTATATAACATACTAGACTCACCCTCGCTTCGCTCACGTTTATCTCAAGGCAAAGAACCTTAATCTTAAACGAAAAATAATTATTTTTTAAACAAACTCCCACTCCCCGTTTCACCCCCTTAAAGGAATGAAAAGGAATGAATCTGGGATAAAATATACCTTCCCAAAGTCTCAAACTACGAGTAGGTATCTAACAATCTTGACTAGAGCCAGAATAATCTTACGTCGCTCGAATGCGTCCAAGGAGTTTTGTTACGAAACATACAATGTTTTATTTTTTATTTTACCGCATTTATTATTTCTAACAGTGAACAGATTTTAACAGATTTATCTCAAAATTCGTCTATACTACGAAATAATAAAGTTTCTCCCTTAATTTATACCAGCATTTACCGCTATATAATATTCAATAGGGCTTAACGTTTCATTCTCGGAAGGGTACTTACTTTTATGTATCTAATGGATTTGTATATATTCAGTTAAAATATAATATCGCTGTACAATATTTACATACCAGTATATCATGGGCCTATATTTAAAGAAGTTGTAGCCTAGTAGTAATACACTTAAATTCAAAATAAGGGCAGTGGGTTCTAACCCCAGGTTTCGCAAATCTGATATTCTCATGTGCGAATCACTTTTAAAGATTTCTACTCACTTTGTGAAAATAAAAGTATCCTATTAAAATATAATGTTAGGAGAAAGCTTATATGAGAGAATTTTATGAGCTTTCAAAAGACATGAGAAGTGCGCTAACAATTTTAGCAGTTTTATTTAATTAGCGTTTGGTTTTTTTTAGTTGCGGCTATGTTAATGAAAGTTCTAGAAATTTCATAACATGTTTAATTTAATTGTTATTATTGCAGTACTTCAATATATATTAAATTTCTTTTTAATCTTATAATTATAAATTCGAATGTGTGGACGAATGAATGTTTTTTCTTAATCACGCCAGAATAGCTGAATCTAGAACCTAGAGAAATTTTAAGCAATGATAGATTATGGTCTGTTATAGTTTGTCCATTTTGTTAATGGTTTTTTGACAGCTCGCCGACTGACAAGCTATAGTGATGACAAAAGGACGTAATAATCGATTTCTCTTTTTTTTTAAGTATACAATAATATTTATTTTTATATTTATTAATATGAAAATAAATATTATTATCGTAAAAATCAAGTGTGGTGGAGAGAACTAAGAGAATCATAATGTGATTCGGGCCGTGACATTGCATATTTTGATAATTTATGCACACAAGAGTTAATAATTAATATAACTGAAGACTCCTCATCGGACAAATCTAAAATAAATGATGATTCTGACGACTCATGTTAATAAAAGGAATTAAACTATTTTAGTTGTTTTATTTGTATGCCTTATACTAAGAAGAAAGTAAAACTTTACTATTAACTTTAATATTTTAATTTATTGGTTTAAATCTTAAATTTTTTTTGCCTTCCTTATTAAATAACATTACACCTTATTTACATATTAGCATTGATTTCTATCGATTATTTGTAATCTGTGGCAAAATCGTAGTAATCGTTATGTGTGGCACAGCAATAAGGGAGAGTTGCCCGTCCATGAAGTACAATATTAATGAGTATGACATTTTAACTTTAATGGCTAACCATTAAATACCAAACTTCGTGGGTGTGAGCTGTCAAAAAACCATTAACAAAATGGACAAAGTATAAATATATACTCGTAGGTGGTAAAATGTACTTTTCCGGGCGATTGATTTGTTTTTCACTGTGGACGAACGAAGCGAGATACAGTCGCTTGTATTGTTATGTAAAAATGATCGCCGCTCAGTTTATCGCTATTTTTTCACAATAATATAAAAACTGTTCAAAAATATATAAGTATAATTTAAAGTATCTATAAAGGATATAGAAGGATAAAATGTTTATAGTAATTAAAAACATAGGGCTCAGTCATTTACTTTTATTTCTTGTAAATAAGTATATAATATACTGTAAAAGTGAGACTAAACTATACATATATTGTTGACAAAAAATATCAATACATATTATATAACAAAGTCCTTCGCCGCGTCTCTCTGTTCGCGATGAACTCAAAAACAACTGCACCGATTTTCGTGCTGTTTTGCACCATTGGATAGAGTGGTTCTCGAGGAAGGTTTTAGTATATTTTTCTTAAGCTTCTCACTCTAAGACTACCTTTGAATTTCTTCTTTAACTATATTTTTTTATTGAAAATATCTAATATAAAATCTAAAATATAATTACTTCTCATAATAAATCCCTATCAGGTAATATTAATGCGATATCTTCTGCACTGTGCTTCACTACTCAGGCCGCTTTAGTGTCACTTGCAGACGGCATTGTTGATGATGTCAACTGCAGTATCTAGAGGTCCAGCAAAATTTCACTGCGATTATGTAACTAACTATCCATTATTCAATTACGTATCTGTATAGAAACTGTATATTGTATTGAAGAAGATAGCACAAAAAAATAATAATAGGTAATACTTTAAGCACGCAAATTCGTATTTACTAATTGGTGGACTTTAAATAAAACTTTGCGCTTGAACTACTTAAAAAAGAGGTTCTCAATTAAGTTAGGTATATTATGTTTTCTTGTATGTGTGTTACGCGATATCTACTATTATTAAGTGATTTATTTGAATATATTTAACTGAATAAGTTACAAGGGTGTAAGCTTAAAGCATCAATAAATTGTATAATCATTTATTGCTTCTAAGAAAACCACTGGTTAGAGAATAAAAGTTATTTCTTAAAAGCGATCATCCATCTTAATACAGAATAATTACTATTAAGGATAAATAATGACTTTTAGAGTGTTTTTAAACTGCTGTACTTTTGTTAGAAAGTTATTACTTGTTTTGATTGAATCTGTATTGAAATATTTCATTATTACCCAACGAAATGTATAAAAAAGAATAAATAATTAGGCAAATAATGTTATTGTTTCTTGTAAAGTTTCTATTATATTTCGAAGATACATAAAAATATGATATTTTTAACACTTTTCTATATTAGTACATATAAATAAAATTGAAGTGTCTGTTTTAAATTTCAAATTAACAGCTTTTCACTAAAAGCATATGAAAGTATACACGGTATTAACATCAAAAAATCAATAAAAAAATTCTTTCTTTTTGTTCCGGCTCACCTCTGAAACGGCTGGACCGACTTTGACGGGTCTATCACTTGCAGAGAGTTAATGTTATAAGGAGTAACTGTTATTAGAAAGTTATTTAAACGGTTTTATTTATTTTAATTTACGCCCAGCGAAAGTTGCTAGTGCTATATATAATTACTTACATACAACTCTAAATGGACTTTCCATGTTTTTCTGACGAATCAAAATAATTCTATAACATTAATCAAATCGTTGGAAAATCAATAAGCTAGCTAAGCTTTATAAATTACTTGACTAAATAACTATATTTCGTGATAGGCTTAAAACACATTTACCGATGATTGATGTTGAACTGAACAACAGCTGAAACTGGAGCGTATCAATCTCCTTAATTACGCACTGATTAACTTGTTAAATATTCATAGAAAATGTTATTAATTATATATTTTCTCACCTTTGAACGATTTCTGGAAGTAATCTCTCAAGGACTTACTGGTTTTAAGAGAAGAAAAAAAAATAAGTTTTTTTGACTGTATATTTTACTTTTATTTTACTTATGTGTAACAACTATACCAATGTAAAGAGTTGATCCACTGAAAATAATGTAATTTTATTTCTTTATACTAAAAAACATTGCTATCTCACTTCTCAGTGGTAGAACCTTTTTATAGAAAATAAGGATTTCTAAAAGTGAGCTTGCAGCTCTGAAATGAAAATATATGAGTGAATCATTCAACGTGATCGCCACCCGCTTTACGATAAAGGAAAACATTATGACGAAACCAGCTTATATAAAATAACCTACAAAATACAAGTAAAGTTCACCAATTTGCACTTATCCAGCACGGTTAACTATAGCCAGATTCCCCTTGTAATGTATTGGTTGTCTCATGCGCCTACGACACGTCAGTGTCAACTGTCAGTCACAATCTAGCGGTCGTCCGAGACGGTCGTTGTGTGCGTGTTGAGGTGTTGCTGAGCCGTAAACTATACCAATGACGAGGACACTACAAATGGCGACGAGGACAAAACATGTGAGTATTCACAATTATAGTTATAGAACATAATAGAAAAATCTTATTAAAGTAGTATAACAGTCTAAAAAAATGAAAAAGAAGGGAAGGTAGTTGCATAAAATTACTTACTTCTTTGTTCACCTTTTGAAGTCCTTAAAACAGTTTTAACTTGTTAAAATGTATTTATTTGTGATTAAATAAAAATATATAAACATTTCATATGCTCTAATTTGTAAAATGCAAATTGAATATTGTATAATATGATCTATATTTGAATGAACCAAAGATGTGATAATATTGTAAATACACTACAACTTTCAGATTTTGTGCTTTATTTTGCGCATTATAAAGTTCCAATTTACAAATGATTTGTTTCGAAATAAAAGTGGAATTAAGATGTTATGAAACTTCTAAATTAGAGATTCAGAAGGCAGTTATAACATCTTTTCATTATGAATATTTAAATTTTGCATTTAAAAGCCTATGCCTACGCGCAGCATGATCGACGCTGCCGCTTATGATGCTAAGCTGCATAACACGAATTACGTTACACTACTACGGAGCATAAAGAATTCTATATTAGTAAAAAGCTGCCTTTGGATTTAGTGTATTTAATTGTAACTAAACATTATAATAATATAATAGTGATATTGAAATTGTTTTTAAGAAAAAATAATTATGAAATATAAAAAATAATTATTTAGTAGAATAATCAATATTATTAAACTATGTAGGCAATTTGGAAGTGCCTACCGATAGATGCTAGTGATACTATCGGTGCGTAAGCACTATACATTTAAAAGAATTTATGTACCTAGCTATTGATATCTGCCGCACTAACAATCGGTATGACTAAATATGCATCTTTTATGAAAATATGAGCGTGTGTTTATTTTGTAAGGAATTACGCTGGTATTCTTAATTGTGGTCAAAATATAATCAATGATCTAAGTGAAATAAAATACAATCAGTACTTTATAAGTAATTTAAGCAGATTAAATTATTATCTGATCATTTAAAAAAATAAATGAATTTTTATATATGAAAGCTTAAAATTAATTCTATTCAGTTGTACAACTATATAAGAACGTACCTAAGCAGATAAAAAATCTGATCATTAGATTGATACTGTACTATGTTTATAATATGTATAATTATAATATTATGAAGCATACAAACCATATTTTATAAGTTATTCAAGCAGACAAAATTATTTATTCGATCAATAACTTGAAAAATAAATGAATGAAAATGTTGTAACGAAAAATTGGTATTGATGAATACTATTTAGTTTATACAAGTATATAAGAACATATTAAGCATATTAAAAGTCTGATCATTAAATTGATACTGAACTTTGCGTGTAAAATGTATTATTAATTATTATGATATATAGGATACAAGGTGTATTTTATAATATCTGATCATTCAATTGGCACAAGGAATGAATTGTTGTATACAAAAGGTTGATATTGAACAATACTAAGTATTTAGTTCGTACTACTACAATATTAAGCACATAAGCAGATTAAAAGTCTGATCATTAAATTGATATTAGTGAGTATGTACGTAATATAGTACATAGATTTGGGTTTAATCGGAACAAAATCTAGCGGAAATATCCGGTCATTAAATTGACATAGCATTGACATTTTATCAATAATTCAAGCAGATAAAATTATTTATCTGATCATTAGATTGAAATAATATATGAATTGTTGTTTAAGATTTATTTTATAACAACATAAGCAGATTGTGTCTGATCATTAAATTGATAATGGAGAATGCATGTAATGTATTGTATATGTAATATATACATATTTAGTTGGAAACAAAACTTAGCGAAAATGTCCGGTCATTAAATTGACATAGCTGTATTTTATTAATAATTCAAGCAGATAAAATTATTTATCTGATCATTAAATTGAAATAAGAAATGAATTGTTGTATATGATTTATTTTATAACAACATATAAGCAGATTATGTCTGATCATTAAATTGATAATAGGTAATGTATGTAATATATTATACAGGTATATATATACATATTTATTTGGAACCAAAACTTTTCGGAAATATCCGGTCATTAAATTGACATAGCTGTATTTTATTAATAATTCAAGCAGATAAAATTGTTTACCTGATCATTAAATTGAAATAAAAAATGAAATATTATTAATTTTGTAACAACATGAGCAGATTATGTCTGATTATTAAATTGATACTAGAGAATGTATATAATATATTATATTATATAGGTACATTCATGATGAGACAAAAGTTGACGGAAATAGGAAATATCCGGTCATTAAATTGACACGTGACCATTATAATTGGATGGCAATATTAAGTAGCAGATAAAAATATCTGACACATTCAATTGATCATTCCAGATAGCCTCATTATGCCAGGTTCACAATGGAAGCGCTTGAAAAAAAGGCATTCCTAATATTATTAGAAACATCCAATATTGACAATAATGTAAAAGAAAAAAAAAAGACATAGCCTTCTTTATTTAGACGGCTTAGATATGCAGGAAGTTTTCTGCAATATGTATTTAACGTCCTACTGCTGGACACGGACTTCCTTTCAATGCGAGAAGGAACAGGCCATGGTCTGCCGCGTTGGCCGAGTGTGGGTTGACGGACTTAACATACCTTTCGAAATCTTGCTGGGTTCTCTCAGACTTGCGGGTTTGTCACACCATGTTTTAATTCATCGTAAGAAAACTGGTATTACTGGTAGATATGATTCGAACATGAAAATATGGGAGGTGGGGACCCGGACTTGAACTCGTATCACATATATAGATATACCTGGACCTAAAATCAACCCTTGCGATGAAGTAGATGTGCTCCAAGATGTATTCCAAGATATATGTCTACGCTATGTCTAAGCTTGATACATATACTAAGTCACCAAGATAGAGTTAAGCCGAGCCGAGAAGAACCCGATGAAGAGTTTGTGAATGAGTTCATAATAAGATTAATGCCACAAACCGGTAAATGGCAATTTACAGATCGGGACGAAAATATTATCGATCAGGTAACATAAACATGTTACCTGGCGGAATTTGTGAGCAAAAGAATCTTATACCTTGGAGATTAAATAACAGTAGACGGAGAAATTATGGAAGTGAATTCGTTAGAAGCCTTTAATAAACATCTAGAGAAATTAAGAAACAACACAAAATCAAATGGAAAAGAAGAATGATAGAAAGTTGTAAAATAATGATACAATAAAATATATTTTATAAGTATAAGGCTAATCAATCAGGGTACACAAGAGCCACACATCGAGAGGTCTTGTGTTCGGGTCCCGGGTTGGGCCTAGTTTAGTTATTGAGCCTTTCGGTTTGGTAAGCCTCAGTAAAAGCCCGAAGCTGGGAAGTTGCGGTGTGTCACCCCCGTGCCCCGAAGAGCACGTAAAGCCGTTGGTCCTCCTTCGGTTGGTCTTAATTCTCACTGGCCTTGTCGAGTAGTCATCTCACCGAAGTATAAGAGTGATAGCAATGAAGAGAGCAATATTGTGCTCTATAACAGCGCCTGCGCAATTGGCCAGTCTCAATGAGATAGGCTGCCAGGACCGAAATCGATCAGAGAACATTGTTATTTACAGAATATGGTAAACGTACTTCATGATGTTAAATGTTCTGCGAAAGACAATTTCGCTGACAAGTTTATAAGAGAATTAGAATTTAGAATGAGGAAATAATCAAAGGACAAAGATAAGCTGCATAAAATCAGATGAAGAAGTTAATCAAGTAAGTAATAAGATATGAAATAGTAAAGAAATCCAGTACGTCTTTCACATTGAAAATCATAATCACAGAAACCACTTGTGATTTTTTGAAAATGAATAAGCTTCAGTAATTATATAAACATCCGAACCCTTATTAAAATAAAAGGATTATTTGATGGCACGATGAACCTTTTAGGTGAAACTTTGGAATGGCTTTAATAAAATTGGGATTAGGATGTTTCCTATATTCAAAGGAACCTTGATAAGTTTACTTATGGATAATTACAACCTTACTGGAGGATTTCCATACCTTTAGAATCTCAAGCTAATAAAAAGAAAATCAAATAGCTTAAGCAAAGAGACATAATAAATCCTGTTGTGGGTTATTGAAAATTGGTGTTCCTGTAGTTCCGGTGTTGAACGATAATGGAGGAGTGCGTTTTTGTATTGACATGCAAAAAGCAATGAAGCAATTATATTTGTAAACCACCCACCACGGACAATGGACAATGTTGCCTTAAATTAGGCACATCACTTGCAAAGTTTTGATAAAGGAGCTGATGTTTGGCTTATCGTGTGCCCAAGAAATCTTTCAAAAACATTAGAACGCGTATTGTTTCTTGGTAAAGCTCTCGTTTTTGGTAAAGATCTTGAAGAACATGACGCACGATTTCAGAAGGTATAGTCTGTTTTAAAAGAAAATTATGAAGTAATAAGGGAAGACAAGTGTTTGCTTTGGATGAACAACGTAACAAAAAGTGTTAAGCCATACAGAGTTTTAGACTATTGGAGAGTTAGAATGATATCTAGAACTTATAAAACACGTCAGCAGGTGGATGTCGCCAATAAAGCCCATACGAGTATTATGTTGACAAGGGTAAAACTTAGCATAAAAGTTTGGTGGCTTAAATTTAATTAAGACACCTAGAATTTAGAAAAACTTTTGAAGGATGCACCCTTCTCTCTGCGATAATATTCACCAAATCCAATGAAGAGGATTGATTTTGCAGAAGATTGATATTTATTGGGATTACTTATTATAAGTTATTAATTATTATAGCAGCTATAAAAAAATAATATTTGGCGTAAGATTACATCTTTAGTAATGGTAGTAGAGTTGAAATACAAATAAATCAAACTTTAATTACTGATGCAATTAAATTAATACCAAATGATACAGATGTTAGAGATAGAGATCAAGAAAGGAAAGAAAAAGGAAAGGAAAAAGAGATACAGGAAATGGACAAGTGTGATCTAGAGACATGGAGATAAAGTATTAAAATATATTGAATTTGGATTATGACCCAGTTACACACACAGTGTAAAATAGAATTAGTGGAGATATCACAGTTCAAAAGAATGAAAGTGTTCAAATCCGTAAAAAGCAAATCGTTCATTTATAAATAATTCAAGGATAATGCAAAGTATGCGATAATTAAGATTTAAATGAATCTAACATAAATGAAAGGAATTTGATACATAAAAGTTTGATAAGTAAAATAATAAACTATAATGGTCAAACTCAATAAATTAATTAAGTAACGAAAGGAGAGTATAATTTATTGAAACGCTATGAAACCATTAAAACTGTATGAATGGATATAATTAAAAAAAATATTAAAACAAATAAGGGATGTAATGTATTGGTTGTCTCATGCGCCTACGACACGTCAGTGTCAACTGTCAGTCACAATCTAGCGGTCGTCCGAGACGGTCGTTGTGTGCGTGTTGAGGTGTTGCTGAGCCGTAAACTATACCAATGACGAGGACACTACACCCCTTACACTGACGAGAAGCCCGCACTTAACAGATAGATTGAAATGATTGCCTACTACAATTTTATCCGACCAAAGCACGACACACAAAAATTTCAGACCTTAAAGTCCCACTGCTGGGCACGAGCTCCCCTTTAATATGAGAGGTGGGTCAGGCCATAGTCCACCACGCTTGCCTAAAGCATGTTAGCGTGCTTCACATGCTAGGTTCTCTCACACATGCAGGTTTCCACACGTTGTTTTCCTTCACCGTCAGGCAAGTGGTAGATAATCATTTTAGAAATGATTCGAACATAAAAATATCAAAGTTGCGTAACACAAATTTGAACCCGCATCAATCGGTCATCCAAGCGTGCGATTTACCACTGGGCTACCACTGCGTTACGTAAACGTAAAAATGTACAACGCAAACGTAAAAATTATTGGTGCGGTTGATATAAACAAACAATATGTCAGAAGAATGTATATAAAGGAATGAATGAAGTCAGTACAACTAACTAATTAGAACTAACTTTTCATAAAAATATTTTAATAAAGAGAAGTTCTCACTAATGCTGGATTTTCATAACTACTACTCTAATAATCTCATGTCAATGACCGAACAATATAAGATAATCTAGTACTGATGTCTAATTAGCCTTGAATATCGACCAAACGTGTCCATTCACTTTTTACAAATAAAAAGAAGTTCATTGTCTAAGTGAGATAAGCTCTTCCATAAAAAATAACACTGCATTGTTGTGGTAAAGTCCATAATACTTCAATTCTGTATTGCCAGTACAATTCTTTTGACTGCCTCAACGGTGTAGTGGCTAGCATGTACGGTCATACATCGAGATGTCATGGGTTCGAGTTCCGGGTCGGGCCAAGTTTAATTATTGAGTCTTTCTGTTGAGTAAGCCTCAGTAACAGCCCAGAGTTGCTAAGTTTGCTGTTAGTCACTTCCGTGCCTCGGAGAGCACGTAAATCCGTCGGTCCTGCAGCTTAGTTCTCACTGGTCGGGTCGAGTAGCCGTCCCACCGGAGTATGAGAATGACGGAAACAGAGAGTGCACTTGTGTCTGCGCGTGCATTATAATATCTCCTGCGTAGTTGGCCAGTCTCAATGAGATTGGTTGCCATGGCCGGAATAGGTCGGAGAACACTATTAGTATTGCCAGTATACTACGTATAGAGAGTATAAAAAGTACTACAGATGAATTGTAAGTTGTACAATTGTTACTAAATATACTTCGTATCTCCAAAGATGATTTCGTTTACATGCAATTTATAGCAAGCCAGATTGATGACATCTTATCGTACCTTTAAAACTATATTTTTTATTGAAGGTTCTACTCTTAAAAGAAATAGTTTACATCCTTAGAATTTACGTCGAAATAGTTGACATTTCCTTTGTAATTACAGTTACTTTTAAATCCCTACTTCTCAGTATCCCTTTAACACGAGGGCAAATCAGCCATAATCACGATGGCCACAATTGGGTTGACGGATTTGTCTTGTTTTCCTTCACCATAAAATAGGCGGTAATGTAATAACCATCTGTTTCCTACAATTTACTACAGGTGGTATGCGTAAATGCATTTCCCAACGTAAAAAGAAGTGGTAATAATGCTGAAAATGCTTTGCATATGCGAATGTAAGAGGTAGGAGACCAGTGTTTGAACCCGCTTCACTTTCTTTTCCAAGCGAGCACGTAACCACTGAGCTAATATAGCTGAGCTAACCCATACATTAATTAATTATTATTTACGTACTATAATACAATACGTACAATAATACCACGTACGTAATAACTTGTTATAATATTATAATACATTATAGGGATATCTATGTAGAATGTTGGAATATAGGATTCAATTCATTTATTATTCGTGGTTCTTTGCAAAGTTTATTTAATTTTATGTTTATAAAGTTTGAAACAAAGTAAAAATCGTAAAAGTACACCATAAAAATTTTAAGGATAATTCAGTTAGAGCACATTTTCTAAGCTATATACATTTTAGTGTTAACTTATCTGCGTAATAAAGAGATTTTATGTTGCACTAGCATACCCGCTTCATTGGCTATAAGTTGAAATAAATTAAACGGTTTTAATAATTTAATAATTTTCTGATAAAAAGTGGCCTAAGTTACTCCTTATAACATTAGCTACCTGCAATTGAAAGTCCCGTCAAAATTGGTCCAGCCGTTTCATAGATTAGCTGGAACAAACAGACAGAAAGACAAAAAATTATAAAAATATTTTTTACGCAAGTAACCTAGATATTCTTTCACATACATTCAAACAGACACTTCAATTTTATTTATATGTACTGATGTACTGATTATTTTACGGTTAGATTTTCTAAAGGTATTGAAAAGCGTAATATATCATCGTTATCATATGATTACTTAGATTTGGGTCAAGGCAACCTCACAATGGATAGTTGTAATGGTGAGAAGCTCCCAGGCGATAAAGTAAGTTTACGTATGGCTAATGGCCGGCCGCAAGCTATAGGTCGAGAGCGTTTGAATTACGAATTGTGAAAAGAAACTACAAACAAACATAACTTATTATTATTGCCTAAGCTTTGCCAAAAAATTATATATATTATATAGGTACAGGTGAAATAAATAATTTCATATCTATGTAATGAAATTTTTAAAGATAATTATTTTTTATTTAACTCAAATATGTTTTCTTTGAAAGTTTTCGTATTTTTGTTATAAATGTATCGAACTTTCAGTTGAATAATTTAATTTGTTTTAATTTTATTTCGTAGTATGAACTCACCCACGCTTGGCTCGGATTCCTCCATAGGCATATTTTGTTTTATTAAGAGGAACTGTTATTCTTTTTTTATAATTAAAGTAGCCTAGCCTTGTATTAGCTACTCTTTGTAATATCAGCTATTCGCAGTGATCGTCGAGAGTGTCGAGCCGCTTCGGAGATTTGATTTGCCAGAAGAAACAAACAAACCCTATAAAATAAGTGCAGTATAAAGTTTACAAACAGACACTTTTTTAATTTTATTTATCTGTAAACACAAGAAATACTATTTTTTTTATCCTTGCTTCGATTTGTGTGTCTGTCTCTAGATGTATAACAGCAACCTACGTCCTACTTCATAATATTTCATAATAATAGTTCATAATATTTCAAAGTAGCATTAAAATAAATTAATACATTTTAGTGTAAAGTATACATACAACACAAACAAACTTACATATTATTATTTAGTTGATTACAGATCTTAACAAAGATGGTACGCATAATACTTGCGCCATAGGTCGCGTGGCCAGCGACACTTAGCTGACCTTGCGATGGGACTGAGCATTTAGAAAGGAAGTAAACCTTGTTTTGGAGATTTGGTATTCAATTATTCCTAAACAAATTTTTACTATTCTAGTAAGAATCTGGATATCCAAAATTTTTATTTAACTTAAAAATATCTTTAATCACAATATTTTTAATGAATTATTGATTGCATATCAAAATAACATTTATGATATGAGTAAACCAATTTTGTCTCAAAACTTGTAGAACCCAAATATTAATAAACATATTCTTTACTGCTTGAAAACAAACAAGAAGATATAGTTTTCCGAGCTTTTTAACGTCCCACTGCGGGGCACGGGCCTCTGTTCAATACCCCCTCCGTTTTCAGGCCTTTATCTACCACGCTGATTGACTATCCGAGACTAGGAGTTGAACCCGCTTCAGTCGAATTTCCAAGCGAGCGCAATACCACTAGGCTACCACTGACAAAAGAGATCATATAGTAAGTATAACGAACTAACTAAATATAATGTAATACTAAGTTGTAACCACACCATAAAAATTAATCCAGGTAAATAATGGATCGGCGAATAAACAAGTAAAGTAAAAGTAATATAAAGAAGTGACAACTCACATTGACTCATGCCCACACAAACTTCACATTTATAGAGTTAATACATACTTGAGTAAAGTAATTGACTTAAAGTAAATGAATGAAATAGGAAAAATATTTAAATTACCGTAGTATAGATATTTAAAAAAAAAACATGAAATTTAAAAGAGTGTTAACATTAACAACTTAGTGCAAACTAACACTTTCATCCAGACTATCGTATATGTTATATCGCACATTCAGCATTTCTCGGACTTTTTAACTTTCAAAATATCGGATACCGCTACTACTACTATTTTTTTATTAATTATTATATTTTTATGTATATATTAGACATACAAAAACATCATAATTTATAATGTCATTGCCAATTTTATGCGTTTAATATCGATACTAACTCAAAAAGTCCAGATTTTTTAAGTTTCGTGCGTATAAGACACGAGCGTAGCATCGCCAGTGAGTACCTATAGGTCCTAGGTTTTCCAATCCACGAACAAAAGTTCTAAGTGAGTTATATGTATGAATCGACTTTAACGAATACGTCGGGTAAGTTTCTAAATTGCGAGTACACAAAATTATAAGCTAAATACGAGTAATACACGGGTGAACTTTTCACATGACGTGTTGACATTGCTTTAAGATTTTCGTAGATTGAAAGAAATTGAACAACTGAACAGACATTCATTTGTCAATACTTTTTATATGGAGAATTTTAAATACAAAATTTTCACGTTTCTGTACAATGTTCAAATTTTTCTGTAAAGCCAAATTGATGTAGTCGTTTTGTAGTGATGCGCTAACATACATTGCCTAAGGAATTGATTTTTATATAGGTAAAGATGTATATATTTTATTTGATATATCTAGATTTACTTTGTCTGATCGGCTAAATGGTACTAAAACTGATATGTAATACTATGTTAATACACTAGTGTTATTAAATATTTCGTAAAACACATTATAATACAGTTAATTAATTTGATTAAGCAGGAAAGGGTTAAATTTTTAACATATACCTAGTGTAAAAATACTGTAAAAATTGCGTTTCGAAATATTTTTAGTCACAGCAAATTAAAAATAACCATATTCCAATTATTTCCTTGACACTTTGATTGACAAATTCAATTATTTTGGTTTTGTTTTAACAGGATTTTTTTCGTAAACCAGTTTTATCTTTTTTATGTAAAAATCTATTTACGAAGACCACCTAGTATAAAATGACTTGCCAGCTAAAAAAGCCAACATAACTTATTCTTTTTTCTTCGTTGCCCTACCGAGGCAGACTACAACAAATAGAGAGGAGCTTTTTTCAGGAAAGTACCACTGAGATTGGCCTAAATTCATCTTTTAGCTTCTCGCTCGGCTAAATTGCGGCGTGAAAAAGACAAGCAGCCCCCTCTTCATCCCTTCACCACATTGACGGGGGATGGTGAATACTCCCACCCTAAGCCCATGTTGAAAAATAAACAAGTGAGTTTCATAAATAACGGAAGCAATGAACTTTTTTTTTTATGGTAGACAAACGGGCAGGAGGCTCACCTGATGGGAAGTGATCACCTCCGCCCATGGCCATCTGCAAGCCAGGCTTGCAGATGCGTTGCCGGCATTTCAGGAAAGGGATGGAGGAGGATGGAGGAGGGAGGGAAGTGTGAGGGAGGGGGGTAACGAAGGCGGAGGATGAAGGGAAGAAGGAGGGGGGAAGGAGAGTGGGCCTTCCGGACTCTCACTCACCGGACGAAGCGCGACAGCATAGCTGCCACTTCACGCCGGTCTTCTGTGAGAGAGACTACTAATGAACTATACGGGGCGTGCCGGCCCATTCGGTTGCTACCCGAAGGTAACAAGCAAGCATTTCTTGTGAAACATTGTTATAAATATTTTGTATCATATTTTTAATAAACTCATAGGTGTCTTGAAATATGTGATGTTATGTATTATATAATATCGTTTAAATAAATGGTATAAAAGCGTTCTGAGTAATATTCCAATAAACGATTTTCTCAAACAAGATTTCAGACAAAAGTTATTAAACGAAATGGAAACTGACGAGAAACGTCTTATCCCTATGATGGATGAAGAGATCTTGTCTTGGCGTTATATTCGCCTTATTTTGATAGATAAACATATAATAATGAGGTTTTTCTTTATTTTTCGCAATATTTATTGTAAACTATAAATACGAAAATGTGTTCCTTTTTTCAAACAGCAACAGACGGCTCGATTTGTTTACAGAGCACTTTGTTGCTTGAAAGTAAGGCTTTTTATTATATCAGTACATGAAGTCGTCACATGGGATAGATATAATTTAGCGAAGGACGTGTAATAAAAATATTGTGAATGTGAAAAAAATTATATAATCATTTATAACGTTCTTAATAATTTCGTCGAAATCGATCCCTTTGTCTGGAAGATACCTTTCTAGAAGCCTTTTCATACTATTTTGTACTACCGCTAGATAATGATATGCCCAAATACCACATATAACTAACGTAAGTGACGTTAGTAAAAAGTTATTAAAATAAGGGAATTCGAAAGTGATTAGTTTTTTGCGGTATACAAACCTTGTCCATACAAACCCACAAGTTTATTTATAGTCTAGGTTCACTGAATTGACAAATATATTCACCTGCTCTGTGTCTAGGTTGAATGGAAGAGATCACTCTAAGTGATAAGGAGATCCTAACACTAAAATTTATATTTTTAATGAAGTGTTTGTGTATTGCATGATTTTGTGTAATATACGATTAAATAAATAATTATAATATTAGGGTAGGTTGGTCATTTTTTTATGTAAGCTTTTTAAGCAATTTTACTCGGGCACTCAAAACCGAAATATGTATGGGTTAGAAAGAAGTGAAAAAATATAGATAGCAAAACGGTACCTAGAATATTTTATTTATTTTTAAAATGATTTCTTAGAAGGTATTATTTAAATTTTGAGATATGATATGCTTTCGAGCGACGAGATGAGTTGTACAATGTACACACTTGATTTTTCTTTCATTTCGACGAAGTCTGAGCGCTTTATAACATATTGTGTCTCGTTCACTATGAGATTCTTCACTTCATCTCATTATATTTGTTTATGTAACTTTATGTTTAGTTTGGTTTTGGGTAACAAAGTACGTGCTATTTCGTAACTACTCGATATAAATAGTTAATATTCCTTAATTGATTAATGAGTCTTTAAAGTATTTATCAATTATTATCATTTTTATTAATAAAGCTTATTAATTTAAAAAAAACAATTAAAAAATTTAAACAAAGTATTTATTATTATTTAAATTAAAAAATAAGTGATTAAAATAAGAGTCAATACCTTTTTTAATTATGAGAAATGGTTTCCTGTATTTAATTATTAATATTTTAAAGTTCAGACGCATTTTGTATAGTATTTTTAAACTTTTATAATCCTTATATCAAAGGTAACATTCAAGAAAACAGTTGATAAACGCAGTTGTATCGTCTGTAGTTACGTGCTCGTTTAGGAAAGCGAGAGAAGCGGGTTCAAATCCCGGGTCTCACACCTTTGATTTCATTTATATTTGCAATCATTTTAACATTATTGCCACTTTTCTCACGTTGGTAGAGCACATTGTAACGAAATCCACATGTCTGATAGAACCATGTTTTGGAAAAACATGTTAAGTCCGTCATCTGTACTTAGCCAGCGCCTGATCTGATCCCCCTTGTGTTGAAAGCAGGCCCTTACTCTGAAGTGTGACGTTAAAAAGGGCATAATATGAACGTAATAAAAAACTTCGGCCTCTAACAACTTTATCATTTTAAGATATATGTAGTTTTAATACATTTTATGTGCCATTTTACTTTAGCAAAAAACCTTTAAAAGAAGTGGAAGAGCTAGTATTAAATTATACATGCGAGTAGCGCGCACCTACTATACATCAGGGAAATTATACAGCCCGTGAGTAGCAAGCAAGGATTTCTAAGTTAATTATAGAAAATCTTGTTAAACGTTCACTCCATTGTGATGTTTTCACTCCATGTGACCTTTTGTTGTCTGATTTGTTTTATTTTTTTAGGTATGTAAATGGTAATAACGTTCAGTGGATACGCCCATACATATGTTTTTTTTTTTTCATATCATATGTTGACAGCCTCGGTGGTGTACCGGCTCGCATGTACGGTCGCACACCGGGAGGTCCTGGGTCCGAGTCCCGGGTCGGGCCAAACTATTGTCTTTCAATTTCGTAAGCCTCGGTAACAGTCCGGACTTGGGAAGTTAGCGGTGTTTCACCCCCGTGCCTCGGAGAGCTCGTAAAGCCGTTGGTACTGCGATTTGTGCGTACACTTGTGCACTATAATGTCTCTCGCGCAGGTAGTTAGTCTCATAATATTCCCATATAAATATCTCATTTTATGGTGAATTCGTAGAAAATATGAGCCATCATAATCATAATCAACCCTTATTTGAGTAGGTAGTGCACTGATCAACTTCGTCTTGAGCGAAGTCTACACGTGCCCAGTATATGAATATGCAAAAGGGCTGAAGTATTGCTAAATCTTGAATCAGAAATGAATTGATGAAGTTAACGGTTAAGTTCATTATTTAAGTGTAATATTACATTGAAAATTTAATATATGTTCTTATCAAATAAAGACAAACCAATACACACATAAACCTAATAACTACATAAACTAATGTGTGAACTAAAATTTTTTTTATAACTAAAATACATTTTATTTTAGTTTGAACTTTGAAACTGGTAATAGCGTTGCTTGCAGCCTACTCGTCTCTGCATCTGCCGCGTCAAGGTTAGCGAGTGAGCGACTGCAAAGCTAATACACACTGTGAACTTAATTAAAATAATAATATATGAGTGAGATTTCTTGGCCACTGACATTATTTCAATGAAACGGGACCACGTTTGTATCTATTATATTAGTTCGACCAAAAGCTATCTAGCTTCTTATGTAGGACAAATATATTTTTTTAACTAATAATTTAAGTTTAAGTTCTTCGCCATTTAAAAGTTGCAAATGTAATATGTTTATAATGTATTATAAGTCAACAAACAGGTTATAATAATTAAAACATTTATTAATGCAGTCTTTTATTTTCGTTCTTCTTCTATAGTGTATACCATTGATTTCAAATATGTGATTTAACCACGTAAACAGTTTGTTGCATAATAAGGTTGTATTTTAAGAAAAAATTAATTACATACAAGTAAAAATAATCAAATTTTAGAACACTTTTATTGATGCAAAATCTACTGGTGTCATATAATTAAGTGTTAATGGATATAAATATTTAAATTAAATCAATAAAATAATAAAAGTCACTAGTGTTCGTCGATTCTTAAATTTCAACTTTACACACCATCTACAACGCAAACAAAAGTAAAAGTAGCCACATTATCATACTGGCCGCTATTTAAACGCATCTTAGGTAGTGTTTGTTTAAAAAAAACTTAAGATGTCTAGTATCAGTATTACTTTTTAGTGCACTTTTTTTACGACACGTTTGGCTCAATTTGCTTATTTCCTGCGCCAGATCCTATTTCCTGCGCCAGCGGTCGCGGGTTCGAGTCCCGTAGGGGGCATTCATATGCTGAGCACAAATGTTTGTACTCCAGTCATGGGTGTTTATATTTGTAATATGTATGTATTTAAATTTATATAATGTGTATAGTGTATCAACTCTCCTTCCCCCCTCCCTCTTCCCTTCATCCTCCGCCTTCGTTCCCCTCTCCCTTCCCTTACCTCCCTCCTCCATCCCTCCCTTTCCTGAAAGGCCGGCAACGCATCTGCAAGCCTGGCTTGCAGATGTCCATGGGCGGAGGCAAAAAAAAAAATCAACTATCCTGTATCCGTAACACAAGCCTCGTAAATTACCATCGGAACTAGATGGGGCTGTGTGTAATAAGTTCCCTATATAATTATTATTTATTTACTTTATAAAACAGAATGCTGGTATTCCACAGTCCGCTATCTTCTACTTACCTTTCTTAAAAGGCGAATATTTGAAATTATAAATTGTCTGGATTTTTATAAACCGATCTAATTAAGGCAATATTAAACAAATCACAAATTAAATCAATCTTGGTTCCGGGAGAGATATGTATATTTAATGCTGTAAAGCATTTGATACATCGAAACCAGTTTTTTAAATAATTCATAATATTTATCACTACATATTATAAAACAAAGGCCTCCGTCCCGTCTGTCTGTTTGTTCGCGATAAACTTTCATGCTGTTTTTACCAATGGATAGAGTGGTTCTCGAGGACGGTTTTAGTGGAGGTGTAACTAGCGGAACTCACGGCTTCGCTTGCGCTAAATATAATTTTTTCGATCATTATTCATTAACAATAGTAAAATTCTGTCATATCCACGGGATAACGTAAACGAAATAGTAATAAATAGCTCGCTAGTCTAGTGGGTAGCATAAACGGCCACAATCGGAAGTCATGGATTCGAATCCTTGGTCGTACCAAGTTTAGTTTACGTTGAAGTCGTCGAAGAGGACGTAAAAATATTAAAACTCTTAAATCAAACTTGTGACAACCACAAAGCCATAGTTAAAAAAACTATCACACGCTAAGTATCAACATTCCTGTACGCATCTCCGCCTTGAAACAGACCTTGGGATTTCCGACAACTCGCACAATATCGTGCAAGAAATTACAAAAATAAAAGTTTACAGTATGAACCTTGTCTTTTATATTATTTCATACCTTTTTATTTATATAAAATTTTATTGCAAAATTTAAAGCTACATATGTAAATATTAAGTAAATTAAGTCGAATCTCTAAATATTTTTTGGAATATGTATAATTTGCTTGGAATGAAATAGTCATTATTATTACAATATCGATGCGTAGACCGAATCTTTAGTTTCCAGAATTTTATGCCTGTAAAGCAAAAAAAATACTAGAAAAATGTTAATGAAATTTAGCAGGATAATAGCTGGTTCTAAAATCTTTCATCTGTGAGAAATGTATACTAACAAGCAAAAGACATAATAATAAGAATAAAAGATTTATATATTATTTATTTATTTAAATAGATTTCTAACTTAGATTTTAAAACAAATTTTAAAATTACAATTAAAGTAAACAAGTTTATATTTTTACAATAGCATAATAAAATAGAATTAATTAAAACATGACTAGTATTACATAATTATTGGAATATTTCAATATTAAGAAATGAGTACAATGATATTTTATATTTCCTGCAATATAAAAACTTAAACATCCTTTCCATATTTCGTTCTAAATGACGAGCATTCATACAAACTTTTAACCCCTCTTAAGGCCTGTTAGAGGTTAAATAAAAATTCTTGCTTATAGCTTCCACCTTCGTTATATGCGAAAACTTTGGGAACATTTTGAGTATACTAGAGTCAGTGGTCAGTAATGATGTGCGTTGTATGTCAGAGTTAGTATTAAAAAGTAGATTTCTATAATATTGCTTTATCTTTTTAACGTCCTACGCTATCCAAGCACGGGTTGGCGGTCTTTATACGAGTACGTCTTTTAAAAACTTGCTAGGTTCATTCAGACATGCAGGTTTCCTCACGATGTATTCCTTCATCGTAAAACAAGTGGTAATTATGTTAGAAATGATTCGCACATGAAAATATCAGAATTGCAAGACCCGGATTTGAACCCGCATCACTCGGTTATCCAAGCCCCCTGCCTACTTATTTTAATTTTATATTTTGACATTATAAATGAAACTATCTTTATCTTAAAACGTAAGAAAGTATTATTTATATTTTGACTTAAGTGTAAAAACATTTTATTACTAATATATAGGTTTATTATAAGAATCTTAATTAACTTCACATTAATCAGAGTTTAATTGCCATTTCGCTATTTTTGGCAATGTTGTTTTGGCTTTCACTGCTTGTAGTGACGTCTACATAATATATCATCAATTATATTTTATACAGAATATAAACAAAACATTTATCGTTTAATGAACAACATTACTTTTGTGCAGAAACATTAATTAAAGAATACACTAAAATACTAGTTTTACAACTCTAAAAATGCGGAAAACATTCATATAATGCAAAAGTATTCAAGAACATCATCTTTTTTTTAATTTTCAATTTTTTACCACGTGTCTTGCACAAACGTGCACCGCAAGTTTTGTATTATTTTTAACGGTAATTCTATTTTCTTTCTTGCCGTTACTACGAACAATGGAAAAATAATATGGAATAGTCTATTTATAGTTGAGACCTATGTATGAAGATGGCTTGAATAAAAATGAGCGGGACCTGAGGAGAATGACAATCGATCTCAAATAGACCGCAAAGTTCAATGCACAACACTCAGCTTATACATAAGGAAACTTATTTAAAAAGGTATACAATTATTCAGTTTTGATAATAACATAACGTATTTTTCCACAGTCGGGTTATAAAGCGAAACAAGAGTGGTAAGTGACGTTCACATTCACCTGCGCCGGCGTTGAATCCCCAGTCATACTTCGTAAACCGAACGCGACGCTTCCATTTTCGAACTTTTCAATTTTGTTTATTTTTTAAGTGCGTGTTGCCAGTTATACAGACAATCATGTAAGTTTTTTAAACTACCTTAATAACTTTAAGTGCTATGCCTATAATTATTCTGCCATTAAAATTTTAATTTTATTTAAAATTCTAGAACTTATCGAAGTTTGTGCTCTATATTTTATGTTTTTTATAGTCACCCTGCGCGGACTTATAGTGAAAGTTGTCTAAAGATGTATAAATATGAATATGTAATATTTGCGATTATTATACAACGAACACATTTACTACATATTTGATTACTATGAAAATACCATATGTGTTGAATTTGGTATTCGCAAATTTTCTGGGCTTTATTTCATTTAGTAAAATATTTTTTTCTATTTATTCGACAAGATTTTAAAATATTAAACAAAAATTTAGTAAAATATTTTTTTCTATTTATTCGAAGAGATCTTAAAATATATTTAAAAAATTAAATTATTCTTGGTTGTTTGAAATAATATGAATATATATTACATAATATATTAATAATTAATTTAGAGCTTTGTTTTTTTATAACCATTTCTTGATTGAATCCATACATGACGACTTAGAAAGCGGCATATTCAGATGGCGGAGGCTTAGACCGGCCCTCCGCCACGACCGGCTTCCCGAGTAGCATGGGACTCCCCATTTGGAGCTTTCTTACCTAATTATAACCAGGCAGAAAAAAGTGGTGCCTAATGACCCTCGCCCATAAAAAAATTAATAAGAAACCTGCCTTTCCCTATTGGGGATAAATTTAATAAGAAACCTATTTATTATTAAATTATTAATATTGTAACATTTATATAAAAATATAAAGTTTCAAAACAAAACACTAAATAAAATTACTATATCGAAGTTATCAGCAGCTATTTTTGTACTATAATCTAGCTTATTCCTCTAAAGCTCCGAATGCATACTTATGCGATACTTGACCTTTCAGTAAGACATTGAATGTAGTGTATCTACTTTGTCCTATCTCTATCTAATTGATATTTATTATTTATGCTTGGTATTTATGTAAACTAATCCGGTCTTGTTATAATAGAGTTTTAGTGATATCTTATAATAGCAACCTGCTTAAGTTACAGGTGCTAATATATAAATTAAATTGTCTGTTGTTAATTCCAAATTAAAGGCTTTTTTACTAAATGCATAGGGAAGTATGTACGGTTTTAACTACTTACATTTAAAAATACCATTTTTTTAATTTTTGACTGTCGGTCGGTCTGTTTCTTCCTGCTAATCTCTAAAACGGCTGGACTGATTTTGACGGGACTTACATTCGCAGATAGCTAATGTTACAAGGTTAAGTTAAGGCTAAGTTACGCTTAGGCCAATTTTTAACCGACTTAAAAAAAGGAGGGGTTAGAAATTCAATTTATTTTTGCTAGCGGAAACCGTGGCTTTGCCTGTGCTAAATCTAGGGAAGAGCCCGAGCTAAGCGAGGGCGAGTCGCTAGTATTAATTATATAACATAGTACCAAGATATTTTTATTTGGCTAAGTAGTAGAGAAGGTTTGTAAAACTTAGTCTACTGTCCATAGAAAGGCTCGAAGGAAAATATCACATTTCTGAGAAATCTACACTAATAGTTCAAACGTATCTGGGGACGAACCTAAATGGAGCGAGTGTTTTAAATTTTATTATTCGAGTACATGGAAAAACATGTATTTGCTTAAGAATTATGATTGATAGATCTAATAAGTTAGAGGTTGGGGACACGTTTGGCTCAGTTTGTAGTGACCCTACATGCTGTGCAAGCGGTCGCTGGTTCGAGTCCCGCTGGGAGCATGCATTTGTGTGATGAGTACAATATAAAGTGATATTTATTGTAGAGGAGTTTAATGCCTAGTTCATATAAATATAAATGGAATAAATAAAATGCAACATTATTTCATAAAATATCGTCCTTCCGTTTAGGAGTTATTTTGTCACAAATACAACTAACTAACTTATATTAGTTTACAGATTAAAAACAATATTTAATTCAGTTTTTTTTTTTACATTTTTCGATTATAAATATTACGAATACGTAATATGGTATAAGTATGGTCGAAAAATCGTTAGGCATAAAAATAAATGAAAAAAAAAGAAATTAGTAAAACTACTTTTGGTAACCTAATAATGTAAACTCAAACTTTCGGTATCCCCATAGTTAACACAAAGCAAGCATCCCTGTAGTTTGAAACTAAAATAAGCTCTGTTTGCACAGTAGGTACGCTTCGGTAAATCGATTAAAGTAGTTCTATACAGCACTTTGTTTTTGTACGAGCTTACATGAAAATCCTGCCCATTTTTAATGATTTCTAATGTTATTTTAAATTAAATATTAATTGCATATAATCTTGATTCTTTCTATGAATAATTAATAATGTTTATCCTTTTTCTTACACACTTTATACAGTAGACTAAGTTTTACAAAACTTCTCTGCTAATTAACCAGCCTCAAAATATCTTGGTAACATATACGATAGGTATAAATGTAAATAAATAAATAATACACGTTTGAGCATTATCACACTGCACGATCTACGGTAAGCTTCCACGGTAAGCTACGCGGTTCATGTTATGAATACCAGATAGTTAAACCACTACACGTATATAACTTTAAATACGTACATATTATAAATATAACCCATGTCTAGAGTACAAACATTCGTGCTCACAGAAATCAATGCCCCAACGGGACTCAAATCCGCGACCGCTGGCACAGCAAGTAGGGTCATTAAAAACTGAGCCAAACCTTTCGTCATAGCTGTATTAAATATATTTAATGTTTATTCACCGAAATTCGACTTGACCGATGTAGCTATAAGTCCGAATAGTATTATAATACGGTATATTTTCTTTCATTTTTGTTTGATTTGCTGATTTTGTTCTAATGAGTTTTAAAACTACTGTACTACTAATTGCAAGAGAAATTAGGAAGGTAATTGTTTATGTTTTAGAAATATTTTGCTAATAAGCTACCGGTTTGACAATATTTGTAAATTAAGTCCGAAAAATCGTTCCTTCTAAGAACCTCCACAATATTATAATTACGAATAGCTTCAACTAGGTACTGTTGCTACATCAAGTAAGGTTAAAGTCAGCTCAGAAAACTATTTTTATTTTTTTCGCAAAAAATCTATCTCAACTCGAAATTTAATTTAACTTTCGCTAACTTTCAACAATAAGTGTAGTCGTAAAATGATATTTTAAAAGGCTATTTATTCATGTAACTCGAAACCGAAAGCTAGCCAATTCCATACTGTATTTGCAAATATGAAATGAATTGAAATTATATTTTATTAACCGACTTCAAAAAAAAATTCAAAAAAGGAGGAGGTTATATGTTCCGTTGTATGTATTTTTTTTTTTTTTTTTTTTTATGTATGTTCACCGATTGCTCCGCCGCCTGTGGGCCGATTTCAAAAATTTTTCTTTTGATTGGTAGGGTATAGTTCCGAGGTGGTCCCATTGTCACTAAGTCAGGATCTGATGATGGGATCCCAGGGAAATCGAAGGCAACTCTCAAAATTTACAGGCACCTATTATGTTTTTGATATATTTTCTAAACCCGATAAAGCTTTTACGTATGAAAATCATCATCTCATGTGGATGAGCTGATGATGGAAGGTAAAATTCCTCAACAGTTGTTTTTTATGTGTTTTCACCGATTTCTCCGTGAATTGTGGGCCAATTTTAAAAATTTCTTTTTTGTTCGGTAGGGTATACATTCAAGATGTTCTCATTGTCACCAAGTCAGCATCTGATTATGGGATCCTAGAGAAATCGAGGGCAACCCTTAAATTTTATCGGCACTGATTACCTTTTTCATATATTTTCTAAAGCTGTTCAAGAATTTGTGATGATGTAAGGTATATATCCTCAACGGTTAGGAGTTGAAAGAAAATTCTTTTAATATTATACGTACTTATGAACTGATAGTCGTACTCCTTCAGGATATTAGGTGGATTGATAATAGAAGGTAAATCTTATTAACGTCTACGAGTTACGTGGAAAAATAGACGTGGACAAATCTCGATTGACTATTGTCGTTCATTTCAAAACTTCGCTGACTTATTGGAGCAGTAGTTTAGTTAGCCTTCCAATATTTTATTTAAACATAATAATTTCCACAAAAAAATTTAAAATAAATTATTTTTTAACAAAAATGAAAACCGACTTCAAAACGCTACAAATCGAAACTAAAAAGAAAAAAAAATAATTTTAATTACTTAGTTATTGTTGGAGTCGGTGCCAGCCAAAGCAAAATAATCCTAATACAATCTCCTTGGCTGGCACCGACTCCAACAATAACTAAGTAATTAAAATTATTTTTTTTTCTTTTTAGTTTCGATTTGTAGCGTTTTGAAGTCGGTTTTCATTTTTGTTAAAAAATAATTGATATTGAAGAAATTGTAATTACTTTTAAAGATCCTAAATATTTAGAGAATTTGAACGGTTAATGATTTCGATTATACCTACTACCATCAAACATTAGTAAATTGCATAATTATCTAACACATTACACAACACGACATGCAATAAATATCATTAAATATTATAAAACAAAGTCCTCCGCCGCGTCTGGCTGCGTGTCTGTTCGCGATAAACTCAAAAACTCCTGCACTGATTTTCATGCTGTTTTCACTAATTGATAGAGTGGTTCTCGAGGAAGGTTTTAGTATATAGCTAGCAGAACCTGCGGCTTCGCTCGCGCTAAACCTAGTTTTCTATAAATGCCTTACTCAAAGACATTTCAATTACTTATTATGAAGAAAGTAAGATATACGATTCTGGGCTGCAGGGATATAAGGGACTAGGAATAATCAATAATAAATAAGTAAATTAGAATGAAAAAAGCTCTTAATATTGATAATTCAATGTTTTTTCACCCATGGGTTACAATAACGTAGTAAAATTTTAATAAAACTACAATTGAATATGCAGTTTAAGTTTAAAAAGAATTACATTGGTCAATAAAAGCACAAAACAAAACATTGCCACACTCGCACATATTATAAATATACGAAAAACTAGGACCCTACAGACGTTGTCCTGTACATATAGAAAATTTTTATAAACTTTTGCTCCCGGTGAAATGTTTTAGTATGCATGCGCAAAACAGCGTTGCCTAGCAACGACTTATTTATAATTGAATATGTCATTTATTGTGCAAATGTATAAATAACTAAATAATATAAAAAATACATTATCTAGTGGACCGAATTGTGAATCTAAACCATTCTCGAATACACTCGAACACACACAAAACATTTCATCAAAATCGGTCCAGTCGTTTAGGAGGAGTTCAGTCACATACACACGCACACAAGAAATATATATATACGAAAAATATATGATTAATAACGATGACTTCTGATCAATTTTGACCATGGCCGCCAATCTCACTGAGATTAACCAACTAAGCAAGAGATATTGTATTTCCAAATTGCTTTTCGCCAACACATGTCTATTCTAAGACATCATATTACAGGAAGTTTCTTAATTAGATTAAATACACTTCATTGCCGCCTTTTTATGTATAGAAGTGTCAAGTTCAAATTGTCATGGTCCATTGAATTTCATTATATTATAATCTCTATACTAATAAATGGCGTGGGGTTTTTTACGCGCTTTGTGAGTTTCTTTATTCCACCAGAACTTTTAAACGCCTAAACCAATATCGATGTATATGATATCGTTATTTACGATAGACATGAAACTTATTTTATATCTTGCAGCATATTTCGGTGAAGGTTATTACACCTATGTAAATTATAAGAATTTGAATTCCGGTTTTTAGAACGCGGGCGAAGTCGCGCGAAATATACTAGAATGTAGTACTATTAAACAGCATAAGTTTTTACATACTTGTAGGTATGTATTTAGATTTAATCGCGCTGAAAATGTCTGACTGATTAAGATGAAACGCAGATCGATTATGAATTGGAGTAGAGACATCTGATTGTAAGAAATTGAAAAACCTATAAAAAAATATATACTATATCTACATACTTTCTAAAAAACTCATAATATTTTAAAGAAGTATTTTTTTTGTTTTCGCATTTTAAAGGTTTATTGTGTGTAATTTCTAGCCAAACAATATTTCTACTTAGAAACGTTTCATTTAAGCTTTGGCCACAGTACCAGAGTATATATTATTAACCAAGCAATACCATATAATTATTAAAGGTCATATAAAATTATCTAATTAAGAATGCAGTGCACACTAAATTGAGTAACAGTCATATGCAAATGCTATATTCAATTCAACTAAGGACGAACTTTCCTCGCATACTCATAAGTCTTGTGAAGAAATTAGACGACGAAATAAAGTATTGCTTTCATAAATTTTTACATATTGCGACTTACGATTCTCGGTACTTTTTAGTTTTTAGCAAAACCCTATATATTTGTCTAAAATAAATGTAACTCTTTATAACATTAGCCATCTAGCAGTGAATATCCCGTTAAATCTAGCCATTTTGGAGATTAACCGAAACACACTGGTAGACTGACGAAAATGTAAAAAAATGTGTTTTTGTAAGAGCCGATCTGATGTCGATCGATGACTTTGTTTTGTGAAACATCTATTTTAGTTAAGGAAAATCATTATGTATGTATAAATTATATAGGTCTTTCATACAAAAGGTCAAATGTCAAAGTCTCTTCGTATTGAACTCCTCGGTTACACAATAATTTTCCTTCCTTACAAGATTAAGAAAGTAGTATAGATTGTATTTGAATATACGGTATTATTGGTGTCATGACAAAATATAATAGGATAATTAAAATATACTGCAAGGATATTCATAAAATGCTTTAAAAAGTAAAAAAAAATATAATTATAAGTATATATATTCAATTCAATATTTGTTATTACTAAACCTAAGGAAATAATTACACATTGCTAAGATTTTCTTGAAAAAAATTGTAGTTAACTACTACTTTATCTCAGATTATTCATCATTCCCATAAGGATTTATTGTTTTCATATAACATAGCATATTCTTTTAAAACTGGTTATAAATATGATATAAAAAATAACTGCGTGTGACCTATAGCACACTTGAAATAAAAGTTGTGAAGCACTGTGGTAGGTAATTCACTTAAAACAAAACAAATCCAAAAATATCATTATAATGTCCTCCATATATTTGTTAACCAATTTTAATTTATTGAATTTATAAAAATACATAATTATTATTATAAAAATACAAATACATTTATTTTAATTATTATTTATTTTATTTTAATTATTATTTATTTTATTTTAATTAATACTACTATTAGCAAATTGTACTTTCGCTTTCGCGACATTTACTTCTGCGACGCTCATTAACCGACTTAAAAAAGAAGGAGGATATATTGTGTTACACAATATAATGTATATACGATATACATTATAAGAGCATAATTTTTTTTCAAAGTATAACCTCCTCCTTTTTGAAGTCGGTTATAAATAAGTGTAGAAGCACCGCTGCGGTATCGCTAATATATTGTATGACTAGCGACTCGCCCTCGCTTCGCTCGGGCTCTTTCCTAGATTTAGCACAGGCAAAACCGCGGGATCTGCTAGTTATGCATATAAACCTTCCTCTTGAATTACTTTATCTATTAAAAAAACCGTACCAAAATCCGTTGCGCAGTTTTAAAGATTTACCATACATAGGGATATAGGGACCGAGAAAGTGACTATGTTTTATACTATGTAGTGATATAAACATTCTACAATTTTTTTATTATTATTTTACTCTGATTTAATGATCAACATGATTTTTCGCTTAAATTTAGTTAATGAGCCATCAAATTATACCAGAAGAAAAAACTAATGGGCTGGAAACTGCCTACTGTATGCGTACTATAAAGTAGAGTATACTTTTAATCCATTAGATAGTACCCGGGGGATTTTCTCTACTTTCAAAGATAAACCAAACATTTTTTCAGACACATTTTTTAAATATCTTTTTGTAATATATTTAGTACTCTCCATATAAAGCAAGTTTTGCAATATTACATGACATGAACATATATACATATTTATTATGTATTTCATCGCATAGCTCTAGTATTGAATAACTATATGGTCTACACAACAAACCTTACTAAATTCGATACGCCGGAATCTTAAACATTACATAACTTCTCAGGTCTGATTGCTTTGCTTGTATTGTGCGTACGAAATGATGTATGAAACGTAATCGCTTGAGCTTTATTATTCTCATCAGTCACAGTATATGTAATTAGATAACAAGTTTATCTTTTTATCTAACAAGTTTATCTTTTTATCTATTCTACTTACATATAAAACTTTCTCTCCTGTTGTTTGTTCACCTCCCAAATCAATAGGCAGGTATTACTTCTGGTACTTCTCGATAACACATACAATAATATATAGTAATATTACCACAAAAAGAGACTGATAGCCCAGTGGTAACGTGCTCACTTTGATAACTAAGTGATATGGATTTAAACTGGGTCTCGCACGTATGCTTTTTTCCCTTTCAGTACGAATCGGATCAGCCCTTAGTATACCATGCTGGGTAAGTGCTGGTAGTGCACATGTCTTTCAAAAATTAACTAAGCTCTCTCAGGCATGCAGGTTTCCTCGCGATGTTTTTATTTATAGTAGAACGAGCGATGATTGAAAATGATACGCATACGAAAATATCAGAGGTGCGAGAACCGGGATTTGAACCCGCTTCGCTTGATTACTTTAGAATTTTCTTATTGGGCTACCACTGATCTGTTTGCGTTTAGTACAATAATAACTCATTCAAAGTTTGGTAACACTCCATTGTTACATACAAAAGTGTTAAACATGATCGACCTAACACTCCACAAACCAATTAGGAAAGCGCCTTGCATACAAATAACTAACGTTAGCACTTTTCGTAACCAACATCATGCTAAATCTAATAGTTATTTTAGATTGTATAACGCTTTCGACACAACGTGTGAAAAAGATGGAATGGCTTTTTTATTATATACTCGTGTCCGTCCAATTGAAATTTAACCATAATCATTAGTAGAGGTACACATAAATATATTAAGACCTTTGCACATAGCACTATCTAGTTAGTTCCATAATAAGCTAAGAGGCTTGTGTTATAGATACCAGGTAGTTTCCACTTTACAGATATAAATTTAAATTCATACATATTATAAATATAAACATCCATAACTGGAGTACAAGCGTTCACACATATGAATGCTCCCAGCGGGACTTGAATCCGCGATCGCTGGCACTACGAACTGAGCCAAACATGTCGGCATAATATGTATATGAATAATTTACTTATCTTTATAATAGAAAACAACTGTGTCTAAAATAGCTTTATAATAAATACGTTGCCAAAACAGAAAAAAATATTCCATAGATGTGAAATGATTTCGCCATCTTGCACGCAGGTGCATGACTAGGCTAACTGTAGACTCTTAGGTAGAAAGCTCCAGATCATATATTTTCATGCGAATCCATCCAACTATTTCAGTGTGAAGAAGGAGCTAACATACAAACTTTCAAATATTTAATAACTAGTGATTTAGCGCGAGCGAAGTTCCGCTAGTAAAAGTTGTATAGTTAAACCTTCCTCGAGAACCACTCTATCTATCCATTGGTAACAGCATGAAAATTGGTGCAGTAGTTTTTGAGTTTATCGCGAACAGACAGACAGACGCGGCGAAGTACTTTGTTTTATAACATGTAGTATATAGCAAAATACAAAAATTTCCAAAACCGAAAATGTTAAGAACATTGAATACAGCAAATTAATTAGTGAAATGATTGTTAGTTTCCACGTAACAAATGAGAAGTGCGATGCGTTCTTTCACAAGTGCAAAAAGTAAACTAACTTTCACACTAGTTGAGTAATTATCGGGAGCGTTAACATTGCTGTTATATGAAGTGTGCGTATTATGTGAGCGGTAGTTTTAGATGTTTTAGCTAATGAAATATAAATAATTTATAAATAAATTTTAAAATGTTTGTATGTCTATCTGTTTGTTCCGGGTAATCTCTAAAACGTCTGTGGACAGATTTTGACGGAACTTTCACTCGCAGATAGTTAATGTTATTGGAAATAACTTAGGCTACTTTTATTTTAGAAATATAATTTTTTTAACTAACGGAACCTGCGGCTTTGCTCGCGCTAAATAAAAGTTACTCCTTATAACATTCGCTATCCTCCCATTTATAATAAATAATAAAAAAAATCGTATCCTGTCAATACATCAATAAAGTATGTTGTCAATGTTTTAGATATACATATTACATAATCCTAATCCTAATTTCTAATCCTAACTTATAATATTATAAATGCGAAAGTAACTCTGTCTGTCTGTCTGTCTGTTACGCTTTCACGCCTAAACCGCTGAACCGAATTCGATGAAATTTGGTACACAGATAGAGAAGACCTTCAGAAAGGACATAGGCTACTTTTTATCCCTGTAATCCCACGGGAACGGCAACTACGTGGGTGAAACCGCGGGCACAGCTAGTATTATATAATAATTAATAAACCATTTTGAATAGTAAGTGAATATTCAACGTAATTCGACCCTACGCAGAAGGCCGTCTCAAAGAAAACTAAACTAATAACTAGGTTAGACCTACACTCGAAAGTTTCAAATACAGTTTGTTTACTATGATACCTTATTCTTATCAATATTATTGTATTATCACTTACATGTAAGCTGGCTTTTTTAAATTAGCATTTTAATGAATGAAATCAAACAGTGGTAGCCCAGCGGTAACGCGCTCGCTTGGATAACCGAGTGTTTATTTAAATAGAACTTTATCTAATACTAGACTTTTCCGCAGCTTCGCGCGCGTTATAAAGGCTGGAAATCAAATACCTCCCGTTTTTGCAACATTATTCATTGATGCTCCGCTCCTATTGGTAGTATCGCGATATAATATAGCCTATAGCCTTATTAGCCACAAAAAGAATTTTTCAAATCGAACCAGTAGTTTCTAAGATTAGCGCGTTCAACCAACAAAACAAACAAACAAACAAACAAACTCTTCTGCTTTATAATATTTGTATAGATTAGATAAGATTCTATTATACCATGTACTATATATGAATATTTAATTAAACCAAATAACTACATATATTAAAATTTTCCTTGCAACCTTGAACCATCTCGTATACCTTTACCTTAATTAATATGAATTCTCCATAAATTACGTTGTAAATAAATTTATCACTTTATAAACCTCCTAAAGAAAATTTACCGCCGCGTGTAAGTTATTATGCAGCCTCTACTAAACGAATTTAATGTACAAGATAGTAACGGTTCCATTAAATTATGAAATTTAATTATTTCATGGGATAAAAAACCATCGCCTATATATTTACGAGTACCTATTCTTCTTTACCTATGAAATAAAAAAAATGTTGTAGAATGCGATTATTACTACATTCATGTAATAATAACTAATAATTACTATTATAACAGTTACTGGGCACGGGGAGTTGAATCGTCTCTAATACGCTATATGGGCTGCCATACTTCACATTTCAGTTTGCTAGGTTCTCTCAGACATACAGGTTTCCGTACTAAGTTTTCTTTCACTGTAAAGTGGTGACAACTGATAAGTGGTAATGTGAAATATTAGACCCGGGATTTGAACTCGATTCACTCGGTTTCCCAAAAGCGCGTTACCACTGGGTATAGGAAAGTTGCATTATTATTATACCTACCTATATACATAATATGTTTTTTTTTCATTGTTAAGACAACGGCTCCATAGTATAGTACTTAGTAGACACTAAACAAAACATAATAATGTGTTGACAAACAGATTTACGAGTATATTATATTAATTATATATAATAAGAATAAAATCATTATTTTTATATTTGATAATCTGTGACCGAGCTGTCAAGTTGACTTTACTTTTTATCGTAATGGCGGGAACGCGATATACGATTCGTTGAATTAATTGATAACTAAAACTAATATAAGTTTAAAAATTATTTATTAATTGTTAGACTTATGTGTGACAGTTTTAATATTATATCATGTACTATAATAGATAGATGTATATATTAAGAAAATTCAATTGCTTTTATAAAACAAAAGAAGTCTCCATACAGGGCCAGCCCTACTGTGTAAGATTGAAAATTGGATAACGTTGAAATATGAGTTTCCTGATTGGGTTAAGGCGAATAGGGTACATCAGTTCCATTTTTAACGGAAGAACCAAAACTAAGTATATTCTTCTAAATATTTAAACCCGCTGCCTTTGTTCTGTACCTATTCATCGATTTCGGGTCTAAACATTACTTAAATAAATAATGAAAAAAAGCAACATATCAAGAAAATAATAAAATTTTAGCTAATATAGTATTGATAGCATCACTAACAGTATTCTGTGTAGGTACTACTCTGTCATGATCGTTTGCTAAATATTAGATAGGTGTCATTTACTATATTGTTTCTGAATGGACGAAAAGGGAGCGATATAAAAAGATATAAAACTATGTTAAATAATTTCTGGCAATTAAAGGACCAATGGAAAAAAATTTGGTCACTTTTACCTTCTTATAATTGTAACCACGTTTTAAAGCTTAAGAGACAAACGGTTTGTTTAAGTTGAGAGAATGTTTCAAGTTTTATGGTTTTTTGGGCTATTTTAATCAGAGTATTTTTTGCCAACGTTATCAGTTGTAACATATCTTACGCACTGAACGAGTACTTACTTCCTCTTCTATTTAAGGCGTGGACAGACGATCCGGTTCGGGAGCAAGATTACGTATTCGCTAATTGTGACTTTCTCTTGATTCTTGCCATTCTTGCGTTGCAACACTATTTTTTCCCGAGGACGATCGCTGATGCAACACGCGTGAGAAGTCGTAGCTTTGAACATTTCAATAAAACGCACGTTATGCAGTAATTATGCGATGGTATCCGATGACAATTGCGTTGGGAGTTCTCAAGATGGTAATCGTTAACCTTAAGCAAGCAATTTTTATTGCAATGTAACGATCTTTATTATTAACTTTTGGTATTTAAACGCTTTACCCTTCATAGTGTAGGATAATGCGCTTTGTAATACTTACGTTTGTCTTCTATTCGTAAGTGACCTATGAACAATATGTAAATAAATAAGCTACGACAAAATAGTTTAGTAATTTTTTCTCTTTAATTAATCAACCGATTTTCTTTTTTCTTTCGTTAGTGTCATCAACACAAGCAGTAGATGTATTAATATATATATATATATTTATATATATATATATATATATATATATATATATATATATATATATATATATATATATATATATATATATATATATATACATATATTAATGATGATAATGGATTAAGCTACTGGACAAACTTTAAAACAAATAATCTCTATGTGTGTGTGTAAAATATATATGTATATTGTATCATTTTAGGTGTTTGTGGTAGTGAAATTCATACACAGTGTGATATTTGCTAATGCTTCCACTTGTGACCAATTGTCGTTATAATTATTTTGGTTGTGTAAAGAAATATTTTATTTTATAAAATATATAAATGAAATCAAAGTGTGTTAATATTCTGTTAATTTAAAAATAATAATATTTATTTTTTTATTAATAAATATTTTACAATCGTTTGGTTTTTATTTTCTCGCTCCAAATAAAATTGGCAAGCATTTTAAAGGCCTTGAAATAATATTGTAGGTCAAAGGCAATCGTAGTGCTGAATATGAATGTTCCGTCACTTGAGCTGAGGTCGTGAAATGTGACTTAGACTGCTATTTAAAGATTTTAATAGAATTTGTAAATTAAATAAATTTCCTACGACCTGTGATTAATTATTATTTAACAGTTTGTCTATACTTATAATAATAATAAAGTTGTCTATAACAACAATATTTTAAGGTTTTTGACGTCTAAGACCACGATAGATGCAAAGCATTTGAATCGTCGAGAACAAAAATCATAATAAATCCGCGAACAATTCCGAAAACATAGTACCTACCTAGGTATTATTTGGAATATTCATGTAAATCTAAGAAAATATTATAAGTCTATTTGTTTTTTTTTGTTTGAACGAGCTTATCTTTTGAAATACTTGAAAAATATTTTGCATAGCCCAATTTTTGCGATTCATTTTGTTTTGAGTTCATGACTTCTAAACACAATCGAATCGAAACTGGTATACCATAATGGATAGATGGGATTACCTAGATATTTTATGTGACCTATGCGATGAAGTTTTGCTATCTTCTGAACGTCACCGTAAAACAAACATCAGATAAATAATATTATGCTATCATAAGTTAAGAGAAATGGTTTAAAACTAATTTGTTTCTGCCTATTCATATATGAATTAGTTCACTCATATTGTTACGGTTACAAAAAAGGCAAGCTATGTAAAACAGTAGCACTGAACCATAGGGATCAAAAGCTTCACGTTACTTTAAATTATTCAATTACATAGGAACGCTAACTGCGATTTCAATTATTTCCGGTAACTGATAAAAGCAACGTTTGAAGCTGAATTTGGATGCTCGTGAATTTTCACGTTCATTTCAGAATTTAGTTTTATTAGTATTGTATTACAATACTAGTGAGCGGGTGCTTTATTTGTATTTATAATCTATGTAAATAATTAAAGTTTGGTTGAATATATCCCGGATAACCAGCTATCATTATAACCATTTTCATTAAAATATGTCGAGTGGTTTTCTGGTGATCCCACTAAAAAACTAAACTAAAAACTAAAGATCTGTATATCTGTATCATGTGTTAAAAAATATAAATAATATAGTATTTAGGCTACAATAATTTAAATTTTTAGTAAAATCCACCTAGACTGTTTTGACCGACCTTAAAATTGGTTGAAACCTGTATCAAATGAATTAATTATTATGACAGGGTCAAGAAGAAAGGACAAATTTGTTTTTCTACATTTAAATATTTATAAATTCATATTAACCGTGTCCATATTTACATAATATATAATCATAATCTTAAATTAAATATGCAATGACTTAAACTTAACTTAATTACTTCTAGTCCTATATCCGGTAAGATGTAGGTTCTATTTTGGAGGCAACTTTAATTTTATTCTTCTGGTAGCGACTTACAAGGGTAAGGCTCCGCTTGGGTTCGTCACAAAATATTTACGTTTGACGGTTAGTAGAGATTTATCATAAATTTTTCCCGCAGTGAAAACTTTATTCTGATCCGGATTACCAGCTATCATCAAATTTTATCAAAATTTGTCCAGTCGTTTTTACGTGATAACAGACAGACAAACTGACAAAAATTCCTAAAACTATATAAAAGACCGCGACAGCAAAACAGATCTAAGAGAGACTTTAGATGTAAGTGGAATGAATAGAATAAATATTACAATAAGGTAAATTGATGATGATGTCCTACGAACCGATTCCGGCCACGGCGCGGCGGCCAATCTCATTGAGACTAGCCATCTACACATGAGATATTATTGTGCATAAGTGTATGCGCAGACACAAGTGCACTCTCTGTTCCTTATCACTCTCATATTCCGGTGGGACGACTGCTCGACACGACCAGTGAGAGCCAAGGCGCAGGACCAACGGCTTTAACGGCTTGGTCCTGCCATGGGCTTTACGTACTCTCCGAGGAAGGGGGTTCAATTATGTAGGTCATGAGTAAAATTACTAACATTATGCTAAAAGATGTAAATGATCATTGAAGTATTCAAAATAGTATGTAATATTGTTCTCTCATTGCAGATAAACCACAAAATGTCAGTCGAACGGTGTCGGTGCAGTCTTATCGGTAAGTTCTTGTCTCAACCTTGATTTGTAAATATACTTACATCTTTGTAAATTGTATGTTACAAACATCTTTATATGTATGTCTCTATGTCTGTATGTATTTCTGTTTTGTTCTAACGCTGGTTAAGCCACAACACATTTGGCTCAGTTGGTAGTGACTCTACTGTCTGCGCCAGCGTTTGCGGGTTCGAGTCCCGCTAGGGGCATTTGTTGAGTACGAATGTTTGTACTCCAGTCATGGGTGTTTAAACTTACAATATACATGTATTTAAAATTTATATATGTTTATCAACTACCTGGTATCGGTAACACAAGCCTACCAAGTAGTTTACCAAGGAACTAGATGGCGCTGTTGTAATAATGTCCCAACATATTTTTAAATCTTAAGAGTTACATCAAAATAGTCTTCTAGAAATTTTCAGGTCTTGAAAACTCTGCAGAAATTTCTGCAATTTAGCACATGTCTATCTCCTCAGGCATAACATATACTTAGTACCTATCTATTTATATCAAGTGAATCAAAAGTAAGTTGCTAGTTATTAATAAAATTGTAATACGGTCAAAGTAATGTCTTAAATATTTCGGCGAGTTATTTCGTCTCAGAATTTCGTACAGTTCTGTCAGTAGGTATATAGTAGTTTTTGACCGCCATAAAAATGCGGACGTGTTCAATATATATTTTTATGTGTACCCTACGTGATGAAATTTGCTATGTGACACGATTCTCATTATCTTAATGTTATTTAGGTTTTTTCTTATAAACTAATCAGCTTTTTATTAAATTTGAATGAAAATTTTAAAGAAAAAAAAAACAATAAATATTTTTGACATTAATCATCACTACATAGTATAAAACAAAATCGCTTTTTCTGTCCCTATATCCCTTTGTATGCTTAAATCTTTAAATTTACGCAACAGATTTTGATGCGGTTTTTTCTAATAGATAGAGTGGTTTAAGAGGAAGGTTTATATGCATAACTACCGGATCCCGCGGCTTTGCCTGTGCTAAATCTAGGGAAGAGCCTGAGCGAAGCGAGGGCGAGTCGCTAGTAGTCATTAAATGAAACTTAAATATAGGTCAATTAAATCATTCTTATCAATGGAATCAAGTAAATAATCCGAACCAGACCTGAAATACGGAAATACTTCATGACTTTATTATTATCAATTTTATTTTCGAATATAAATCCTCCTTTCATGATAATCGGAGAACAGATAAAAAATAATTAATGTGACATTTTCATTTTAATTACAGTCATGGCTTAATTATTATTAATTTTTAAACCTTCATCGAAATTAATAATAAAATTTATATTTAAAAAACTAAAATTAATTATAGACTACACAGGATTGTTGATTAACTTAAACATATATTTAGCTTATACATACCTACATATTATTAAATAAGGTTGTTATTTATTATTTACATATACCTAGTTATAAAAGAAATAAAAACAACATTTAATAAATTACACAATGAAAATGACACTTTTATTTTTTGTTGACGTAAAATAAAAATATTGTAATCAAACAACATAATGTTTTAAATTTTTACTGGACACTAGCAAAACCTGGCCCGCTTTGCTGGGCGTAAGTAAAAAGAAGTTAAACGGGTTTAATAATTTTCAAATAAAATTAAAGTAGCTACTCCTTATAATATTAGCTATCAGCGAATGAGGGTGCCGTCAAAATCGGTCCAGCTGTTTCAGAGATGAGCCGGAACAAACAGTCAGATAGATAGAAAAAAAAAATTTGTGTGTACAAAGTACACATGTCAGAAGTAAAACTTGAATTTAAATCTTCCCCGTCTCTGAGCGCCTGGAACTATGGACTTATTTTTTCGTTTCATCGAGTTTGAAATCACAACGATTCTAAAGAAGTTTCACTTCAAAAATTGTTTTTTTAGATGTAAGCACCGTACACTTCTTATTTGAAATTACACTTCTTATTTGAAATTACAAACAGACACTTCAATTTTATTTATGTATGCACTGATCTAGACATATAAATATGCAGTGGTTAACCAATGCTTCTAATATTTGCGGTTAGTCCAATCTATAAGGTATTTGTAAAGTATATAATATTTACTAAATGTACTAATTACTACTGAATTAATAATATTTAACCTTTTTTTTAATGAAATTCTTCATGAAACTTTTTAATGTTTTTAATGTTGTTAACAGAGTATGGAAAAAATCTTACTGAGACTTTACTATTTGGTTGATATCACATTACATAAAAAAGTTTTGTTTGATCGTTTCTGTATCATGGCAATCTGTACTAGGACAATAAGCCACTATGTTGTCAAACTTCTAGTCTTTTTAGTTCACCTTTATCTTTACAAAAAACTAACACAAAAAAGTGTATTCTTTCACTTTTAAATTAAAAGACGAACACTTCCCGGAAAAGATCAACCGAAAGAACATACTGCGACACTTAACTTATGCCAATAATTTTCCAACACCAAGCTGCTAGTCAGAACTTGTCATAACAACAATAGCTGTAGTGGCAACGAAACATTTCACATCACATCTTATTATTATGGGAGAGTTTCGAATCTCTTTCGACAATAAATATTTGCTTTAAATTCTGCTTTAAAACTTGTATAATTTATAGTGTAGGCGTTAGTTGTATTTTTTTTTATTGAAGATTAAAAAGTCCTATTTGGAGTATTTTCTATATAGACGAGTAATTGCCATTTAATATGCTTGAATTAGTCCAACAAAATAGGTTAAAAGGAAATGATTACGTCATACATTCCATTTTAATTGAGTTCTCAGCCCGCATAAGCCATCTTCTAATGAAGGCTTCGAGTAATAACTTCATAATTTGCCATTACTTTCTGGATGACTTCATAAAAGTACAGTAATAAAATTACTAATCAGTATGCAGTATGTTTGTTCTTATTTCTACGGTACAGTACGATAGTAGAATAAATTGTCCAGAAGGAAACCTTGAGCTTTAAAAAGCACCAAGTTCTTATAACATACACTGTGTATAGTCATTATTCATATTGAATTTTAACTAGAATATCAAAAATATGTTTATCCATAAATAAAATTCCAACAAAATCTCCCTGGAAATTATGGATATTTTTAGATATTTTGAACTATAATTGCTTTTTCCCGCAAGCAATCTTCTAAATGGACACTTCGGGTAATAACACTATAGACATGTCATTCGTTGTTCCCCTTTGAGCCGCGTCATTTCATTCTAGTGAATAACTAACAGAGTTGAAAATACATGTGAATTTCTTAAAAATTACTAGGTATTTTACTTCTCCCGAACTATTGTGTACATCTATTCCATTTACCTTAATCATAAGTACTCGTTATTAGAACTATTAAATTTCTAATGCAGGAGTTATGACTTTACGATAAATTCTTTTTTTCATATATCCCTACTTAATACTTTCACGCAAAAACTACTCAACCGATCATCATGAAACTTTGTACACATATTCTTGGAGGTATTAGAAGTAACATAGGATACTTTTTATTAAAAAAAATATTTTTTACGAAAAATTAAAAAATTGTTTGTATTAACAATGGGTTCTGAAATAGCTGGAATAATTTTAAAGAAACTTTCAGGCATCCTACAGATCAACCCAATGAGGTTGATTAGGAATTAGAAAAATAAACGCGGGCGAAGCCGCGGGTAAAGCTAGTAATTTATACAATTTTGTCTTTTAAACAGCAATGTGAGGCATTGTTTATAGGCAGTGGTAGCCCAATGGTAACGTGCTTGCTTAGTAAAACAGGTTAAAATCTCTGGTCTGGCTCACCTAATATTTTCATCGCTAATGATTATTATCACTAGTTTTTCGGTGAAGATTGATTCAAACTAGTTTCCCTTCATATTGAGAAGATCCTCCTCGTACGTTAAAGCGGGCTGAGTATACAGACATTATCCTCGACTCTATGTAAAAGCTATTAAAATTTTACCATTAATGCAGATTTACTCGCAATATTTTCCTGCATTGTAAAGCTTGTGGTCGCTTGAAATGATCGGTTCATCAAAACATCACAGGTGCGAGATACGAATTAGAAGCCATAACCAATTTTATTATATTGTAACTATGTTTATCGTAAATTAAATTTATTTTTCCACTTTACTTAACTGATATTTGCGTTGGTGTTCAACTTTACGACTTATCTTCATATTTTATAACCCTAGTCTAGACTCATGTATTAATCAACAAAACCTTTAAGATTATATAAATAACGTATTTTAATGACTTGAAAATCTCATGGATAAGTAATTGCCTCATAATTTATGAAATGTAATAATTATTAGTATTTAAATAAATAACATAAGGTAAAGGTAAAATAATATTCATATTGAGAACAAAGTCTATTATACAAATATTTCTTGCACTTTAATTTATATCCTTTATAAATCCTACAAACATTTTCTGAACGTTCTTCCTTGTTTGACTAGTATACTCAAAAAACCAGATCGACTATCGTATTACTTACCACAAAACTAAAAACTATTATGCACGAAACTTAATATTTCCTTGACCTAAAAAAGGGACACCAGGAGGAAGATATTAAAAACACTCACAATATTCCTTCCTTGAAACCATAATTGGCCATATTTGTAATGGAACGTAACATCCTAATGAAATGGCCCCTTGTGGAATTAAGTGCCTTCACTGTCTTACTATCATATTATAATAGACGTTTATCGACACAGAACTTACCAATAGATGTATTGAATCTGTTTCACTAACAGCTTTAGTCCTATAGTTTCTTCGAACAACTATCACTATATCGAATAGTATTTATTTCCAAGTGCAAAAAAAGATTAGGACAGGTAGTTTCGAATAGTAACAAACACTATCGAATAGTAAATCATTAAATTGTTCGAAGGCTATAAGTTCTGGGTCCCGTCAAAAGAGTTATTGCAACTTACTTCAAAATCATCTGACCACATCCGATTATTTAGAATTTGCCATCCTATCAGACCATGACAGCTAGGGAAGATAATGTAGATGTTTCTGTACGCATAACTACGAATTTACATATATGTGATCAGAATGAGCCATTATTACCTTAATTATTACTAATTGTATCAAATTAACATAAATATAAGTTATTAGAAAATTAAGTGGGCTTGTATTTTTATCTCCGTTTCTTAATAGTTTCGACATTATGTAATGATAATTTTGAAATAGAAACTTTTTGATTTAATTTCATAAACATTAACCTCAGAAGTAGTTAGCTTCTATATTCTTTGAGGCAGTAAATTGTACTATAAAAGAATATAGAATTATTCACTATTTATTTTACTAAATAAAAGCTTTTCTTGCAGTTCACATTATAATTAACATTGTTTTTGAACCTTTTTATTGGCCAATTCTCCTTCGTGTCTACTTCATTATATGCGACATTGGCGAAGTAATCTGTGAATGAACCCGTAACTGACACCCATTGCAATCATTATAAAGAAGATCAATTAACATGTGTATGTCATTTCTGTTATCTTTAGTCTATGGTCAAGAATCAAACCTTCGTATGTTGTTAATTGATTACACATGTAATCAAGTTAATACACTGAGTTTTTAGGAACTAGAATGTCTTTCAAGGGGCTTCTAAAATACATTTCCAGGTCTGGGATTTTATCATTTTTGATATACGTATTTTAATAAATCATACATGACGGGTTGGCGGACATCACATGTCTTTCGACTACTGGCTAGGATCTTTCAGACAAGTAGGTTTCCTCACCACGTTTTCCTTCACCGTAAGGGAAGTGATAATGTTGAAAATGTTGGGAAAGATTAGCACATGAAGAGACCGGAGCCAGATCCGGATTTGAACCCGCATCACTCTGTTATCCAAGCGAGCTCGTAATTACTGGGCTACCACTGTCATTCAATTGAATTAAGTACCTACAAAGTATTTAGTTTTCTCTTATCAGCTAAAATCTATTTAAAATCAATATAATAAATAATTGCAAACATTGTATACAAAAACAATATACGAATTGTACTTAAACGAAATAATATATTATCCCCATATAGTATATAAATAATTCACATGTGTAATAAAAACCATATTTGATATTATGATCTTAGTAAGTACTTTCTATATGTCAAGAGGTATTCTCCAGATAAAATTCATGGCCCACAATATCAACAATAAAGCCTTATTTTAACAAAAACAAAGTGGTCAAGAAATAACAGCAATAAGCTATATCTTTTACTGGACAGTTAACGAACTTTTCTCGCAATAAATATGTACTATAGACAGAAAGAAAGAAAAGTAAAACAATTAATGTTACCATTCCAGAGAAAATAGAGGTTTATAATAATATATACATATATGTTATTAAATTCTAACGTAGTCGAATCTAATACTTTCTTATTACTTTCTTAGGTTTACGCGAATATTTGACATTATAAATGAAACTATCTTTTCGAATTTTGTCGCGGATTTATTAATTAAACGTCGGGAATCAAAAATCATAATAAATAATATTTCATTTATAATTTTAGTCGAATCTGTTTATTAAACCACTGGACAGATTTTTATGGGTTTGATGATAGCTGGTAATATCAAGCCATCACAAACTTCACAGGGTATAATATGTAAAATCTAAGAATTTGATGTTCAAGTCCTTAAATGGCGAGCAGAGCCGCGGGAATTCCTAGTAAAAGTTTATAAAATTGTTGTAATTTAATGCCACTATAAAAATATTTAAACTAAGTGCCTCAAAATTCGTAAATGCTATTAAGGATGATATATTAGATGCACGCGTGGCCTATAAAAAGAAAATAAGCATAGGCTATTTATAATACCGGTTCAATAAACGGTCCCTGTGGAATATTATAATATTTTAAACTTATATCTAATTTTAGCTAAGTACATTTATATTAATAAATTTATTTATAGCTTTTATTGTAAATACTAAAGTGAAGATAGTAAACCGACTTCAAAAAAGGAGTTTGTATGTTTCATATTTGTGTAACGCACAATCTTAATCGAGTCTAGCCTGATTTGGTTATGTTTTAATAGATCCTATACAAATTTATATAGCTACGAATGAAAAAACTACATTTAAGTACACTTTTTAATCTTAATGTGATAATTTATTTTATAATCAAGTAATAATTAGTAGTTTCCAAACTTTAACCGTATATGAAGTTCAAACTTATTTTCAACATATAATATTAAAGCCTGACTAATATCAAAATATACACTATCTTTTTATTTACTTATATATTTATTTGCAAGTAACTTGTAAGAAAGATGAATGAAAATATATATGAAAAGATTTACAGCCAAAGTTATCCGTTCTCATCCATCCTACCGTAGCGAATTGCGATCCTACGAAATGAATTGTCATTGCAAAAGCATATTCAACAATGGTTGTGGGAGCTTTACCTTGGTGAGAGAATGCCTCATTAATTAGTATTTGTTTTAACATATGCTTAACTTACAATACTGCGTAATATAGGAATTACAATCTATGAACCAACTTTTGCTTATGGGACTACAAAATATAGGCATTTTATTCATACATTTTACATGTACAAAATAAAATTCTAGGAATATTTAATTATAATTTTTTTTGGGATCTAGAAAATTGTTCTTCAAAGTTACATCCTTCGAATATGTCACCACATTCTCTTGTGTTTTGTAAGAAGTTCACAATACGACCAGATAATAATAATTTATTACGATTAAAAATAGAGAAATGAGCTAAATAAAAGATAAAACTTTAAAAGATTTTTCAATTCCAACCCTTTGTAGTAAAGCTCTTTGAGATTCGATTCGTACTTACAGAAGTATGAATCGAATCAATACTAAAATTAGAAACATTTGAAGTTCACAATTATAATTGAAATTATTATTAAACTGACAAAAACATTCGCCTTACGCAAATTGGATGTCAAGAATAAAACATACCTACCAGATGGAACGTAGTTATAATGAAATTAATTCAAAGAATCTGCTTGCTTAAAATAACGCATTTTCTTTAATATTATGGTTACTATTGGTTTTCTTAAACTTTGTTTTCTGTACTTTTTAATTAAGTTTCTAAGTTAAAATGTGTATTTCGAGACATAAACTGTTTATAATAAAATCCAACTATACTTATGCTTAACATTAGGGCACATTACCATGTATCTGCTAACGACCGAAGCAACAAGCAAGTTTTAAAATATTTTATTATATAATTAAGGTATATAAAATATATTTATTATATAATTAAGTATTGCAAAATTAAGCAACCTATTCTTTACATGTGCCTAATCTATCTATATATATAAAAATGAATTGCTGTTCGTTAGTCTCGCTAAAACTCGAGAACGGCTGAACGGATTTATCTTATCTTAGTCTTGAAATGTTCGTGGAGGTCTAGGGAAGGTTTAAAAGGCGAGAAAAAATCTAATAATTTCCGGGAAAACCCTAAAAACAGCCCTTTTCTATTTCCCATACAAACGTTTTCTAGAGTCAATTTGAACTTTATTGCTATTCAATAAAGTTCATATTAAATTATAATCACTCACTGTTGTCTAACCAATTAAGGCGTGTTCCTAACGTCAAAGATTTGCAATTTATTACCGCTGCATAAAGTTCAAATTCAATCATATCTATGAAAATAGTCTTCGCGTGCGCTTTGGAGGATCTAATGTCGCGTTCCGAAAATAAACAAAAGTGAATCGCGAACGCGACAAAAAATGTAATAAACTATTAGTAGTACTGATTTCCAATTAATTTGGTCGGCTTCGCGAAACTTTATTTTAGCTAACTTCAGTTGTAACTGTATCAGATTATTTTTTTAAGTTTGACAAATCTTAAGTTTTGTCACAAATTAAGTTTCTGAACACGACCATAATATTTGACATTAGATTTGACAACCAACTAATATGTCAATCATTCTGTCGCACTTCAGAACACGGAGATTTATGGCTTAAAGGTAAACTCCAAAAAAATAAATAAAAAAATCAAAACACGGAAAAAAGTATTACGATTGACGATATTGTGTTACGATCATGGTTACGATATTCTATGAGTGCATCCTTCTATCTTTGTGAGTGACATTCCAAGTAGTGTGCTCTTTTTTTGTTGATATTTTGTGATAGTGACACTTTACTGTTAAGTTACGCGACGGATCGCATCGAGGAGGTCTTAGGGCCATAGCAAGTTTGTATGAAAGTCTTCATCTTTTGTGCTACGATCTTTATATTTGGTATGAAGGTGGTTAATTGTTGGTACAAGTACGCTAAAAACGTTTTTTTTCTATAGGGCTGGATTAAGATGGTGTAAAGGCTTCATAAGTTTTTCGAGATACCTTAATTTTTTATGCTACAAGTTTCAAATTTTGCACTGAATTAGTAGATAACTTTTACGATACTACAAATCGGACACTTCATTCAAAGGATATTACGAATTTAAAAATAATAATAATAAAATAATGCGCAGCACAGCGGGAAATGTGGAGAGGGACGGGGAACCAAGAGCGGGAGAGGTAGCCGCGCCGCTCAGAAGTATATTAACGATGGGTTCTGAAATAGCTGGAGTAATTTTCGAGAATTTTCAGGCAATCTAAAGATCATCCGATTGCGAGTGATCGAATAAAGATTAGTAGCGATTAAAAAAACGCGGGCGAAGCCGCGGGTACTGCTAGTTATAATAATAAAATTTTCTGCGATATTACAAATCTTACACTAACCCATTAAAAACTTTTACTTCCATAGATCTGCTGCATAAGACCTTATACTGAAGTAAGATTTAAAACGAGAAATTTAGAATCGACTGATCCGTTTAAGTGGAATACGAAGAAATTGCAAGATCTTTTTCAAATGTCCCCTGAATATCGATACGCTCGATGAGGTCGCGTCTGCATCGTTTAGCAGAATAACCGTCATAGAAAGCACTTTGAAGAATGATATAAAAATAACACTACCACAAAGTGTGCACCGTCTGGATAGTTTTCTTTCATACGTATTTTCTAATAGTAGTTTAACAGTACGCGAGAATCTTTATATTTTGTTGAAGACTTATAATAGTATTTTGAAAAAGTGATATGTCTTATAGTTTTTAACGGTAACAAAGTAAAAACAGCCGTGTATGGCTCTTAAATCTCGTTGCCTTCATAAAAATTAAGCGCTTTTAAGGTATTTTGTGACAGAAAGCTTAATAACTGTTATAGTTAGCCAAAACCGGAACTCGGTCCCATAGATGCAAGATTTACGATCATAAATGCTTGCCACTAAAACAATGCTGCAGTTATATATGAGTCTACTCGTAATTATAGATGTCAGAGAAAAGAAAAGATGGGTCAGAGTAAGATTAATCTTACCTGGACCCCGGACCTGCTTAATTATATAATAATTGTGTACAATTTCATAATAACTCTCTCAAAAGCCATAGATAGTCTTAAGAGCGTCATAAATCTAACGTTTTATTAACGCTGCAAGAAAACAAGAAATAACAATTACTTTTTCAAACAACTTCATGGCACAACTTCTTCCATCACTTGTGTAATACAAGTGATAAGCGAAAGCGTTACTTAATCGTAATTAATTATAATTTATATAATTTTAAGTAACCGTAGTAATATGTGTGTGCCTAGTAGTCTTACAAAATTGCACCAAAAGCGGTCAGCGAGAAATCCTCTGATCTCAGAAAATTTACCAAAAGCTATTGATTCGGCCTCTACAACGATAATTACACTATTTCAATTGTTGGTACTATATAATGATAATAATTACTATTTCAATTATTTGACGACACGTGTGGCACAGTTTGTAGTGACCCTAGTTGCTGCGTCATGCGGTCGCGGGTTCGAGTCCTGCTGAGGGCATTCATTTGTTGAGCACGAATGTTTGTACTCCAGTCATAGATGTTTATATTTATAACATGTATGTATTTAAACTTATATGTGTAGTATATTAACCATCTGACCTTACCATTAAAATTATATAGTGCTGTGTGTAAAATATGTCCCAAAAATTTATATATATTTATACTTAATGTTAACATATTTGATTTAGTTCTAGAATTTTATTATGTGTATTATACATAATGCATGCAACTGTGTAGTAAAATAAAAGCGTCTTTGACTTTCGCTTTGTTCTTGTTACTTAAAACATAGATAGTCAAGAAGAATTGTTATCGTACCGATACGTTTTCTCTCACGACATTCTAGTTCTCACGGAACAATAACCATGCTGTGTTTATTGGCATTAATGTAATATCATATTATTACATTTAATTTAATATAAGTAACTTGGGACTTAGAAATTATGAAAACCGAGCGAAGCAGGTTCAAATCCCGGGACACGCACCCCTGATAATTTATGTGCGAATCAATTTAACATGATCAACACTTGTCTAACGGAAATCCTGCATTTTTTTTTTATGGCAAAAGGGGGGCAAACGGGCAGGAGGATCACCTGATGGAAAGTGATCACCTCCGTCCATGGACATCTGCAAGCCTGGCTTGCAGATGCGTTGCCGGCCTTTCAGAAAAGGGAGGGATGGAGGAGGGAGGGGGGAACGAAGGTGGAGGATGAAGGGATGAGGGAGGGGGGAAGGAGAGTGGGCCTCCCGGACTCTCACTCACCGGACGAAACGCGACAGCATAGCTGCCACTTCACGCCGGTCTTCTGTGAGAGACTGGTACTAATGAACTATACGGGGCGTGCCGGCCCATTCGGCTGCTACCCGAAGGTAACAAGCATGGCACTACCACTAGTCTGAGAGAATCAAGAAAGTTTTTGAAAGACATTACGTTAGAAAAAGCTTACGATAACTGACATACGAGTACGATAAAAATAAGCATTTAAGTGGACTGCCTCTTTTGCGATCTATATAGCAAAACAATTCCATATCCTGGCCAGTTTCACTTTTATATACGTATTGTCGTATGTATAACTTATATATAACTTTGGACGACCTTGGTCATTCACCTTAACAAAAAGCATAGATCAGTTTACATTGTTAAAGCCTTAATTGAGATAAGCTCTTACATAAATACATTTTGGCTGTTAATAACAGCGCTAAATTTAATTTATCTTTTTTATATATCGTTTCTTTTATTACTCGACTGTACCAGAAGGAAAATGGGTTTTCAAGTAAACCATTATTTTTTAAAAGCTATTAGTCGCTGGTTCGATTCCTGTCCGAGTTAAAGGTCTTGTTGGTTCTGAAGTCAAAATAGCATTGACATTTCATAAATATCTTGACATGCTGTGCAGTACCTTGTTTTCTTTATGATTGTTAAGTATTTTGTCAGGAACCAAATTAGCTTACTTATAAAAATAAATATAGTATATAATCACAAGCAGTTCAGTAGTAAAGTAAATTTAACGTACATATTACACAACTATACAATATGGATATGGATGAATTTTGGCGTAGAGACATAGTATAAAGTGGAATAGCACACAAGTTATACTTTCTCTTCTCTTTTACACGAATATTTGACATTATAAATGAAACTATCTTTTCGGATTTTGTCGCGGATTTATTATTACTTTTGGTTCCCGACGTTTCGAATGCTTTACAGCAATCATGGTCACGGGACCATCCGCGACAAAATCCGAAAAGATAGCTTCATTTATAAAGCACATAGGTTAATTTTCAACCCAGAAATATATATATAATATACCATATATACCATTCCAGTGTGATAGATTCAAACTTAGGGACCCTTAGCGAAACGAGCCTAATTCGCTTATTGTTATCAATAAGTAGTATCTAGAAGAATTGTTACCTTACCGGTACTTTTTCTCTCACAACGTGAAGCGTTCTCACGAAATGTGGCAAGTGTGAGAAATCGTGAGTTCTTACAGGTCTTAAATAATTACAAATAAATTAAATTTACAATTCATAATAAAAACTTTATTATATGTTATATTAAGAAACACTTTCTTTGACTGAGTGGTTCGTTTTTATTCTCTAGTAAATTAATTTAAAGAAGATTAGGTTAGTAAAATTATAGTAAATATTATATAATTATTCATTAAATTTGCATATCTCTAATACGCAAACCAGTTTAGTTGTCAGGTGACTGTGATTTGTCATCTGAGTGAAGGTAGACGTGTTCTATGTATGCTTGTAGTAAATCAGTAAAGAAGAAGTAATAATTATTGATAAATGGCTCTAATAAACTAAAAATATTTACACAACACAAAATGTCACCGTTTATTGAAGAGAATGTGTAACATGATGATATATTTAGATGTTAATCAAACTGGACTAATAGTTTAAAGGCTTGCTCTACACGTAAATCGAACCCAAAACTCTACATACTGCTATAAAATTAATAATTCATTCCTTTTAACCCTAAGGGTTTCTTCATAATAAGTCGAAAACACGCTCCACTGTTTGGTTAAAGTATTTGAAGAACATCGCATATATTTTAAAAACTAGTTTGTCTTTTTAGATGTAGGTCTACTGACAATTATTTACTTTGCCGTGTTAGCATAGCAATCATACTATAAATGGTTCGTATATGAATATATGAAAGATGCAAAATCTGGTTTCATATTCGATTACTTATAAATTAATTATTCTAGGAAATGTTTGAAGATTACTGATTTCAATCAAACTTTTGATTTTTTTAAAGACTAGTTATTATAATAATGTATGTTAAAATAGTGAAACTTGCTACAATAATCACTATGTAGTATAAAACAAATTCGCTTCCCGTCTGTCTGTCCCTATGTATGCTTAGATCTTTAAGACTACGCAATGGATTTTCATGTGCTTCTTTTAATAAATAGAGTGATTCAAGAGGAAGATTTAAATATATAATTTATCAAGTTCATGTACAAAGTTACTAACAGAACCCGCTTCGCTCGCGCAAAATCTCGCTAGTGCTAAATAAAAACAAAAAATCTTGATTTAAACAACTTATCTATTTTTACGCTAAAAACTTCATTCACAAAATATCGGTTCAACCATTCTCAAGTTATGTACATAACGACTTATTTTTAATCATATGTCAATCAAACTGTAAACTTATAGTAATCATTATAAATTGGTACCACAGACTACAAATATTGTCAGTCCAGAAGCCGTAAAATAAAATTATGTGATACAAATGAACCTGTGATACTCCGCCGGACCCACGTCAATGTCGGACAGTCGCCTGACATATAACCCGCATCACACAAATTGACTAGTTCCTACAATAAGTTTGACAAGATCTTTAACGTCCTTAGGATGAATGTGTCATGTCGAATAAAAGAACTTTTTTATCATGATTTTGTCTTAACATATCTAATATTAAGCAATTACTTACCAATACTATGAATTCCGGTGCGGGAACTACAAGTATTTTCGATTAACCTTATAATTAGTAAAATTACACAAACTCTCTTTTAAACTTTCAATTAGTATGTATCTATACTAATATTATAAATCTGAAGAGTTTGTTTGTTTGTTTGGTTAAACGCACTAATTTCAGGAACTACTGGTCTGAATTAAATAATTCTTTTTGTGTTGGATAGTCCGTCTATCGAAGCTATAGGCTATATTACGTCACGCTACGACTAATAGAAGCGGAGAATCAATGAAAAATGTTGCAAAAACGGAAAGTATCATACCGCGCGACTCAAAAAGAATTTAGTTTCCGGTCTTTAGAACGCATGCGATGCCGCGTGAAATGCTAGGTTAATATAAAATGTTATATGAAATACCCGTTCTTTTAAGAGCAACTGTTGATTTTCTCGCCGTTTCTTGACCTCTACCAAGCTGGTGATAGCTTCTATCCTATCTTTAAATTAAATCGATCTAAAACTACTACATATTTGATGCTATATATTACGTGAAGTTTAACGTATATCTAGGATACTTTACCAGTTCTTTTTCCTTTATTTCGTTTACTTCAATGGATTTTTTTTTCAATTGACTTAACGTTTAAAATTTTAACGTTTTCATATTCACGTTTGGCCCAGTTGGTAGTGATCCTACTTCTACTAGTACCGGGTTCGAATCCCGCTGGGGGCATTCATTTGTTAAGCACGAATGTTTGTACTCTGGTCATAGGTGTTTATATTTATAATATGTATGTATTTAATATTTATATAACATATGTGTAATATATCAACTATCTGGTATCTGTAACACAAGCCTTGTAGCTTACCTCGGACCTAGATGGCGCTGTTATAATAATGTCTGATATGAGGTGAATGAATGAGGTGATAGAATTTAGAGCAACTTTTAATATTCTTTCAGAAAAAAAATAATATCGTCAAGTAAAATATTAAGATAAGTTAAAAAACAATAAGAAAGATATGCCTGTAATTGTAAAGTATGTTTTTAAAATTGTAATGAAATAATATTTACAATATTCCTTATCCTAAATTCTATGTAAATGCCAAATCAGGCCAAGCGCCTAATGCGGTATTTAGAAGAATGTCTTCATGGAACGAAGTAGATAATTTGCACATTGAGAAACATATGCACTCCAACTCTAACATCCCGTATATTTGCATTACCAGAAGCGCGCTAACTATCTTGTAAGATCATTGCTATGTAGAATATTGGATACAGTAGCTACACACTTTCCTTTTTAAGGTCTAGGGTTCAGTTCCTGTCGTTAGCTTAATTTTGAGCCACTTTCATATAATTTATGTAACATTTTCGTGGTGTATTTTAATTCAAATATATAAGAAAAGCATAAAGCGCTCTGGAGATGAAGAGAATTTCAAAATGTTATGAAGACAGAAAAACCGAGTTACTGAAATGAAAATCTTGGTATTAATAAAAATATTTATTACTAATAACACCATCTCGCATCGCTTAGGCGCGCTTCTAAATAACTTGAAATCACTTTGTGTATCGGATAAAAGTCTATGATACTTTACGGCTCATAAACTATGCATAAAAAGCCGATACGTTACTCTGTGTCGGCAAGAAAGTAGGACACATCAAGTAACCAATGTACGTAAAGACATACTTTTGCAATTATAATATTAATAAGGATGTAAGGTACACTTTAGACGTGCAATTTTACTAATGTTACTCTTTCACGTAAAAACTACTGAATGGATTTTGATGAAACTTTACAATAATATAGCTTATACATCAGAATAACACATAGGCTACAATTTATAAAGATATTGTGTGAATTGTCTAAAATATGACAATAAGTGTCATGTAAGTAGTAAAAAATCTACAATCTGGGAACTATTCTGCGTGCGTTGGCAAAACCGCTAGTGTTACACATATGTAATGTATGATGGAAATTTTTATCTTAACCAAGCGACTCACCCTCACTTCGCTCGGGTTCATCCCTAGATTAAGCGCGAAAGAAGCCGCGGTTTCCACTCGTTAATAAATATTTGTTTGATTTTGGTTACATTGGGTAATAATTAATACTATAGAGCACAAGTTTGTGTACAGACACAAGTGTTCTCTCTATTCCTTCAACTCTCACACCTGCTACATAGAATTTCGAGAGAAAACTCGTGTTACAATGTAGGCCCGACGCGGGCCTCGAACCCCGAACCCCTCGATCTGCAAAAAATATCTGAACAAGTGATGCAAGCAGTTAAATATATGTAGATAAATAAAACCCATGGAAACCACTGCCCCTATAAGTCCATGCGTGTAATCGGCTTACGTAAAGTGGCATCGTTCGATTACCGGCAATTTATTTGCTAAGTACCAATCAAATATAACCTTTCACGAAACGCTTAATAAATTGACTTATATCATTTTTACGATAAAATATTAGTTTGGCATGTCATGAACATGGTTTAATGTAAATTTGCTAATTAAGACTAAGCTTAATCTTCATAACATTACATTGGCAAAGTAAATTGGTTTCAACAGTTAAGTGGCACGAAATAGAAAATTAATTTATTATGAAGATCAAACAAAGCCATTTATAACTTAATAGGGACTTACCCTCACTCCGCTTGGGTTCTACAGTACTAAGTCTACGTACGGACCTACATTTTAACGCTTAATATGTTGGGAAATTATTACACACAGCGCTACCCAGTTCCGTGTTAAGCTACGAGGCTTGTGTTACGGATACCAGATAGTTGATTTACTAAATATATTATTTTAAAGAAATATATAATATTATAAACATATACATTTCTCAGAAGAAAATCATTTAGGTACTCAAAACTTTAAAATTTGGCCACTGTGTCTATAATAATAACGACTATTTCAATATTTTCTACAGATGTATCTACAGATTCGACACAGTTAGAATTTTATTTTAATGTATAGAGAAATTTCCTCTAAGAATGAACGTTCATTAAATTACTAGCATTTCCCGCGGCTTCGCACGCGTTCTAAAGACCGGAAACCAAATTCTTACTGAGTCGCGCGGTATGATACCTCACAATAACGCCCGCCCTTCCCCTTTTTGCAACATTTTTCTTGATGCTCCGCATCTATTGGTAGTAGCTTGATATAATATAGCCTATAGCCTTCCTCGATAAATGGATTATCCAACACAAAAATAATGTTTCAAATCAAACCAAAACAAAGTAGTTATTGAGATTAGCGCGTTCAACCAAACAAACAAACAAACTAACTAACAAACTTTTGTGCTTTATAATATTATTAGTATAGATAGGTACTAATACCTCTGTATATAAATTACTTAGATTATAGATATGATCACGTCCTAAGAGAAAAATGACATTTTGCATTTAACTACAGTTTATTTCCATTCAATGAAACTTTATTTCCCTATCGAATGCACTTTACATCCTACTCACGAAATAGCGTTTACGAATGAAACTTGAATATGAATCAAATCGTATTTACAAGATTACGAAGATCCTCGTTGATCTCGCTCAAAGCGGCGAGCAAATATTTATGTTTTGACTTACAATTCACCCTTGCTTCGCTTGGTTTCATTTGATAGCGAAAGAATCATGCTCTATATTAAATTAAAGAATAAGTTTCTAATTCTAACATCAACTAGCTGACAGTGAAAGTCTCGTCGAAATTCATGAAGAATTCCAGACGATTCGTAGAATAGCTGGAACAAATGGACAAACAGATAAACTAAAATAAAGAAAACATCAAATTTTCTTATAAAAGTTGTAGTATTCTTAACCGACTTCATTACTCACAAACAGACATTTTACTTTTATTTATCTACAAAGATGTTATAATTGATTAAGTTTTTCTAGAAAGATTTTTCTCATTAGAAGCAAGCAATTAACTACTATTAAAGTGATTTTAAAGCCAGTGCCCTTTTTAAATTACAATAAGACATGTATGAAAACACATATTATTATATAAAAAGTACTTAAGCGCAGTAACTCTACCAAGCTTTGATTCTAATATTTTTGATAAATATTCAGTAGACACTACTGTATCTAGGGACTAACATACAGTCAAATGGTATTGAATAATGTGGGGTTCAGTGAAATTTTATGAGATTTAATTTAAAGGATTAAAGTTTACAGGCTTAACGCTAAAATTCTGACGACATGCCTTAAGCTACTCTTTCAGAACAAATAGAGTGTCGAGGACCTACTTTTACTAATACTTTTGACACTTAAAATTTAGTTTTAAACTCGAACTTTAGTTTTAAAGTAAATAATATTAACTTTATATAATAGGCTCAGGGCAGTGGTAAGACGCTCGCTTGGGAAACCAAATAAAGAGAGTCCAAATCCGCGTCTCGCACCTGTGGTATTTACATGTGCAAATCATTTCTAACGGTCTTACGGTTAAAGAAAAAATTGTGAGGAAACCTGCATGCCTGAGGTAACCTAGCATGTTTTCGAAAGACATATGATATCCGCCAGCCCACGTTCTTCTTCAACCTGATCCCTTTGGTATCCCTCTCCCTTTAAGGCCCTTGGCCAGCTGTGGGACATTAAAAAAGGGCTGAAATAAGCTTTGAACGTAAGAATTTACTATTAATGACTTTGTAATTATTATTACTTTATAAAGAACTTGAACGATTTCGATAGTTTTTCTTGTATCCTAGAATCACATAGGTTTACACAAAAATAGTTGGACTCTGGTATATAGTTATGTGATTCAAAAATATATAAAAAATACGATTATAATACACAAATTGAATATTAAATGCTGAACAAATTCCTTAAAAATGAATCATGTATCTGCTAGAATAAAGCAATTAAAAATTCATACACGCACAGGCGATCAACACGTATACCTGTCAAATAAATCAAACGATTATCTACAAATAATAAGTATGAAAGTTTGATTGATATATCCATGTAGATAAATCTTAATTATTTAATTATACTTATAAATAGCATTGAAATGTCTGTCTGTCACTTTGAAAACTTCGTATTCAGCTAAGACTTAGATGGTTACACAAACAAATAGGCAGAAGCGTGCTTCATCATTTTTATTCATTATCATTCGTGATGATATTTACTTAATATAGCACAAACCATCTTTTCTTGTATGATATTCATATATTACTGCCTCGGTGGTGTAGTGGCTAGCATGTACGGTTATACATCGAGAGGTCCTGGGTTCGAGTCCCGGGTCGGGCCAAGTTTAATTATTGTGTCTTTCTGTTTAGTAAGCCTCAGTAACAGCCCGGAGTTGGGAAGTTGGCGGTGAGTCATCCCCGTGCCTCGGAGAGCACGTAAAGCCGTCCGTCCTGCGCCTTAGCTCTCACTGGTCGTGTCGAGTAGTCGTCCCACCGGAGTATGAGAGTGATAGGAATAGAGAGTGCACTTGTGTCTGCGCGTACACTTGTGCACTATAATATATCCTGCGCAGTTGGCCAGTGTCGCTCGGAGAGAACGGAGAGAGAACATTATTTATTATTATTACTCATATTGATAGGCAGTGGTAGCCCGGCGGTAACGCGCTCGCTTGGATAACCGAGTGCTGCCGGTTCAAATTCGGGTCTCGCACCTCTGATATTTTCATGTGCGAATCATTTTTATCATGATTACCCCTTGTCTTACGTGCAGGAAATCATCGTGAGGAAACCTGCATGTCTGAGAAAACCTAGCAAGTTTTCGAAAGACATGTGAAGTTTGCCAACGCGCACTAGGCAGCTGGTAGACTATGGCCTGATCCCCCTCGTACTGAGGGAGGCCCGTTCCCAGCAGTCCCACTGAAAAGGCTAAAGTTAAAAAGGCTGAAGATATTCATATTGATAGAGACATCAGGATTCAGGTAAAGCGGAGGGTTTACGGTTTAGTAAAAGATCGTATAGAATTGTAGGTAAAATATTAAAGCGAAAGTGACAGACTACTTATTAATCACGCAAATGGAAAATCTTCTGTTTCTCAAGACAGATATCTTTTATGTATCTTTGAATCAAAGAGAAATAAGAGCGAGTGGATTCCTTTTTATTTTATTAAATAAATAAAAATTTGAATGACAATTTTACCTATACTCCCACTGCTTGGAAAGGACCGGGAGACCAGGAATATTTATTATTTATGTTAATGATAATGATTTAAGTTAAGATCATTACTCAAAACCGAGTTAATCGATGGAACATTTGTCAAAGATATAAATCACCTAATTCGATTTGGACGGACATCGTGCGAGCGACTCGTCAATGTCATACGTTACATAAGTCGGAAGAACTTTCACCTGCACATAACATGTTATGAACTATGTACGTAAGGCAATTGAGCGGTTATGTTTGAAAATGTACATATTATTTATAAACATGTACGTAACAAGTTCATAAATTTCCTGGAACCAAAATCATTGTATTCAGCCCTTTTTAGCATCCCACTGCTGAGCATGGGCCTCCCTCAATAGGATCAGGCTATATTCCACCAGGCTGGCCAAGTACGGGTTCGCGGACCTATCTATAGAGTATGCTCAATTATATTGTAACAATTAACAAACCATAGTTAAATTCCAACTAATATATCATTGGTTCTAGACATTATCTTAAATGGATGTATGATTAATAGGCAATTCATTTTTTATGGTATATAGTATTATTTAACATATTATAATAACTCAAGAGTTTAAAATCACCTTAAAATATTTTGCCGCCATTGCGGGTGGATTTTTTTTGATTGATCTAATTATTATAGTATAGTAGCAGTAGTTTTTACTAAAAAAAAAGCTTTTGCTTTATTCAGCTTTAGTTACCCTTCCTTGCTATCAACATAGTTTCCGTTCTGTACAACTTTATGAGGTTATGTATACCTATATATACAGGTGTAAAACGATGGGCCGATTTGGATAAAATTTGATAAACAGACGTAAACCTGGACCCAACGCAAAGACACCTAGGGTCTTTTCCGAGCGACGCAAGATTTAATCGCTAGTACCTACATCAGTACATATGAATGTACGTTTGTACATATGAATGTATGTCTGTTATTAATCTAAAATGTACAGCTTTTTACTAAATGCATATGAAAGTATATTATACGGTACTTACATTAAAAAATTAAAAAATCATTTTTTTTTAATTTTGGCTGTCTGCCTGTCTGTCTATTTTTTTCGGCTTATCTCTGAAACGGCTGGACCGATTTTGACGGGACTTTCATTCGCAGATAGCTAATGTTATAACGAGTAACATGTTTATTTTTTTATTTCAACTTACGCCCAGCGAAGTCAGCCTTGTGTGCTAATATAGTGTATACTCGTATAAACGTTAGGTAAATCTCAGTTGAAAACTGTCATCATAAAATTAGCAATTATAATTTTTTTATATTATAAAAATTTTAAGCAAAATATTATGTATGAATAATAGTTCCCCGAGTACACAATTTTTGGAAGTATTTAACCGCGCTTTTATTATGAAAACAATATATTTTCATTTGGCATATAAATATGAGCCGGTAGAGCTAAAAGCTTCATCATAAATTAATTAATATGTACAAGCAACTCACGCGGATATTGAAAAATTGTAGGTTTTATTTAGAACTATTATGTATATAGAATTTCATTTCATTTTACAGTATTAAAAAGTCAATTAATTTTATAATACATATTTTATAATTTTATTTCAAGTTTTGATAGTAAAACAAAATAAATACAAAACAAATTCGTTTTACCCAAATCACGTTAATAATAATACAAATATTGATTTTTCGTTAAATATTAACTGTTCTTACTTACATATATTTTTGAATCATATATTATGTTCTACACTCACACACACATTTAAGTTATTTCGGCTTAAGCCTTTATTGGAAAGCTTTAAAACACTTCAAAAGCTTTCAGGTATTTTGAAGTATAATCGAAACAATACATCTTGTGTTGAGAGTCCCAGTACGCTCATCTAAGTCAGAATACATAAGAGCTTACATATAAGTTATATATAAGTTTATGGACTTTTAAAGCTTTCTCATGCACATACACATTGCCAAATTATCTAAACATTGCGTGTCTGCACATAATTTCTAGCAAAATGTGAATATGTTTAATGAATTTGTAATCACTTACCGCTGATAATTGCTTTCCGCAACGATGAACTTTCCCCTAAAAATTGGTTTTAACATTTAATTAATAAACTGGAAACTCTGTTTCAGTTAAATATGGTATAGATAATTGAAATTATTTTCGGTGGTCACTAATTATGATAATTGAGTTGTGAAATAAAATTATATAGAAACAGCTTGTATTTGATCATTTTTTACCCGCGACGGAACGGAGACGGTATATGCGTTTGGGGTGAGAGGATGTTTGTTTGTTTGTTTGCTTGTTTGTGCAAATCCATATTGTCATTTATCCAAAACTACTGGTCCGATTTTGATGCAGTTTTAAAGGTTAGATAGGTCTTAAAGCGAAAAAACATTGTGCATTTATTAATATTAAAAGAAGCGATTTTCGTAAGTAGTATTCTCTAAATAATACCTAATATTTATTTGTTTTTCTTTTCCTTTCAGTGGTACTAGCCAGTTTAATGGTCGCATCATGCGCGCAAGTAGATGACCCCTGCAAACTCAAATCTCGTGTGGTAGCTGATGACAAATACTGCGACAAGTATTGGGAGTGTGAGAACGGTCAATCAGTGCAGTATGACTGCCCCAATGGGCTGGTCTTCGCGGGGAAGCATAGAGGAGTGACGGAGGGCTGTGATTACCCATGGAGGTCGAACTACTGCGAGTACCCTAAAGTACAGATAAGTGAGTATTTTTCACGTGCTTAGGAATTATTTGTGATTTTGTTGTGTATTATACAAATTAGTAGTATTTTTATATATCATCAGCCCTTTTTTTAACGTCCCACTGCTGGGCACGGACCTCCCTTCAATACAGGGGGGATCAGGTCATAGTCCACCGCGCTGGCCTAGTGTGTGTTGGCAGACTTCACATGTCTTTCGAAAACTTGCTAGGTTTTCTCAGACATGCAGGTTTCCTCACGATGTTCCTTCACCGTAAGAGTCGTAATCATGATAGAAATGATTCGCACATGAAAATATCAGAGGTGCGAAACCCGGATTTGAACCCGCATCCGGTTATCCGAGCGAGAGCGTTACCGCTAGGCTACCACTGTCTATTTTTATATATGTACCTATGTATTTAGACAGGCCAGAAGTTATCTTCCATGAAGGAAATGTAATGATTATTTCCATATTATAGAACGTACTGTCTATCCACAGGTATCCTATATAATATATTATATGATGACACGTTTATCCCTGTTTTTAATGACCCTACTTGCTACGCCAGCGGTCGCGGGTTCCCAACATATTTATTTATTACATTATTCAGATATTTGAAAAAAAATTCTAAAAACCAGCGCCTTGCTTCCAGATCCACCAATCGGTACTGAGCATTGTGACTGGCTTTATGGCATCTTCGGACACGAGACCTCTTGCACGAGATATTGGACGTGCTGGAATGGAACTGCAACTGAACAACTCTGCATTGGCGGTCTTCTGTATAATGAAAACGCACACTCCTGTGATTGGCCTGAAAATGTTGATGGCTGTCAAAAACATCGTAAGTGCTTTTTATACAAATAAAAGAAAATACTTATTTCCTGACGTTTCCATTTTGAATTTTTGTAAATTGTGGGTAGGCACTGTCTGTAACAAGTATATAACCCCCTGAGACGTCTAACACCTTAGTCTCTCCCGTGACCATCATTGTTGTAAAGCATTCGAATCGCCGGGAACCAAAAAACCTTATAATAAATCCGCGACAAAATTTTTATTCTTTATTTTAATATTCGCAGTGTGCACTAGGTAAAAAAAATAACATTACGTGACATCTACGTAGAATAATAAATTTATTACAAGTTTCAACTTTTACAATACTCAGGGGGATAATTTTTTTCTTTATATCATAGATTGATCCATTACATTAATGATATGAGGACCGCATGAGCCTCCACTTACATAATCGATCCTCTGACATTTGACTCACTTTCACCTTAATTAGATAAGATAATGCACAATGATTTATAGTGTTACATAAAGTCAGTAAACAAAGATAAATCGTTAGTGATTCATAAGCGTCTTTATTATAATTAATTTATCTTGACGATATAACTTTTTTCATGAATATATTTTACAACACATAACGAATAAAAAGACTTATTTTATTATTAAATTTATATCTTTTTCTCGCGTGTTTTTGGCCAAAGACAGCTTACATTAGGTACAAAAATCAAACATTTCCAGTTACGGACTGCTCAACTCAAGACTGGAACCCGGGTCATAGTACATGCAGCATTAGACTGAGGCAGTTAAGCCTGAATATGTATATATTATCGTTTCGCATACGTCAAGAGGGGGTAGTAACGAGTTATGTATTACTCGAATATATTTCCTTATAAATTGAAGCGGAATTGAAATAGAAACAAACCTGAAAATAAAGTTGGTCAAATTAAACATTGCTATGAAAAACGTGTCGAAGAAACAATAATTTCAACAATAAAATAAACTTCTTAAAAACCTTTCAATGAATACGTACAGGATGCTCTTAAATAAAAAGTCAGTTCACGTTTCATAATCTTCGAAGGATCTCGGAACACAGACATTCAATTACTGATTCAATGGATGGATCAACAATACTTATTGTTGGCCGTCTGAGAATTCCTTCATAACTTTTGTATAGATCCTAAATTCCAAGCTCTTTTAACCGACTTCAAAAAAGAGAAGTCGCTCTTTTGGGTTTATGTTATTTTTGTATTAAAATACTCGTTGTTTTCTTAAATTATTCCAATAAAAGTGAAAAGGTAATACACAAGTGAAATCAAGAAGATCAATGCGAGTTTTTGTGTAGAGATCGCTTGTGAGGCAAAAATCTATTTTTTATCTTGATATATGAAACGCTTCTACTTTCATTACATTTTTTATTATAAATAGTGAGATTGAGATTGAGATATTTTATTGATAAAATTACAAGAATTACAGGTCATACAACTAATTCATATTTTTACATTATTTTACGTATTTATAAATTAATATTTATTATATATATTACACAGCAGTTTGTCTTTTACATTATTATACATATTTTAATTCAATCTTTAATTAAATTTATTTTAAGTTTATTTACATTTTATTTGTTACAGTAACAAATGTCCAAGCATACGAAAATCAACAATTTTACTTCTAAAATATATAAAAATATTATAATATAGTATTAGTAAAGAAGCATAATACTGAATTAGTGCAATTAAAAATGTTTCCGGTATAGTGCAATTAATATAATATCAACTTTCTATATTAGGTACTTAGTGCATGATAGTCCCGTTATAGGCGTAGGTTAAGTTGCTGTTACTTCCAAACCCACAATTCAATATGTTAGAAAAAGATTTATTTAATAAATGTAAAATTATGTTTTACATTTTATTTTATACGCTTGTCTTTTTGGATTTTTCCGCTTATTTATTTTAATTTTTAGTAAACGGCGGTTTGAATACTTTACGGCCTTTATGGTTATGAGAGACTAAGGTATGAGACGTCTCAAAGGTGTCGTACTTATTGATAATATCATGCTTTAAATAGTTACTACATACAGGACCTATTACCCACAATCTTACACTATGATTGTCATAAATACAAAATAGTACGAAAGTACAAAATAATATTTGGTAATTTTAATTTTTCTTCTTTTCAGCTCTTTGCAACGAAGATCCCAACGGTAACGTGCCTCTTGGCAAGTCTTGCAATAGATATTGGCAGTGCCAAGGAGGGTATCCTCGTCTCCAGAGATGCCCAGCCATGTTGGTGTTCGATAGACGATCATTAAGATGTGTAGTTCCACCCACTGAGGAATGCGAAGTACCTACTACCACACCAGCTGGCGTTGACTATGAAGAGGAATTGAGACAGGTTTGAAATTGTATAGCTTACTAGCAATTCCCGCGGCTTCGTTCGCGTTCTAATCACTATTAAAAATAGAGATTGGTGCTAGAAGGTTGAATATTTAGGGTTAACTTATAAGTATATTAATATGATGCCAAATCATAAAAAATAATAGGTCTAAAAATACAAAAAATATAAACCTGGAGAGGGCCACCCTTATCACCTAGTGGAATTAAAAATAGGCTTCAACCCAATATATTTCATTATATCTCAAACTGGCCAAATGTACACAAAAAATCATAAAAAAAAAAATCTGTCGAGCCGTTTCGGGGGAGTTCGGTAACAAACATTGTGGCTAGAGATTTTTACATATAGGTAAGATTTAGGTTACAGCACAAAAAGCTTATATAATTATGTATATAACTGTCCCGTTTATGAATAAATATCGTCCATGACTTTATATTATATACGCACAACAAACCCTAAGGATTAAAATAAATATATATGCTCTACTCGTAGATAGTATAAAGTTTTATACAAATATGAATGGAAGCCACGCAAAGCTATTTTGATGTAAAATCTCTTCCCCATAATACAACTTGTTTATTCAGTCATGAATCTGAGATTAACAAGAACGACTGTGTTACACAACAATAATATAAAAACAGTTGAAAATAAGCTGTTCATGACATTCAAAGTATCATTAACTCATTAAATACTAGCGAATCAACCTCGCTTTGCTCGGGTTCGTCCCTAAGTACCCCATTTAGGATGATTTTTTTACAAACTTTGAATGTCTTATTTGTTTATCTATCTATTCAAAAGCCTATAAAATATGTTTCAAGCTTCTAGTTTTAAAAATTACGTAATTTCCATACAAACTCAATTTCTACTCTACCCTATTTCAACCATTTACAGCCTTTTTTCGTCTTGATAAGCCTTTGCCCATTCTCAGGCTCTAGCTATCTGTATACCAAATTTCATTTAAATCGGTTCTGTAGTTTTAGCGTAAAAGATAGATAGACAGACAGACAGATAGAGTTACTTTCACATTTATAATATTAGTAATCTATATATATATAATGAAAATGGTCTTCGTTTGAGGCACAATCACGCCTAAACCACTGATCGTATCGACATGAAACTACCACCATTCGATGCGAAATTTTTCCTAGATGGTTTATGGCTATCTATTTTTTGAATTCCAACATTCCTTCATTTTTTTATTGCTGTTTTACTTTTATGAACATTTATTCCGCTAATAAAAACAAAAGATAAGCATTTTCTCTTGATTCTTTTGTTTTCATGGATTTCAACAGAGTATATTAAACGGATTATGGTTTTTTACATTCAGCTAAGAATCTACTCACGGTAGTGGAGAACGGCTGGACCAATTAGGCTATTTTTTTATAGTCAGAATTGTCAGGAGAAAGTTTTGTATGTAAGAAAATTTTAAAAAAGTCAGATAAAAAGTTAAAAATTGCGATAATAATCGAAGAATTCCCATCTATATAGTCACTCACTACGAAATCTCGGGAACCATAAGACTTAGAAACGTGAAACTTGGTAGGAATATTACTTTTGCTATGTAGAGGTCAGCTATGAATAGATTTTAAGAAATCCATCCCCCAAAGGGGATTGCGGGGGCGTTAACAATGAACAATTCCTGTTTTTAAACTGTAGCTCCTATAGACTTCAAATTTGGTAGGAATCTTCTGTAAGAGGTGTAGAAATAGGCTATGAACGAATTTTACGATAGCTCACCCCGCAGGGGGTTGCGGGGGTGGGTATTAACAATTAATATTTTTATTTTCCAGCTAAAGCTCCTACAAGCTCCAAATTTTGTAGTAATTTTCTAAAAGCGAAATATAGCTTCTAAAAATTCTAAATATGGTAGGAATCTTTTATTATTCACATAAAGATCATCTCAAAATGGATTTCAATATAGTCAACTTCCGACAGGAATTGGGGGGGTTGGGTGTTAAAATATAAAATTTTAATTTCCAACCTGTAACTTCTACAGACTCCAAATTTGGTGGGGATCTTCGTGTATGTAGGGATATTTGTGTATTTCCTTACAACAATCGTCTTTTTGGCAGCGGAGAAAAAGTCATTGAGAGGTTTCCAAAACTTAACTTTACATGTAGCCAATCAACGGACTAAGAATTTTACATTCATTTTACTTTTGCAGAATACATATCCGACGAATTCTTTTATTGCGTGATCGCGGAAATGTACCAGATTATAATGAATGCATTTTCTAAGCACTTGAGATGTGGAAAAGAAATTTAGTTACTTATTCCAATAGAATTCATAAAAAACATGAACAATTAATTTTCTATAAAAAATTGATGTCACGGAGAAAATTTTAGTTAACAGAAAATTCGTCGCACTTGAACCTAGACAAATTTCAACTTCACATATGAGACTTGCAATGACTTTAACTTAAACGATTTTAACGACTTTAACTTTAACTTAAATGATTGCACATTGAAAGTTACAATGAATATTAGTGAGAAAAATCACCTGGATGGAAGATACAGGCTAAATCGATGGAATTTGGAATTTGTGTAAGTCTAAACATCGATGCTTACAGTTCTATCCGCGGGGCCTATTTATGTTCATACAAAAAAAAAGGAGAATAATAAAAATATGGAAAAAAGTAAAAATGAAACATAAAATGTAATTTATTTCCTTTTTCAATTCGCCCAGCGAAGCGGGCGGGAAACGGCTAGTGATAATATATAATAAGGCATAAGGTATCTTTTTTTAAATTATATAAAAAGTTCTTATATAATAGGTACAGCGAAAAGTTCAGAAGCTGTTAAAATATTTCCAGCCGGTTAGCAGCCACTGTTCTCTGGAACGATTATACCGATTTTAAGAATTTTACTAGATAGTAGAGGATTTGAGTGAATGAAAACTACATATTTGATTTACTTGTATAAACATAGCCATAGAAGCCGCGGGTTCCGCTAGTAAATCTATACAAAAACTTGACAAATTATATACTAAAACCTTCCTCGAGAACCACTCTATCTATATCAATCAAATCAAATCAAAATATTCTTTATTCAAATAGACTTTTACAAGCACTTTTGAATCGTCATTTTTACATTAATAAAATTAAATGTCAGTCTGTAAGTCTGTGAGTAAGCTACCACCGGCTCGGAAAGCTGTTCTGCTGAGAAGAACCGGCGAGAAACTCAACAGTTGCTCTTTTCAAATATTTGGTAACAATATGGTATTACAATTTATCTATTTATCCTACGTGAGACACAACCAGTCACTCCCACACATTTACATCTACTAGGTATTCCGTGATGGTGTAATAAGCCTTATTCAGTAGCGTATTTTTAATTTTAGATTTAAATTGCTTCAAAGGCAAGCTCAGTATTGACTGTGGAATTTTATTATACATGCGTACACCTTGCCCCATAAATGACCTATTTACTTTTTGTAGGCGAAAACTGGGTGTTACAAGTTTATTCTTATTTCTTGTATTTATACCGTGTTTGTCGCAGTGCCTTGAGTAGCTATTAACGTTTTGACGAACAAACATGATGTTACAATATATATATTGCGCAGCAACCGTAAGTATACCTATTTCTTTAAAAAGTTCGCGGAGAGTATCCCGAGCGCTCATGTTATAAATAGCCCGAATGGCCCTTTTTTGAATTATAAATATTGATTTAATATCCGCTGCATTACCCCACAACAAAATACCGTACGATAAAATGCTATGGAAATAGCTAAAGTAAACAAGTCTGGCAGTATCAACGTCCGTTAGCTGCCTGACTTTTCTAACAGCGAAAACAGCTGAGCTCAGTTTACTCGCAAGAGACGAGAGATGGGGACCCCATTGCAGACCCGAATCTAAAGTCAATCCCAAGAAGACTGTGGAATCTACCGTATTTAACATGTCGTTATTAAGATACAAATTGAAATTCTGCCTTTTTACATTAGGTAATAAAAACTGCATATATTTTGTCTTCTTGGCATTTAAAGCCAGATTATTGATGTTAAACCAGTGAAGTATATGCGATAATGCACTATTTACTTCGTCGTAATTATTTAACTTTCTATCAACTTTAAAAATTAAGGAGGTATCATCCGCAAAGAGTACAGTATCACACAATTTATCGGCATAAAACGGAAGATCATTAATATAAACTAAAAACAAAAACGGACCCAGGATAGATCCCTGCGGAACACCCATTCTAAGACGAGAACCAGAAGAATTGACGTTATTTACCGCGACCTTCTGAACCCTATCAGTAAGATAAGAAGCAAGTAGATCGAGAGCAATACCACGAACACCGTAATGTGCAAATTTAAGTAAAAGAGTTTCATGTTCCACACAATCAAAAGCTTTAGATAAATCACAGAAAACTCCAATTGCGTTCTGTGATTTTTCCCAAGCGTCATAAATATGTCTAAGAAGCGCAATCATCAGCATCAGCATCAGCTGTAGACTTGCCTTTAGTGAAACCATACTGTTTACTATGTAAAATATTATTTGTGTTAAAATGAATTATAAGTTGACTTAAAATAAGTTTTTCAAAGATTTTACTCATACATGGCAATATAGAAATAGGTCTATAGTTGCCAGGATCATTTTTTTCCCCATTTTTGAAAAGAGGTATTATTTTACTAATTTTCATTAGATCAGGAAATATTCCTGTATCTATGCATTTATTGAAAATAAGAGACAATTGTGGTGCAATGTTTGTTATTATTGTATTAAGTAATTTAACAGACATGCCCCATATATCACCAGTTTTTTTAAGATTGATAGTTTTAAATATTTTAATTATTTCATCCGCATCTACATAAGAAAATTTAAATTGGTGATCACAGTGAGGAGTATGACTTTTCAAAGAAATTAATGCATCTGTAGGAGAAGATTTTAAAGAAGATGTGACCTTTTCAGGGATTTTCGTAAAATAACTTTCAAATGAACTTGCAACATCTTCATTGGAACTCACTGTAGCATTATTAATTAACAGTTGGACAGGTTCACTAGCGGGCTTTGATCTTCCAGTCGTACGAGTAATCACGTCCCAAGTGGCTTTAATTTTATTATCAGAATTTAAAATTTTATTTCTTATGTATATAGACTTAGCCTGCTGACAAACATTTTTAAAAATTTTAGAGTAAGCTCTTACCCGACTATGGAAACTTGGGTCATGATTCCACTGCTTCATACTATATAATTCATACAATTTATCTCTACTTCGGTATATACCGACTGTCGCCCAGTCGCTAAATTTCATTTTAGGGTTCTTAATTACAGTGCGCTCTTTAAATACGTCATTGAATGACTCTAAAAGTATATAAAATATTTTATTATAATAAGAATTAGGACTATCAACTGCCATATCCATTTGTAGTAATTGCTGCGTAACTTTATCTTTAAAAAAATTAATTTTATAATGATTCATCGGTCTATATTTTATTTTTTGTTGAGTATTAATAGCATTGCTTGATATTGAAATTTTTTGACCCAAGTGGTCTGAGCTTAAATTTCCTATTATTAATTTATCGAGAACTTCTCCATGATAGAACACATTATCAATACACGTGGAGGAAGAATTTGTTACTCGAGTTGGTTCGCAGAAAACGTTACTTAAGTCGTACGATCTGAATAGACTTAAAAGGCGATTACTGTGCTGCGTTACTTGTAGTATATCGACATTAAAATCACCGCATACAATTATGGATTTACTATTAGTACATACATTTCTAAGAATATCGTCCATCTTATTTTCGAATATATCAAAGTCACCCGAAGGGGGCCGGTACACGCATAATATAACATACTGTTGAGTCTCAACGCAGGACAGTTCTATAGAACGCTCGACAGAGAGTGCCACTATGTCCTGTCGGCCCTTGCAAACTATATCATTTCTAACAAATACAAGAGAGCCACCGCGAGTAGCGTTCACTCTAACAAACGAACTTGACAATGTAAAATTATCAATATTTAAAATATTACAATCTTTTTTGAGCCATGGTTCAGTTAGGCATATTACATGAATATTATCTTTCACTAGGTAAAGTTCTAGTTCTAGTTCTTTGCCACCTAAGCCCTGTATATTTTGATGAACAATATTTAATCTATTAGACTTAGGCATTGTCTTGATATTTAGTTTAAATTAGAACTAGCAATTTCTACACAAACATTATTTTTATGTAGTAAATTATTATTAATAATAACAATGTTCTGAGTTGTACAATGTACAACTGGGTTTTGTATATTATAAGCTACTAAAGTAGCAAGTTTTTTCCTATAATATAAAGGCAGATACAAAGTATCCCTTGTCACCTTAAGACTAGAATAATTAATAAATTTATTAATGTCAAAATAAAAGACGCGTCACTATGACGGTGAGTTGTATTATAAATAGCCATATTAAGGCTATATATATACTTATAGATGAAAACAGCATGAAAATCGGTGCAGTAGTTTTGAGTTTATCGCGAACAAACAGACAGACGCGGCGGAGGACTTTGTTTTATAATATGTAATTGTACTAATAAAGTAAAAAAATATCTAACAAATTCATTTCATCAGACTGGCAAATCAAATCAGTACAAAATATCTAGGTACATTTTTACCCCTTAACACATTAACATATTGTTAGAAATACATAAAGGTGACACAGAATTTTGTTCATGTAAATATCAAAATGGCGACTTCACAATCCATTAGTGGAAAAATAGCGCACCTGGACCCTATTTCAATTTTGTATTCACTCGATTGAATTCGTGATAGGATCTAGCTTTTGTCGTGATGACATACTTTACAATATACATACATAATTACAATGAATATATATGACTGGAGTAACAGGTGTTAATATCTATACTAATATTATAAAGCTGAAGAGTTTGTTTCTTTGTTTGTTTGTTTGTTTGGTTGAACGCGCTAATCTCAGGAAGAACTGGTTCGAATTGAAAAATTCTTTTTGTGTTGGATAGTCTGTTTATCGAGGAAGGCTATAGGTTTTAATATTACATCACGTTACGACGAATAGGAGCGGAGCGTCACTGGAAAATGTTGCAAAAACAGGAACGGCGGGCGTTAGTTCTGCGAGGACATACCGCGCGACTCAGAAAGAATTTGGTTTCAGATCTTTAGAATGCTTGCGGAGCCGCGGGAAATGCTAGTTTATAATATGTACGTATTTAAAATCAATGATGATGTCCTCCTTGACGTATCCGTCAACGGCGACATCTAGGCTTTACCTTCTGGAGTGTCTATGGATGTGACTAGCGTAGCCAAACTTGGTGCTAAAAGTCGGCACGTCCATTAACATATTAAAAATTGGTTATTTTTAAGTCTTTTAGTTTCATTTTAAGACAATTCTCTATATGTATTCTTCTACTTACAATAATCATTAAATAGAATATTAGAATAGTTAAATATACTTATCTTACCTTACAAATAAAATGTTTTCAGAGTCCCCAGCATCAGTCAAAGAGGCCATCACAAAACGAGCAACAAGATTCCCAGGGACAAAGTCGTCAAAGGGCTAAAAATTAATGCTTAACTACCATACACATAAGTATTTTCTGGGCATAAAGTAATTTAACTTTACCAAATTTTTTCAGTGGTCAAAAATACATATTTATTAACAAAACCCTATTCGTAACCAATCTGAAAAACCTTTTTTTTTGTACTTATTAAAAATTTTATACATATATTGTAAGTACTATAATATTTTTTCTAAAAACTCGTACCCACCACTGTTTAAATTTTCATAAACAATAATATTTATACTGTAATAATTATTAATTACTTTAATCTTAGTTGAATTAAGTTTTACCGCTGTAAAAACATCTATCAAAGAAATACTCATATCAGCTGTTAAGTTAAGAAAAGTTTCAGTTTCATTGGTTTAGTCAAGTTAGGATAAGTTTATATATTGTTCTAAATTTAAGACAATACAAATATTATTTACTAATTTTGATTTTTATTTATAAACCATAACTTAAATTATTTTCATTATAATATTGAACTAAAGTAAAAATTAAGCTGGCGAAAAAGTTGTTTCATGCTCGAAATCACATAAATTAATATAAATCCTTTTTTAAGTGACCATGACTTTTTATAATAAAAATAAAATATAATAGAATCAGGATATTACTTACTCAAAAGCGAGTCTTTTAAAAATATCAATATTGAATACATAACCAATGTATAAAAAATCTACTTCTTTGAAACAATATTTGAAGGTGGTATATAGCACGCCTCTATATTAAAATGATTTAAGGGATATAATAATATGAACTTTATTACAGACTAGCGACTCACCCTCGCTTCGTTCGGGTTCTTTGGAATTTTACAAATACTTCAAGGCAAATCAGTTCGATCATCAGCGGAGCAAGGATTAGTCGCTTATGCTCTATAAAACTCTTTAAACTTAATTTCAGTTGTAAAAGCGTTAATAACAAGTCTCACGTGTAATGGGGTCAGACTTATGTGGGTGAAGGCTTAGAACTTCACCTTTTATTCTCTTTTTATTCCATCGACGTCCATTAACTCTGGGGTCGAGTTAAATGATCTCAGATTTGTGCTATTCAGTCAGTAGAATTGCTATAAAATAAAATTCAGGAGCTTTTGCACTTTACTGGTACAAGATTTTTTAAAATAACTTAAAGTTATAGAAAAAACTAAATCAACATGTATCAACATGAGGGAAGTATTAGTAGGAGATGAGAGAGTTGAAAGAGAGAGTTCATAAGTTTGGTTTCTAGGAGTACAATTACAACGATAATAATCCTAAAAAGGGTCACAGGGACCCTTATAAAGTTACTTCGTTATCCGTATTTGCTTTATATCCCTTTTTCCCAAAAATACGTGACGTTGAAATTATCGTCAAATACTTCGATCTACAGTCATGTAGTTACTACTTTTTATCTTTTTACACTCTCGTGAAACTTTTTAAGAATCAAGACCTTACAAAACACAAACTTTAAATTCTAAAGATGTAAATTTTAAGATATGGGTTGCTTATAGTTGCCCAAATTCGGCTGCAAAATTAACTTTGCTTCTAATGAATATGCTATGAAATACAAACTTATGTACGAGTATGTGTACAATGAAATTAGCATTGTTAAAACGTAAATATTTGTCTTTATGGAACAAATTATGTAACAACTTTCATGCTAGGAAAACCTCTATATTCGTATATATTGGTTCTGTATTGACTCCAAAACAACTGGAGCGATTTTGATGAAATTTTCAGACCATCTTCAGATAAGCCCAGCGGATGATCCTGAGAAGTTTGAAAACGATCGAAGGTGTAAACCACGGTCTAGCAACAAGCTCAATTTCAGTAGTAATAGATTTGTACGATTTGTGTGACAAGCTTCCAAGCTTCGCGTCAACGCCGCTGTACGGCGTTCCTATCGATGGACCTGCGCAGTGCGCACTGGGCACGCTGTTTAAATGTAATATGGTGAGAATCATAGATGGTGAGGATTTAGTACGATTGCATTACGTGGGATAAATAAGAGACAAAATAATATTCTATCTTAGTTGCACAGCACCCCAGTCTATCGTCACGTCATGGACGTAAATGGAAACTATTGTCACAATAAACCGACGTACCCCCACTACTCTTGGACTAGACTATCTCTCTAGACAGGGGTCGTCCATAAATCACGTGATGTTTGCATGGGGGGGGAGGGGGTTCGGAAAAAATCACGAAATATCACCAGGAGGGAGGGGGGGTGTACCGAGTTATCACGTGATTTTTTTTGCGCCGAATTTTTATAATAATAAGCCTAGTCACCTCCAAAACTTCTATGAAAAGTCCTGTACGGGAACTACTATTGCAAGAAATGGCACTATTAAAAGCTATGCTATGCTTTAAAAAATCGTGTATTATAAATTCTTCATAACAGATGATGAGACCAATAGGATGGGCCAAACATTCCCCCAGACACACGAAGCGTCGCTATTAGTAAGAATGGAAATGTAATAATGAAGTATTGACATACTTCTATTAATACCATGTATAAAAATTAAGACATTCATAAATTATAAGTAACGTTACATTGTTATAGTAGTTATAAGTTACAGACGGACGAATTATACACTCAATATGCTCACAAAATTTCATGAGAATCGGTCAAGCCGTTTCGGAGGAGTATGGGAACGAAAATTGTGACACGAGAATTTTATATATTTTATATATAAGGTTATACCTGTTAAGTGTTAATCTTTATTTAAAAATAATATTCAGATTTTTTAAGGTACTTTGTAAAATAAATACACGTGATTTTGAGTGGGGGGGGGGGTAATCTTAAACCTCACCACGTATCACCATGGGGGAGGGGGGGTCTAAAAAGTTGCTTAAAAACATCACGTGATTTATGGACGACCCCACAGTGGTGTAAACGCATCGCGTACTGCTAGTACATAGTCGTATATTCAAGTTAACTCGAATCACTATGTTTTGTTTTGTTTTTATTTAAGCTATAAAAAATATTTTATATTTAAACAGCATTGTATAACGACCTCTCAATGCTCCTCTTGAAACTGCGCTTTCCTTAAGAACTTTTCAATTTTTCTAGCAATATCCGAAAGCAGTAGCGTATCTATTTAATCAGCGTTCCAGATTTACTTTTCTCAGACGCGTCCCTAGATAATATTTAAAATATACTTTCATTTATTGGTAGACTGTGGCACCAAACAATATACTTTAAATAGCAAAATTTAAATAAATTAATTGTATGTAATTATAAAATTACATTTCTTAGAGAAATAATTATTTTACTTAAAAGACTATAACAAAGAAAAAATACAAAAGTTAGGTATAGGTAAACGTAAAAAGCTTGTAGAGCTTTACGGATCTATTTAAGATAAATAAAGATATAAGTAGAGATATAATAGTAGGTAAATAAAGTATTAGCACCTTATTTCTTCTTTCATACTTAAATAAGACAGTTTTAAATACAAATTAAGAAAGAAATTAAAAAAAGCAACCATTTAGGTAGGTATACGTTTTTACTAGATCAATGCAATACAGCAAAAATCGTATACAAATTCAATAGCTATCGATATGTACTTGCAGACAGAAGAACAGACCTTCACCAAGAACTTCCGGGAAAATCTTAATAATAATCAATAAATTACGTACATTACGTCTTCATATAAGTTAACAATAAACACATCGTGTGAATAGCGCTTTTATGTATTATTTAGCTTATAATTTTGTGTACTCACAGACTAGCAATTAACTCGATTCGATTCATAAGCTTAACTAACTTAGAACTTGTATGGTACGTTGATTGGAAGCGTAATAAGTAACTACATTCACTTTAATAAATAAGTAATAGGTACATACTATACTAATCGACTATATTGACACGGTATAGGGGCCTATATAGGTACAGTCGTAAGCAATGACATGTATACATTGACAACTTTTCAAATATATGTAAACATCAATCGTTTCAAAAGAAAGTATACAAGCTTTGTGTCAAAATAAAGTATACGTATGTTGCTTCATATTTAAGTATACATTTTTATCAATTCATAGTAAATAACATAAAACGAATACTATTATATACAAGTTTCATGTTATAACTATGTAGCCATTAGTCTAAGAACTAAGAATAAAACATTAAATATTATTTTCGTATTTAACAAAGTTTTCTAATACAAATACTGTGTCTCTTTCATTAAATACGTGAATTCTTTAAACTGGTCGTTAGAAGTTTAATTTATTTTTATATGTTGAGTGATTGAATCAATTCGACGACCTGATTCTCCAGGATGCGCCTTGAATTCACTTCAGGCAGAGCTCTCCTAAACAGCTTTACCCAGGGTATATGAGATATCCTCTGCAGCCAACCGCATAGACAGGTTTTAAAGTATTGTAACACCATGATTCGCAAACTTAATAATTAGATAATTAACAGTAAAATATTTTTAAGATCTTTGGCTTATTGCATCGGAAAATGAAACAAAATTGAAAAAATGTATTATTATGTATTTAAATTTAAATATTATAATACATTTTTAAATCATACGTATAATACAAATATTATCGCGTAATAGAGTGTGCATATGTGTATGTGTAAGAGCACGTTTGTAACACATTCACAACATTGGATGACAGTTTTAAACTTTTGACAATTCGAAGACAAGATCAGTTTATTGAAAATTTTAATTTGTAATAAAGCACTGCCGGAAAGGATTCGAAATTATTAGAATTACAACTGACAATTCTCTAATTGTTTAATTTGCGTTGTTATGGGAAACATACTGTTTCGTAAATTCGCCTTTGATATTGATAGTTATCATAGCTCAATCGGCGTGGCTAGTATGCGATACATATCTTTGCAGCGCGAGTTCAAATCCCGCGCGTGTGTGAGTTTTTTTTTTATTTTTGTTAATTTCATGAGTATCTTTTAATTAATTTTTGTTTTCCACATTTGTGAATGTATAAGAGTATACAATAATACGTATAATTATAATAGAGCAGTAAGTTAAAAAATCAATACATAAATATTTTTAAAAACACTGACTGTAACGTATAGTGCATTGAACTGTTTGTTATATGTTATTGTTTAACACAAAAAGTACAAAATTTTAAAAATTGATGTTCTTTCTGTTTCTTGCTATGCATTTAGTCTTCTTCTTCTTGCCGAGTCGATGGCAATTTTTAAAGTGAGAGAGCCCAAGACTCGGCCACTATAATAATTGCATAAGCTCCTCTAAGTTGCAGGTAACAGGGCAAGGTGGTCATATTAGTAAGTGTAAGAGAGGAAGAGTACCACATCTGCACTCCAGGCCACCGTTCGCAAATCCCTACCTGGTCAAGTTTTCCTTGCTTCTGCTAACCTGAGTCCTAAGTCTGTTAAGAGACTTTCAGGTCTAACAAGGCAAACAAACTATGTCCAAAGGAAAGATTCTCGATATGCATACGGAATGAGAAGCTGTTAATTTATAAAACAGACACAATTTATCAACTTTATTTAAATATTTATATATAAATATCTATGTTTTTTTTATTAGCATACTATGATTAAATCATATTTTAGTAGAACAATTAAAAAATGCATCTTTTTTTAAAATGTAAGAAACTAGCATTTCCCGCGGCTCCGCCCGCATTCTAAAGATCGGAAACTAAATACTTAGATATCGAGATTTTTAAAAATGAGATATTTTTCAGTAGTAAAAAGTATCTTATATCTTGACCCGAGTAACCAGCTATTATCATACTAAATTTCATCAAAATCCGTCCCGTGGTTTTCTCGTGATGCGGTCACAGATAGACAAAAATTCTAAAAACAATAGATTAGACTCTGTATGGATAATAATGTCTATTTCAATTAGGTAGATTTTCCAAAAAAAATTTTAATGTACAGATTTGACTTGAATTTTATTATATGTATATGTATAGATAGGTAATGAATTATTTGACTTTTCAAAATAGATTTTAAATTGATGTCTTTGTATCGACACGCAAAACGGCAACGTCGCTTACGTTGCCGTTCCGTCAAATAACATGTGGCATATATATTATTTTTATTATCTGCCAGTTACTTTATTAAGAAGTTTTATAATGAAACAGAAAAAATATATCAGCAACTATTATCGCTAATCGCCGTGCGCGTTCACACAAAAAGTATTGAACCGATTTTGTGTAGTGATAGATTACCTACTAAGGTCAATATTTAGGATGCCGTTTACTACAGGATAATCTTTTATTCTCACTGGATAATAGAATTATAGCTGGTTCTATGAAGTGGTTCACATAAAAGAGTGGTGGAAATTTAAATGGGAAATGAATTGTTGGTATATTATAAGTAATAGCATCTATTAATATATAATATTGTTATAAAATATTAACTAAAATGTTAATGGAAGAGAAACAGTATATGTATTAGAAAACTTTGTTTCAAATACGAAAATATTATTTTATGGTTTTCGAAAACGAAACTGTGCACAAAATGTGCACAGACTATATGACTACATCCTTATAAATATCCGTTATAGTCGGCTAATATTCGTTTTATGCTATTTACTGTAAATTGTTAAAAATGTATACTTAAATATGACGCAACTTACGTATACTTTATTTTGACACAAAGCTTGTATACTTTCTTTTGCAACGAAGGATGTTTACATATATTTGAAAAGTTGTAAACGTATACATGTCATTGCTTACGACTGTACATATCAATTATATTACATATTCTGCTCTGATAATAATTAATAAATTAAGATTACTGAGTTTGTTTCGTTTCCATAGATCCTAAATAGTGTAAAATAATTAGTTCTTAATTTATTAAGTCCTTTGTAAAAGGCTTGTAAAAGGTCTTGACCCTTCGACCACAGCACAAAAAATATGTTTTTCACATAAAATGTAGTTTAAACAGATATATATATATAGGAAATTGCTTTCTATTAAAATTGTACAGAATAGAATATGATAATACAAATAGTAATTGTTCAGCGGACATTAGAAGTTCAATAACCTTTTTGATTCCTTTTCGCGCGATTCATCAACAATGAAAGCTTTGTAGCGGAGTTTCCTCAAACTTCCGAAGCTTCATCACTAACGCTAAAAGTTTCTCGCTTTACAATACATAAATAGGAAAGATTAATGGGCATTTTAATGGACGTTTACATAGAAATAATATTTTATAAAGAGGAAAAGTTTTGCTTTGTGGTAGTTAAGAAATATGTTTATTTCACTGTTACTTAACGTTTTGTAAAAACTTTGTAACACCTATAATATACTATTTATTTAGCTTATTACTATATAGTATAAAAAAGTTGCTTCCAACTGTCTGTCAGTCCCTATGTATCCTAAGATGTTTAAAACTACGCAACGGATTTTTATGCGGTTTTTTTATTAGATAGAGTGATTCAAGATGAAGGACTAGCGGACTCACAGATTCTTAACATAACTAATTACTACTTATTATGCATTTTATAACTAGCTTTGTTGCGGGTTGCTGCTATACTGAATGTTACTACGATTACAACACAGGTAATTTCACTCTCGAATAAATTATAAATCATCAGTATTGAAAACAATTATAGTCAAGAAATAAGCAATAAATGGTTTTTAATTTAAAAGTTCAAACAAAGTCAAAGGAAACTAAAAGTAAAGATTAATAAAGGCGTAAAGATTACTAAAATGGGACAGTTTCATAATGTTACTTGATTATTATTAACCACTTGATCCCCGCTGGTACCAATGTGTACCACTTCCGGCGTTACCGTAGATCCCCGCTGGTACCTATGTGTACCGCTACACCCTCTACGCTTTTATTACTTATTATACAACGAAATCGCTTTATTTTTTTCTAAACGAGTAATAAACAGAAACTTTAAAAGTTTTTTAACCCATATATCAAAACAAAATGTTAATCGAATACCGACAAGATTAAAAACTATTACGTCAAAAGTTGATAAAATTTCAAGTAAAGAGCGCGCGACTCGCTATTGGTTTAGTGTAATTTAAAAATTGAAAACAAGTGAATTTGTACCGTAAACGCATGAATAATAATTGTTAATATTCGTTGCTACTATTGATGTACTAATAAATGTATGTTAACGTTATAATGTTGGTTTTTTGATTAAATAAATTTTGCTGTATTGAAATTTGTAAATAAAGTCGCCATTAATTTACAAGAATTTGGACGATTACTGAATGTTTTGATGTCTGACATAGTCATATCATTGTAGAAAAACAAATATAATTTCATATTTTCGGTTTTTTGTAGCATATTTCAATAGTTTTATAATATAAAATGTGTTTATTTACAAATAATTATAATATCAGCCTATACGCTGTCAAATGTGACATATTAGACAGTTGTCAAATTTGGCTAGGCATTGACAAGTCGATATATTATGCTATCGATGATATCGACATTTTAATACGAATGTTTATAGAAAAAGTAAGTATGTGTTATGTTTGTTCTAGAACAACATGTTACATAAATTTTAAATACTCTTATGTATTATAAATTACATATAAATATAAGCATAACATATTATATTATTATAATAGCAATAAAAGACGTTCTAAAATAAAATAAATTTTCCCTGACGATCTCGGGAGTATATAGTAATATAGTTGCTTGAAATAATTATATTGTATTGTACACGTATATATACCTAGATGAATTTTCACAAACTCTCGTCCGTAGATACGTTTTGATGATTTCCATACAAAATAAACAGTTTTATACTTTTATTATTCAGGTATTAACCCCTAACTAACCGTTTAGTATTTCCCTAGTTTTTTATAGATAAACCACGACTTATACTTCCCCAACAAACCAAAATAAAATAAAGAAGAGGATTAATATCATGATACCAACAAATATACTTTTTCTGATACATATTTTAGTAAATAATTTCATCAAAATCCGATTATAATATATTTTTTTGTAAATTAAATAAAATAAATATTTTATGAATTAGTTCTGCAGTTTCGGAACCTATATATATTACTCTCTTATAATATTATATTGTATATAAATTCTTTTATTGTAAATTTATTACTACTTCGAATACTGAATATGAAATAAATAAATTTAAAAGTAAATTAGTCTTTGACTACCTATAGGATAAATACTTTATTAAAAAATGAGATCAGAATTTTTTTAATTTTTTCTTAGTCAAATTACGAAGTTACTATTTTTTTGTCATCAATTTTAGTCATCAAAAACTATAAGGCTACGTCCGCACAGACAGGCGGCTTGCTTAGCGCCTAGAGCCTAGTGGATTGCGCTCTGGCAACATGGTGGGACATAGTGGCCGCACTGCAGGAGGTTTGCGTGGTTGCTTGTCAGCACGTTGACAAGATGTCACTTTCAAAAATAGCTTTCAAAATTATTTCTTGAATAAAATGCCTCGCGCCTAGTGTCAAAAAACCAACATGTTTGTTTACTTAGAAACACGCTTAGCAACTAGCTAGGCGCTAAGCGCGCAGAGCGGCCGGTCGCGAACATTTTAGAACGTTCGTTTTAGTAAGCTACTAGCTAGGTGACTCGTTAGGCTCTAGGCGCTAAGCAAGCCGCCTGTCTGTGCGGACGTAGCCTAAGAGCTACATTATTGAATTGCAAAATAAAATTATTATAATATAGTCGGTATAAATATTTATTATATTATATAAATTATAATTTTAACTAAACTTTTTATTTAAAATTTGCTTCCAATAGTTTAGTTTTAGCAAGAATTATAACAAGCAAGTTATTTAGCAATTATTTGGCAAGTTAGGTAAGTAGTTTTTGAGCGTTTGCAATAAAAAAACTTATATGCACAATTTCATGACAAAAGTGTTACTTTTGTCATAAAAATTATAATAATTACTTTTACTTACATATTAAAATAAAATACAATAATATATACCATAAATTACATTATGAATATTACGAAATATTTAACATGAGACCCAGAATTATTATTATTGCATTTTTGAAATATTGTTTTTGTTATATTTTATAAGAATTGGAATTCTATTTACATTTATATTTTAAATCTCGTTTATCCATAAAAATAAAATATTCTATTACATCTATTTTATTTTTTATATCAAATTATAATTGTTACATAAATATAATTTGTGTTTATATTTGTTTCACCGTTCACAAAAATTATCGATAATTTTTAGTGTTGAATTTGAGGGGTACAGCATTATTACGCTTCAAAATATTAAAAATTATTATTATCAGTACAATAATTTAGAAAACTTTACATGTTAAAATATTTAGTTTCTTGAATGAAAAGTGTAAAGGTTTCATATCAGTGACAAAGTTTAGCTTGTAGATTTCAAATTTAAGCCACATAATAAACATAAAAATGTGAATTATATTGAAATAAGAGTGTTTTTACAAATAACCTCAATTTTTCTCTTTTATAAGAAAACCATCCAATTTCTAATTCTAGTGACTTATTTTAAAGATTTATTTGTGTATATTTTTAAAGTAAGGATTAATATGTATTTTATTGTCAATTTTATTAAGAATCTACTCGCCATAACCCTGATGCATGCTTTGAAAATTGCGCGGTAACCTGTGTAAATACAACGAACGAGCCGCGAGTTTTATAAAGTTTTGAATGTGACTGTTACTAAAAACTAATACAAATAAATCAAAAAATGGTTTTGTATGATTACATGTTTATTCATAAAGTAGTGTTCCAAATTTGGTGTAAGTATAAACGCTGGTATTATTAGAATTCATTGTAATACAAAAATTAGAAAATTTTCCGTTAACGCTGATATATAACGAGCTTGATTTTATTTATCAATAGTTTAAAGGACATTTTATATATTCTCATAAATACTCAAATTATTTAAGAATCCAAAACAGCTAACACATTTTAAATCGGTGCTATATAATTTAAATTGTAAATGTTTTTTTATGTAATGGTAGAATCTGCGAAAATTGCCGAGTGGGTTCGGTGATTATCGGGTGTTGCATGTCATATGTTGCGGGCGTCAAGTGGTTAATGAGCGTATGTATTTAATTATTACTTCCTGTAATGAGAATAAGTCGAGATAATTTTATATGACTACACAATATAGATACTTAATAGAGATCGTTAGCCTCGCGTTCCCTTTCAGCAGTCTTCCTTAGTGAGTTGACGATCTTGCTGAAGGAAACTATTGGCGTCTAGGACCTCTCATCAAAGATGAAATTCCTTTGTCGGCCTCAACAAGGTCTCCACCCATAAAGGTCGATCATAAGAAGTGGACTCTAAAGACTTGATAGTTGAAATGATTATCAATAATCATGATTGATTAATATAATGTAACTTTTAGAAATATTACAATGAAACTATTTATTAAACTTTCAGTATAATGCATGTTGTTTATTGGTGTTTTTGCAAACTGCGTCGTTCATTAGCAAATACTCGCCGTTAGTTAAATAAAAAGCAAATTATTGCCCAATTGATATACTTACTCGTAGATACCTACATCATTGGCAAAAATAAGTAACCATTTCTAGATTCAATAAAAGAAATACTTAAGGGTAAGATTAATAAGCGTAGCTTCCGTCTAAGCCTTCTGACAAGATAAGTAGATCCAGACCGGCTCTGCCACCAAACCTAAATATGATTGCAACAATGTGCCGCCTCGTGTTTTACACATCAGGAAGTTTTTTTTTTACTAATTAATTATTGCTAATAGTTTATTTTTTTAATTTTAAAATATAATTATTTGCTTATTTCTTTCATTGTGCAATTATTTTGCCTAGGTACGTCATAATATAAACATACGCGCGTATGCATGACATGCAGACCAGGGAATTTGTATTAGTATCTTTAAAGTGAGAGAGTTTTGTATAGACAGAATTTCTCAAACTTACAAACAAACAGACAGTAAAACAATGTTTTTTATTATAATATGTATAGCTTTATGTTCTCAAGTTCACCGGGGCCTCGAGCCCTCGACTCGACGTCTTCTCTCGGCGCGCGCATATATATTTATTAATCTGATAAAGCAAACGTTGCACGGTAGTTTATTTAGCTGCAATTTATATCTTTAAAATAAGTATTTACTAAAACTCTGTAGAATTTTATATAAAGCATTTACTTTATTATTTTGAAATATTAATTGAATTAATAAATATAAAATTATAAAATATAGTTTTCAAATTTTTGAACGACCAGTCAAAACTTAATTTAATAACACTTCGCAAACGTCAGTTGTGTCACTTTATTTTCAGGTATAATAAAAATATATAAAATTCTAACTTCGTTATCGCTTTAATATGTAAATGATTATTGTCTATACTATTCAAATAATTAATACGATGACAATTTAAAGTAAATGTGATCTCTGCGTCAAACATAGCTTGTTTATATTTTGATAATTCTTGGTGTATTTTATCTTATTTAGTCTTATCATGCTTAGGTGGAGACGTTTTCTTGCCGCTTCAATTAAACATAGTTGTATTAAAGATCCAAGTTTAAATATAAAAAGGCAAATGAGTGTAAATATGAGTGATAAATTTAAATTGCCTGCTCGATATGGTGCCGGCGAAAAAAGTGTTTGGTAAGCCATATGTTTTTATATGAAAACGTTCTATTAAAATTATATTTCAAATCAGTACTTTTTTGTTTTGTTACATAACACTATCTATGTTAACCACTTAATTGTGTCAATTTACGTTAGCACTAATTTTTAATATGTACTTATCTGAAATTAACATTAGGTAATTGAAATAATAAATGGAAGTAGATAAATTAAAAAAAATGTGTTAACTGTAAAAATAGAATCAAACTTCGAAAGACATAGGTATATTTACAATTTAAAATATCTTGAAAATTATTTTATAATTAAAAAGATATTTATGTTTGTACAAATTTGTGCAAGTATAAGAAATATTAATACTACTACAATGTAATACTATGGAAATAGCCATGATTCTCTCCATGGAATAAATTGCAGTATTTATCTAGAAATCTATCAAGAAATCTATCTCATGCTTTAAATACTTGTTCTGAAATAAAATAACTATAAAGTCATATTTGTACTCTTAGCAAATTTAATATTTTATATATATGTATATGTAAATTAGTCAGACTTTGTTTAGTCTAGAAAGTTTGTTATTCATATAACCTCAATTTCAAGTTATAGTATTCTGAATATTTGAACTCTATTCTTAGTTCTAATTATAAATATATTCATTCCTATAAATTTCACAAAATTTGTGTATAGAGGACTTTTTAAAATCCTACTTATGGACACACCTACATTCATTACAATGAATCTCCATAATATATATTTAATCAAGCTTTATTCCAATACAAAAAAATGTCCCAATATAAAATAATACCTCCAAATTTTCATATTTATAATATAATAATGTAATACAATTAAATTTAGATAATAACAACAAATATTTACTTGATTATATATTATAGGGTGGAATACATCCAGCTAGCAGCAGAATATAAACCAGCTGTCAATCTTGGACAAGGGTTTCCGGACTATCATGCACCTGATCATGTTAGAAATGCACTATCTGATATTGCTATTGGTGAAAACCCTCTACTCAATCAATATACAAGGGGATTTGTAAGTTAAAAATTATATTTATAATTTAGTATTACTAGCTCTTATTACTATGATAATAAAAACTACATACTATTACAATGAGTGACTTATTGTATTTTTAAAGTTATTACTTTAAAAATTACTATTGTAAAACAAACAAATTCCAACTCCAATTACAGTTTAATTTCAAGCTTTAATCTATACTAATATTATAAAGCGGAAGAGTTTTTTTGTTTGTTTGTTTGGTTGAACACTCTAATCTCAGGAACTTCTGTTCTAAATTGAAAAATTCTTTTTATGTTGGATAGTCCTTTATCAAGGAAGGCTATAGGCTATATAACATCACGCTACGACTAATAGGAGTGGAGTATTCATGAAAAATGTAGTAAAAACGGGAAAAAAATTCCTTTAAATTTTCAACAGCTGAAAAGGCTAGTTTAGAATAATTCGTAAGTTCTATATAATATAAGGTTTTAAAATATTTGTTACAGGGGCATCCACGCTTAGTGCAAAATCTATCCAAAGTATACTCTCCATTGATTGGTAGAGAATTAGACCCTAATAATGAAATACTAGTAACAAATGGCGCCTATGAAGCACTGTTCTCTGCTATTTTAGGTGAGTCCAATAAATATTTTTTGTTAGTGACAGCTTCTATTGTTTACAATGTTTTAGGAACAAACATAAAGTAATAATAAAATACCTACAATTTATAGTTGAAATTCCTTATAAATTATAAAGATTTTGTAATTTCTGATTCTATTCTTAATAGTGTATGTACTATTAACTAAAAACTGTATTTTGAACAATGAGTAACACATCTACTATTTTTAGTAATAAAAGTTTCCTGGTAATAATGTTAATCATTCGCGAAAAGATACATTGGTATTATATATTTAAAAAAATCAACGTTTTTTTTATATATTGCTATGTAGTACTAGGAAATTAAAAATATTAATACTTATTTCGCACCTAGGTCCTATAAACACTTGCTTTTACTTATATCTTTCAAGGTTTCTATAAATAATTTGACTATATTCCTCAATAATAATATTACGTATTATAAAGTTATGTAGAAATATTCATATAATTATGTTAACCACACGAACGATCCCCGGAAATCCGAGAGGACCAGGAAAGGTCCCTAGAAAGTCGAGCGTATGGCGACCCTAATTTTGCGATAACCTTTGAATGGCGTAAGTTTCATATTGGGGTCGATGTTCAAACGTAATATGTCGTATCTTCAATGTGCAATCACTACATATTATTATTAAAATATAATAGCTATATTCTTATCAGCTAGTAATGTCATATATTATAAATTGAATTGGAATTAGTTCAATTCCTTTACCACAAAAAAGTAAATATTGGAACCCTTATAAGTTATTCTTTTTGTTTATTTGTTCAAATGTTATATAGACTATAGTTTTTAGAACTATGTCTGTCGGTCTGTTTCAACGTATAGGATTTTTACTGTTGTGTATACTTTACTTATTAGTTATTGTTAAACTTTAACTTAAGCGGAGCGTGATAGAGACACATGATCTACGCTATGGCCTATTCTAGCACTCAAGTTTTTTTCTCACTAGCGACTTGTCCTCGCTTCAAAGCAAAGCCGCGGGTTCCGCTAATTAAACATATAAACCTTCCTCTTGAATCATTAATCTATTTACTTATTAAAAAAACGCATCAAAATCCGTTGCGTAGTTTTAAAGATTTAAGCATACATATGGACAGACAGATAACGGGAAGCTACATTATTTTATTCTATATAGTGATAGTAAAATAAAAAAAAAAACAAAAATGTATACATATATGCAGTGAACACTAAATAAAAAATGTAACGGCTTATCGGCTAAAGAGTGTATCATAAAAAAAAGGTTATACGTTTTATTGCAACTTTTAATTACATTTAAATGAAAGAAATTAGGGCATTAGCATAAAGCAACTTTACATAGATAACCTTTAATTTATCACTTACTTGTCGCTTGTTAGGGTTCGGCGGTTACTATAGATTTTTCAGAAATAAGATATTTTGACGCGGTAAAAACTATCCTATGTGTTGACCAGATAACTAGCTATTATTATTCCAAATTTCATCATTAGACTGGTTTTATTACAATAATTTTATATTAAATAAAGCTTATACTTCTATCGATAGTATTTACTATTTAAATAATATTTTCAAAAAAAAAGAATATATAGAGAAGTCTCGGCAGTTTATTAGATGTATTTTGAAATAATAATGTACTTTTTGGCAAAAGGAATGTAGGATATTAAAGGGATGCCCATGCCCAGCAGTGGGACTGTAATAAGGGCTGAATACATTGTAATTTATAGAATACTGACTCGGTGGTGTAGTCTGTGGCTAGCATGTACCATGTCGCACCGGGAGGTCCTAGGTTCGAGGCCCGGGTCGGGCCAAGTTTAGTAATTAAGTCTTTCTGTTTAGTAAGCCTCAGTAAAAGCCCGGAGTTGGGAAGTTGACGGTGTTTCACCCCCGTGCCTCGGAGAGCTAGTTAAGCCGTCGGCCTTAACTCTCACTGGTCGTGTCGAGCAGTCGTCCCACCGGAATATGAATAAGGAATGAATTAGTGAGTGCACTTGTGCACACACTAATTTACATTCTATTTTTCTCTTTATTTATTTTTCGTGCCCTCTCTTTCTTATATCATTTTCGTTCCGGTTGCCAGGAAGAAATCGCTATTTTAGCGATAAGGCCGCCTCTTGTACTTTTTCCTATTTTTTCTGTGTTTCTGTTTATTTTCTTCTATTTTCGGGTGTACAATAAAGACTTAAAGAAGAAAAAGAAGAAAGAGGGCATCAATTTATAGAATGATCTAATTTTCAGGCCACGTTGATGAGGGAGATGAAGTTATTGTAATAGAGCCATTCTTTGATTGTTACGACTTTATGATCAAGTCGGCTGGTGGCGTCCCCAAGTTTATCGCTTTAACACCTGTAAGTATTATTGGGAACTTTGTAGTATTGCTTATAGCCTAGGTTTGATTTCCGCTTGAAGTCATTTTCTGTTTAACTATAGGTCTACTTAATGTCCATAGAAGTACAACCTAGTAAGTGTTGTCGTTATAAAAGAGAATGATGTATGCCGTATATAAATTAATATATCGATTAAGATGGCGGAGAACCCAAAAATAAACTCCTTTTAATTTTGTCAAAAATATTTTCTGACAACAAACGATTTTTTTTAACTCATGACAGACTCTTTTCATATTAGGTACTATTTCATTATGTAATGGAAAAGCCCTTGTGACTAAAGGAAAAGTTTTGAGAATTTCATGTACATACTCGTAAATCCACTTCAAAATTGGTTATTTTTATAAAGAAAAGTAATAAGTTTTGGTTTAACATCCTATAGTACATTGTACTTTACATATTAATGTTTTTTTTTCTTTGATTAGATTATTTTTATACATGAAACTATTGTTTCGGATTTTTCACAGAAATCATCCAAACCAGAAATGACATCAGCCGACTGGGTTTTAGATGAGAAGGAATTAGCCTCCCTTTTCACAGATCGCACGAAAATGCTTATCCTAAACACCCCCCACAATCCTCTAGGAAAGGTGTTTAATAGACAAGAGTTAGAAGTTATAGCGAATCTGTGCAAACAACACAATGTCCTGTGCTTGTCTGACGAAGTGTATGAGTGGATGGTGTATGAACCAAACAAACATATAAGGATTGGTAAGTTTTTTGTTTTTTTTTGTTTTGTTTTTTCTTTTGTTTTTTCTTTTATACTGTTATTTCTAAGTCTTTGTACATAGTTTAGATATGGTTTTTTTTAAGATGTTATAATTTTTTGATTGAGTGTTAAATTTAAGTTAGGTTATTAGTAGGTACCACCCACGTATAGGAGATAATTTTAAAATATTACACTATTTTATGACTGCCACGATGGTCTAGTAGTTAATATGCACGGCTACAGATTCAGGGGTTTACCGTAAATAAATAAATATGTTGGGACATTTACACACAGCACTATATAGTTCCACGATAAGGTACGAGCCTTGTGTTATGGATACTAGATGGTTGATATACTACACATATATAAGTTTAAATAGATACATATTATAAATATAAACACCCATGACTGGAGTACAAACATTCGTGCTCAACAAATGTATGCCCAGCGGGACTCGAACCCGCGACCGCTTGCGCAGCAAGTAGGGTCACTACAAACTGCGCCACGCGTGTCGTCAAATTTCATCGAACATTGAGATTAAAAGAAATTTAGTACAATTTCTTACTAATAGCGTTTACAATGGTTCTAAGGCTAAATTTAAACCTTTTACTTATAAACAATCTCGTTAGCAACTCTCCCGGGTATGTGGGAGCGAACGATCACAGTGGGGTCGGCGGGCAAGACGTTCTCTGTGACGGGGTGGAAAACAGGGTGGGCGTACGCCCCCGCACCGCTATTGCGCAACCTGCAAGTGGTGCATCAGAACTGCGTGTACACTTGCTGCACTCCTGTACAGGTACATACCTTATACCCATACATTTTTCGCTGTGTGGCTACGGCAATTAGAATATGGCCACCCCATATCTTCCTGTGGGTGTCGTAAAAGGCGACTAAGGGATTAACTACCGAACACCTTGGTAGTCGCGGTGGTAGGCCTCAACATCGGCCGACGGCACGGTTACCACCCGTCAGCAGAAGTCGTGCCGCCAAGCGTCCAACAACGCGTTCCGGCATGTAGTGGCTGATGAAGCCGTATGGGGAATGGGTCTGAACAGTTGTGTTGCACAGTAGCCGTGTTGGTGGTGGATTGTTGTTTGTTGTGTCGAGAGCTTAGTCGCGGAGGGTAGCGGGATCCGAAGCACGGCTTGCCGCTGGCCGACCGCAGACAGTTGGGGGCCCAACTAGTGGGCTAGCCACCCATGAAAGGCTGCCCCGCCATCTGTGTAAAATCCCAGGGTGGCTCCATCGTGCTGGTTGGCGACCAGAGGAGGGGGCCCGATGGCGATCCTTGGGGGGGTTCGGGCGTCCCCGCAGTCTCCAGACTAAGCCCTCAACGACATGACAACACCAATATCACTGCCTGGCTCGTGCAACACCTCGTTCAACTGCCATTCTCCATCCTATTCACTCTTCTATTACAAATTTTTATGGTTAAAAAGAAAAAGAGTAATGTTTTTAAGCGGCTGCACTCCCCCTCACTTAATGTGCACCTCACAAATATCCGAGGATTGCACACAAACCTCTCATCAGTCCACTTCCATCTCGAGACTGCGCAGCCCCACATGCTCTTTTTGACGGAGACGCAGATTCAATGTCCATTAAGCGCTGCGTACCTGGACTATCCCGGCTACTCTTTGGAGCATAATTTCAGCTCGCGGGCCGGAGTCTGTTTGTACGTGCGAAATGACCTCTGTTTCCAACGTCTCCGCCACCTTGAAGACCCCACATTTTCTACGATTTGGGTTATCGTAGATACAGGAATCGAAAAGATCCTGTATTCCTGTATCTACCGATTGCACACAGGTGACCAGGAGACAACTCGATTATTTGAACATCTCAGAGAGGCCGCTGATGTGGCTATCCAACGGTACCCCACCGCGCAGCTTGTCTTTCTGGGGGACTTTAACGCCCACCAAGAAGATTGGCTGTTCCCATACCAAAAGACGGACCATGCTGGGAGAGAAGCGTGGAAGTTTGCGGTGTCACTTGGACTCTCCCAGTTGGTTGACCAAGCGACGAGGGTACCCGATGTGGACGGCCACACAGCTAATTGTCTGGACCTTCTGCTGACAACTGATCCGGACAGGTATAACATCCAGGTTTCATCCCCATTGGGTAGCTCTGACCACTGTCTGGTAAAAACTGTATCGTCTTACTCTCCACCTGAAAACAACTCTATTGGTGTTAGACGAGTATGGCAATACAAGTCAGCAGATTGGGATGAGATGCGACACTTTTTTGCATCCTTTCCTTGGCGGCAGGTCTGCTTCTCTTCTTCCGATCCGTCGAGCTGTGCGAATGCTATAACTGATATGGTGCATCAAGCGATGGAATATTTCATCCCATTCTCCGATGTACCTGTTGGTGGCAAAGCTCGCCCATGGTTTAATACCGAATGCATCTTTGCTGAAAAGCGTAAGCATTCGGCTTACCTTACCTGGGCTGATGCTCGAGACCGCAAAGCTCCGGATGTAAGATCCAAGAAGAGAGCCTTTAACTTAGCCGCCAAGTCCTACAAAAAGACATTAAAGAAGGCTCGTCTTGACCGAATTTCACATATTGGCGCAAAGCTCTCTGCTCAACCATCTGGCAGCAGAGCTTTTTGGTCCCTTGCCAAAGCGGTCGAGTCGAACTTCTGTCGGCCCTCACTCCCACCGCTGGTAAAACCTGACGGATCCCTCGCTCATACGGCAATGGAGAAGGCGAATCTGCTTGCCTCTCTTTTTGCCCAAAATTCATGTCTAGACTCTGGCAATGCTACTCCACCACATCTACCTCACTGCGGGATTTCAATGCCTGCAATTCCCATCACTAATAAGGAGGTAAAGAGAGTATTGTGTCGTCTAGATGTGAATAAAGCTTGTGGTCCTGATGGTATACCAGCGATAGTACTTAAAACATGTGCTCCCGAGTTGTCTCCGATACTGACACGTCTGTACCGCCTTTCTCTTAAGACTGGAATAGTGCCTAAATCCTGGAAGCTTGCCAACGTGCAACCAGTGCCCAAAAAAGGTAGCCGTGCTGACCCTGCCAATTATCGTCCGATCTCGATCACCTCCATACTCTGCAAGATTATGGAGCGTGTATTGAACAATCGTCTACTGGCATACCTAGAACAAAACGATCTCCTCAGTGATCGACAATATGGGTTTCGCCAGAATCGGTCGACTGGGGACCTTCTAGTGTATGCCAACCACACTATTGGAGAAGCTCTTGAGCGAAGTGGGGAGACGATCGCTGTCTCCCTCGACGTCTCAAAGGCATTTGACAGGGTTTGGCACGCGAGCCTTATAAGCAAGCTTTCAGCCTATGGTATATCTCCTGGCCTGATCGGCTGGATTAAAGATTTCCTGAGTGACCGATCACTCAGAGTTGTGGTTGAGGGTTATTCATCTCACCCGTTAATGACCAACTCAGGAGTTCCTCAGGGATCTGTTCTCTCTGCAACCTTGTTCCTGCTGCATATTAACGATCTGCTTGTACCCGGTATCTATGGGTACGCAGACGACAGCACTGTTGTAGAGAGATACCTGCCGAATGCTCGGGCCAGTAGAGATCAAATTCAGTCCGAAAGAGAGGCCATGGTAGAGCGGTTGAATCTCACACTCAGGACTGTCTCCAATTGGGGCGATGCCAATCTTGTGAGTTTCAACACCACCAAAACACAAGCGTGCCTCTTCACCACAAAAAGGAGTCCTTTCATCTTGACTCCTACTTTCCGAAATGTGCCTCTGGAATACACTGACCGTCTGCAGTTGTTAGGAATGGAAATTAGCCCCAACATGAACTACGGGCGGTTCATCGAGTCTAAGGCTAAGGTAGCAGCGAGGAAGGTCGGCATCCTCGCAAAGGTCCGACAGTATTTCACGCCGGGACAGCTTCTTAATCTATATAAAGCTCAAGTCCGGTCGTGCGTGGAATACTGTAGTCACATATGGGCTGGTGCTGCGAAATGCCATCTTTCAGCCTTGGACTCGATTGAGAGACGTGCGCTGAGGCTTATTGGTGACCCTACCCTGGTAAAAACTAACTTACAAAGTCTCGATCACCGACGTAGGGTTGCCAGCCTCTGTGTATTCTATAGGTTGCATTTCGGAGAGTGTGCGCAGGAATTACATGATTTAATTCCCCCATCCCCCTTTCATCATCGGACGACGCGACGAACGGCTGGTCTCCATCCTTATGTCGTGGACATCACACCTGTCCGGACGAAGCGTTTCGCTTCGTCATTTATTATACGTACGGCTAAGGATTGGAACAACCTGCCTGCATCAGTGTTTCCGTCCGATTACAATATGGGTGTCTTCAAGGCAAGAGTGAATAGGTGGCTACTGAATTAGTGCGACTTACCATCTACGACTACGTTACCACTTACCATCAGGTGGAACGTAGTCAAGCACTTATTCAGAATGAATAAAAAAAAAAAAAAAACATACAGTTCTCAAGACTTAAGCTCAGCTTTGCATTTGTGTGAGTGATAGCTAAACGCCAATAGCCGCTCATCAAAAGTTAAAACGAGTTTAAACCACTCGCGACGCGCTACGCCATCAGCCGTACCCATCCGTACACTGCACGCACACAAATGCAAAGCTGAGCTTAAGCCTCGAGAACTGGTTTAGGATAGGAAGGATATGATAGGATTGACTAAATAAACTTCCTACTAATATAATTTTAAAAATGTTGTATAAACTTCATCATCATCCCTTTTTTAACGTCCCACTACGAGAGGGATCAGGCCATAGTCCACCGCGCTGGTGCGAGTTGGCGGACTTCACATGTCTTTCGAAAAATGTTTAAATTAACACTTAATTAAAGAATATCAGCAATTACTATAGAAAATACTTTATTTTATTTATGTTTTCATATGCCATTATACTGAACAAATTGCAAAAATTGCCTTCACACTAATTTGACAGGCCATTTTTATTCTCCCCAAGTGTGTAATTTACCTTAATTTAATGTTTGCTACTTACGAACTGATTCCATTGGTTTTTTTTTTTTTTTAAATTATTACTTTTATAAAATTTTACTTGAAATTAATTATTATTAATTTCATCACCTTATAGGAAGCTGTTGCTAGATCATTTGAGGTAGAGTTAGCTCGAATCAATTCGCCAGACTGCTACTTCGTATCTCTTGCTAGGGAGTTGATTTCCAAAAGGGACTATCTGGTCAAAGTGCTGAGAGATAACGGGTTCAGTCCCACGATACCGGATGGTGGCTACTTCATCGTAGCTGATTGGTCTAAACTTGGTAAGACTTCTTTTGCCCATACATACCTACATATGATAAATTAAAAAAAAATATTGTCATATTTAAATAATATAACACAACAAGGCTAGTGCCTTGGGTTTTGGCGGATTTTAGTATTTAAATATCAATATGATCATGGAAGACTCTAAATATTTTAGACGTCTCAAAGATTATTACATTACACATACTCTTACAGCCAGTGCCTACCTACAAATTTTAAAAAACGAATTTAAATCATATAATTTTTTTTTGGTCATTATTACACACAGCGCCATCTAGTTCCGTGGTAAGCTACGAAGGAAGTTTGTGCTACGGATACCAGATAATTGATATACATACTACGTATATAAGTTTAAATGCAGACATATTATAAATATAAACACCCATGACTGGAGTACAAACATCCGAGTTTAACAAACGAATGCCCCCAGGGCACTCGAACCCGCGACCGCTAGCGCAAGAAAGTAGAGTCACTACAAAAACAAAAAATCCGAAAAATAAATTCATCATCAGCCCTTTTTAACGTCCCACTGCTGGGCACGGGCCTCCTTCAGTATGACGGCGATCAGGCCATAGTCCACCGCGCTGGCCTAGTGCGTGTTGGCGGACTTCACATGTCTTTCAAAACTTGCCAGGTTTTTTCAGACATGCAGGTTTCCTCACGATGTTCTCCTGTGAAATGATTCACACATGAAAATATCAGAGATGCGAGACCCGAATGAACCCGAATCACTCGGTTATCCAAGCGAGTGCGTTACCGCTGGGCTACCACGTAAAAAAATAAATTAATTGTTATCAATTAAAAAACCATTTCAGCCAACAAAATAGACCTTACATCTGAGCCAGACAAGTACAAAGACTACAAGTTCACGAAGAAGTTCGCGAAGGACGCCGGCGTACTGACGATCCCGCCCTCCGCCTTCTACTCGGAGCAACACAAACACCTCGGCGAGAACTTCGCTAGATTCTGCTTTATAAAGGTAATTATAATTTAGTTAATATCTATACTTATATTATAAAGCTGAAGAGTTTGTTTGTTTGTTTGGTTGAACGCGATAATCTCAAGAACTACTGGTTTGATTTGAAAACTTCTTTTTGTATTAGATAGTCCATTTATCGAGGAAGGCTATAGGCTATATTCCATCACGCTACGACCAATAGGAGCAGAGCATCAATGAAAAACATTAAAATAATAAAGATAAATGTTTATACTTCACCTATAATATAACCTTTTTCAGGGTTCCGTACCCGAAGGGTAAATTTGGAGCCTATTATGTACTAAGACTCCGCTGTATGTCTGTCTGTCACCAAGCTGTATCTCATGAACCGTGATAGATAGTTGAAATTGTCACAAATGATGTATATCTATTGCCACTATAATAACAAATACTAAAAACAGAATATAATAAATATATCCATCTCCTATACACCGGACATGATTTTTTGCCGTTTTTATAGATCAGACGAATCCGACTCGCACTTGGCCGGTTTTTTTATTGTTGGGAAATGCATTTACGTATATCACCAGGTCGTTTTGTAAATCGCCCCGACTAAAATGAGTTCCCCCACCATGACAAAGTGAAACATAAAAACTAACAGTTTAATGAAATTTAACATACTTATTTCAATGTTGATTGTTTGTTGCAGAAAGACGAAAACTTAGCACTTACCGAAAAACTAATCAAGGAATGGAACTCGAAGAAGTAAACATACGTATGTTGTATATATGTATAATATAAATGAATATGGCTATGTAATGCTAGGATTTTAATTTATTGCGCAGCTTTTAAAACAATTTCTTAGTAAATATTGAAACGAATTTAAGGTTAAGATATAGACACTTTTCATTTCATTGCTTAAACTTCTTATACTCAAAAAAGTAAATGTGGTGCTATTTAAAATTATATTATTTTTACAATATATGTTATTATTATTATATACTTTATTGCACTATAAAATAACATACAGTAATTTAAAAACAATTTGAGTTTGCAAAAGGTATCCTCATGGGCGTATTTACCCTAGGGCCAAGGGGGCCATGGCCCGGGGCGGCAGGCTCCTAGGGGCGGCAGGCGCAGAAGAGATGACCACGAGGGGGCGGCGAAGTCGCCCCCTCGTGATCATCTCTTCTGCGTAAACGGTTGAAGATGTGCAAAAATCATGTATGATGAAATTGTTCCTCTTTAAAATTTCAAAAAAAAGTCTGCGGTAGCATAATTATGTCTATCTTTAAAGGTTGACTGGCTATAGCCTTTTTTATGGTAATTAAATTTGTTATAAGACAATGCATCATTTGCAAAGGTGTTTTATAAATATGATATTAAATAAAGAAGTTATTCATCCCAAGTATTTAATTCTGAACCTAATTGCTCTTGGCATCGTTAATTGATTTCAATAAATGTCTTACGAAATAGCAGTTTTAATGTAACTTCGCAACAAAATAATGATCACCGCGTGCAAGACGGCGGTGGTGAGTAAGGAGGCACGCCAGTTGCTCTGCGTGGTAACATATCGCGCGAGTCGGAAAGAATTTGGTTTCCAGCCTTTATGGTAGGGGAGCCCAAGCGGGGATTTCGGGATTTACTAAAGCGAGGTAGAATAATATACAGGGGGTTTGTACCCGGTTAAGTACCTCCACCAAACATGAGCCCCATATATAAGGCCGCCCGTGAAGGATACAGGATCAGATTAGTAAAAAAAAATTGACCATCAGAAATTCTCGAGCGCGTCAGATTAAGGTAGGGTAAGTTAATTACATCCTAAAAAGTGTATATTCAACTAAAACTGACAATTTGAGAGTCACGTTAAGAAAGGGGAGGGCAGCAAAGTTGTAAAAAAAAAACGTCATCTCGACATTCTCGAGCGTAGCTAATTTTTTTTTATTGTGAAGGAAATAATTCAAAAATAACGAAAAATATATAATCTGACGATTTTCGCAAGCCGAAATAACAAAAATTCGTCGATAAAGTTAAATGCGTGCAGCTGCGTGATGCCTATGATTCCTTCTTCGCGTTTCTATTCCTCTCTCACTCTTTCTCTATGTATTACTCTCTCACTCCGTCCCCACTCTGGTTTCTGCTGCCTTGACCCCATCACAGCTGATCATAAAGACTTGTTCGTGGCATACTGTTTACAACGTGTTTCCAACGTTTTGGCTTTTTTTGCTATTTTAATATAATTTATGTGGAATCGATTAACTATTTTTGCAATTCCACATCATCATCATCGCAAAAATAGTTAATAGGTTCAATAATGTATTTTTGGTATTAAAGGATGTTATTTGTTTTATGACTTAAAATATTGTAAAGCAACAGATGTTTATTTAAAATAAGGTGAGGTAATATGGTAAGGTTTAACTAAACGGCGTTCTAAAGAGTTCCCTCAAACTTAGATTTTCTGTGAATTTGAACCGATTTAGACCGATAGATTTTGAGAAATTTTGAAAAATCTAAAAAAAATTATATTTTTTTTAAATTGGTTTATTTGGAATAAATTTAAATGGCTTTATCGATCAACTTCAAAAACTAATCCGCCCTTCAGCTTGAAAAACCACGTCGATCGCCACCAAGCTGGTCAAAATCGGTTGATTCGTTCAAGAGATATCGTGAACGAAAGAAACCCGAAAAAGTGTTTTTTCGGAGTTACTCCGAAATTTCTAGTTTGATCAATTGAAAATTAGAAATTCTTTATGAGGCTTAAAAAAACTGCGTAGAATGCCGTAAAACCAACCACGTAAAAATCGGTTCATTCAATCAAAAGTTATTGCGGTTTGAAAATTCCAAAAATAGTGTTCTATGAAACTTCTATCAAACTTTTGAGCTGGGAGAGCTCAAATGCATAGAAATATTATTTCTTTGAGCTCATCGAGCTCAAAAAATCACATAAATTATATTTTGAGCTCAAAAATGTCATAAGTACAATTTTAAGCGCCCAGGAATGGAATTAGCGGGAAGTTGCAGGAATGGCCTTTAGGGTGAACCGTTTTTCTAATTTTTTTTGTCAGATCAGGCGAATCCCTCTAGATAATCGTCAGAATATAAAGATGAACCATATATATCTTAATGTGACGCGCTTGAGTATTTCAAAATGGCGAATTTTTTTGCACATTATGAAAATGGCGGCGAGTTTGCGTCACATCGAAATCGTCAGATTAGTGAATGAGAGCTTTTTTTTGGACTTAACACTCCCTTAGAAAATCTGACGCGCTCGAGAATGTCCATGCAACAGTTTTTTTTTACAAATTTAAAAATCTATAGCCGCTTCCCCCACCTATAAAAGGTATCATATAACATTTCTTTCTTCTAATCATCTGAGCTTTGCAACCCAATAGGTCTCTATGACGCTCGAGTAAATCCCCATTTAGCATCGTGGGCTCCCCTACTATTAGAACGCGATCGAAGCCGCGAGAAAGGCTAGTTAATAATAAACGAATGATTCGAACTCAAGCAATTTTTTATAATTATAATACTAATAAGTATCTAAATTAAGTTTGCGTTCAAATATTATTATAGATTTATTTAAGGTAACGTATGGCGTATTATTATTATCTTGCCTTTTGTCTCAGCTACGCCATCTAGCTGCTTAACAGCGCATGCGCGAGGTGGCGCGGCGCGGGCGGCGGGAGTGATGAAATCGTCACTTGTTTCGTTTGAAATTAGCGCATCGAATTAACGATTAACGTAATATTACCTGTTTTAATTTGTATTATTGAAAATTTATCTACCCTATTACTTGGTTTGTTTTTCTTAAATACTTTATCTTCACTTAATAGGGCGGCAAAACTAAATGGCCCGGGGCGCCAAATCTGTAAATACGCCTCTGGGTATCCTACAATAAGTGTAAAATAATATGTATAATGTATGTATGATATTACGTTTTGTTCAAAAGGATATTTTTAAAACTTGTCAAATCTTTATCTAAAAAGCATAAAATGGAACAATTATTTCATGATATGAAATGTACATACATATTTTGTAAATATATCAATAAAACTTTTTTAATGTTTATAAACTTATTTATTTATCAAACATCCCTGTAAAAGTATTCAGTCAAAAAAATTTAGTAGTCCATCTTGTGAATTTAGTTTCAAAATTAAGACTTGAAGTCTCCGCGAAGCCATCTTTTTGCATCTCTTGTGTCGTTTCCATATGTTTTACCAAACCTATATTTTCATCAATTTATTAATATCAAGAGAAAATCAATTTAAATTCAATATACAGGGGAAATTATATAAATGCAGATTCATGAAAAATTTATTTCTTTCAAACAAATACTAATGTTAAATTCTGATAATATAATATGCATCAAAATAAAAAAATCTATACATATAATAAAATTCTAAATGAGGCATATCATTAAATTAGTTTTGCAAAATATTATGGAGATAGTCATTACTATTATAACAAAGGTGGAATCTATTGTTTTTGAATTTTTTGTCTATCAGTCTGTAACCGCGTCACAAGGAAACTTGATAGGTTTTGATGAAATTTGGTATAAATATATCGATATAAAGACAGTGGTAGCCCAGCGATAACGCGCTCGCTTGGATATTGGATATCCGAGTGATGCGGGTTCAAATCCGGGTCTCGCACCTCTGAGATTTTCATGTGCGAATCATTTATATCATGATTACCTCTTGTCTTACGGTGAAGGAGAACATCGTGAGGAAACCTGCATGTCTGAGAAAACCTAGCAAGTTTTCGAAAGGTATGTGAAGTCCGCCAACACGCACTAGGCCAGCGCGGTGGACTATGGCCTGATCCCCTTCGTACTGAGGGAGGCCCGTGCCCAGCAGTGGGACGTTAAAAAGGGCTGATGATGATGATATCGATATCTGGTTATTTCAGTCAACATATAGAATATTTTTTACTGTAGGAAAATGTCACAAAACTCATTTTTTTAAATTTTATATTCTATTTGATTTAATAACAGGGACAACACGCACTACTCAAGCAAAGTCACATGTAAAAAAACCTAGTTTAATCAAATATGAACCATGAACCGGGAGTTTCTCCCGTGACCATGATTGCTGTAAAGCATTCGAAACGTCGGGAACCAAAAATCATAATAAATCCGAGACAAAATCCGAAAAGATAGTTTCATTTATAATGTCAAGTATTCGCGTAAACCTAAGAAAGAAATATGAACCACCTCACCTAAACGTGCACCCTGGCACATGTCCCGCGTAGTTCGGCAACATTCCCACGTGCTTATGGTAGATCTCCGTAGGATTGATGGATAGGGGGGGATCGGGTCTGGGAAAGGATAAGGCATTACGTTTCAAATGAAATACTGTATAACGAACTTTCATCGGTACATACTACTACTAATAATATAGTTAATTTGCAACCAATTAAAATATACGAAAAATAATCAAAGGTCATTAAGTTTAGACTAAAAAATCTAAGAATCGGCGGATTCAGGACTAATTTTTAGATCGAATTTTAATATGTTTTGTTTCATTTTTATTTTTCTGTTAAAGGGTAATTTTGTTTGTAAAAAAAGCCATGTTACTCTGTAAGTAATAAAATATGCACATAGGTGGCGCTGAACAATTTACAAACATATTATACAAAAATATATATATTGTCTCGGGTCGAAAAGGCTCCAAGCAAAGCAAGGTTACGTCATAGTGCCACAAGTAAAATCTTAAATATAAAACCTATATCAATCAACCAATAAATAAAACACCAAAATCTTAAAATGTCTTGATAAATTTTATTTAAACAAGCATTTTGACCATGTACGGTCCTTCCAAGTAGTATCCGATCTTCGCATAATAGTTCCTTGTGCCCACACCAGATATTACTGCTATTTTATCAGAGCCGTGCTCCTCTCTAGCTATACGTTCAGCTTCTTCCATCAGAAGCATACCAAAACCTTGATGTTGGAACTTTGTTGGGTCTCTGGCGTTAACCTGAGTATACAAATGAAAGTAAAAAAAGTTGAACTGTACAATATAATCTTCCGAGTTTAGGGGAAAGGAGGGCGGGTGAACGAGGATAAGGTGTAAATAGACCTACCTTAAAAGGTGCGAGTGTAGGAAATTAGTAGTTTTTGAGATATTTAATTATTAAATTTTAAAAATGTGAGGTTATGTTGACATAAAACAAAGTGAATGTGTCAAAATATGTGGTACAAGTCGCTACGGATATAGATTAAAAAAAGATCACATCCAGTTTAAATTATAATTGCAAATTATTGTATGTTTGGACGTGAATGATATTTAGACTACTACGCCTCAACGGCAGATTTGCCGAAGTAGACCACACAACCAAGTGACACAATGACCGCCTACCAATATGTTTTGGTTATTTATTAAGTTTATTAATGAGGACCATCGTTTTTTAGCTCACCAGGTGGCGCTACTGTAGAGTGAGGTCCTAAAGTACGGCTGTTAAAGTTGTTTTTACATTAAAATCATATTTAATACAAAAAACCGTAGAGTAAACGTATTGTCCATGCTACTGTGTTGCGCAGTTCCGTTTTGCTCGGAAAAAAAGGCGGGCATAAGTTTCAGAAAGCTAAAACTGTCTCAAAGCAGTAATAAGTAGCGATACGAAACTTCTATTTGCCATAATTAATCTAACGTATTGCTAAATATTCGTAACAGTTATCTAAATAGAAACCAACCGGCAAACGTACAAAAGCAAAGTGACATTTGACATTTCGGAGACCTCACGCTACACAAGCGCCCCTGGCGGCAAATTCATACGCGATAGCCCTCATTAAAAGTAGAAAAATAATTCAACACTCACAGGTACTACAGATCCATACACATGCAACTCTCTCACAATACTGCACTGTTTGAAGTTAGAATTAGGTCCCGGCTTCAATTCCGGTCGGTATGTGTCTTTAGCGCATTTCCTCAACCGTAATAACCCAACCAGTATATCTTGATCCGGGTCTTCGTATGAGAGAAACGTCTCCCACCCACCATTGGCTACATAATCACGCCTTATCAATTCTACCTGTAATATAAATTAATTAGCATAATATTACCTTTAAAATATGATAGGAAAACTTATTTTTTAAAGAAAACTACATTAATAGTTAACAAAAAATTACTTAAAAGCAGCTCCAGCCTATTTTTTTAATTTATTTATATGGAATCTACTCTAAAAGGCAAAGGTTCTTATAGAAAAAAATATAAAAATATTGCATGAATAAAATATAAATAGCCCTATTAATTTGATATTCAAATAAAATCCTTACCTCATAAGGCCTCACTTTGTTATGTATTTCTTGTATGCCCACTTCCCTACTTCTCACATCCCTACAATCTGTTCCCAAGTCGGCCATACGGGCTAAAGCAAGCTCTCTTAGGTTGCCATGTTCCACCCCTGAAGATACTAAGGGCATGGGTATATCACGTTGTACCCTGAAAATGTTATTATAAAGTTGTAAATGTAAAGAACTAATAGTATTCTTCTATTTTTAAATAATATTAGTAGACCCGACAGACCTTGTCCTGTACACTGCACTTGTCTTAAATTGGAAAATTTAAAACTTTTCACAATAATAATCTGGAACATTTTGATGCAATTTTTTATAAAAGAAGTTCTTTTAATTTAAAAAACATGATTGTAATGGACTGAAAGGTGAATCTTAACCATTCTCAAAACCACTTGCACACAAAAAAAATTAGTCCAGCTGTTTAGGAGTTCAGTCACATTCATATGCACAGAAGAATAATATATATTATAATGATAGATAAAATTTACATAGAAAACTCATTAAAAAATATTTATTAACATACCTATAAACCCTTGTCCATGGTGGCACTAAAGCCAATATCTTAGCAATCAGATCAACCAAAGTTGAAGGAGGGTAGCTTCGGTACCTCCCGGTCTTCCACAGTTCATATAAACCAGTACCTCTTATTACTAGAGTTGGATAAATCTTGAGACCATCAGCTCTAAATGCAGGATTTTCAAAGAATTCCATAAACTGTTCAACGTCTCTCTCAAAATCTACATTTGGTAGATCTGGCATCATGTGAGCTACAATCTGCAAAAAAAAACGTATAAATTGGAATATTGGCATGAAGAAAGAATTGCTGATGCAATAGTATTATTAAAATATGCAATATATGATGCAATAGTAATATTAAAATATGTTTGTTTTAAATATTTGTACCTCAGTACATATTGTTATGTTAATTTTACATGTCAGCTAACTCAATTTGAGTGTACTTCTCAGGAAACACCAAATGTGTTATTATTTCAATACAATATATTAAATTTCTGGAAAACGTTCAATTTTGGATGATTTAAAATATATTTTTATTAAGAAATGGAATATTTAGTGTTCAAAATGGTAGCTTTTGCAAATTTACTTGGACGGTTAGACTTGCAAAACTAATGTAACACTTTAGTACTTATATTAAGTAAATTTGCATGACGTTTTACATTTACACAATAAAAATGTGTTAATATAGTTCTTTTGTATTCCATTACCTTATATCCAGCATCTTTAGCAAGATTGAAATTCTCACATACAGCTTTCACTGTATGTCCTCTATTTGTATCTCTTGCTATATCTTCATATACAGATTGTACTCCTATTTCCAACCTATTAAAATAATCATGTAATTTTTTATTAATCTTACAAATAATAATAAAAGGGCATGACATTTTCTATTTACTTCATAATACTATCTTAACATAACATATTAGTTATAATAAATCTTACCTTGTACAACCATAATTGAGCATATCACTCATGTGTCTTTGCAAACAATAATCTGGTCGAGTTTCTATAGTAATACCTATACACTTTGTTTTAGCTTTTTCTGAATACTTCACCGCTTCTGCAACACAACTTGAAGTGTGACCAGACAGTGCATCATGGAGGTTCCTTAAAATATAAATCATTTAGCACATTATAAACACTATTTACCTATGATAAACATTATTATAATCATTACAACCATTTGTACAACCTATTTTGCAATAACAAAAACGAAAACTTACCTTATAAAGTAGTCTCTATAATCCTCTGGTAAGCTCATAAAAGTACCACCCATGACAATAAACTCAACTTTGTCCACACTATGACCTAACTGCTTCAGCTGTTCCACTCTGTGACGGGTCTGAAGATATGGATTATAGCGCGCTCTGATCGCCCTCATTGATGTAGGCTCATACCCTGTGTAACTTTGTGTGGAATATTCAAAATCTGAATCAGGGCCACCAGGACAATATACGCATATATTACCCGTAAAGTTAATATGTGGACAACGGTGAGGTTTACACATGACGGCAACCACTGCTATACCAGATGCCGTACGAATCGGTTTTGCTTTCAATTTCGGTAGCAGGATACTCTTTGCATCAGCAGGCACTGCGGCTATGATATCCACTAATCTTGGAGACGTTCCCAGCCCATACTTCGACGCAATTCTAGTCTTCATCTTGTTAAGGTTAACATCTTTGCCTTGTCGATGCGCAATAAGCAGCTCTTGTATTATTTCCGATATAACGATAACCATTTTCTCCTCCTTTGAGAGATGAGGCATCGGCTTTTTCTTTGCCATTTTAAAATATTTCTGTTTTCAATTTACAAAATAAAAACGCGTGTTTAGAAGAACTTTAAGAATCACAAATTGACTTTTTATTTGACACATCACACATGACACACATTGACATTAGTACTGTAGCAAACCGTATGTATTCGGTACTGAGTAACGGGTACACCGTCTAGTACCGAGTAACGAAACGTTACTCACGAATACAATTCGTTACTCGCATGTTCCGTATTTTCGTACTGATGTCAGTTATTCGTATGATTGATTCTTTGAAGTTTACTGTTTAGAGTACATCTTTTAGTATTTTATCAAACTAATACTTGTTATATTTTTATTGAATGATTAATATGAGTTATTATTTAAAATATCGTTCGCACCATTGAATTAATATAAAATTTAATTTAATAATAAATAAATATTTATCCAAAAGTAGTATCGAGTACCGAAACGTTTCTCACATTTCGTTACTCGCATGTTCCGTATTTTCGTATTGATGTTATTATAGATTTTTGTTGTTTTTAAAATTTATCCCAATAGGGACAGGCAAAGGACTATAGTCCATACAGCCTGATGTTATTATATTAGTTTGAATGATTCTAGTTCTACGTACAAAGAAATACGACTGTTCAGTTTACGCACATGACACACAGTGTTTACAAGAAAATTGAAGAGTTGTATTATTTCCAGAAATTTTGTAGAAATTTTGCGAACGAATACTTAGTATTATTCCAGTGCAAATCGATGCGCTTAGTTCGGTACCTACTGTTTTTATACGTAGACGTACGGATAAAAATAGGTATTGCGAGTGTAACTTTATATTAGATATTATAGATTTTTCTGTACGACTTTTTAGGACCTACAGGCTACAGCATCCTACTACACTGTTTTGTTGTGTCTCTTTCAGATTTTCCCACCGCTAGCTTTCTAAGAACGACTCAAGAAAACCAATCATTTTGATTTCATGTAGAAATGAAATATTTTTCTGCAATAAAAAGTATCCTAAATGTTGACACGAGTAATTAGTACAGAAAATTAGCTTAAAATCGGTCCAGTATTTTTTGTGTTAAACGATTACACAAAAACAGACATATAGACAAAAAATTTAATAACTATTGTTTTAGGGTCTATAAAAAATAAAAATACTATACGTAATAGTATTTTTTTTTACTACAAAGTACGAACGACGTGACGTCATCATCATACGGATCATACGAAATACGCAACACGACTTGATGCGATGTTCTAAGTATCGTATCAAAAGTAACGAGTAACGTAACGATACGAAAGTAACGAATACTGATTATTATAGTAACGAATACATACGGGTATAATTCGCGTCATGTAAAAAGAACGCTGGCTGTCAAGTTGCGCAGAGGCGATTTATCGGCCAATTTGGTGGTAAGAGGCGGGGCGCGGGACGACGAGGCACGCACCGCATGCTTTCCGGCTCGCTATTGGTTTGTCAGTTTAAAATACCATCGCGCACACAAAAGTTATTAATTATGAAATGATTTTATATAAAAAATAGTGAAAAAATATTTTTGTTTTATATAGAGAGAGTCTGATTGTAATGCAGTTAAATAATTAAAAAAATATATTAAATGAATTAATCAAATTTTTTGTAAGTAGATTAAACATTATACACTGAATCAAACATATTTTATTAATTAATAGAATTTTATTTAATGACATTCTATCTAATAAATTTTAAATGTACCTATCAATAATCAATATACATCGTGAGCGAATGGTTAGTTCAAAAATAAAAGAATAGGCTTAGGAATTTCGTATGCGAATGTACCGATGCGCAAACACACCCCCCACCACTTTCTTCCAGCGTTCTTTTTACGTGACGCGTACTGTACGCTATGTTTCGTTACTTTTACACCACTAATTGACATATTTTCATTATTTTGTTGTTTTTAAAATATATCCCCAATAGGGAAAGGCAAAAGACTATAGTCCATACAGCCTAGTCTAAATTTGTAAATTTCATTCCGATATGATGAAAGGCCGAGGCCAAGTCAACAATGGAATCAGAAGATAAATGAAGTTTCCTCAGACTTGGCCTTGGCCTTTCGTCATATCTGGCACATTGACATAAAACAATGTCGGTAATGTCAACTTGTCACTTGTGTGACATACTCATTACTCGTATTACGCCAAAGAAACTTGTAAAAAAAATTGGAAAAAGTACATAGAGTTAAAGGATATGAATCAAAATTATATAGGTATCAATCAATTATAATAGATAGGTACAATAAACTAAAATATTATAATAATAAAATACATATTATAGGCTTACTTGACAACATTTACTGGCGCCCATTCGGTACTTTGTCTTCGCCTATAGTTAGATGAGAAATCGCAAAGCGCAGAGTTGGTGAGTTTCTTTGAAGACTCGCCAAATCGTTGGAAACCGTATGGAACGTGTCCAGCAAAACCTATTACAATTAACAACATATAGATAAGAGAGATAGAATCAACATTAAGTTTGGTCACTCCCACAAAAAGTGGATTAAGTGCATTTATTAATATGAGCTAAACAAAATTTCTCCATTAAACCTTAAACTTACGAATTGATTCAGAAGGATTGAATCCCCAAATTTCATTTCGAACAAAAGATTCATGAATTTTTGCATATGACATTTATTACCTATTTACTTTATGAAAATTGTATAAAGAAAATTAAAAGAATACAATTAAAATCATGATTTCAACAAAGTCAAATTTCGTCATGTGTCAAGGTTTATGTCACGTCTATACTTTCATGTCAATGTAAAAAATATCTAAAAAGCTTGTATATGTATAATGTAATAAGTATATTATTTTTCCTATTTGTTTTTTCTTCAACTTATGATTTATGTTAAGTTATCATTTTATGAGTCTTTGTTATCATTTTATCAGAGATTCCATACCTTTCTTAATATATTTATTTGGATCACTGTTCTCCATGAAATAGGGACTGATAGAGTGAGAAGGCGGCGATAATTTAGGTTCATCCATAGGCACATCTCGCAATATTCCAGCACATTCAGGTCTTACAACAACCAAAGGCAGTTTGAACTCTGCTGTTGCCGACTAAAAGATACAGATGATTTTTATAGTAATGATTGTTTATATTTTTTCTACTATTGAAATTCATCATAAGATTTATTAACAGCCTCCATTCATGTAATCTTCACCATACGATCTTCTCTTTCGTTCTTCTTATCTTACAACTTATTTGTTTGCTATTTATAAACTCACAAATCTGTCAACAAGGTCCCAGGGTTGTCCTTTCCCAGCTTGCAAATCGACCACTCTCTCGAGTTGATTCCTTGCAGCTCGTTGATTTAGCTGTGATCTCTGGAATTCTGACAGGGCTTCGGTCGCGGATACCGTGTAGCGTTGTCCGAAATGAGCATTCAACCGCGGCAAGAAACCTAACACATATGTCTTAATAGACTTATTGCATTCACATATCACTTTATTATATCGCAAAAATTGAGACATTAAATTACATTCACTCTGAGCATTCACTAAAAACAATTCATATTTTGAGGTCTTAAAGCTTCAGTTATCATCGTAATTAGTAAAGATAAGAATATCTATTTACGAAACTCGCATATGTATAAACAGACAAATATTATGCTTTTCCAACTGGCACATTATACCTAATGTAGGCCATACAATGTATTATTTATAGAAACCTAAAATAAGGTAAAACGGTTTGAATCGCTAGTACCGCTTTGAATATTTCATGAGTCCGATTCCACGAAACATATATTGATATTGATAATTGTGAACAAGATATATCCCGTTAGCCTTGAATCTGATAGCAAGGCGTAAGTGGAACGGATAGGACATGGTACCGTTTGCTTTAAGTTCTGACTTCTGAGATATGACTCTGTTCACGTCCAATCTGTAGTTGCTTAGATGCTTATGTATCAATCTATAGCACAAAGTGGAAGAAATGCTTGAGCAATTCCAAAAACTCCAAGAAAATAACACGTGATGTTTTAAAGACTTTGCGAATTGCGATGCAGCCAAAATCGAATATTATGAATAAAGTTATGTCAGTCACTTAGTACTTGATCGACTAAACTAAATAACCTAACCTATTTGTTAACTTTTTCTGGCAGATAGATGAAGACTGAAGTTATAAGTAGGAACTTAGGCTACTTTTATTTTAAATATAAACCTTCCTCTAGAATCACTCTATCTATTAAAAATCCCTCATCAAAATCCGTTGCATAGTTTTAAAGATCTAAGCATACATAGAGACAGACATAGAGCGGGAAGAGACTTTGTTTATACTATGTAGTGAAAAGAATTAGGGATCCGCTCAAAAAAATTAAAATGTACTATAGGGATGCACCTAGGGGTAAGTCGCTAAGTTAACATGTGATACTTTTAACTATAATGGCATGTAGTATATTGTAAGTTGTTTTGACGCATTTATTTTGCATTATATTGTTATGTAAAGCTAAAAGCAATGAATACCTTCACCGTTTCGGAACAAATACGAAGCAGATACAGGAAGACAAATTAGATTATGAATAGAGATTCTAGTGCCTAAGTATTGCAGCACTTCTTGCATAACTAATCCAGTCTAATATCGTGATCGATGAGGTTTCCATTAAGCTACCGTGTTACATACTGCATTTTATGTAAGCAAAATAGTAATAACAATTCAATTTTTTTAACCATATGTTAAATTAGGTATACCCAATAATAATTAATATTTTGTAACGTTTAAAATATAACTAATTAACAATCTTTTCGAATTTCCTCGCGCATTTATTAAAATTTCTGGTTCTCCGTTCATCCACACACCCGCATTTGACCAGCGTGGTCGATTATTGCCTGATATCCCTCGAACTGTACGGCGTGTCCTTCAATAAGTAAGTTTGATACTCAATTCGCATGCGTAACGTAAAATCATAATATCGTGTTTTCCTACCCCCACAGGTTTAAAAGGAAAAACGTCAAGTGTTGTTATTTTATAATCTTTATATTTTAGTTTTCTAAGAATATGTAACTTGTATCTATATATAGTAAATAGCACCTATATATCTACATAGCAGATAGGTATATGTTGAACTAGCCAGTAGTCAGTCACAAGTGCAGTTACATTCGAACCATAAAAGTAAAGCGTGGGAAACATTAACGATAGTACGTATGTGTCATGAGACTATAGTTAATATAGTTGGTCACTCTCACAAAAATTAAGTACAAATACATTTAATTAATAGGTCTTAAACTTTGTACTATTCAAAATAGGTTGTGTTGTGTTGTCCTCACAGGCTTACTGCTTACATGAGTTACAGGGCTAACTAAAACACCGTAATATATTTTTATTTGGAGGCCTAGAGTCTAGACGTTTAATAAAGAGAAATAGTCTTAAAGGATCAAGCCTCCTTGTCTCAAATTCGATTCGATTCTCACATTTCCATGTCACATTGTCACATTCTCACATTCCTTGTCTCACATTCGATATCTTTTCATAATTCTAGTTGTCAGTCATAAAAATTAATCATGTAAAACCCCTTTAAAATACTAAGATAACATTCTATTTGATTATTTGGTGTGCTTGAGAGAGAGGCTTTATTGTCTAAATTCTAGAACCATCACTAAATTCTTAGTTATAGATATAGACCATTAGGTAAACTTTACACGATGATCAGTAGAAGCGAAGTAATTATATATAAGTAATACATAAAGTTAACTAGAGCAGAGTTACGTAAAGCCACATAAAGTGATCTAATGCCTAGCTCATCTCTATTTGATAAAGCGTATTTGATTAAAAACTAGCTAGTCACCCTCGCTTTGCTCGGTTTAGCGTCAGCGAAACCATTAAAATAAATAAAATTTCTACCTCCTCCTTTTTTTGAAATCGGCTAAATAGTTAGTTGCCTAAGTTACGCCTTATAACTTTAGCTATCTGCGAGTGAAAGTCTCGTGAAAATCGGTCCAGCCGTTTCAGTGATTAGCCGAAACAAACAGACAGACAGACAGTCAAAAATTTTAAAAATTATTTTTTTATGTACATTTATATTACATTTAGTGAAATGCTGTTAATTAGAAATTAAAAACAGACGGTGTAATTTAATTTATGTACCTACTGACAACTAACAAGTAATTGTATCAGATAAAATTTAACTTTACACGACATACCTACATCATACTTAAGTATTAATATTTTAATGCTCTTTTATAGGTCATTCCATGATTTCGATCTCGATGTAATATCTCAGGAAACCGATGCATTCTGACCGGTCCAGCGCTATGAGTCAGACAATAAACACACTGATTCATCGCGTCTTATTGCAGTTTCGTGTTTAGATTGGAGCTATATTGGATTTTCCCTCATTTTGTGTAGACATATTTGATATTTATACATCTATACTAATATTATAAAGCAGAAGAGTTTGTTGTTTTTTGGTTGAACGCGCTAATCTCAGAAACTACTGGTCCGAATTGAAATATTCTTTTTGTGTTGGATAGTCCGTTTATCAAGTATAGGCTATATTACATCACGCTACGACTAATAGGAGCGGAGCATCAATGAAAAATGTTGCAAAAACGAGAAGGGCGGGCCTCAGTTCTGCGAGGTACGCGCGACTCTGAAAGAAGCGAGGCCGCGGGAAATGCTAGTATAGGATATGATTGTATCTATGTAACTTATAGATTTGGATTCGCCATTAGTCAAAGTGTTATTTAATGTTATTTTCAAGGCTAATATTGTGCATTCTTAGTGCACAATGCACATAGCATGCATATTAAAGGTAGTAATACACAATAATTTACAAATTTTAGATCTTGTGGTAATATCAGAAGAGAAGCTACTTTTGGTAATATTAATAAGCAGCTTAGATACGCAAATGTTTAATTACTACTATACTATTCCCTACAGAATATGAAGGGTACAACATAAAACAAATATTAAATTACCTATTATATTACATACATACACAATACATACTCGTACATCCATATTACGTTAGTTTATACTTTATAATATACTTACGAACAATATTTTTGTTGAAATGAAATCGAAAATGCAATTTCTCATTCAATTGACATTAATTAACCTTAGCAATAACAGCATAATATGTCTTAACTGCTACTAATTAAAAAAAAAAGAAATAAAAATATTTAGGTCTCCCGACGAATTACTTATGATTACACGCCATATTATGCGGGTAACAATTGATTACTCCGAAATCTCATAGACGTGAGTAATTTAAGTCCTTACAAAATGTAGAAAATATTCCTTTAAACTGTAGAATTATTTGGTAGCTTTAAGCTTATAAGAACTGACCAAGTGTGATTAACTAAATGACGCATTCGCGTTAGTAGTACATGTTTAATTTGGGGCTAGAAACCCATATTTAGTTTTACCTATAGCTATACAAAATTCATATTCTATTCTTAAAATTACATTGACTCATTATTACTTTGTAGTCAGTGTTGTAATTTTAAAGTACCTTTTAAATGTTTTTGAAACAGTTTTAATTCAATTTAAAATTTGGCATGTAATAACTAATTAATGTGACAAAAATGCCTTTTTAAATAACATGTGTTTTCTATAGTAACCGTACCTTTTACCTGTTCATATACTTTACTAATAGGCAATAGCCAATAGCTTTTATAAATATGAAAGTTTAGATGTAGGAACAGATGTTTCTTACTCAATCAAGCCTGTACTAGCGTCTAGGACCAAGGTTTATGTACCGAAAACTCTTAGGTGAATCGAGGGTATTTTTACAATTAAATGACATCATGTGGAATAAAGTTGCCTTACACGCGGGCAAAGCAAAATACTGTAGCTAGTTTAATACATACTCGTACCTATAAGTTTACATATATAAAATAAAATATTTAGGTCATACGATTAAACACGGTGCCCATTCCACGTTATCTTTTTGTCTCGAGATCTTGAGATGTTTGTATTTCGGATAACATTACGAAATGTAATGTTTTTCCTTAACACTGTCACTGACGATATTTATTGTTTTACAATATGTATTTTATTTTATAAATTCTAAAAAACCATACTACTATTATTCAGAAAATATCACATCTTAACATTATATACAGTGGTAGCCTAGTGTTAACGCGCTCGCTTAAATAACCGAGTGATGTGGGTTCAAATCCGGGTCTCGCACCTCTGATATTTTCATGTGCGAATCATTTCTATCATGATTACCACTTATATTACGGTGAAGGAAAACATCTTGAGAAAACCTGCATATCTGAGGAAACCTAGAAAGTTTTCGAAAGACATGTGAAGTCCGCCAACACGCATTATGCCAGCGCGGTGGACTATGGCCCGATCCCCCTCGTACTCAGGGAGGAACATTAAAAAGGGCTGATGATGATGATCACATCTTAATAATGTATTTTAAGAATTTAACTGGCAGTAACTAATAAAATTTCATATCACTTTATATGTACACAAACAGTAGTCAGGCAGTTTAGGTCAAGACATCCTTAGGTGCATCCGTCGCATACCATACATTTAAGCCCTGTACCAATTATACGTATAAAATACCTTCATATCCTGGTATCATAGGGTGCTTGTACACCGGGTCGCCATTACGGAACCGTGCATTCACGACATCCACGTCAGTTTGCGGCGGATGGTATATCTGATAAGGAAATATTTCGATAACGATCTGACGTGAACATGTTGGAGTTTTCGAAAGCGATCATTGTCGCATACATTTATGTGAAATCGCATTCTTTTTAAAAGTCTAATATAATAATAATCATATTAAAAATAAAGTAAGTCTGAAGATCAATTATATTACCTAATCTATACCAATATTATAAAGAAGAAAGATTTGTTTGTTTGTTTGCATTGATAATGCTCGGAAACTATACTGAAGCGATTTGAAAAATTCTTTCACTGTTGGGAAGCTACACTATCTCCGGGACTATTGAAAAAAATTAGGGATCCTGACTACAACTACAATAATGTAACCCAAGATAGTTAAATCTAGCTAGAGAGTAATAAACTAATTTTACTACCTGAAAATCATCTGCGGTTCTGTCCGATAACACCAAACGTTCAGAGTGGTTGACACTAGGGTCCAAGAGGATCTTGTGCGTCGTCGACCCGTAGGTATCCCCGATACGATATTTATATTCGGGACAGTGACCCGTATAACTGAAAATAAAAGAAAAATATTAGTCTAATTTAGAACTTTATAAGATCACAAAAGCGTCTTATTAAAATATGGATTCACACTTCACACTTTAAAAACGTGTCATCACTGATACCAAAATCTTAAGCTATCGGAATTCCGAAGTACTTATTTTTTAAGAGCACGTAGACTCTACGAGTTATACCTAAGTATAAATAATTATATTGTCTGAAGCTTGATGTTCCATCAATAACAATGTTATTAAAAGTTCGGTTTAAAATTAATCGCATATTGAATATAAGAACATGACGGTCCAAAATGTGTTAAGTCATAACAACCACATTTCTTCTTCAAGGGTTACCTATATCGTGAAAGACTTATCCATTAAACAATATATCATCGCGAATCGATTATAACAAAAATGATGAAATAAAAGTGAAATCGATTTTCGTAATACGTCCATGAAAAGGATATTTATCTTGGCACTGACATGTACACTGTGCGGCATCTTCATATATCACCACCTTATCCTTTTATTTATAACTTTGTCAACTTTTAATTGCTCAAGCCTTTTAGCATTGAGAGAAGATTAGCGATTGTGATGTACCATTGAACTTTGAAGATGCGTTGATGTTTATTAATGTGTTAATTTATACCTAATTTAAAATTCTATACGTTATCATAAAATTTTAAATATTTTTGAAAAAACTTAAAGAAATAGATATTATGTATTATCAATGCAGCGGCTGAATCTAAAGTTTTTAATATAAATATAATAAAAAAATATTGTCTGTCTGTCTTCAAACGCGTCATGAAATACCCACTGATATTATTTATTTATTTAGTACTAGCGACTCGCCCTCGCTTCGCTCGGGCTCTTCCCTAGCTGTAGCACAGGCAAAGCCGTGGGATCCGCTAGTTATGCATATAAACCTTCCTCTTGAATCACTCTATCTATAAAAAAACCGCATCAAAATCCGTTGTGTAGTTTTAAAGATTTAAGCATACATAGGGATATAGGGACAGAGAAAGCGACTTTGTTTTATACTATGTAGTGATAACAATTATAGCTGGTTAACAACGTAGGATACTTTTTACTGCTAAATATCTCTGCATCTTTGAAAAATCTATACTGTAAACGTACAAGTATGGACCAACCCGCGCAGGGCAAAGGTTAATCGTATAGTAATAAATACTTGGATCTAAAATTCAGAGCTAGAGTCTAGATTCTAGAACCTAGATCGACAAGAACCATAGATATAAAAGTGCAAAAACGCAAAAAAATACGTAATTGTGCGTCTAATTATAATTAAAAATATAACATAACCGTACTTATTCAATATTAAGTAAGTATTTTGTTTTTAAAATAAAAGTGCGAACCCAGGAATGTAATGAGGCTGTGCAATACTGACTAAGTCCAACGCCATGATTTATTAGTGCTATTAAGTAATTAATATGATTATTTTCACTAACTCATAATTTCTTTAAAGGCTTAAAATTACATGTAAACCATATCTCACTGGCTTGTTAATTTGTGCTGTCATAATAATGTCAATTTGTTTTTATTTGAATGACAATTTTTTGGACAGTTTTATTTTTACTACGATTAATTCTTTACTTAGATAAAATTATATAAATATTCACTGTACATAATATTCAATTTGAATATAGTTTCATATAAAATTTTCTAAAACTTTTAACGGTTTGTTTGTTTATTTGCTTCAGATATTATTAATTCCACATACAAACTTTCGTCCGTTCGTTTCGTCCGCTTTTCACCCCTAAGGGATAAATTGGATTTAACAGGATTTATCCATTACAAATACATTTTGTTTCTAATAGTATATTTAAATATAGACAATCAGGTAGGTACCATACAAGCGTGCAAAGCGCATACCCTTGCCTATTATGCAATAGTTTTTATAAGTCAATTTGTAGAATAATCTATCTATAGATAGATCAATAATAAAATCAATTCCATATCAATAAATAGTGTGTTTTTTTATCTGGTGATCCAGTTTAGAAGAATTTGACAGCAAAACAATTTAAAAAGTATAATATTACTTTTCTCTATGAAAATCTTATACTAAATTTGACAAAATATGTCCCACATTATCAGTAAATATGTTGGTATATAATATAAATCTATACATCACTACATAGTATAAAACAAAGTCGCCTTTTCTGTCCCTATATCCCTATATCCCTATGTGCGCTTAAATCTTTAAAACTACGCAACGGATTTTGATGCGGTTTTTTTTAATAGATAGAGTGATTCAAGAGGAAGGTTTATATGCATAACTAGCAGATCCCGCGGCTTTACCTGTGCTAAATCTAGGGAAGAGCCCGAGCGAAGCGAGGGCGAGTCGCTAGTTTATACATATAAATAAAACTGAAGTGTCTGTTTTTAATGTCAAATTAACAGTTTTTAACTTGGATACTTTTATTTTATAAATTTTATTTATTTTAACTAGCGGTACTCGCGGCTTCGTCCGCGCTATATCTAGCTAGTTAAAAATAAAATTTCATTTTAATCTAAAAAATATTGCGATCAACCCTTTTAAACTTCCCATGCCTCCCTCCCCTCCCTTCAATACGAGAGGATCATATCATAGTCAACCACACTGAGAAACGTCATAAAAATATCAGAGGTGCGAGACCCGGAATTAAACCTGCTTTACGCGGTTTCGCAAGCGAGCGCGTTACCACTGCGCTACCGCCTACTACTAAACATGGTCTTATTTTAATTAATTTATATTATCACAAATGCTGCAGGTATAGTAAATAATTTACAAAAAAACGCATATTTTGCTTTCGCATTCAGATTTTCTTAACCCTCACGTGCACATTACGGCGTTGGATAGTTTGTTACTGCATTGAGCATTCACTTCAGTCTTCTGCTTCACCCGCCAGTCACCGCCACTTGCCACACGCCACTAGCCTGTCGCCAGTCGCCAGTCGCCACTCGCCACTCGCTACTCGCTACTCGCTAGTCGCTAGCGCTACTCGCTACTCGCTAGTCGCTAGCGGTGAAACCGCCATATTGGTTTGAAACGCGGCGCCGAGCGGATGTGCTGTCGATGGCGCGCTAAAGTGACAGACAGTTAACGATGTAAATCAAAACTTTTTGAACTTCGTTATGGTGTATTTATTATTACGGATACGTATTAATTGTGTAGTGGAATAAAAACAAGTTTTTTCAAGTTAAATCACAGCAATCTTAGGCCAATCGGAGCTTCGGCGAGTTGAAATGCAAGCATTCCATGGAGAATGTTGAACTTTAGTTTTTTTGTTCGGTGCCGCTTTTCAATACTTTTCGAGTTATTTTTTAAGCCTATGTAAACTGTCTGCTGGAACTGATTTGTACTTCGCGTGCAGTGTTATTGTTGTGTTGTAAATGTTGGTGTCTTCGAAATTAGCATTTCTCTGACGCGGATTACCGAAACATTCAAGGTTTGTCTTTAATCCTGCTTAATTATAATAGGAACTTTTCATAATATACTATGTGTTATTATAGCTAAATTATGTTTCTTTAGATTGTCGAAAGATACATTTAAAAATTTGCTTTATATTTCTCTAATGCAGTTTTGCTCAAAACAAATATATATTTATAAACAAATAATCATAACTTATACTTAATATCAAAATTTAAGTAAAAAAAAATGCGAACTGCGTATATATTCGTTAAAATAATTGACAAAAAGTTTTATTGCTACGAATGATGGTTAGCAAAAAAAGAGTATATCAAACAGGATATTATGCTTTAAAAATTCGCCCATCTTTAATACTGCGGCAAATCTATCAGAAAAGCTGCTCATCTAGCTTTTTGATTTAAAGACATTTATACAACTATAAGCCTATGTCGGACCACTTTAACAAAACCATTTATAGAATGATTCTTCTATGCACATAAAAGCAAACATTAGAGATCTCTTCTGCCTGGAGCTAGGTCATCATTTATATATTTTTACTCTTTAAAGTAACATAAAGTAAAGTAAAATAGAGAGCATAACAGGTAAATATTTATTGACTCACACCGGCAAAAGCTCCACATTTTTATGTCAAATATTGTTTAAAAAATATAATCTGAAATAATATCCAGGTAAAATATAATTTAGGTACCTAATTAACTATGTATTTGTAGATCTGTTACTATATAAAAATCTAAAAACACTTAATAGCGACAGTATCAGGAACAAAGCAAATGTACTCGAATTTTTCGAACTAGGTGCCTAGTAGTAGATATAAGCGATAAGCATGTGCCACCTTTGTAAACAATAATGTATTTAAGCAAGGCACCTACTGTATTTAATGTAAACGCAATAAGATGTTTACTTGATCCAAAAGTAAGAGTTTATTTTATGGTCGGTAATTAAATGTCATGATAGTTCAAGGGGTAGAAAAAACAAACATCGTGGTTCAATGTGAACGTAGACATTTCGTCTCTATAAAGTTGCTTCCTGCCGTCTGTACGCTTAGATCTCTTTTTCGAATAGAAAAAGATGCATACATATTTTGGCAAAAAATGCGGAGAAATTATCTCATTTTTGAGAAATAATGTACTAAACTTTACGTATTCAGGAAGAACCCGAGCGAATAGAGGTGAGGCGCTAGTCCGATAAATTGCTGACAAAAATTGAAGTCTTCTAGAAATGTGTTATACCTATGCAGTTAGGTAACCTTAGCTATCTTATCTTAGTCCTGCCTAAACCGTGATAATAAAAAAAAACATTATAAACAAAACATTGTTTTGCACTATCACATGATAATATCATTAATTAAAATATTCATTATGTCAAAATAATTCACACGTGTCCAATCTCTATTTTAATTAGGAACTTATACGTACTGCGTGGAAGTTACACAATGTCTTATTTAACATCCTGCCCTAAGTGTCTTTGAATATGCAATCAGGAAGATGCCGACGCGACGTCCGCTGTTAAATGGTGACAAACATAATTAATCTATAGATTTTTTGATACAAATAATAAAATTCTAAGTCGAATAATATGTTTAGTGATGGTCATTTACAACTTGAATTTTGAATTTTTGTTAGATAATTTTCTGTTGGTCTATCTGGAAAAACTTCATGAGAAAACCACTGGACGAATGTTGATGAAAATAAGTAACGTATAATGTTGGCTGATTATCCGGGGCAATATAAAGGATATTTTTATTGCAGGAAAATATATAATTTCACAAATCTATACTTACCTCTAACTAAAAGGAACTTGAGGAGTAGGGTCGAAGAGGAGGTAGCGAGGGAGAGTCGCTAATAACAAAAGAATGACTTCCAAGAATGTTTAACACTCAATAAATATTATAATAATACGTTTTTCATAAGTTAACAATCGACTAATCTACTACATCAGTGCACATAGATTAGAGTAACAAGGTTATTGAACAAGGTGAAACGAGGCTATTCATACTTTTATAAGATAAAATAAACGTACGCCATACAAGATAGAAAAATGAAGTATTTCCAAATATACTTAAAAAACTGTAATAAATTCTATATCACAAATATGTAAAGAAATTTAAACGATGTCATTATTTAGAAATAGTATGCTTGGATCTCTAAAGCAACGGTCAACCAATTTACATATGTAACGCTTTGACAATCGCTAGTTCTCTTCAGTTTTACGGAATCTGCGGCGTGATTTATATAGTTTCACGGCCAGTACTGGATGGTATGAACCGGTTCGGAAGAGTCGGTTCGCGATGAAAAAAGGCCCGTGGCCGTTGAATTTCGAGGTCGTAACCCAATTGGGACCACAGGTAGTGTTTGTAGTACACTTTCTCCGATGCGTGACGCGCTTGCTTTAAGTCTACAGGTGCTCGATGCCAGATTTCATACTGCGAAATTTAATAACTATTTGCTAATTGATGGTAATAAGTTTAAATAAAGTGGGGGTTTTTTATGTACTTACCCTTGCTCCCCTCGTGTTCGTTTCCTAGGTACGTTTTAACTGTCAGTATGAATTCTCAGAGATAAGGTATTTTCTCGCAATATAAGTATGCTATAAGTTTATCTGGATAAAAAGTCCAGTGCTTTTCTCGTAATGGGGTCATAGACGGACAGACAAACAAAAATTCTTAAAACTAAAGATTCAGCCTCTGTATCGTTAGTAATGACTATTTCGATTAGATGTTCCTAAAGATATTCAATTTTATTATACGTATTGATAAGATTAAACATTATTTATTTAGTTATGTTCGTGAATACGTGTGTCATGTTTGTTGTTACAAAACCTATTATAGCAACAAAATTTCGAATATTAGAAGTATAATAATTTACTTATAAAAATATCATACATTACATTTGATAAAGTAAGTACCACCAAAGATTTCGTACGATCGCACAATAAACAATATCTTGGGACGTAAGCTACGAGGCTTGTTTTATAGATACATACTACATAGAAGAAGATACACTATGCATATATAACTTTTAATACTAATATTATAAATGTTAGTATTTGAGGTATATAAACAGCGAAGTACACAAACATACAGCGGAACTCGAAGCCGTGACTGCTGGCACTGTGAGAAGTAGGGTCTTTAGAATGTAAACCAAACTCGTTGACAAATACATCATATAATACACTAGCAATTCCCGCGGCTTCGCACGCGTTCTAAAGACCGGAAACCAATTTTTTTCTGAGTCGCGCGGTATGATACCTCGCAGAACTAACGCCCGCCCTTCCAGTTTTTGCAACATTTTTCATTGATGCGCCGCTCCTATTGGTCGTAGCGTGATGTAATATAGCCTATAGCCTTCCTCGATAAACGGATATCCTACACAAAAAGAATTTTTCAAATCTAGTAGTTCCTGAGATTAGCGCGTTCAACCAAACAGACAAACAAACAAACAAACTCAAAAAAAAGCAGAAGCTTTATAATATTAGTATAGATTACCCATAAGTGTTATAAAATTTATTAAAATTTGATTTTTTTAATTCACTTAACAAAATATTATATTACCTAAATTATGTTAAACGATTGTGATACTCATGACGTTTTTACAATGGACCATAGACAAAAAGAAACCTTAAACGTGTTTCCAAATGTTGCGGATCCATCCATTCTTATTGTTAGGGTGTATTACCGTCATAATAACACGTATTGTGTAAGAATTCCAACCGGCTACCTACAACAGCTCAAAAGCATGAAGCGTTAAAAGTAAGGACAGACGTACAAATGTAGTTTGAGAACCCTAAAAAGTGCACCATGCTCATAATATGTAGTAGCAAACTGTTAAACATAGCAACTGCTTGTTAATAATTCATTTTTACAAATAAAATTTAATATAAAATTTTATTTAAAAAGTAGAATTTTATTTTTATTTATGTTTTATAAATAACGGATATTATGTATTTATAAGAAAAATACAATTTTTTAAAACTTTATCTATTTGTTCCGCCTAATGTTCAATCGGGCTGTACTGTTTTGACGGGACTTTCACTGGAAGATAGATGTATTATAAGTAACTATGATTAATTTTATTTTGGAAAAAGGATTAGAATTTTGCACAAAGAAATCATTCCTAGAGACGCATACCAGAGAAGCGCTGGTAAATCATAAATATTAAATATATGATGCTTTTTTTAACATCGCTCTTTTAAAAGTGTCGTATAAATTAATATTAAAGTTACTATAAATAGCATTACGCTTGAATTAATTTCTACATACTTTTTACATTGTAGTGATCAAATGTATTGCGGCCACATTAATATTTAGCAGACACAACCGTAATTAAGTGCAGACTCCATAATTAGACGTCACGAGGTAAAAGTGGGTATGAAATTTTCGAAAACCAATATGAATTTTAACACTCGCATGTTGGTCCCACTGACCTAACTGGTTAGTAAAGATATTATTTTCACATTTCGACAACGCTGTATAGAAGAATATACAAGTAAATTGCGTACGGATTGCATTGAACATTAAGATAATGACCAACAATCATTGGTGATAGCAGAAATCGTAAGAAGTTGTTTAACGGGTATAAAAACGAATGGCTCAGCTCACCGCACAACGATGCCAAATTAATATCTAATAATAAATTAAGCATAATTATTGTTTAACTGCTTAACCAAAATGTTACGATAATACTTAAGACACAGTTTTTTTTTGAAATTATTGTGTAAAAGATATATCTTTGATATAGCCTTATGACATTAATAATAATTTAAATTATGACAAGCAACTCACTCTTTTTTGCACGTTCGTCTCTACTCCCTAAGTACACTAAATGGAATTAATGGGAATTTCAAATTAAACATTTCTTTTGGGTTTTCCGCATTCTTTATACTTAACAACCCCCCAGGCCCCAACCAACGTACACACCCCCAACAAAACAAAAGAAGAATATTCAAATCTGTCCAGCCGTTTAGTTTTAGCCAGACTAAAGAACGGCAATTGATTTTTGTATATTAGGCATATAGTTATTTATAGATGTTATTAAAATCTGACCAATTGTTTGGGATGACGCTATTTCAAGGCTATTCGTTAAATACAACAGCAATTACGTCAGATATCGATTTAATAATATAATAAGAACATACCAAGTTTCTACAATTATGACTCACTGTACATTAGTATGTAGATTTTTCTACTTTATGCACGTTATTTTTCATGCGTGAAAATATTCATCATATTTTACACTTACTTGCTAACAAGAATAACGAGCAAGGCAGAAAGCGACGCATTGGATCTTAAACGTATAAATATATCTATAAATATAATATGTAATCGAAGATAAGATAGTAATGCAATTGATTAGTAATTTAAAAGACTAGCGTCCCTAGACACGTTTATAGACAATTAAGATTTTTCAGAGATGCATCAAAATCTTTCTAGTGGTTTTCTCGTCAAGCGGTAACAGACGGACAGAGGGACCAAATTCCTTTAAAACTATAGAGTCGGCCTCTCTATCAATAATGATGATAATTTCAATAAGATTTTCCAAAAAATAGACCCGTTTACTTGAATAGGGCGATATTTTAACACTAAAAGATTATCAGTTTTAAATCAAAATTCACAGGTCGTAAACCATTGTATTTTGGTTTGTATTGTTTTCAATTTTTTTCATGTCAGCTTAATACTTATCGTTCTATCGGTTATCTACTCCGGAAACTCAAAAACGTGCAATATTCTTTCTTATTTATCACTGAAAAGACAATGTAAGTATCATAAAAATGTGTTAAAAAAAATTATGCAAAAATTTTATCTATAATATAGGATTTAGGTGTTAATATAAGATATATTACCTGCTTTCTAGTTCCACGTCTAGAAACTTTTTTTTATTACAAAAATTATTGTTGAAGAGTATTTGAGTCAGATTGTTTTTAAACACCAAATTATAGCATGCACTAAAAACTTTCAAATAACGGTTATTAACTAGTAATTTTAATAAAACTTTAGGAAGATAAACTTAGGTTTCTCTTCTGCCTGCTTAAAATATACATCTGTCACACTAAAGGCAGTGGTAGCCTAGTGGTAACGCGCTCGTTTGGATAACCGAATGATGTGGGTTCAAGTCCCGGGTCTCGCACCTCTGATATTTTCATGTGCGAACCTTTTATAACATGATTACTACTAAGGTAATGAAAAACATCGTGAGGAAATCGCATGTCTGAGAGAACCTAACTAGTTTTCGGAAGACATGTGAAGTCCGCCAATCCGCACTAGACCAGCGCGGTGGACTATGGCCTGATCCCCCTCATAAAAAAAGGAGGCCCATACCCTGCAGTGGGACGTTAAAAAGGGTTAAATACTACATCTGTCACACGTTTTAATGAGCTTGACTTTATTAATGTGTCCTGTGTTGCATTTAATTTTACTATTGTAATATAGAACAATACTGTGGTTTTAAATTTCAAACGGAAATATTTCATTCATCGACGCGGTACTATTTCTTCGTTCCAACGGGATAATTAAAATTTTATAAACACACTATTTATTCTCCAACAAACATACTGCTGTTGTTTGCTCTTTATTCTTTTTAAGTTTAGTATTTTTCTTGTTCTTTACGATTTAAATTTATGTCCTGAATTAGTGTAATATTTTTTTACGGCACTATAATTTATATAAATTTACGTATAATAACATCAGCATTTAATTTATTGTATTATATTATATTATGTATCTTTACTTAAGTAATGATAGCCTTTACATATCCATATATTCTTAGCAGTTGCTATCGCTGAATCACCACGCATTCAACGACCCTCACTAAAGTTAGCACTCTTCATTAGTGGTTCGGAAACACGCGACAAAAGTATGAATATTTTAATGATGAAGCATGAAAGCTATCATATTTACCAAATTTTACCACAATTAAAGCTAATAATAATATAATATACCTACCTATTCGTATATCTTCATTATAGACATATGCGAGTAATCAACGACAAAACATTAAATAGAACGGCTTCTAATACTTTTTCTAATATATTTTGAAGAATGCTGCCTGAGCCAAAGCACTTATAAAAGCGAGCAAACCTTTTTTTCCTATTATTCTATTATTTAGTGACTCTCCCTCTTAAGGGAAGGAGACAAAATTGGGTTTACCCGACGACAAAATTTTTATTTTTATTATAGGTACATATGCATTCATTTGCCATAATTTTTTCCTTCACGCTTTCATACCATAACAAAGCCTTGAAAGCATTTTGCCATATCTATAAACTAGTGGAATTTCCGCTTTAAATTCGTGTAAGTACGTATATTATTGATGATATTTACACAAGTGATACTTTAGGTGACGTACTGTCTAAGGCATAGGTATGTACATTGTACCATACTGCATACATATAATGAGGACATAATACCTATAATGAATACTTTACAAGGTAAAAACTAAAGATAACGTATTTGACCTTACACTCGTTGTGACAGTTATCTCTGTATCATTTTTACTAAATAAACTCTTTTTTCTGTAGTCATAGAAAACTAAACTTTGTAAACGAAATAGTCTTACTTATTAAAGACTAGTGTAATCTAAATCCACTGTTATCGAAGATTTAACAAGCCAGCCAAATATTTTATTTGAAAACTCAATAAATATATTATATATTTTTAAAATTACAGTTAACGAGTATTAATGATGATAAATATGAGTCTAAACCAAATAAAGAACAATAAAAAAGTTAGTTAGAAATAAACTACAGTTTAAAGTTAATGTTCACGATTAATAACTTTTTCTTGTATTACAAAAACACAAGCACAACATTAGCAAGTTTTAAAAGCTCTAGTAATTCTAGAGTAAATATATGACCTAGATATGGTCAATAATTTTCAACTGACTTCAAAAAAGAAGGTTCTTCATTCGGTTGTTTTTTTTTTGCATTAAAAAACAAAAAACCAAGAAAATAATGATTATAATACAAGTAACTCTTTATAACAATAAATCATTGACATGTACATTCGAGTCTATATATTATGAGCAAATGGGCCCATTAAAATAACAAATTCTTTGATTTGTTGATCTTAATCTATATTGGGTTGAGCAACGCTTTTCCATTATAGTCGGGTACAAGGCCGAAGTTGCGCTTACTTTTGTTTTGACACTTTTTTAAATATATTATGTTAATTTTTGACTGTTTTACTATAATATTCTGAAAAAAGTTTATTCTTTTAATGTTATATTCATTTTATTATTATGAAAAAAATCCTTAAACAATCTTTAATCGAAACAATTAAGCTCCCTTTAAATAAAGAAATAATATTGCCATATTCAATAATAGAAATTACCTATTGAATAATTTTAAAATGTTGAGAATTTAAATCAATAAATATTGTTAGGTACTATGGTTTTAAAATTCAAAATTTATTTATATGTAGTATATATTTGGGTAGGTGCTGTCTGTATAAAATACGTAATGACGGAAACGGAACCCACAAATTAAAATTAATTCGCGAAAACATCCGAAAGGATAGTTTTCACGAATTTAATTAATCAAATATTAGCGTTAGTAAAGATTTTGGAAACGATAACGCGATGAACATATTTTCATCATGTTTCATACCTTAAGACCCTAAGTATCAAGACTTAAATAAACAGGAGGCTTCATTGTAAACTGTCTCAAGTCTCAACATATTATGGTTAGAATTGGGTCAAACGAAAACCTTCCTATCACGGTCCAATCGATCACGATCTCGGTAATTGCGAAAGAGATAAATCTGTTCCACATTAGTACACGAAATAGATTTGCCTTGAATTTAGATGTGAGGTGGTCCCTTAGAGGCAAATACTTTAAATGTATATGTAACAATAGAAATGTCATTTTCGATATTTTGACGCAATTAGTTTAGACACAAGCCTGCATTTTTGTACCTTTCTACATCAACAAACTAAGGATTAGAAGTGAAGGAGTATAATTAGATAGATCAGAAAAATTAGATAGACAAATCAAAAAGTACGTATTTTAAGAAAATAATAATATTATATCATTAAAGCTCAAGGTAGTTTGTAGTATTGTAGGTACTTATTCTATTTTAATTTAAAAAAAAACAATAAGAACATTAAAATTGTAACTGAATCTTTACATATATTATATTTTTTGGAAAATCATATTGAAGTATTCATTTTTATCGTTCATTAATTAAATAGAAAAACTATAGTTTTTAATAGTTACATAACTACCGAAAGTTCGTCAAATCATAAAAATTAACTATCAATATTTAGTTTACTTTCTAAAATGCCTACTGAATAAAACGTCAAAATCGGACTTCTTTAAGAAATACAAAGTTGTCAGGTTAGTATCTTTGTAGCACTGAAACCTGTTCACTCGGTAAATGTAGCTGACTCCTTTATTGGCTTTGGTGTAAGCCAAAATAAATAATAAGTATATAATAGTCCTTGGCCCACCCTCGAGGTAAGTAGAACACTAATCTAATTTGTAGTACTTGTCTGGCTGTAGTTTCATAGAACAATATAAAAAGGATGAACATGAACACATAATTGAAAAGAAATATTATTTATTACTGTATCATATAGTTTTTTACAAGTGATTCATCCTTGCTCCGCTTGATTTCGTCCCTGGATACGTTTAATAGTTAGCTAATTTCTTAGACATGAGATAATTTCTTGCATTATCCTTTATATTGACCCGGTTAACCAGCTGTCATCATAGCAAATTTCATTAGAATATGTGCAGTGGTATTCTCGCAACGCAGTCATAGATTTTTTGTCAGTTGAGACAGAGTGGATAAAATCTAAAAACTGTAGATTCGGCCCCAGTATCGATAATGTATTTCAATAAGAATTTTCAAAAAATATTTAATTTACATAAACATATGTTTTTATGAAACAAGGATAAAGTTGCCATATGGCCAATTTTTTTACATCAGACTCAAATACTGGTCTAGATTCTAAATACTAGAGTAAGGTGTGTACAGATGTTAATAATTTATACACACAAAAACTTGTCTGGTCTTATACAAGTAAAATTAAAATGTCATAGCATTAAAACATCAATTTCCCACAGTTAATTCATATTGAGAATTAAATCGCGATATCATGATATCGAAACTTTAATGATCAACTTTAATGACATCTAAGGGCTAAGAGCTGTGAAGTTATCAATCAACATTCTTAATTGGCCATCGTGGCGACCGAAACTAGTGGGTACGCATACACTCTAAGTTCATACTTAAACTACCTAATCCCATATGGTTCATGACAAAATAAGCAAAATCTGGCGGCCCAGGTATCTTGGTTGATAACCTTAAGATCTGAATATACTTTTATGCATGCCCATTGTGACTAACATGGTTTTACGGGTATTGCGACCAACGACCTCTATGCAACGGCGATGGCCCGACGTAGAGCTAACATAAGTAATCAAACCAAATATTTGGTTAATTATCCACACAACCATTATAACTTACGTCAGCATTACAAAAGAAACGTATGTATTATGTAATTATTGTTTACCCAACTTTATGAAATGTTTCCACTGAATTTTTACCAAATTTGGTATTATAATCGTATTACTTCATTCTTATAGTAATTATTACATAGCTTTATCTGATATTTAAGATTCTTCTGGTAAAGTTCCAAGATGACAAAAACTGCATCTATCGAGTTCTATTTGCGCTAATTAGTAGAAACCAGTAATGTGACTTCTAATGCGAATCCAGACATTAGCTAGAAAGACTAAAAACTAGCCGAGTAATTGAACGAGCCTAGATTTCATTAAAAATGGTATCGTTCGCAATAAAAGTATTTAAATAAAATTTTATTGGATATGTTATATAAAATGAAGTAATAATATGACCCAACAGTATTATTGCATTACTATTTAATACTAACTTTTTAAATATGAATATGTTACGTTTAACATCGACGTGTAGCAATTTTTATTGCGGACCGTAACTTCGTGCTTACCAAACGGGTATAACGTGTGACCCGTTTCTACAGATATGGATATCCGGTTGGCTTATAAGTAAGGATAATGGGTGCATAGAAAAGCTTTGGTTACTAACTCCGTGTTACGAAAATAGAAGTACATACTGATTATTTAAATAGAGATTACAAAAAAATAATATTTACAAAAGGAGTTGTATTTCGTACGTTTTCTGAACATATCCTAATTCTAACTTTTAACTTTGAAATTATCTTAAAATAAGAAATTTTTAGGATAAACAGTAAATTCTATTGTTTTTATACGTAGAGATAACTTGACTTTGTATAAAACACATAGATTTGGCCTATATGTCGCGATATTATTTTTTTTATTTATTAGGTGTACCAGCGATTTTACATAAGTACTTAGTATAACAAAAAGTATTTATATTACATACACAGGGTATGTAAAATTACTTAAAGGTAAACACTAAATGCTAAGTTCTCTTATTTGAAAAGTGAGTTACAAAACCAAAACCAGTTCCTACTATTACTACTATATTATGTAGCTAGGTTAAATATCTATTACAACTACCTATAATAATGACTATTTCAATAAGATTTTCTTAAATGCAAGTAATTTTACCATATTTTAGGCTTCGTTTTCCTCTTATTAAAGTTGTTTAAACATAAACAATAATAATGTGTAAAAAATTATTACAAAAAAATTAATAACAAAATTATTAATATTAGCAAAATAATTCTTGACCCGGAATTGAACGTTGCTAACATTTGCCGATGACATTTGTCTAGACGAAGCACGTTTGGCTTAGTTTATAGTGACCCAACTTGCTGTACCAACGGTCGAGGGTTCGAGGCCCGCTGGAGGGATTCATTTGCTTGATGAGCATGACATGTTTTTACTTCATTCATAGACACCCATGAATGGATTTTTCTATATTTATTATATGGATGTATTTAAAAATTATATATATGTAATATAATATGTTTTTCAAGTTGTCTTATTTCATTTGATACACTTACAAAAGACAATATTCAAGTTCCCACTCACTTGTGTTTAATTTAGTTAGTAATGCATAACTTATTATAATCTCCGCAATAAATGTGAATAAAAACAGAACAAAAAATGTTAAAGTCTTTGATATTTAATATAAGTAGAATTATATTATAAAGATTTTTTAAAATATCATAATATCACTTGACGCTAAAGTACCCGCTCTGTTAGTAAATTAGTAAGAGACAGTACTTTTAATACTGTTTATGACAGACTGATTATTATAATACATAAAATAAGTTGTTAACAAATTCATTTAGGCTATCAAGAATGCATCCGTTCGAAGACGATAATATATCGATCGCGCTATAAATGGCGAATAATTGTGTAACTAACGAGTACTAAGAATATAATAAATATACAAAAAAATCTTAATTACCTACATATATACAATAATAATTATCATTCTGCTGATGTAGTATATAACTTATAAAGTTACATGTAAATGTATATTACATACATATTAAATAATAACATTAAGATGGATACGAATTATTAAACGTATAGTAAAGTTTGTATAGAAAATTATCTTTCTGTAGTGATATTTCTGGAAACGTAGTAAAGTCTCAAATGTGTTAGGAATCAAACAAAAAAAAACAATAAAAACTGGGACAGATAGCTAGTAAATTATGTAAAAATGTGTGCAAGCAATTGTAAAGTAAAATAACGTTTTTTGTAGTATTTCATTTGATAAATTATAGAATCTGGTATTTAGAACGTGCACAAAAAGGTTTAAAAATGTATGGAATGTTATACTCATCAGGTAGACCGACACAACCCAAACTGGTTTCAATCAAGCACTTTTTCTTTTATTGAAGCTCTACTTATAATTATAAATAATTCATTTTTAATGACTATATTACTTGTACGAAGTAAATTTAAAAACTCTATTTTTTCATATTTAAAACCTGACTTGATTTTTGAATGATAAAAATATCCAAAATAAACAAGGAAGTGTTTTAAAATATCATGAGATTAGTAAGATCAGCAAAAACTAATAAACCAAAAATTTAATCCGTTACGTATCAAGCCATGAATTCATTTTACGCTGTATTTACAATAAGATAAATTTTGAAGTTGACGCTATAAAGGCTAAATCGTGACCAACCGATTTAGATAGACAAGGCGGTCAAACAATGCGTACTCAAATTTAATAATAAACTAAATATGACACGCTCAAGGATGTAAATGACCTTAAGTAAAACAATGTACCAATTAAATTCACCCGAAAAAGGACAAAGTTGAACTTATATTTTGTGATTTTGATTGGACTAAATGTAATTCGAGAATGGTTGACATGACATTTGATCTTTTACCTAGTAATGGAGGATTAACTAAAATAGCACCAATTATATTTTATTATTGGTTCTGTTATCAAAGTTTTAAAACTACAGCAATATCACCAAGGTAAACAAGGCGTTTTCGATTAAATCTTAAAAAGAACGTGTTGCAAAAATAGCCCTTTCCATTCTTATCGCAATAACCATGCATCAATGACAAGGATCCTTTACGTCAGCTTTGCCACTTTTTCATCTTAGAGAAGATCTTTATCTTTGACCACACAAGGAGATCCAATTGCATTGCAAATAGTACCTGACAGTATTTTGCTACCAAAAAAAAAGAATGGACAAGTAGTAAATTACAAAATGGCTGATGTACGCAGTAAGAAAAAGTTATTACCGCATGCACATAATTTTAAGAGCACATTTCTGTGTAAGCGCTCTGCAACGAGTTTGGAATGTTGACTCTATACGTAACAACTTGACCAATGACATGGATTGAAAATGCGAAGGCAATTTCGTTTTCATATCTTTAACTTAGTGAATCGTTGCTTCGATGTAAATGACATTGCAGATATTAAAAATAACCTTGCAAATGGATTTTTGTGTTAAGATACGGTAAAATATCTCACAAATTTTGAAACGTCTGCACCTAAAACGGTGTGAAATTAAATTTCAATTGGGGCATTGATAATAGGAAATCTCGCTAAAAAAGATCTCCATATTAGATCTGAAGCCAACCAGTTTATCAAACGCGATAAAATATAAAGTAGATATTGAGGAAGCGTGCGAATTTTTGTCTTACTTTTAATCTTGACGACGTTCATTGAACTCTACATTAGATTTAAAAAGATTTAAAATTAATATAATGGTGGTACTTCTAACATAAGCTATAATTACTGACCTATTGTAGGTAATGTGAAACAAACGTTTTCCTCAATAAAGTAACTTGTATTCTATTCGCCAATTTTAAAATATAATAACATGCTAGTATTCATTACTGAGTGATAAATATGTTTCTTTTCATCAATCGTATTAATATGCTAGATTGTTTAGAGTTAACAGGATTTACAATGTTTACATTTATGTATGTTTGCCCTGGTTTCACTCAACTATCTCGTGCCTATGCTCTAAATTGTGCTACATGCATTATATACTTTACTCTAAGGATTATGCAGGTGTTATCTGCAATGACGTAGTTCTATTTATAGAAATGATAACTCGCTACAAATATTCAAAGATTTGTTACGATTTTACCTAAAATACATGTGGATTCTTGATTATTTATATTAAAATCTTGTTTTTTTTTCTTCAATATTCTTAAAAATTCCTCTTGGAGTTGATCTTTAAAAGTATGCATGTTAATCGATTTTAATATAAGCCGTTAGTAAATTTAATTCGTACACTTGCATGTTTCAGCGTCGTTAATTATTGAGGATTGTGCGACTTGCGTGTTGTTACACCTGATTGATTACGGTTTTAACATATTGGATGATCGAAGTGGACCTCCAGCTTCACACTTACCATTACTCATAGTACAAATTGCGTCCATATCAATATTAAAGTCTATTTTTTAATATAATATGCGAACAGGACTCTTTAGATTCCTTTTTAAATATATTGTGCGTACAAACTTTAGCGTAGTTAAAGTTACATATTGGCTGACACTTCATCAATTTTGTACTTATTATTATATTAATAAATCAAAAGAACCTGTTTCTATCTGCGCGTGCGAATCTTTGGAAGTATTTGTCTGATTTAAAAAAAAATGTCATTTTAAATGAAAGTATCCTTTAATTTATATCTTTATTCCCAACTCGAACTGCAAACATCAAGAGAACTAGAGAGACTCCAAACATGAGTTCATGCTTGTTGAGCTATAATATCTTCCATGCACAATTAAGAAGGCAATCTATTAGATCTAAAATGTCAAATATACGAAATGAAAATGTTTAAAGAAAGTTAACCTTATAGCAATTTGTAATCTATTAAGGATTGTTAGAGCTACCTGTGTAACTTTAACAAAGGAATCTCAATATTTCTTTAAACCTTAATCAATTATATTAAGATTCGATCAACCACGAGGCATATGATCATTAGGTAGTGAATTAAATACACGAAAACTTCTTCAAGTTATTTGAAATTAGATGTAAATTAATATCCTGTCCACGTAATCGGAATCATTGGAACATGCCGGACAGTCGGTCAATGTGTTTTACGCATAAAGTGCAACACTTCCTGTATTCGCTCTGCTTTGTAAACTAATCATATATTCAGAATGTTTGCGTGCCAACTTGTTTTTCCTGAAAGAAAAGTGGGATATTATCATACTTAAACATACGATAAATCAACAAATGGTCAGTCACGCCTTTAACCATTGTATAGATATGTATTGGACAAGATGAGTTCTACTTTAACTTTTGGAAAAAAGTTAAAAATATGTCAACTGTATAGATGGATTTAATTTTTTCATATCAAGTAAGCGTTTTTGTGTCTAATTTACTTTCAGCTATTAGTAATTTGAACCAGTTCACTCACATCTTCAGTAATTTGTCGCAATAAACAACATATTATGATAGAGTTCGTTAACCATTGTCATTTAAACCCGTAACGACTAAGCTTGCGACTAATTACTGTTGCAACTGCGTATTTTCTCATATGCTTTGTTACGCACACTTTTCTTTGTTAATAGAAGGACACCGATTAGTATGTTTACTTATATCTATTGATTTAATTTTTCTTGTTTAAATATATAAGATTATATTTTGCTGTAAAATACTCCAAACAAGTCGGGAGCAAAAATCCTATTACTAACATTATAAATGTGATTAAAGACAGTCTATACTTTTGCATCAACAAGTTGGTTCTCAACAATAGAGATATAATGTAAAAGTATAGATTGCCTTTTCCTTTCACTTATCCTCTGGTCGGACGGCAATCCTACACGCCTGGTAAGACATTTGGCGCAGGACTGACATTTTATGAAGTGGTTCCAAGCACTGGATAAAACACTCGTTTCGTACTCTCAATTCCAAGTAACTACTTTATCTTGATAAAAAACTTTACAAAATATACCTGCTAACTCTACACACATATGTTTTACTATACTGATATTCGCTCGTTTTTTATATTTCCTTACATTTTTCGACAAATACAATAACTTACTACTTATATAAAAGTAGATAGTAATTGCATACATTATCGCTATCGCTCATCTATCAACGCCTAATGGATTCGATCCGTCTATCAGAATGTCGATCGGCTTATCTAAATTGCTAAGTCCTTGATGCATTTCAACACTTTCAAAGCCATTTTCGAACGCAAATGTAACACCATTGTAGGCGTTAAAACTGTCGTCATATATAAAACAACACATTCGTTATGCATTAAGAAATATACAAACAACAATAAATAACCTATTTAATACTTATATATATATATATTTTTAATATTAGTTAGACTGCCGCGCCGCTGTGATACATATTGAAGGAAAAAAATAATAAATAATTAATTATTAGCCGAAATAATCCATTGGCTTCATTCAAACACCATTTATTAAAGAATAATTCATTTTTTCAGGGTAATCGAGCCATTGGAAATTCTGATTGAGGTTGGACAACGAAAAGTTACTTAAGATTCGGTATTTGCTACTAAGAATAGAGCAGTTACAAGAGTTCGGCGCCGATTAATTTGAGTTCAGGTGACTGACACTTGTGTGATGTGCCGGCAACACCACATAGAAGTGCAGTTGGACGTTACTTGATCTCAAGGTACCTGAGACCTGATTGAGGAAAATGAAGTTCTCAACGGGTTCCAGCTCGAGCAGTCTCGCCAGCGACTCGCTGTCGAGGAAGTCAACTCTTTGCATCTACACAGAAGTGGATGCTCCGATGCCACCGCCTTGCGAAAGAGTAAGTTTTTTTTATCATATTAAATCATAAATCACCACGAATATGTAATATAAAATTTATTTACAAATAAGAAAATCTAGTAAAATAACAATGGTGTACCACATCTGTCCTCCCGCATAATAAGACCATGACCATAGAACAAGTATCTAAAACCGAATTCTGATTAACTATATCAACCTTTTACATGATGTTTAATTTAGAACCGGAACTTGTAATAATAAATTTGTTAGAGGCTACAATGAGCATGGCGTCTAAGTTTAAGAATGCTTAAAATGCATTTGACACGAATGTAAAAATTTATATCCTGCTATAACTTGTCCTAATGTAGAGCACGCAACGAAAACTGGTCAAGATTGTTACATAATGTGTAATAGGTGTGGGTGCACAATTTTAATTGTTAACGAATGCGTTATTATTATGCACGTAAAAATTCTTAATAATATACAACAAAGTCCCAATTTCCGTGTGTATGTTGTTGTCGAGAGGATTATTTTTAACTCGCTATATATAATAAAAATTTCTTAATCTTAATTAATATGTAATTAAAGTCTTAGCAAAGCTTAGCCGATTAATGAATATATATTTCAAAAGAAGATGAGTAGTATACATATTTTTCGGCCATATTCAAGATGAATTCAAGTTAATGTTATGCGTGCTGCGTTTTACTTTCAATTTTATACGATAATAACAATATTATTATAACTGAAACAATGTAAGAAGCCCTGCGTCCGGGTTGGAGAGTTCAGACGTCCGAGAGAAAGTTACATGTCATCTGCCAGTTTGCACCCAGTTGAGTTGCAAAACATTGAATATTATTTATTGAACACGTTATACCATAATGGTATGTACATTCGTAGTCTCTAAAAAACGTCGATCTTTTTTTTAATTTTTATTGACGTCGAAATAAATGACAAGGCAAAGCCGCTAACAAAAGTTAGTCATAGATAATAATAATATAAATAACTTTTAGTCAAACATCACTAGTCGAGGTACAAATTACCACTGTAAATATCACCAGATTCTTTGTTTACAAATGGTATGTTTATGAATTCACACGGCACATTGCATTTAACGTTTTTATAATGTATGACTAATTTACTAAACATAAACAGTAAAGTAGACATCACGTTTTTTACTCACTTATCGACTAGAAGTCTTGGGGACTTCTTGATTAGTCACAGTTTTATTGTATCGTCAGGATTTGTATGTATTTACAATAATTGATCTTATTGAGTTGATAGTCCTAAGTTCTTAGATTTATTCTTTATTTGAATTATATAGGTAAAATGATCTAAAATTTATCAGAAGTTCTTCCATAGGTAAAAGTGTTTTTTTTTCGAAACCTACTTAAAATTTCACTAATATTTCCTGTTCAATTTTAAACATATGTTTTATATAATATCTCAAAAACTATTGAAGTAACAGAAATGGCTAATGCTTCATTTTAAAAATACTTTTCCCATAAAATTTCCACATAGTAAAATTATATTTTTTTTGTTTACAATAATAAGGTTTGTTGCAAATGATTGCAATGTAAAAACTTTAGACTAATGGATGTAGCATCTTGTTAGCTGTAACTTCTTGTTATTGTTACATTCCACAATTGTCTCGGATGCTGCAAGAATCATCTTTAACGTGCCGGAGACCAAGGTCGGCATTGTCTTAACCATCGCACGTGACGATCTAATGTTCTTGCACTTTCACGAATATAACATTATCGTTTTATTGATTCTGACATTGCCTATCTAAATGCAAATTTCCTCTCATTAACCTAGAATCTTATTTTTGGTTTTATTTATATTTTTATCTAGAATTTATTTATTTATTTATATTTTATCTAGAATGTTATTTTCATTTACATGCATAAATTTATTTTGTAATTAAAACAGTTTTAAGTCTTTTTAGCTATTTATAAATATGCATTATGCATTATGAAAAAGCTTCATAACCGATTTCGATTTTTTTAATGATTATAGATTAAAAAAATCGATGAGTGTAATTGTACTTACATGTATTTATATTTAAATTGTGAACTAGTCACGCGTTGCATTTTTTTTCTTTAGTTTGGGAATTCAATTTAACTAAGATAAAAACTATCCTATCTTGTTGGGATAGATCACAATTTTAAAAAGATCGTTAATACTTATCCGCCAACGGCCAAATAATTACGGAATTGGCCTAGGACAAATATTAAGAGATTTATATGTATATATTAAGATTAACTTTGAATTCACTTTCCATTTTATATTATCTATGTTTTATTATATTTTATTTGACAATTAGTAACAAGACATTCCACAACTTAAATGTCTAATTGCAATGACAACTTGCGATGACTTTCTCCGTGTGGGATGATCAACGATTATGTTATCTTCGTTCGTCCATTGTTTATCTGGTGAAATTGCAAATTAATAAATGAAAGTATCTTTCATTTCTATTTATTTATATATGTTCACGCCATTTCATTACATTTGCTAAATATAAACTATATTTTTGGATTTTTTTCGCGGATTATTTTGATTTTTGGTTATTAAGTAGAAATAAAAAACAAAATAAATCAGCCAAAAATCCGAAAAGATAACTTTTATTCACAATGTCAAATATTATTAGCGTAATCTAAGGAAATAGCACATACCCACATATTTACGGACATGGCGAAAAATTGCATTGACCCAATAAATGTAATATTTTGAATATTCTTCATCATAGTTTTAATAATTAATTCTTAGTTTACAACCACTAGAATTTAAGAAATTAAAAATAAAGAAATAGTTCTTTAAAGATTACCTACTTCTAACTCGGTCATGCGTGCACTACAAACTCACTATAGAAGATATCAAAAGAATTTGTGTGAGAACGTTTCTCACCACGTCTTATGTACTTAGACCAAATACACAATTGTTAAGTCAAGCTTTCGTCACGATCTCATATTCATTTCGCTTGTTTATCGGAGTGTGTATTTACGCTCCTTTTATTTTGTAGTAATGTGACACCACTTCGTGGTTAAAATGTTGACGTAAATTGAATTTGTACACACATATATAGATCTTCTATACAGTTATTGTATCGATTTATTGATTGTATTATCAACACTTCTGATAGTACCTTTCAAAACGTTATCTCGTTGATGATAATACCTATCACTTTATTTATTTCTTTCGATTACTTCTATAGTTTCATAATATACCCTACATCATCTTTAATATAACCCACACAAAAATTCTTGAGTTTAAAATATTGATAATATTAAAAAGATATTAATTACATAATTTTACTTTACAAATAAATACAATATTATCCCTAATATAAGTTCAAGTAAAACTGTTCCTATATCAAATTGAAAAAAAATGAATTGTATGTGTCAGCGAACATTTATTACCTCAAATAACTTTATTATCTATGTAGTTGATGTAGTTATCTAATTATCATGTTCTATATTTAATAAGCATCTCCAATTGTAACGACACGTTCGCTACTTCGCGTGTTCGTCCTTGATCTGCGCGTGCGGCGATGCACGATTATTTTCGAAGCGTGCCTTGTGAAGTGTTACATCATCAAAATGCATCTCAGTCTACTCTCTCAACTATTTTGATTGAAAATGACTTGAAGTAAAGACGATAATTCATAGTTTCTTTTCTTCTAAAGAAATCTGTTAAACTAGTTTAAAAGCATGTTTCTTTCGGCTTTCATATCGTCGATTTAAATACCTTATGCAATGGCTTTTCAATTACTTTAAAAAAATATGGAAACATCGATCTTTTCAGTACCGATTACCTCTGGAGGAAAAAAAATATTATTCTTACAAATTTAGGACTATCTACGACGTGAAAACTTTCCAGCTATGTACGTCTAAAGTAATATTCACATGTGCTTCTGCTAAACCATAACCATTCTCGTTAAAATTATCAACACTTTCATCACTGACCCCGCGATGTCAAACGTAGTTACTGTGCATCATATTGTATCTTATCTGTCTTTAATCCCTTGTACCTTTTACATCTATCCATTTATTTCAGATATGACTTTCTATAGATGAAGGTTATTTAAGTTCTTATTTTACAGTCTAATTCAGATTTAACTATTATTAAAAGCGATAATATATATTTTGTTTGCTCAAAGCAGATTACCAAGCTAAGTCAAATACTCAATGCAAATGTTTGTAATAGGTAACACATAAAATAATAACCTTACTTACCTAATCGCTAATAAAATCGATCTCCTAAAATTTGAAGAGGCAGAAATTAAGATAGCAGATGTAGGTATATATTAAAATAAAAAAAACATAATCTACCACTGATATTTTATTTTGAACTATAATTTTAGTTCGAATCAAATTGCGAATATGTTATACATAGAGTCCAGCCTACTACTACAACTAAACTTACAAGGATTATTTACGCAGCACTTGATACAATAAATTAGAATAAAACACCTACACGCATGAGTTATCAGGCTCCATGCTCGTAAATCCTTGTCGCGTGTCTCCTTTACTAATCAACACAGTGAAATGGCCCTTTTCATCTTTTATTATTCTAGTGCCTCATTGAAATTCTGTTCACAGGTATTGATCGTTAAAGTAAATACAAATAGGGCTTTATCACTGAATACGTCATCATTATATCTTATCATTTAATCGTAGAAGAAAATTGGTTTTGCTGTACAACAGTGGCATTAGCGAATTTTTATCTTTGAAGTAGTTTATATATTATAACTTACGTTTTTGTTTATCCTATGACATCCTCATTCTGCTTTTGGTTCGTCTCTCGGTAATTTAAAAACATAGTATGTATTGAAGGAACGTAGAATAATCATGTGCGTATGCAGAACTAATAATATTAAAACTTCTAGGAAAGTGGTTCTCCCTTAAGTCGGACTTCGTTATTTCTTATGGTTAGTCATCCCCAAATCCCAATACCGTATACTAAATATTTTATTTAAATAAGGCTAAGAGGATGCTACAAATATAAAGACAACCAGTTATCTATTAGTTACAGATGTGGCTAGGCTCAATAAGTTGTTATCTTTGTATTTTGTTACCCGTATTATTATTTATTGTACGTTTTTGTCTGCGGGTACTTCCTCCAGTGCTAACGGCTTCTAACGTACTTTGTTATTGTAATGCAGCTACCCTTAAGGTGTTTTGTAAAATAAAACTAGATACGGACTTTAATATTCATCCAGTAAGGAAATTGTAATTCCATTGAGCATTGAGCGATTTACATTAATTTAATAATGGAAGTATGGTTATAACACAGTATTATATACGATCTCTTATACGCAATGCTAGAGATCTAAAATCGAGATTTGTATCTTATTTCACCATAGTTTCACGCAATTTTGCATACGTTCTATGCTTGTGGGCCAACACCATTGCACGTCGTAACGTCTATATAATTTTCCGCTCGAAAAATGTACTAAGGCTCACATAAAACTTGTTCTACGAGAAAGGTATATTGATCCTTCTAGCCGGATTTGATTGACTTTTAATTATTAAGCAATGTCAATAATGATTAGCAATTTATTATACGTCTGCTTTATTAAATACAAACGTCATATCCATTATTTATAGTCAGTGCCGGTGTCAGGAAATATAAGTCTTCGTTGAATACTGCTGAGGCAATGTACTCGTACGTTAGCTATAGTATTAGGTAGGTAATATTATCAGTATAAATTTAACTATTGCATTTAGCAACATAGTACGTTAATAGTTTAATATAAATGTTATAAAATTGTCTACTGTGTATTAAAACATGTCAAGAGAAATTCTAATGATAAAAACACCTTTAAGTTTTCCCGAATTTTCTATTTCTATGAAAAAATTTAATTCTTTTTTCCTTATAATCGTTCTGGGAGTATTATGAGCATTTAAAAAAAAACCAAATCAGTCTAACCGTTCTTTAGTAATGCGCTTACTAGAAGACAACATGTTATTTTAATTATACACATAGATAATAAGCATTAGTCACACATTTTATATTAATTGGATTCACATTTCACCGTTCAATAATATGTAAATTTAAAGACTTAACCCCATTAAATGACACGGTGACAGTTAACCTATAACGGTAGACTAAGGTTACTAGTTTAAAACAATGTATGTCTGTTGGCCGTTTCTCTAATTTTATATATGTATTTGTTCAAAGTGGCGCCTTTCCGTATGCAAATGTTTGACCTACTCTACCTCTACCACTGCAGTTTTGTAACTGATTTACAATGTTATATGAATAAAGGATGGGCTTAGTTCTGTTTAAAAATCCTAAATAAAAGCTTTTAAATAGTTGGCTCTACATAATGTAGAGCATGTAACTAAATTATCTTCTAATTATTTGCAACTTACTTCTGTACAACTTTATCTAACATGAAATTTGAAAGCATTTTCGAATTATTAACTTTTCTTTACTTACAGATTTTTTTGTTTGAATAAAAAACGTTTCTCTTACCATTGGTTTTTGAAAAGAGATTGTATAACAGAGTTTGACATGATTAGAAAGGGGCGAGAGAAACTAAAGATTAATGAAGTATTTGACAAAGATCATTTGTGACAAGTAGTTGATCTAAGTCTTTGTTTCAAGCTGTCATTTCAAACTCGGACAGTATCCGTCTGTACGTTTCTATAATAATGAATTTATAATACTAAAAAGTTTGTTTCTTTGTTGAAACTCTACAACTTTTTTTAATTTTTCTTTCGATGCTATCTAGCATTGTGGTTCTGTATTTACGGATGGGATAGTTATACACAAATAAATTACCCGAGCGGAACCGCAGGCAACACTTGTTTGAATATACATAATATATAGGTATTTAAAATATAGACATTTAATAAATTGTTTGGTAATATTTAATAAAATAGTTGGCTTAACAGATTATACGATAATAATTTGATATAAGGAAAATTAAAACGTTAGCTTCGTTTACTAAGTGTATTTGATAATTATAAATAATAATTTATACACCACTAAATGTCATGGGGTTATTGCCATTAAACCTTACAAGCAAATCAAATGCTTTCTTTAATGTTCTCTCTAATATATCCTAAGATATTTCTTGTAAGTGGCATTTGACATTTGTAAGAAAAGTTGACATTTTTTTACTTAACTTTTATTTAGGCTTATGTTTCTATACTACTTTATGCGTACGACTTTAATGGTATGGTTTGTACGTTGATAAAAAGCTTATCGGTTATTATATTTATTTTCCGCATTCAACCCTGTAAAACATGAACAAACTCCTAAACTCACAAATTTGACTCCCCTTGCTTTTCGTGGCCCTTAAAGTACTATTTATATCGATTGCCGGTTTGTAAAAGCCGAAGTTTGTAGTACTTAATAGAAGGACAACCAGTATTATTTTAATATTCTTCAATATGGATGTAGGTTTTAAGTTTTACATTTTTTTCAAACAACAAATACTTTATCATGATTCTTTTCAAGTAACCAGATATCTTTTTTCATGTTATTTATGTTTAAATTAAGAGATATTAAATTATGCTTTTAATTGTCCCTATTTAATAACAAAGGGTAAATGCATAAATCTGTCTGTACTCGCTAATCTCTAAATCGACTTGACATATTTTGACCGGACTTTCACTAGCAGGTAACTGATGCTATCAGAAGTAACTAAGAAACTAATTTTAGAAAAAGATAAAGGTTCCTCCAAATTACACTTAGGGACAAACTTAAGTGTAGCGAGGTTGAGTCTCTAGTTGTAGAATATAAAATGTATTTTTATGTTCCACTTTCCTGCTCTTATGTCTGTCAAAATACGTTGCTACTACATAACCCAGTCTACTGAATAATTTGTTTAACAGTAATCCACTTAGGTAATAAAGCAGAAACCATAAGAAATTATAATCCTTGATATGCGCTAGGGTTTCGTGGTATTAAGATAAGAGGATACATTTGAACGTTGTTATAAGCATTCACTTTCACGCTTATATTATTTTGTGAACCGTCTTTAAAATGTCCTCTTATAAGCATATGGCAATCCGAATCCCACTTAAGCCAAAGTTACTATCAGATGTTTAACCTCTAACTTTGCATCCATTGCCGTCTCAAGCACTGAGAATCTGGGCACACAAAAATTTAAGGACCTTTAGTAAAAAATATATTGAAAAACCCAGTGCACTAGTGTATTAAATACAAAAACATTGAGCTTTTCTGTTTCCCATGTAAACGTAAATAGGTATACATAAATGTTTTTATGGGTACTTAGTACTTTTCGGAGCCCTCGTAAAGCTGGGGCCCTGGCGCGTGCCCTATATGCCCTTATGATAAAGATAATTATTATTCTAAGTAAAGCTTAAACAGAGTCTGTGATCCAAAAGTAGGAGGTGCGTGTACCATCAAGATGCATTATGCTCAATCTGGATGTTTCATTGTAACGCAATAGCCTGATGCGTGAAGCGGTCAGATATAAGCCTCATGTAATTTTCTGCAAGTGGTTGATTTCCTAACTGCAGGGTTTCGTCTGTAAATACTTTTATTACGTTTCTACTTTACTACTAAGAGTTGAAAATTATTTATTGTTATTTATTGTTTAACTATATAGTTAAAAATTTAGTTAAATACATAGGTACAGTTAGTAGTTATTTGTTATATAATAAACTAAAATCCATAAATTTTAATATCCTAATTACTATACATAGGTACCTATTTAAATTTAAAATCTTAAACATTGAATGTAGTTTTAAACGTTTCTTTATTTTTATTATTGAGAACCCAAATTATAAACAAAGTAATTATTGTTTTGATGAACCCATAGTTTTCTAGAAATAGGCCCAAAAATGTACATTTACTTTAGATGTTTTATAAATATTTAAATTTTCCCAATGAATATATTTTGTGAAAAGAAAGTTTCTTACAATCAGAATGCCGCTTCTACAAACCGATATACTTATGTGGTCAGGTCTTCTAGCCACTAGGTATGCAAATCTGCATATAAATAGAAGGAAAGTTAACTAATCAATATTTTGACGTGATGCGAAATGTTAACGACATGATGTAATATGTTAAAAATAAAATATATCACGTTATAAAATTAATTGATATTAGATCATTAATTTAAAAACATAAGTTATTTGATGGACTACAGAATTAGTGGTATTATGTTCTTGCCAAACTAATCTGCATATAGGCTGCTGGTTTTTTGAATATCTGAACAGTAAACTTTTCATTTTATCATTGCAAAAGTCGTCTTATTTAGTGTTGCTATTATTATTTTTATAAATGTGATACATAATATAAGAAACAATAAAGTTTTTTGTTTAATTGTAATAATTATCATAATAACAATAATATAAAATAAGTAATATTCAATTATTAAACTTTTTTAGCCTTATAAAAAATATTTATAATGTTCTGTATTTTTTGAATTTATTTTGTTAATTTTGGCATACTGTCTGTAACAACAATATTTAACTCTTTTGAGACGTCTCAAAGTTTAGTCTCTCCCGTACCCATAATCAATATAATGTCTGTGAAAAAAAAACCGAATAGTTCTCCTAAAATTGCCTATATATTATAACCAGTAAAATTATCTCTTGTACGTTTAGAGCTTTTTGTAACTCAATACTTACCTCCCCCATTTAATTGTGTACATTGCCCTTTTCACTTGGCAACAATCGATTTTCTTACTTATAAGCTCACGTTTTGTTTTCCATTGCAAGCAAAAAGCTTACCCTCTAATGATTATACGTTCCGTTGAACGATTTGATGAGCGCGTGCCTACGTGACCTTTCCTTTTTACCGTGGATTGGATTTTATTAACGTGCCTACAATTGCAACGGTAGTTAATTATACCGTGTATAATATTTTTATAATCAGAAAAAAGTATTAGGTATCCCTCATTATTTACGTATTTATGAACTACTAGCTGACCCGTGCCCACTTCGTTGGGCATAATGTTAATAATCCTTTTTTAGTACAGAGTGTTTAAATAATTTAAATTATTTTATTAATATTAAAAATTAAATTATCTATACTAATATTAAAAAAAAACTACTTTTTGTCACTTAAATATAAAAGTTAGACATATGCTGTCGTTGACTTTTTTGTAGGCATTTTCAAGCTCCACATCTTTTCTCTAGAACTCAAAAATATATTTTTCATAGTTTAGGCAGCGTTCGTAAGAAACGCTTTCATTCGACCGTTTTTTCTCCGATTCACTTTGCAAAACGGACTACCACGTAAAAGCCTTTTTATTTTTCGGTTTTTTATATAATCTATGACACTCAGCAATAATGTGGCTTTCTATTGGTGAAAGAATTTTTAAAATCGGTTCAGTAGATCCCGAGATTACCCCTTACAATTTAACAAATAAACAAACTTTACTTCTTTATAATATTAGTATAGATTAGCATAGGTACCCGGCCCGCTTCTTGTGTAAATTAAAATAAATTCAACAGTTTTAATAATTTTCTAGTAAAATAAATGTAGCCTAAGTTACTCCTTATAATATTAGCTATCTACGAGTGAAAGTCCCTTCAAAATCGGTTCAGCCGTATCAGAGACTAGCCGGAACAAACAGAAAGACAGACAAAAATTTAATTGATAGAAAATGAATTTTCGATGTACATAAGTACTGTATATACTCGTACTTTAATATGCATTTAGTGACAAGCTGTTAATTTAAAATTAAAAACGGACACTTCGATTTTATTTATATGATATACAATATACATGTACAGAAAACCATATCTACTGATATGCTAGCAATTTTTGTACAGAAAAGTTTAAATATAAAACTCTTATGTCTAAATATACTATATCAATGTTTAAAAATCATTTCCATTTTACAGTTAATATTTCTTTGAGATAATTTAAGGAGACAAAGTCGGAGTTTTTGACTAGTTGACAATTATACTTGTATAGCTTAATAGGTAAAGTTACCAAACAGTCACGCGAGTTAAATTAAGGCCAAGATATTATGTAAACCTAATAAAATACGCCATTATCATGCGCATTATACGAAATCATTATAAACATATTTAGATTCGACACTTATATTGCCTGAACTCGGTGTAAGGCCAATTTATATACAAAACACAATGCAAGTCTAAGTCGGTGAAACTCGACTTAATATCTAACCTTAGCTCTTTGTAACGTAACAATTGGTATCGTACCTCACATTGCATAAAGTGCGGGGAAAGCAATTGTACCATTAAAAATTATAACAAAGTACAAGGAACTCTTTTATTATACTCTTATGTAAGGCAAATGGGCTCTTCATAGTGGACTCAAATGAAAGGATGGATTTTGTGTATTAAATTTTATGTATAACAAGCGTCCTGCTGAGAGATCTTATATCGAGTTTTGGCCATTGAAATGTTTTAACAGTGATATTTCATTTTAAATGGCTTATAGCACTTTTTAGGTTTTCTGTCCTTCTGAGATTTTTTGTATACATTTTTATATTTTACCTACATTCTAATTAAGTATTATTAAAAAAAGGTATATTTTAATTCAAGTATAAAAGATAAACAACTCATAACAACTTAAAGATTTCTTTAAAGGAATATCAATTGAAATATTCAATAAAAGTAAGTTATTCGTTATTAGACTAATTAGGACCGGGTTTTGCAGACGACATATTTCATAGTTGAATACCGGATTCAGCCATCAATTATGATACAAAGTAATAAATATTCAAGACATTAAAATACGTTTATCATTTAAAGGAGTGGACTTGTTTCTTAAAATAAATATGAATAGCAACACTTTCTTTAATACGATTAATTACGCACTTGAATTTTGTAGTTCAAATGAGGCCGATATCGACTTTCCTCGATCAAGATTCGTGAGTTGTCGATAAATCTCTCCATCATACATTCGTCACTTGCACGAGAAAGTTGATTTTATTAGCAATCGATAGCGAGTTGAAATCTACTGTGGCTATGATGTATAAATCCTAAAAGGTAGGAAGAAAGTATTGTCTATACTAATATTATAAAGAGGAAAGATTAAATTGTTTGCATTGAATAGGCCTCGAAACTACTGAACCGATTTGAAATTATATTATAAAATATTATATTATATTATAAAATATTAAAATTTTACTTTAATTATTCTTTATATTACCTTGTTTTTTTTTAATTGCGTACTTAAGTATGTATATCCACGTTTTTTAAGTTATCAGTCTAATCAGTATCTCCGAAGCAGCAGGTCTATTTGATTCTTGTGTATTTCTTGTATGTATTTAACTTAGTGATTTCAAGTTTCAATACGACTAGTGTTAATTAAGATTTAAACTGGTTTGAGCTTTTTTATCTCAATGTCACTTATATATAAATAATTTCTAGAACTTTTAATTAGCTGCAAGGTGCTAATATTATATAAATATTGATGTACATTTTCAGCCCTTTATAACGTCCCACTACTGGGCACGGGCCTCCCTTTAGTACGAGAGGGATCAGGTATATCCTGATCCATCCGTCCACCGTCCACCATACTGGCCAAGTGCGGACTTTACATGTCTTTCGAAGGTTCTTTCAGTAACATAAGTTTCCTCACGATGTTTTCCTTCCTTCACCGTTGTAGTCATGTTAGAAATGATTCTTACATGAAAATATCAAAGGTGCAAGACCCGGATTTGAACCCGCATCACTCGGTTATCTATGGCTACTACTGTCAAGAATGATGTATGTATTAAAAATGAAATCTTCGGGTAAAATCGATACGACTTATAAGAATGTTTGTATAAGAAAAGAAACAGGTCGCTAGAGTAATATTTCAAGGTTAATACCTCTATATATTATCGGAAAAAGTTTTAATGTATGCAAATACTTCACACCTCATAAAAGTTCATTGCGGTCCCATTCAACAGCTTTTATGAGACGAGAGCCCTTTCCCACTTTCTTCTATGACCCACTAAATGTTAACCTTTGAACGTTGCAATGGCATCTGATATTTGATGATGATTAAATCAAGATTTAGTATTCCTTTAATGCGACTTCAATCATAATAATAATATACTCAGATCGTCCGGTTTGTGTAAATACATTGCTTCAGTGTATAATTATTCAATACTTAATTTAACTAATAAATAAATCGAGTAAACTTCTAAATTACTAGTGCTGTTTCTAATCTTGAAGGAATACTACACATTTATTGTATAGATAAGCTTACATGGTACAGTACAGTAGGTATACTATTAATAACATTGCTGAAAGTTTTTCAATTCAATTCAATTCTCATGTTAATGACTTCAAAGACGTAGAAGAAAAGTTTTTTATTTGAACTAAAAGTATTAACACTATATATACGATAAATAAGTCTAAAACAATAATTGAACCTACTAAACACACAAAAAATCGGATGTAAAATTTGCTTTCAACGTATCCGCAACACTCGACCTTGCTAAGATTAATTTTCCTTTTACCGATCAAAGATACAACGAATAATACACTACATAAGTCACTGTTTCACCTTTAGTATAGCAACAAAGAGGGCTCAAACCGGCTTGCCTTGGTTTTGTACCCGATATAACTTTATTGTTCTTGGAACTTATTTTAACATTCGGTTATGCTTATTCTGATTTTATATAACTAAAAGTGTATCTTAGATAGATCTTTATAAAATCGTAGACCCTAACAATAAGCCCTGACATTATAAATATGTATTTGTGGTACTCCTATGTATACTAAAGCATTAATATATAAAACTACTAAACAGTGCACTAAAAGCACATCTTCCTTCAAGTTTTATCCTTCATAAAGATGGCAACTCTTCTGAAATTCAAGAAACCATCATTATTATTAAAATTAATTAAATAAATTGATATCAAGTGTCAAATTTTATTAATACCTCAATACATCAACAAGTTACATGCAATATTCATTTAATATTATCTTACAACAATTTTACATTAGTATTTGAAGTGGTTTATAAGTAACAAAAGATTTAATTAAAATGCAAATATGAAATTTTCTTGATTATATCGGAATGATATGACATCACTGGTTCATTATGTATCCATGAATTGTATTTACGGCTTCAACATCAAAAATTAAATTATATTTTGTACTAGTAGGTACTACCGACTGCCAACAGGTCCCAAGTGTTTTTATACTTTGAATGTAACAAAACGTGATAATAAGGTGATTAAAATCAGACGAATATCCATACAATAAGAAAATTTTATTTTTCCAGAAAGAATTACATTAGAAAAATGTTATAACATACAATCTTGTTTAAAAATCTTTCCAAACATAACTACAAATAATTATGTCATCTGAGAGATTCTCTCAGATGTGATCTCGTTATAATAGCGAAAGCGTGGGTGCTGAGATGCCAAGTCCCTTTAATATTTTATTCAACAATTTAATTTCAAGTCACGCTATATCACTCACGCGATAGCGTAGACTTTCATATCAATTGCGTTAGGTATTTTAATAGTGTTGAAAAAATCTATAAGTCTTTCACCTTAATAATATGTATTATGTAGTGTAAACTTATACCTTGTAGTAAGAACAAATAATAAATAGGTAGGGACATTAATACACAGTACAATCTAATTCCATGGTAGGCTACGAGGCTATAATAAGACAAACATTTGTGCTTATCACGCAAAGGAACGCCCACAGCGGGACTCGAATCCGCCACCGCTGGCACAGCAAGTAGGGTCAATACAAACTAACCTAAACGGTTCGTTAAATATTGTGAAATATGTATAAGACAATAAAAGTATTCTGTAGAATTTTTCGATATAAATACATAATATTATATGAACCAGGTCCCAGACGATTCATATCCCATCTATTCTATTGTCATTTGTCTATAGTGTTTTAGCTCACCGAAGTAAATCAATGCTTATAAATTTTTATTTCTCTTAACTACTACCGTGGGCTTTAAATTGCTTATGACTAATATGAATATAGTTACCGTTTAATATTATTAAATTTCTGATACCAGTTTAATTCGGTTATTTGGCCTAGCTGTCAATATGAGTGTCAGATGCTACGCTTACAATGAATCATCAAACCAGCGGTCACGGGCACATGTTGCCTTCGGTTTACCTTCAACGAGACACTTATTACATATCAATGCGGTTTAACTTCCTATACATCGGCATATCAGAATTCTTAAAAATGACATCTGACCTTGGCAATTGGAGTATAGATTAGAAATAACGTAAAAACTGTACCTACTGATGTTATCAACTTGAGAAGTCAAGGTAGGCGACGCAGTTCAATGTCATCGATAATAAATATTACAATGGTACGTATAAACTTATTTTTTTTTTCATTTTCTTAAATAAAAGTAGTTAATGTACTCCTTATAACATCTATCTGTTAGTAAAAGTACCGTCAAATTCGGTCCAGCCATTTAGAAATTTAGCCGGAACAAATAGACAGACAGATAGTAAATATATTTTTTTAAGTTTATATATGTATTTTGATATATGTATTTAGGAAAAAACTGTTATGTTGATTTTACAGACGGACAATACAATATTATGAACTTGTATAAATAATTAAAAATTACAAGGAAAGTTTGTAATAGCTGACATATTCTAGACATACATTTTATATGCTTTTTCTCGTGTTAGATGTGCGGACGCATTCTTGTGTTAGAAGAAAGCTTCACTCAACCTTGAAAGCTTTCGCAACTCCCAACCGGTTCAAATAAGGAACATAAAAAGGGGCGCATGCGCATATTTCTTGTAAAGGCCACGGTGTATGGTTACTAAAGAATATGGTTTACCAGATAACCTACAATCACACAAATTAGATATTATGATATGAAATTATAAATATAATTATTTTTTCTTATAGAGTTTACACATAAAATGTGAACTGCACTTTTTTTTAAATAATAACATATTTAAAACCTTTCTAATACTATTAGATTTGAAGGAAGAGGTTATAATATGTATGCAATATTGGTATACTTTCGGTCTCCGAACTCTATCTATCGTAATTATCAATAGTTATACACTGCATACAAATATAATAGATTTTATTATGCAATGTATTATTAAACAATAAAAATATCTCGTGCGGAAATCAAACCCGTGACCTTAAACATAGTTTTTTTTTCTGATAATTTACAGTATGTACATATTTTCTTTTAACGTCCCACTGCTGGGCAATATAAGGGAATTAGGTCAAAGTCCACCACTTATATTTGACAACAAAATGTTCGATAATGTTTTTCTAGATTTAGTATAAAATTAGCAAATGTTTACTTGAAACCGATATGTTTTTAAAAATGCATTTCCTATCAACTTAATAAGCAATGAAGTGTAAACATCTCATTTTACTTCATTTCGCAACCTGGTAAACTATTTCGACATGACAAGCACCAGCCCGGCTAGCTCAGTCGGTAGAGCATGAGACTCTTAATCTCAGGGTCGTGGGTTCGAGCCCCACGTTGGGCGATATTTTTTTTTCTTTTTTTGTTTTCTAATTTCTTTGCCTTCTCTTAACTTAACTCTTTATTACTTATTATTATTATAACATACTAGCTGATACCCGCGACTTCGTCCGCGTTGCTTGAAATATTAACAAAGTTTTCTTATTTACGAAGGAAAAAACATCAAAAAGATCGCAAACAAAATATACTTTTTTCTACTATGCGAGAAGGAAACATACATCACTGAAAACGCAGTGCATACACAAATCGTTGTTTCTTGAAACTTTAATAACTTTTTATTAAATGAAGATATCGCAATCATTTTTTTTTTGATAAGGGCCAAGTGTCTAAGAAATAAAACTTAAGAAAGTTTCATTGAAATCTATCCAGTAGGTAGTTTTTTCGTGATGCGCGCACAACTGCAGACCTCTATCATTTTATTTAAATAGATACATAAAAAATATTTTAATTTAAACAAATTAGCATTCATCAACACTGAGACAGTTATAGGCTATTACTTAACCTCCACCTGTGAAAGTCGGGTGTGGTCGTAACTACGTATAAATGAAACTACCGACCACCCATGTCGATTGGAAATATATATCTTGTGACGTCATATTGGTTATTGATCATTTATTTATATGTACATAGCTTCTATCAGATATAATTTACTATGGGTTATCTCGTTTTCAACAATATTATTCTTTTTTAATGTTTTACACTCTCATAAAAGACGACACGTACTTTCTTGCGCCAGCGGTCGCGGGTTCGAATCCCCTGAGGCATTCACTTGTTAAACTCGGATGTTTGTACTTCAGACATGGGTATTTATACTTTTAATATTTATGTATTTAAACTTATATAATATGTAGTATATCAACTACCTGGTATCCGTAACACAAGCTTACTTCGTAGCTTACTTCGTAGCTTACCACGGAACTAGATGGCGTTGTATTAGTAATAACATATTTAAATCTATTTGCAATATACAATGTGTGACATAACTGATAGATCAAAATTGGCTGGAGACGACCTCGGTACCTTAAGCTTAATAATAATATGTATGTGTAATATAGATTTTCCGTAATTTTTAGGAGTTTTATAGTTATTTTGATATAAAAATAATAAAAATTGTATATCGAGTTGAATGTTTTTAAAATTACGCGTAAATTATAAAACAACACTATACTTCTCCCAATGCCATGTTTTCCACAGTATGAAAATCTGACAAGTTATGTAGTAAATCTGGCATTAGAGGGCTTCAGAAATGTCACTGATTTAACACGTGCTTCGGGGCGTGACTTAGAATAAGGTTAATCTGATTGTGTTGAACTGATTTGTGATTTTTCTCATTAATGACTTATGTTTTACATAACTATACCTATATATTATGCACTATTATATAAGTAAGTATTATTATCATTATCAGCCCTTATTATTATAACGTCCCACTGCTGGGCACGGGCCTCCCTCAGTACGAAGGGGATCCACCGCGCTGGCCTAGTGCGTGTTGGCGGACTTCACATGTCTTTCGAAAACTTGCTAGGTTTTCTCGGACATGCAGGTTTCCTCACGATGTTTTCCTTCACCGTAAGACAATCCGTAAGGTAATCATGATATAAATGATTCGCACATGAACATCTAATATATAACATAGAAAGATATTTATATTTGTTAGAAAATGTTGTATTAGTTGATGTTTAACTCAAATTATTTACTATCGATACAGAGGCCGAATCTATAGTTTTTAAGATTTTTTCTGTCTGTGACCGCGTCACGACAAAACCACTGAATAGATTTTAATGAACTATCGTATGAAGATAGCTGCTTTTTCGGGTTAAACTATAGGGTACTTTTTACTGTGGCAAAAGGTCTCTGTGAAAAGTACACTAACCATTAATATACAAATAGTAACGAAACCGAGCGAAGTGAGAGTGAGTCGCTAGTATTACACGATATAATTATAAATTTATAAACTATAAATAAAACAGTAATTTCCGTAACAAAAGAGTAGTATTCTAAAATAATAATCACGTATTCTGCGGTAAAGACGACCGCGGTAACACAGTACAAGTAGTATCCTCTTCGAAGGTTTATGCAAGATTATACCTGGCTGTGCTTCACGCGCCCTGCCGAGCGGAAATACGTGGCGATTACTGGGCTAGAACGAGTGTCTACTTTCCTTGTAAAAATGTTCATACTTAAGGCATAATTTGACCTGCTCTGAGATTGGTTTAGTATGAAAGTTCCATGACATTGTTTAGGCCGTTATTTACGTTTTTTCAAAAAAAAAAGAAAGGCTAAATTTTTTAAATAAAATGCTAAACCCGCAAATAACACCACTTATTATCATCAAAGAACTATAAGCAAACAAGAGAAACATAAAAAAAACGTTTTAAGACCAAACATAATTTTTAAAGCTCTTTTATTAATGCAATAAAAGATATCATGATTTTATTTCTATGCCGATATAAAAACTATTAAACTTGAAACTTTACTTAGGTATATCATATATGTACATACATAATAATAAAATATTATCAACATTCTTTTTATCTTCTTCTAGAATCATATATTCTGCTAGAATCCTATTTCATAGACGGTATAATGACTTAAAACATTTATAGTCATATTTAACACGTTTAATGACCACATTCTATGTGTAAGTGTATGGTAATGTACAAAAGAACCCTAAAAGTGTCCGACACGCAACGCACGATGTAGCGACGTCCGATGAATATTCAAACTTCAGATAAGAAAAGAAAGTTCCGCAGCAATAAACCAGCTGTGCGCTATTAGTTATTGTAACATAATTTATGCTTTGAAAATAACAGGAGTATTTAAAATTCCAATTATTATAATACGTTGTTGGGATATTTTTTATTAAGTAATAAATAATTAATAATAATTCGAAGCCTCTGAGGAACAAAACCGTAAGAAGCTATTTCGATAGTTTTCACGTTTTTAATATTCGGCTTCTATGAGTATATCTTCTATACACCTCCTGATTTTTTATTCCATTTTTTTCTGGTAAACCACCAAAGTGATGACGTATAAATTAATGTAATAATGGATTGCGACTAGGAAATGTGATATATATGATAAACAGTTTTTTGCTTCTCCTGTAAAATTTGCTTTGTCTTCGAATACTTACTTACATACGAGTATCTACGCAACGCACTCATGTTACTTAATTATGCCAAAAGAGGAATTACATCGATTACTTTTTATCGTGGAAAAATGTGCGGATTCTGTAGGCTTGATTTATTTTTGTTTTCCATTACGGACAATCCCGAACCGAAGTGTTAAAGTCTAGTATCTAATGTATATTAATAATTATTATATACTATATTGTATAATTTAACTGAAAGGCTAACAATTTAACTTATTTAGTAGGTATATAATAAATAATATGTAAATTATATAGTTGAGTACTTATCGCGTAAATCATTGAAATTACTATTGTCATATACAACCGACTTAACGAATGCCTTGACTGCAATAAGGTAACTTGGAAATACAATCTTTAAGATTAGTTTCTTTTATGAATAAAATATGTTGAAAAATAGACAGCGCCAACTAGTGCCATTGGGAGGTTTTCGAGCGTTGTTATATATAAATAAAGTCAATACACTACACATATATAACTTTAAATACATACATATTATAAATAAAATCACTGGAATACAAACATTAGTGCCCTTCATACAAATGAATGCCCCCAACGAGCCTCGAACCCGCGACTGCAATTATAGTTACTACAAACTCAGTCAAACGTGTTGGCAGTTATTACTACTGTTTTTTTTATCTTACGCTACAATTACCATAAAAATACATACCATAAAAACAGCGACTCTACATCCATATAAATGTTATTTTACTAATAATAGTTTAATAACATAAGCAAATTGATTGACTTTGGTCTTTTATGACTTTACACTAATGCCCCTTAAACAATATATTTACGAAAAAGTTAACTCTTAGGGAGGGAATTGGTTTGTTGATATGTGGTTCCATATCCTCCTAAGATGTAAAAGTTTTAACTTTTATCTATACATATAAACAAAATTGGAGTGCTGCTTTAATTTCAAATTACCAGCTTTTCACTAAATGCATATGAAAAGTATTATATACGATAGTAGCAAGCAAAAAAACAATTTTTAAAATTTTTGTCTGTCTGTCAGTTTTTTCCGGCTTACTCATTTTGACGGGACTTTCACTCGCAGATAGCTAACGTTATAAGGCATAACTTAAGGTACTTTCAAAAAAAGGAGAAGATAGAAATTTTATTTATTTTAACTAGTGGAACCCGTGGCTTCGCTCACGCTAAACCTAATACATATAAATATAATATAAAAATATAACTGATATCATTTGATTCACAACCTATACAAAAATATCAAATAAGAGTCAGTCCTTTTGGAACAAGATGGTTAATTTTAATGTGATAAATTGTGTATATACTCGTATAACGTACAAAAGCCTACTCTACTATTGATACTATCTAAACAAAATAGTTGTACATAGGGCGTGTGATATGCGGCACGACTCATACTTAATTTTATATGATATTCGGGACACGGCATTAGGGTTTTACAGCATTATTATTATTAGGGTTGACGGGTGTTACTTACCCTTGCCACGCGATGACACGAAGGTCAAAGGTGCTTTAATTCCTAAACCTTGTTTAGCGATGGCGAACCGTTAGCGATAAAAATCGTGATTTTTGAAAACTCTTAAAAGAAATAAATAGCATTTCTGCTAAAATATATGAGCGATCGCCTACTCTATCGATTTTTAAAACTGATATAATAAAGTTAGTCATACTGCAGTTTACAAGCACTTGATTGCTCTACCATAAATACAATATTGTATTATAAACCGATAAAATAGGGAAAGTTCATCTTCTTCCTGCACTTATATAGAAGCAGTGGCACTCCTAATATGGCAGGACTACTTTCATTTTTATAACTTTTCCATTCGCGTGGGCGGGTGTTAACGTGCGAACAAAAGCTTTTGATAAGAAAAAACATAAACGATATGACATATATTATATATATACTTGTAAGTAATGTACGTAAATAAGTATATGTGCTTACAGGCTTAAAAATTATATACCTCTTCATCAATGTCAATAGTAAATATGTATTGTTGGCATATGTTTATTATAATAAAAAGCTTAAGATGTTTTTATAATGACAGATTAGTCGGTGAGTTATCTCATCATCATTATCATATATCTATGACTAACATTGACTTTTAAAAAAATATGTAGTCGATCAACTAAACTGTTATATTGTTCGAATCAAAATCTGTCTTAGCTTAACAGTATAGAGACTATATACGTATAATATGTACAAAATATTATACATTAACATATATGAAAAGTAGGTAAGTACTTTAAAAAATAAAAAAAAATACGTACATTAGGGAGTTGGAAAATTATTGATTCTATACAATTTTCACCTAATCCTTATCTTAATGAATGATAACATAAAAAAAAGTTTGTCTAAAGCGTTCAGTTTCAGAGAATTAAGCTTGTAAAGTTAATTATAATTTCATATTTAAAACAACAGCGCAGAGACACATAAAATACTCTTATTATGTATACATAATGTATATATACTATACATGTTTATCATACTTTTTTTAAATAATTAGGTAACATATCTAATTAAAAATGTATTAAAAACAGTTTATGAAATATATTATAATATTTACTATTCTTAAGCACTTGCTTCTTTATTGACGGAATATAACGTGTTACCTTATGTAACATTTGTTTACAAACTTTGTTATGCTAGTCGTAAAATGCTGAATGTGTAAACAAAATATGCCTTAGCTCAGAAACAGCGATTTGAGTATCATAATAACAACATTGCACCCAAGTACAAAGGTCGATTGAATTTTGTTTAAAACTATAAACATATTTGCACATTGTTTCAGTAAGTCAGTGTAATGTGTAAAGAAAAAGTCAAGGATATTTAAAAGAAAGTGTTTTTAAAGTTATATTATGTGTAAGGTTAGTACTTGAAGATAAAGTGAAAATAAATCTAAGTATTATATCTATACTAATATTATAAAGCTAAAGAGTTTGTTTGTTTAGTTGGTTGAAAGCGCTAATCTCAGGAATTACTGGTTCGATTTGGAAAATTCTTTTTGTATTGGATAGTCCGTTTATCGAGGCTATATGCTTATTACATCACGCTACGACCAATAGGAGCGGAGCATCAATAAAAAATGTTGCAAAAACGGGAAGGACTGGCATAAGTTCTGCGTGGTATCATACCGCGCGACATTCCGGTCTTTAAAACGCGTGCGAAGCCGCGGGATATACTAGTGTTTACTATACAGCTCAAAGCAAAGCTCTATATAAAATTTTGCTATGATAAACAGGGTCTAATGTGTGTGATCTACGTGGCTAGATTTATTATTTTTACATATAACAAACGTTCATGGCAAAAAGAAAAAGGTTGTTAAAAACAATCTAAATACTAGGCAATAAAATGAAATTGATAAAAGGTATATATATAGATATCACTTTTTAATTTAATCTCTCATATCGATTTAACAAATGACGTTGGTAGATTAGGTAAATTCCTTTGAATCAACCACGTATTAATGGATTTATCGTACATTAAAGTATTTAATATTGACTATTGTGATGTTTAATTGTGCTTTTTGTTTGTCACTCTGTACTTCTATGTTTTGTTGTCATGTAAGATTATAAAGTTTCTAGATTTTTTTATTGTTAAATTTTTACTTTACAAGTTATGTTCTCTTGAAAAAGTGGCAAGAATGCTAGTGATATTCCGCTGAAAATACATTAATAAAATGACATAACGCTTTATCTTATGCTAGAAAGAATGCGTAGATCATAGTAACACAAAGACGTGCCAACTTATATTTTTTATGAAATAATATTAAATGTCAGTTACTTACAGCCAATCTGTAAATTATTTTTTGAATACTGGCGACTCTCCCTTCTTTCTCAGAGAACCAGCTATTGTCATACCAAATTTTACCACTACCTGTCCAGTAATTTTTCGTAAACAGATAGACAGACAAAAATTCTAAAAACTATAGATTCGGTCTTTATAGATTATTTAAATCAAATTTTACAAAACATATTTAATATTCAGATTCGACTAAGTTACAGTTTTGTTATATGTGTGGATTACATGGGATTTGGTTTTTTTTTATTTTGCCTCAAGAAAATCTCGCTAACTTACATTATAACCCTTTATTATAAAGATTAATTTAAAAGCGTGCTTTAATAATTTCTTAGGTTTACACGAATTTTTGACATTATAAATGAAACTATCTTTTCGAATTTGGTCGCGGATTTATTTTGATTTTTGGAACGGGTATTTCCCGTGACCATGATTGCTTAATGCATTTGAAACATCGGGAACCGTAAATCAAAATAAATCCGGGACAAAATCCGAAAAGATAGTTAAAGGCGTGCTTTATTAAAACTTATAACATAACAAGTACATCACATAAATCTCAATAGTCAATTCGTAAATTAAATGCTTATTCCGCTTTCGATAACAGTTTCCTGATACCGTTGACCTCCTTATCGAATTCGTTATGGACTTTGTTCGATCAAGGCGTCAATCGCAGATCGCTTATTAAACTATCTTTAATAATAATTTTTGTCGTTTGCTTATAAGTTCTTTAATTAATTTTAATTCGTCATAAAATAGAACAGATTGATATGTATGGCCTCTTTTTCATACGAGAGGAATCAGGCCATAGTCCACCACGCTCGCCAAGTGTGGAGTTTACATGTCTTTCGAAAAATTGCTAGGTTCTCATAGACATGAAGGTTTCCTCACGATTTTTCTTCACTGTAAGACTGGTATTCGTGTTACAAATGTATCGCACATGAAAATAGAAGAGGTGTGAGTTCCGAGATTTGAAATGTCTTATAGTGTAGTGGGATTTAGTTGAGGATAAAAGATAAATAAGTGACTATGAATGTATTATTATTTTAATGTACATCTTTCGATCTTGACATTTCGACTGTTGTAAAGAGGCGTATTAATATAAAAGATCTTACTGGTTTAAAGGCCGTTAAATATTTCTACTGCCATTAAACAGTTCTCTCAACAATCTTAAGTTACTTATCTAGTTTTAAAAATAGAATTTAATCAGAACGGTATGATTTGTTATTGACAATCAGAACAATGGAAAGTTTAAATATCATGCTCTTATCAATAATACATTACAAATTCATTATAATATTGTAATAACTTAAGTTGTTGAACTTATTTATTTTTTTTAGTTTTAATTAACTATCTTGTTTCTCTTTCCAGATGGACAGCAGTTCAGAAGCTATGGAGCTGAGACGAGAGCTGGACGCAGTGAGAAGCGCCCTGCAACAGCAATCTGAATCCGTCCTGAAGCAACGTCATCAGCTCGTAGAAGCTAGTCAGGCGCTCGCCGCGCGAGACAAGGATGCTGCGCAGGAACGACGCCTTAGACAAGATCAGCTTGCAATAGTTCTTCGCTCTCTAGTCCTTCTAGAATCCCGTTTGAGCAGAGAGCAAAAGCAAATAAATGTCTCTCTAATACAAAAAGATAAAATCATCAAGTCGCAACAGGAGGAAATCGTCAAACTAAAAGCGCGGAAGTCATATTGTAATAACTGCCAACAACTGCTCGGATTCACAAGTGAACAAACGAATATAGAGACTGACCCAGAATTTCAGAGTTTAGAAAGTACAGATTCTAGATTTCAAAATAGTTTTGTTAGAAGCTGCAGCTATCGCGAACGGAAGTCACCACCGGCTTTCCAAAAGAACACCAGGTTAAGCAAAAGTTTTCAACTGCCTAAGAACGATATTGTATATGCAAACTCAAGTTCGAGCGAAGAAGGCAATACAGTCAGCGTTGGTAGTAAGGGGACTTTCATAAAAAACAAACAAGCATTTAGCCGACGAGATGTTTTCAGAAGATCTAGAAAATATTCTGGAAGAAAGAATAATGTTAAGAATAATGAGCATTTGCAAAAGAATTATAATAGTCATATCAATAGCAGTAGTACTGAAGAATGCATCAGCATGAACTATCAAGTTAACAATGACGACACTGATATAACAGCAAGTCAAATCGCAAACGACATAAGGAGGGCATCTTTAAAAATTGATCAGCTAATTGGTGAAGCGGCTAAAAAAGAAACTGAAAATACTCAAAGTGACTCCGATAAAACATATTCAACGAAAATGGAAAGAATCCATGGAATAAAACGGCAGGCGTCCGATGAAATTAAAGTGAATAGGCAAATATTCCTAAATAAAGTTTTAAGTGATGAAGGAGAAGAAAAGCCTTGGTACTGTAATGTGAGCGATCCTGAGCAAGATATGGATAGTCTAGACCAAAGAGTTTCTCTCAAAATCACTAAGTCGAACTCCACCGATAATCTTTTAATGGATGGATTGAATAACGGAATCCTTAATGCTGAAATTATATCTGCTACGAATGAAGTACTTTGCAATAGCATGTTGAAAAACAATATTAGCGATAAGTTTAATAGTAGTTATGAAGAAAAATCTGATATTTTAGATTCAAATAAAAATAATCCTGCTGACGTCAATGAAAACTGGTACGCCAGTACAAGCGATGCAGATGATACTCCACCTAATGAAATATATAAAAATAACCCTGTCTTGGAATGTGTGAATCAAATTTTGCTACAAAATTCTCTAGACGATAGCAGTAATGACAATTCTAAATCAAGTGAAGCACCGAGTCCAAGTCCTAAAGCAGCAACAAAGCGAGTTCAATTCTCCACACTGAATAGCATCTCATATGATGATAAAATAAGAGCATGCCCAGGTTCCAACCACACTTTACCAAGAATAGATAAACGAGCTAACAAAATCGTTAAATTCAGTCTCGAAACCGCTTCAGAACATAGTTATGAAGTACCAAACACAGCGCAAGGTTTTCAATATGAGATACAAAGTATTTACAGTAACGAATACGAACCGATCATAACAAAAAATACTGAGCTAAAACCTGCGCCTCTTCCACGAACAGCACCTTTCGTGGATAAATCAAACACGGTTCCTAAAATCAAAGGATCTATAGTGAAAAATCTTGCCGCGAATATAGAAAGTCGAAATCTAATGAACATTGACGCTAAAGATGCCAACATGAAAATTTTTAATAAGAGAAAGGTGCCACGAACTCCTCCCGCACTGCCGCCTAAACCAAAGAACTTATCAGCTAAATGGAAAGCTGAGAACTCTGTCAAACCAGCAATAGAGCCTTTAGACTCTGACGCCGTTGCGGCTAATCAACGGGTTGCAGATGTTAAGACGAGAAACGTGGGACAAACAGCCACCATTAAAACTGTGGAACCGGACTACTGCTCCATTTCAGAGATAAATGTTCCAGTAGTCAGTAATGGCAAGAGAGAATTGTTACTCACGCAACCGACAGTCGAAATTCACAATGAACAGTATCCAGTCCACACGAATCAAAGAGATAGCGTGGCTAAAGTTGTGTCCTTAACCAGAATACAGAATAAAATAAGTGATAAAGATATACCAAAACTTCCACATGTCACTGAAATTATTATTCCTGACGAAGATGACAAACCTAATGATGATCATCGATCTTTTAATCAAGCTAAGAGCTACTTAGCAAATTTTAGTATTCACGCTCTTCAAGCGAAATTGGACCCGCGTGCTTCTATTCAAATGGGAAACACGGTGTCTTCCATTCTTTCAGAGATAAACAAAGGTTCCAAGACAGGAGCTAAACAAATAAATTTAACAGATTTAGATAATCAATTCAATCAAACACCAAAAAGTAATGTAGAACCAAGAAAACCAGAATATTACGACGACATAGACAAGTTTGATTTGTCCCAAGATTTCGAAGAGTTTAAAATTGATGATGAACTCGGTAGTATTGTTGCAGAGGAATATCGAATTAGTTCTGGGAGTAGCGACGGTTCTGTCTCCGACGTAGTGACTGAAAACAATCCTGTACCTGAAACTGACAAACAAGATGATGAAAATGATGAAAAAAATGACACATTTCGTCAGAGCAATGAGAATTTGAACAAGATTTGCAAAAATGCAAAGCTCTCCAACAAGCCCGATCTCCTATCGAATATAGAAAACGTTGAGACTGAATCTGTTAGAAATTCTGATTTAGAATCAAGCAACTCTTCAGGCAGCAACAGTGGATCTTATAATACAGTTAAATGCGAACCACGAATGATTTTAAACTCTGACGTTAATTTTAATAAAACTAAAGGTAGTTTCGACTTCTTTTTAGAAACTTCCGGACTTAGTTCTAAGTCTATATTCTCTCCTTCTAAAAACTATTTAGGTCTAAGGCCTCCCAGTGCCAATCATAAGAACGTTTTAAAACCTAAAGATGTAAAGATGCGAGTCAAAAATCCTTTAACAACGAACAAAATCAACGAGAAATCTATGACGACTGCTATCAAATATTTTGAGCCTTATGTGTAACATATTGTAATGAACTGTTATTATTAACATTTTTTTTATTTTATTTATTGTAAAAAATGAACTTGCCTGCATAATATTACTTTATTTATGTTAATGTGTATTGTACATATTTTAATTATACCTAGTTATTTTACAAATATATAATATGAAATAATATATAATTGTTTTATTGTCTCGTTTCTTCTGATCTTATCTATACATACATATAAATAAAATTGGAATGTCTGTTTTTAATTTTAATTTAACAGCTTTTCACTAAATGCCTTTGAAAGAATGTATATATTATTGTATGCAACAATAACCAATTATTAAAATTTTTGTTTGTCTGTCTGTCTGTTTGTTCCGGGTAATCTCTGAAACGACGACCGATTTTGACGGGACTTTCACTTGCAGATAGCTAATTTTACAAGGCGCAACTTAAGCTACTTTTTAACCGACTTCAAAAAAAGAGGAAAAAATAATAATAATAAAATAGTAAAAAGATAGACAGTTAAATATAAAGGTTTTAAAAGAGAATATTCTATGAAAGTTCATAATAAGTTTATTTAACGAAAATACTTAGTATGTTAACATTTAAATATCTAACCAAAAGTAACAACTAAAAATTAAATCAACACTGGTAGTCTTATTCTACTTATTTCTAAAGTATCCTTAGAATATTTCCTGTACACTCTCTTTCTTCGTACATCTCACTGGGATTCCTTCTTTAACCTTTTTGCTATATATTGAACGGTATTATTTTTTAAAGTCTTCATTATTCTTTTCATTTTCCACTTCTTAGTTACTGAAGAGCACGTATTTATTGAATTTTCTATTACTTTGGCATCATCGTGTGGTGCCAGATTTTCTATATCATATAACAATGATTGATCGTAAACACACACATTTAAAGTTTCCGAAGATATTCTAGACACTGATATATTAGAAAATGAGTCGCATCTTCGCTTTCTTTTTCCATTCACAACTTTTTTTTCACGTTGTAACGTCCTCAAAAACTCTTCAGAGGAAAAGGTGGTAGTAGGTACGTCTACTTCTGCTGGGACACATGTTAGTGAGTTCTCATCGTCCAAATCTATTGGCGTCCCCCATTTACGATCCAAAGAACGGAAAGCAGCTGATAAATGCAAGTGAAGTTCCATCGTTATTGGTACAGTAACACAATGTTGCTCGATCAAATCAAAATGTTATAATGATGTAGATTTTTGAACTACTGGATATTTAAATCAAAATATTACCCCTACTTTTAATTAAGAAAGGGTTATATCATTAATTAACTATGATTATGATCGAGACACAATTATTTTAATTACATTTGAATGTAATTAAACAAACAATAATAAGTGTAGTTACGTAATGATGTGATACAGTAGTAATTGATCAAATTGTCTAATAGGTTTGGTAATAATTACTTTTATTTAATCGCAAAAATTAAGAAAGCAATTTACGCGATCAATTTTTAACCATATTTTAAAATATAGTATAAACTTATGAATTGCCATGTTCGAATGAATTAGAACTGTGGGAGTTAAATATACTTATACAGGCTAGTAAAGAGCTGATAGCCAAGTCATAAGTCAAGTTTTAAACAAAAAAATACACGAAAGTCTGACTTTTGAGTTTTGAACGTTTAGGCTCTACGATGCCACAGAGAAACACATTCACGACAAATTTATATAACACCCCTATTTTATAAGGGGGTTCAAAATAAATGATATTTTTCTATTAATAACATATATCTATCAATTATCATCCTAAAGTTCTTACCATTTTATGAAAGATCAGTTACTAATAATAATATTACTTGTTAGCTCCTACCATTGATTTATAGCACTGACATAAGATAAACGCACTCGGAGATCAATCAGGCGCGCCAACTCAATCTATACTAATATTATAAAGCTGAAAAGTTTGTTTGTTTGAACGTGCTAATTTCATGAACTACTGGTCCGAATTGAAAAATTCTTTTTGTTTTGCATAGTTCGTTTATCGAGGAAGGCTATAGGCTACATTAGATCACGCTAAGACAAATAGGGTCAATGAAAAATGTTGCAAAAATGGGAGAAAAAAATTTCTTTTGATTTTCAGCCGGAGTCGCGGGAAAGTTATTTTATAAAATTGTGTTTAAATGTATCCTAACCTGGATATGTTACTTGTTTCAAAGTTGTAAATGAGCCTAATTCTTAAGGATCAAAATGTTAGCTTACCAGCTGTTGTGGGTGTGCTTAGTATATGAGGGAGTAGCAGAGTGAAAAAGCCTAAGTCATAAATGACCTAGTTATTCTTGAATTCAAGACAATAATTAAAAATTCCTTTGAGATTAATAAGATTGTCATATTCACACCAACTACAGTTATTTAGAGAAATCTGTCAATTATTCAAATGTGATTTTTATCAATTAATACACACAAGAAGACATAACAAACGGTTTTAAGACTGAAAAGGATAGATGAAAGTAAACAAATATTTTGATCGAAATTTATTAAAAAATCAATATGCTTAGAATCCTCTTAATCACTTTAAAAATCATAAATAATATTTACTTCTTTTTCTTTTTCCCAGAACCTTTATTTGTGTCTTTTTTTAAATCTTTTTTCTGAACCTATAATTAAAAAAAAAAAACAAAATATGTTATATAATTATAATTCAATATTTAAGAGATTAATAAATGGAATTATTTTAAATTTATTTCGATTGTTATAATAAAGTAATGATCTATAGTAAATATTATATCATTAGATTTAATAATAAGGTTATTTAATTTTCATAGTTTACCTTTCCATAATTGCTTAATAAATGTCCCACATCATTTTTTGTGTGCTTTTTCTTCTTAATGCCAGTAGTTAGATTACTTTTAGCTATCATGGACTTTTTTTCCTCAATTTGCTTTAATTTTTCTTGTTTCCTCTTTTGCATTAACTCCTTATAATTGATGTATTCTCTTTTAGGAGGTTTTGCTCCTGAGTATTTAATTGGAGACATGAAATATGAAATTTATTATAAAAATTTATTTAGTAACACAATTGATTTTACAAATTTTTTACTATTACCCTTGATAATTAAATATGTGAGAGGAAAATAAATTTAGCTATAATGTTTCCATATTTTCTACAAATGTTTTAGTAATAATAAAATTTAAATAAAAAAAGTTATAGCGTGTCATATTCTAACCTAAACTCACTGCGAGAGCTATTTTTGCTTCTTCCTTTTTATTAGGATCAAAACCAGACATTCCAAATTTAACAATTTCATGTCTTATTTTCTTTATATCCAAATCCTTCTTTGAACTTTCTATTGGTTTAATTACCGGATTATTTTCACTTTGTTTCTTTTTAGGTTTGTGTGCTTCGAATTTAACAACTTGAAAATTGCTTTCAGCATTTTTTAAAGCTAGTGCTGCTTTTGTTAAAATTAAGGACATATTTATATAATTAATAAACTATATTTTTAATAACTTTATTTTGTAAACAAATTTTCACATGTAATTTTTTTTATTGTTGACAGTTGACATGAGAATTGAGAAATGACTTACGTAGTAACTATACTCTAATTTTTAATTAGACGAAGTCAACTGACGTTTACTGTGTTGTCAGGTTTTGACAAAATAAAAATAGTGTTGTAACAAAATGAATGATTGAAAAAACTCCTGAATGAATGAAATTGCCTCGATTGTCTAGTGAATAGTTAGTGTGCCGAACTGCCGATATCGGTTACGGGGTTCGAATTTTAGTCGTGCTTTGTACATACCAACGAGTTTTCGACGACGCCTATAGAATCCAATTATAGGTAGGTAATGAAAATAAAAAAACATCGCTTATTACATCATTTGTTTTTATTCATCATCAGATAAAAAATCGTCACTATCGCTTTCGGTGACATTAATTATTAATATGTCTGAAACATTGTCCATCATGTGGTCGAGACCATACATTTTGTCTTCTTCTTTAATTATATGAGTCATAAAAAAATTATGTACTTTTCACCTTAAGTTGTAACCTCATGATGACGCTTGACGCTAGCTTTCAGCGTCAAACTATAGATTTTTGTTGTTTTTAAAATTTATCCCAATAGGGACAGGCAAAGGACTATAGTCCATACAGCCTGACGTTATTATATTAGTTTGAATGATTCTAGTTCTACGTACAAAGAAATACGACTGTTCAGTTCACGCACATGATACACAGTGTTTACAAGAAAATTGAAGAGTTATTTCCAGATATTTTGTAGAAATTTTGCGAACGAATACTTAGTATTATTCCAGTGCAAATCGATGCGCTTAGTTCGGTACCTACTGTTTTTTATACGTAGACGTACGGACAAAAATAGGTATTGCGAGTGTAACTTTATATTAGATATTATAGATTTTTCTGTACGACTTTTTAGGACCTACAGGCTACAGCATCCTACTACACTGTTTTGTTGTGTCTCTTTCAGATTTTCCCACCGCTAGCTTTCTAAGAACGACTCAAGAAAACCAATCATTTTGATTTCATGTAGAAATGAAATATTTTTCTGCAATAAAAAGTATCCTAAATGTTGACACGAGTAATTAGTACAGAAAATTAGGTTAAAATCGGTCCAGTATTTTTTGTGTTAAACGATTACACAAAAACAGACATATAAACAAAAAATTTAATAACTATTGTTTTAGGGTCTATAAAAAATAAAAATACTATACGTAATAGTATTTTTTTTTACTACAAAGTACGAACGACGTGACGTCATCATCATACGGATCATACGAAATACGCAACACGACTTGATGCGATGTTCTAAGTATCGTATCAAAAGTAACGAGTAACGTAACGATACGAAAGTAACGAATACTGATTATTATAGTAACGAATACATACGGGTACGCTATGTTTCGTTACTTTTACACCACTAATATCGATTACTTTCGAGTTCGATTATATAGATTCTAAATTTCTGTTTAATCCTTAAAATAAAAAGCTAATTCGAGTTTAGCTTTTTACGATTTGACGCTACTAAGTTTTTTCCAGGTGGCAGCACAGCCTAAATTAACCACGTGACACAATTTGACGCTCATAACCAGCGTCAAGCGTCAGCATGAGGTTACACCCTTATAGCGGTAAAAGTAAAATCGTCTAATTTATCTTTGAAACGACAAACTTAACAAAAACAATAACTTAACAGCGTGGGCGCAGAAAAAACATTCGTGCTATCAGATTAGGGGTTAGAAGCCGAATAACAAACAAAATGGCGACCGCAAGCGCGGCGTTGATCGGTGTTGGCACTAGTCGCCGCGCCGCGCTTTGTAATAAGCGTCAAAAAACTGATTGTAGTTACATACTACTACTATTACTAGTGTAAAATAGAAATAATATTCTTTTATAGTTTGAAATGATTAACTATTCACACTCATTGTTCATTCATCTGATTGAACGAGAACGGAACGCATCACTAACACTTTAACTATGGCAACATTATTTTACAAAGTGACATTAGCTACTGTCAGTTGGCTTCGTCTAATTAAAAATACGACTATAATACTTAATCTGTGGAAATGACGTTTGTGATTTGACATTGTCCATTGATTATGTTGTTGTTGTTTTTAAAATGTATCCCCAATAGGGAAAGGCCATTGATATTATGTATTGAGTTGACGTACTACGTAGGAATAAGGAATAAGGAATGTAATGAATACTACGAGTGAGTCGTTGTCGACTTTAGAGATAACGAAACGCAACCGTTTTCCCTACGACGAAAACTAGTCTTCGAAACGGTTCTCGTTCGCAACTAGTTGCAATAGAGTTGTGTGAAACGTATAAAACGAGGGACCCATTTTTTTGTCATGTTTCATGGAGTGAAATGGTTTTCAATTGTAAATTAGTCGTTAGAACTGCGACGCAAGAAGAGTAAATTTATCATCTACTAATATTATAAATGCGCAAATTTGTGTGTCTGTGTGTTTGTATCCTCTTCACGTCTGAACGAGTAAACACTAAACTGATTCTAAATAAAACTGTTTTCAGATTTTCTCGTGGATTTATTTAGATTTTTTGTTTGCGAAGTTTTAACGAAAATTAAATAAATATAATTCCATATTCACTTATTATTAAATTTATTAAAATTATATAATGTTTAAAATTAAAACTAAGAAATTGGTTTTGTTTGAGTATTGGTGCCGTTTTAGATTTTTTTAAATTTATTTTGTTATATTCTGCATTTTAATTTCTAAACGTCGGGAACCGAAAATGAAAGAAATCGAGAGAAAATCTGAAAACATAGTTTATTTGATACTTTATGTTCATTACAGTGTAATCTATGATAACAGTAAAAAAATCATTCTTTGCTTTGAAATTTGAATGTCGCAAACGAAGGTTTTGCAGGAAATTACATTTTCGACGGTATTTTTAGGGACATTAAGTATAGTACTCGTTTGGCTCAGTTGGTAGTGACCCTGCCTTCTGCGCCAGCGGTCGCGGGTTCGAGTCCCGCTGGGGGCATTCATTTGTTGAGCACGAATGTTTGTTCTCCAGTCATGGGTGTTAATATTTATATTATGTATGTATTTAAACTTATATATGTAGTATATCAACTATCTGGTATCTGTAATACAAGCCTCGTAGCTTACCACGGAACTAGATGGCGCTGTTGTAAAAATTGTCCCAACATATAACAACATATTAAGTATAAAATCATATCACACATTCGAAGACTGGTTGCGCAACGGTTTTGCAGGACATTACATTTTCGACTTTATTTTTAGGGACATTAAGTATAAAATCATATCACACATTCGAAGACTGGTTTCGCAACGAAGACTGTTTTTGAAAAGCGCGAACGAAAATTTTGCAGGACATTACATTTTCGACTTTATTTTTAGGGACATTAAGTATAAAATCATATCACACATTCGAAGACTAGTTTCGCAACGAAGACTGTTTTTGAAAAGCGCGAACGAAAATTTTGCAGGACATTACATTTTCGACTTTATTTTTAGGGACATTAAGTATAAAATCATATCACACATTCGAAGACTGGTTTCGCAACGAAGACTGTTTTAGTCAGAATATGAAAACGGTTCTTCCGTCGTCGAACAGAAAACGGTTGTCAAAAACGGTTCGTCTTTGGAACGCTCACTCCTAATGAATACCGTTACATAGCAGAAAACCTCCACAGTTACATAATGAAATGAAGCATTAATTTATTTACAGATATTCATGGAAGTAAGAAATTGAGACGTTTATGATTCGATACATTTATAACGTTTTTTTCTACGATTATGAAGTAAGCAGTTATAGGTGTGATGAAAAATATTAGAATTTAGAATTGATTTAGGCCTGCTATCCCTTAGCCAGGGTTTATGTTCGGGTATTAGTATTAGACTAGTTAATTCAGCATTGAGCGTACCTCGGATCTCCATCAGCTGCTTTCGTACTATTTGTTTTATGAATATGGAGTACATTTAATCTGATTACATTATTTAAAAATTTAATTGATAATTAAGTCCTAATTGAGTCCATTTATAATATGATAATAATTAAACACAAACAAATTATGTACTAAATGAAAACACAATTTATAAATTAATACAGTAGGTATATATAGATAAATACTTATTTGATATTTCTAAACTGAAAAGTTAAATTGACAAGTGACAACTGACATTTTGAAGTTTGAAGTTTGAACTTAACATTTTACAAAGTAAAATGAATTTGGCGCATCTGAGACCTAAAATTAGGATGGTTTTGTTTATTTTTTGCTGTGATATTTGTTATAATGGATGTGCCCGCGTCTTAACTAAAAATAATGTAACTGATATTGAATGAGTAAATATAGAAACGCAGGTAGCGAAGCTAATATTTTAAGCTTTCCTACGTAAGAGTTCGTCGCTTGCGTATTTACATTCCTTACGAATTATTTGAAATCGACTTATTAGATAATAGGAAGAAAAAGAATCGTACTCTGTTAGTTAGAGATAGAGTTAAATAATTTTTACCTCTTAAAAAGCAATAAATAGATTTAAGGATGAAAAATAAATTAAGAAAAAATTATACTGCAGTCAAAGCCGGTGATCTTATTTTGACGGAGCAACCTTTTGCATTTATATTGTCTTCGAAAGAAAAGGGCATAAGATGTGATAATTGCCTTCAGAGGTGAGTTGTAACATTTACTTACAATATAACTCTGATTATCTGATTGTTACAAGTTATATTTATATAGAGTAATGTTATATAAAGTACGAAATGTATGCAAAATAAAAAAAAAATATAAATGTAATATTTTAATTACAAAATATAACAAAATACAAGTACTTATTACTTTCTAAATTATATGGAAAATTTCAATAACTTCCATACACCATAGTATAAGTATTACTTAATACGTATAAGCATTACTTTCTACTTCTCTAATACAATAGTATTAAATTACAGGAAATGTTTTAAATATTTTCAGATGTAAGGTTCTTAAGTGTTCTGGTTGTCAATTTGTTCATTATTGCGGCAAAGTGTGTCAGAGAGATGCCTGGAGTGATCATAAGGTAAGTAATTAATATTATCAAACATTACATTTTTATATCAATAAATGGGAAATATATTAAAATTGACTTTAGTTGTTGTCACATCACACTTATATTATAAATAATGTTAATTGAGATTTTTTTATTCTTCTATAAAACTTTGGGGTTTCTCCTAATTTTCATATTGGGCAACTTGATGAAAATTTTATAAAAAGAGAAATTAAGAGAATCAATATATGGACTATAATATCATCCTACAACTAGTTTTTACATATGTAGTATAAAAAAAAAGTTGCTTCCTGCCATTGTTAGCTTAGATCTTTTAACTACACAACAGATTTTAATGCTGTTTCCATCAATAGATATAGTAATTCATAAGGAAGGTTTATATGTATAATACATTCATATTATAGTAGGGAAAAGCCAATAAAATTTCTCATTTCAGTGAAATCTATACTAATCTAATTTGTTCAAGCAATTTTAAAAGATATCATTGTAGCTATATCTATTACAAACCAGATATAAACTTTATGGCTCATTGCCATTTTCTTACTAAAGTGCAGTACTGTATGTACATAATGTATTTTATTTTAATGAATCAATGAATGTCAGCCTATTTTTGTTTGAGGAAGGTAATGTTTTTCAAGTGTATGTATAATGTATATGTTTGTTTATATCGCTGTTGGCACTGCTTATATTTTGATAAACAAAATGTTACTAACATTTAAATGAAGGTTGGAATGATATAAGTACTTGTGGATTTATATAATATTTATAAGTATAAAGAAAGCTCTCCCCCAATAATTTGGGTTACACACTTTTTTTAATTTATCAATACAAATAAGTAAAGAATAGTAAATTTTAATTTTTACACCATCACATGATATGAATTTTATAGTAATACTTTCTTCTGAATATTTTACACTTCCATTCCAAATGTAAAGTTTGTAGCACAAAAGAAGAACTTTCATAAAAACTTGCGACAGCATACTACAGACTTCCTTAATCCGTCCCTCTCTCAAAATCCGTTCTTAGTGGACATCTACTAAGTATAAACTACCTCCCTGCCGAATTTCATCTTTAATGTCAAGCATTTTTCGAATATTTCGTGATGAGTGAGTGACCTTTCGCTGTTATATATTTAGATTCTTGATTATAAATACTGGTCTACTATTGTCATTGTCCTTGGTATAGCAGACAACGGGTGTGTAAGGATACTTGACAAAGCAGATGAGAAGTTAAACCTATCTTTTTTTCAAAATATATTTATTTTGCTAAATCAGTATCTATTATATATATGTATATAATAATTAATATTGAATACTATTAGTTGGTGCTCATTAGGGGAGGCGTTCGTTCAGTAGTGGACGCCAATAGGCTGATTAATTGATTGAATTGACTATTATTTATTTCTACAAGAATAATTCCTTTCATTTTTTTTCCTTTCATATTTATCTTTTTTAATGAAACTTCTAGTATACAGAAAACTATGATTTGGAGTAACACTAAAGCTAAAATTAATAGTCGTGCATTTCTGACCCATGTTACTTTTAATTTTCAGTGGGAATGTGCAAATTTAAAACGGGTCTCGCCTAAGATAATTCCCGATGGAGCGCGTATGTTGGCCAAAATTATAAACCGCATACAACGCAGCGATGGCGCTACTTATAAAGCATTTTATTCCGCGACTTCATTTAGAATGTGGAAAGATCTAATGTCACGTAAGTTTGTTTAAAATTAATAGTGTTTATATTTTTATATTGATATGTATGTATATATGGCAGTGGTAGCCAAATGGTAATGCGCTTGTGAAGCAGGTTCAAATCCCATAATTTGCACCTGTTATATTTTTATTCATTCATTCATTTTTTTGACGACACGCGTGGCGCAGTTTATAGTGACCCTACTTGCTGCGCAGGCGGTCGTGGGTTCAAGTCCCGCTGGAGGCATAAATTTGTTGAGCATGAATGTTTGTACTCCAGTCATGGATGTTTATATTTATAATATGTATGTATTTAAACTTATATGTAGTATATCAACCATCTATTATCCATAACACAAGGCTCGTACCTTACCGTGGAACTAGATAGTGCTGTGTGTAAATGTCCCAACATATTTATTTATTAATTTATTTATTTTATTTATTAATTAACTATCAAGTTTTCAAAAGACATGTGAAGTCCGCCCGCTCTTGGCCGGCCAGCATAGTGGATTTGCCTGATTCCCCTTACATACATATAGGGTTGTGTTTAAAAAAATATCCACAAATATAATTTTTATTCTTGTTTATTTGTATAACTGACACATATATTATTCATCTTTAATATGTTTAAAAAAATAATTTTCAAAATGCTAAAACACCTAAGATTACTCTCATACAAGATGTATAATGATTATGATAATGAAAGTCAGACTGAATCATGCCACCAAAATTTTAAGCTTTTCATTTATTTTTATTTTATATTTATTTTTAGATTACTCAGACTTGAAAGCAGATAAAAAGAGAATGGACCACTTTACATCTCTATGTGTGGTGCTGTTTGAATTTCTCAAAGACCTGTCGTTACCAAATACAGTTGAATTAATGGGATTATATGGAAGAGTATGTCATTTTTTTACAAATGACATAAAAAAATAGAAATAGAATAAAATCTAATCATTTTAATTTAGTATAGCGTTATGTTCAGTTCAGTCAAAAAAATGTATATACAATGGTGAAAATAGTCATAGCATTATCACTACATATTAAAATTTATAATGTGTGGTGGAACTTTGTTTTATCTATACTCATATTATAAAGTTGAAGAGTTTGTTTGTTTGGTTGAACGCGCTAATCTCAGAAACTACTGGTCCGGATTGAAAAAAAATCTTTTTGTGTTGAATAGTCCGTTTATCGAGGAAGGCTATAGGCTATATTACATCACGCTGGCCAATGGGAGCGGAGCATCAATGAAAAATATTAGGCGAGTTATCATACCGCGGAACTCAGAAAAAAAATTGTTTCCAGTCATTAGAACGCGTGCGAAGCAGCGGGAAATGCTAGTTATGTATTTATAAAACCAAGTCCTCCACCATGCCTGTCTGTCTGTCCGCGATAAATTCAACTACTGCACCGATTTTCATGCTGTTTTGACCAATGGACGGAGTGGTTCTCGAGGAAGGTTTTAGTATATAATTTGTCAAGTTTTTGTAGCTTTGCTCGCGCTAAATCTAGGGTCGAATCCGAGCGAAGCAAGGTGAGTCTCTAGTATTAGTATAATTAAAGTTCGATTTTTTTTCCATAGATGATAATAAACAGCTTCACAATATTAGACATGGACATGAATTCCATAGGGACTGGCATTTACATAGCGTCCTCCATCATAGACCACAGCTGTGACCCCAACGCTGTCGCCACGTTTGATGGGAAAACTATAAACATAAGAGCTATCAAGGATATGCCGTATTTGGATTGGAAACAGGTGATTTTCTATAGTTTATTTGATTATTTGTGTTTTATATGTTCTATTACTGTGTTTATTGAAATCAGAGAAATTTAATAAATTTTATGGTAGTTATAAAACTATTTAAATTATACACAAAAAAATATTGTGTTATGTGTATATAATTATATAATGAATAGGATGCTTACAGTCTCTAGAGCTAGTTTCACTAGATCTCACGATTTATACATCATTAATGTTTTGATCATTTTTTATATCTGATTTTATAAGATTTTTTTTCCGGTATTTAGAACGCGTGCAAAGCTGTGGAAAATGCTAGTAAAAAATATAACTATATACACAGTCTACCAAATTTCATTTAAATCATTCAGTAGCTTTGCAGTAAAAGCCTTCACATTTATAATATTAGTAAATATTTTGGGCTATTTATCCTAGAATAAAAACATATAGATTCATTTAGATATTATTAACCAAAATAATTTCATATTTCAGATAAGAATATCGTACATAGACCTAATGAAGACCCCGTACGAGAGGCAGATGGAACTACTCGAGAGCTACTATTTCCTGTGCCAGTGTGACAGGTGCATGGGTAAATGCTTTAGATGTGAATACTAATTCATAGACATGACATACATAGAGTTATTAAACATTTTGTCACTTCTATTTTTTTTTTGATCTATGGTTGGGACATTTTTTACAACAGCGCCATCTAGTTCCGCGGTAAGCTACGAGGCTTGTATTACGGATACCAGATAGTTGATATACTACACATATAAATTTTAAATACAAACATAATATAAATATAAACACCCATGACTGGAGAACAAACATTCGTGCTCAACAAATGAATGACTTGAACCCGCGACCGCTGGCGCAGAAAGTGCAGAAAGTGACCCTATCACTGCTATTTTGTTATTGTTTTTAAACATTTCCAAAAAAATATTATTAATTTACAGATTCCGTTTACTTAGAATTTTATACTTGTAGAGTACTTATATAGTTTTAATAACATTTTATAAGTGAATATTTAAAAAAAATGTTTTATTAAACTAGAAAATTATGTTTAAGGCATTTCTATTCAGTTGGTAACTCTATGTATGGTATTTCTATGTACTAATTATTACAATCAAACTATATATTAAGGCGGAATGGTATTAGCTTTAATGTATTCCTTCTTTTAATAAGCATTTGATAATTTTCTTATACATTATTTTTTAATAGTCTGTTATCAGCATTCCGTTTAGACTTTGTGTAATAAAGTTTTTTTTTATTTAGTTACATCTTATTTAAAAATGATATTTTTCAAAGTATTTTTTAAAATCTTAAAATGAATATTATTTTGCATGGTATTGTTAATATTTTAATTTATATTAAAACGAGCGAATTCCGCTAGTAAATGTAAAAAAACCTTTGTCGATAACCACTACCCATTTCTAGCAACACAAAATAAAAATCGGTGCAGTAGTTTTTGAGTTTATCGCGAACAGACAGACGCGGCAGAGGACTTTGTTTTAGAATAACATGTCGAGTTTGTTCTGAGATTTAATATCTAGAAATAAATTAAGTAAATAAATCTTTAGATGTAATCGGTTACGCTCCGTATTGTTATTAATTCTTTTAACTATTTTAGACCTTTAATTAAATTTTATCAGTAAACTGGAATTTTGAACAATATTAAAGTTTTCAATTTTCCCGCACAATCTCTTGAATAAAAAATACATATAGTAATATAGTAGCTCTACAAATATCTACTCTACTCTATTTTTCCCGAAAAGTTATATTATAATCGGCTAAGCCGTTCCAAATAATACTTCGGACAATTAATAAACACCAACAGAAATTTAAGAAAAGATTGTTTATATAATTCGCGTCATGTAAAAAGAACGCTGGCTGTCAAGTTGCGCAGAGGCGATTTATAGGCCAGTTTGGTGGTAAGACGCGGGGCGCGGGACGGTGAGGCACGCGCCGCATGCGCACCGGAGAGCTATTGGTTCGTCAGTTCAAAATACCATCGCGCACACAAAAGTTATTAATTACGAAATGGTTTTATATAAAAAATAGAGAAAAAATATTTATGACGTATATTGTTTTATAAAGAGAGAGTCTGATAATAACGCAGTTAATAATTTAAAAAAGTATATTAAACGAATTAATTACATTTTTTTGTAAGTAGATTAAACATTCTACATTGAATCAAACATATTTTATTAATTAATAGAATTCTATTTAATAACATTCTATCTAATATATTTTTAAATGTACCTGCCAATAACCAATATACGTCGCGAGCGAAAGATTAGTTAGAGAAAAATAATAGGCTTAGTAATTTCGTGTGCGAATGTACCCATGCGCAAACACACCCCCCACCACCTTCTTCCAGCGTTCTTTTTACGTGACGCGAACTGTACACTGGTATCATAAAAATAAGTCTATGTACTTGGAAAAACACATATAGACACTTTCTGATTATGTGTATAAATAATTTTTATCGATATTGTACGAGTACTGTTACTTTTTTCAACTAGAACACCTAGACTTTCAGTTATATACTAAAATACCATTGCATATCGTAAGATAAGTAGTAATCATGATAGAATTCTACCATTGTATACATAGAATAAAAAATATGTATAATAAACTGTGTTACCTATTTTCAGATGAAAATCATATTAAATATGAGCATGCAGCGAAATGCCTTAACCCAAAATGTGATAGCCCAATAAATATAACTTGGAAGGAGAATTTATTATTAGTTAAAAAACTAGAACCTAAAGTTGAGAATAAAACAACAAATGGAGAAGACCATGCTGAAAATGGTGTAAATTGTGAGAAAATAAATGGTGAAATTGATGGAGTAGTCAGATGTGATGAATGCGGGACCAAATTCTCAGAGGAACGTGTTGATATGTTTGTGAAAAGTATGGAGTTTAGTGAATTACAGCTGTCTAATATGAAGGAAACTTCTGTGGCTTGTATCCTTTTTATTTTATACTCTAAAGACAACCTTCTTTTGACGAGACGTTTGGCTCAGTTGGCAGTGACCCTACCTTCTGCGCCAGTGGTCGCGGATTCGAGTCCCGCTGGGGGCATTCATTTGTTGAGCACGAATGTTTGTTCTCCAGTCGTGGGTATTAATATTTATATTATGTATGTATTTAAAAAATGATATGTGTAGTATATCAACTATCTGGTATCCGTAACACAAGCCTAGGCTTACCACGGTACTAGATAGCGCTGTTGTAAAAATGTCCCAACATATTTATTTATTATTTATTATTCTTATAATATAGTTAGCTTTTACTCAGGTTCTGTCAGAGTTCTAAAAACCGGAAGGCAATTTGTTATACATATTATAATACCGTGTGATGTTTTATAGTCAGTTTGTAAAGGTTAGTTGGAATTTCTCAGCAGTAAAAAGTATCCTATAATATGCTGAACCAAATAACTAGTTATCACTACACCAAATTTCTCTGTTACAAAAATTGAGTGGTTTTCTCGTGATGTGGTCAGAGACAGACAGACAGATTTAAAAACTAGATTCTATGTCCCAGTAAAATTGTATATACCGTTAGTTTATAATCCATCTAGCGATATTATATACTGTCGAAAGATTGAACCGTAACATACTGTTTACAATTTAACGCACTATTTCGATTATAATCTATCAAAGTGAAACCGTTAAATTGTGAAATGAATGAAGCAACGCACCTAGCGCGCTTTAAGTTTTTTTTAAATTATACCAATAGAATTGACATTTTAAAGGTAATAATTGTGAATTAAAAACATTAATTAGTGCTTTTGACAAATAAGAATTGAGACAATGTATTATAATTTGTACAATATAATATTTAATTCCCTCTACATTTAAAAGCAGATGTAGATATATGCAAGTTTTGCCTAGAAAGACAGGAAGGGGTGCTACACCCTTTGAATGTACTGTATGCACAAACGTTAGATAACGCCTTCGATGCTCTCATACAAGTCCAACTGTGGGAAATGGCGTGTATAAATGCTGAGAAATTGTTACCTTGTTTTAGGTAAGATATTGTACCTTTTTATACAAAATCTTGATTTGATGATGTAGAATAATTAACATGTATAATGAGATGAGAAAAAAAAATTGTGATGGCGCTGTATGACATTAAGTTGCTACTTGCTCTAGTGTAAATATATGTATTTACATGTATCCATCCATCCATAATCCATCTTTAAAATAAAATGATAATATCATTATATCTTTCAAGTTAATATTTTTCTTTAAATACTAATACTGCGAAAGAATTAAGCTTTTCCACTAGTAGCAAAAACAATATGTTTTTTCTTAACACTTATTTATTTTTCGACTCTTCGTTTTTAAATTTTTGTATTAACCTTTTAAGCGCGCGGCTAAATATGATTTACCGTGCCGTGATAGAAAAAATCATGCATGTTCTCTGCCGTAGAAATGCGAGACGCGCGGTCAAACGGTTAAAAAAATAAGCATTTTTATTTCTTTCTTCATAGTTTTTTTCCTCTCTGTAATATCTTTTTCTAAACAAGATTGATAACATACATTAATAAAATAAGAAAAAATATGTAAGAATGAGACATTATTCTCTTCAAATGACAAAACTTTGATTGCAGTGAAAGCATTTTTAGAGTGTAATCTTGTTTATTTCCTTCTTAAACGTCATTTTTGAAATTTTAGATTTTATTATGGCAACTATCATCCATTGGTTGGGTTGCTACATATGAAATATGGAAAAATATTGCTGTATAAAATGGATCTCAAAGGAGCGTTGCATCAGTTCAAATGTGCCGAGAAGATAATAAAAATAACCCATGGTGAAAGACATCCACTATACAGGGAACATTTACTGCCAGCTATAGACCAAGCTATCATAGAATCAGCTTAGTTGATAAGCAGAAAAATTTGGCCTTATATATATAATCAGTACAAAATGGCGTAACCCGCACAAATTGATAATAAAATTTAAATGTAACTAGACCTTTTAAATATAAACAATTTGTGTTATAAGTAAATGAAAATATTCTGTGTACAATAATATATAACATTTGTTCCACATTAATTGCCTTAGGGTTATGCCGGGTTTGGATTGAAAGCTTCTTATTTTTATAATTAAAAAGGTAGGTATTATTAGATATTAGAAGTATTATATAAATTAGTTTTCTCAGTAGAGTGGGCTATTTTGCAAATGTTTGTAGTATTGATATGTTGTCTTCAATCAATAAGGCTGTGTGCTATAATGGTAGAAATAAAGGATGTATACAGTTTGTCACTTTCATTTCATTCTATTGTTAAGTCTTAAGGGACATTGCTATTAAAAACTACAAGTGAAAAGTTAAAGGTAAAACGACATGAAATGTCAAAAATATTGTCTGTAAGTATGTTTATAAGTTTATTAGTTGAAAAAAAAAATTATAAAGGAAACAGTCTGTAGGTCTACATTATGTCTGTCGTGTAATCATCCTGAATTCTCCTTCTTTTCGGAGGCACCTCTGCCTCCGCTTCAAGGACTTTTATTCGGACCCCACATATTTCAGCTCCGTGTAAAGTTTTAATGGCCTCATCAGCAGAGTCACTGACTGAATACCGAGCATATCCTACCGTTTTGTTGGGTAAAGTGTACACATTGATTAGATTGCCAAAACGACAAAATATATCTCTCAATATAGTTAATGGGGGAGGTTGAGGCTTGCAAATTAAAAAGCATCGTTTAGCAACTGGGCTATCAATGTCTGCAAGAGGCTGGGGAGGAGGTAAGCTAACGCTACAATAATTCAAATCATTGCTATCTGGTATATTGTCATCAGATATCCCACCAGTTGCCATTTTGATTAATTTAGAGGCCTCGGCAATTGCTTCAGCCAATTGTGCTAAATCAGGTGATGTAGAGTTATTTGTTGTCATGACATATCTCAGATTGTTGACAGCCGAGGATATACTGGGCATATTATTTTCATCAGGACCATTGATTTGTGGTCTTACAAAGATTTTACAGCCAGGTGGGTATTCAAATCCATTAAGTTTTTGCACAGCATAGGCTGCCGATATAGGGTTAGAATAGAAAGCTGTGCCTGTACCAAAGTTTCTTACTAAATCAACAAAGTATCGACAATTCACTAACCCTGGTACGATATCAAATAATGATTCTACATGCATTTGTGTAAGAAATGGACTGCATTTAAATAAAACTTTGGTGTAACCCCTAGGGTTGACATTCATCATAGAGAGCAGAGATTGATTTGTTGTAGCCAAATTATTTATATTTGTCTCAAAGGCAGTTTCCATTCTTTTATTAAATCCCTTGGGCTGAGCAAAAATTGCTCTATACTTTCTGTCACAATTCTCAAAAGCTTTGGCCGCTTCAGAGAATTTACCATATTTAATGTAGGCAAAGCCTTTGCATTCACCGGTATCTCTGTCTCTTTGAATTAATATGTCTTCAATGTGGCCATATTGTTTGAAATGCTCTTGTAATATTTCTTCATTAACATCTTTCGAAATATTCAAGAATAATCGTTTATATCTTTCACTATTATATTCTTCTCCTGATTCAATATCTGTTCGGTTAGCTGCTACCTTTATTTTAAGAGGTCGATTAGCGTTAGGAATCATTTTTGCGTTCATAGCTTCCAGGGCAATGGCAGCCTCTGATGTTTTGGAAAACTTTATGAATGCAACTCTCTTAAGTTCTCCATTATTAGGATTACGAGGTATACGTATGTCTTCTATCGTGCCAAATTCAGAAAATGTTTCTCTCAGTTGATCTTCTTTTACAGCCCGGTCACGAAGAACAAATAATCTTGAATATATGGGAGAGTCATCACGGTCTTTATCATCCGTGCGAGAATATTTGCGTCGATATTCCATTTTGCTAAAAGTGATGTGCAAAAAGAAAGAAAATAATAGAACAAATTGACAAAATTAAAATACAAAAAAAAACAAAATTAATTTGTTAGACGTCGGTAAAAGCGAACTTGTTGGTACTAATATAATAAACTACCACTAAGGTATTAAAATCCGGTATTAGTAAGAGAAATAGTTTCTCATATGTATTCCCAATTCCCACAACTGAACAAAATAGGCGTCACACTAATTTAGTTTTAATAATTATTAATTATTTATTGTATAACTTTCTAGTAACTGCTATCTGTATCTAGTATCTATAATGTTAGTTACAATTTACAAAATGGCCGCTTGTCTATGGACATGGAGTATTATTGTTCTGTGGTATGGACTATGGAGTTTGGATTTTGGAGGTTGGAACTTGGAACCATAGATTAATAAAGTTGGAACTTGGAGTCTAATAAATAACATATTTAGATTAATTATTGAAGACTGAAGATGCCAGTAATAAAAGAAAATATTTATTTGAAGTCAGCAATAATAATATATTATATGAATATTAATAAATATTATACGAATTTCTTTTGATTTTCCTTTTTCTTACTTTTTTAAATAATTTTACCCGTTTTAAATATAAATTATTATAATATATTTTAGGATTAAATTAAAAATGTTTGTAACAAAGTACAATCGACCAATCTCCTTCGTGTCTTCTCCATTCTACGTGACACTGGCGAAATAATTTGTGCTCAACTGGCACGCTTTGAAGCCATTAACAAGACAAGAGAATTGAATTGAATTGAACAAAGTACAATCATGCCAGCCTTTTTCACTAATTTAAAGTCACTGAATTTCAAAAGATTTATTTTATAATGTAACAGATAAGAAATAATTTAGTCGAGATTTTTGCGCGAAACCGTTTATTTGAAAAATATTTAATATTGTTTTGTATGGCAACACAATATTTGTATATGCCAAAAATAAGAAGTGGTTGATATTTTACGTAAAATTAACTAAATCCAAGCTTTAATTTGTGTAAATTTATTAGTTCATTAAAATAAATATTGATACAGTTATTGTGAAACATTAACGTTTTGTGCAAACGGCAATGGTACCTTGTAAAGAATATTGATAAAAGTAGCGCTATGGAATAATGGATATGTCAGATGGAGATGCATTCAAATGATTGTTAGCAGTCGAGGGGAACAGTAGTCTTCTTGCTGCATATCGGATAAGTTATAAACATTGAGTTTACCGGTGCGATACGCCGTGTATAAATTTTAGCATGATCGGTTAACGGACTACCCTGTAAAAATATTCTAGTCTCATCTTCCATTAAAGTACCCTCACTTATTAATCAAAATAAAGAACTATTTTCATTTATCCCAGTGTTAAAGACTTGACTAAAAATGTTTAATGAATCGTATGAGAGGAGGCTGCTTCAGCAATGCACTCCCATAAGGAAACAGTCGGTTCTGGTCAGGCCAGAGCCTATGGATAGATTTATTCCATGCAGGCTTGAAAACAACTGGAAGACCAGCTTTAGAGGTAAGTTAATAATTATTATATTTCTCATTTATGTTGTATGCTATGGATAATACCATACTGCAAACTAAATTTAAATTTAGCATATTTTTTTTTCATAATCTCATTTTTAATTACAAATATGCAGGGATTATCATTGAATGCCATTTATTTCATGTGTATTACAAAATTATTTGAGAGAATAATTATTTTACACTTGTAGCAGAGAATTAGGTATTATTATTTATTACTTATTTAAATTTAAATTTCTCATTTGCTTTATTGCATAGAATAAGATTCTTATATAATTAAATATTGATTAAATATTGATACCAATTGAGCTTGAAACTTATTTTTGTATACAAATATATTTAAAATTTGTACAACATGACAGGGCTGTGATAAAATTATCTTTGTCCTAAATTTTCCTATGTATTCTATATTAACCCATCGTATACCATACCCCGTCTATAGACGTGGGCCGAGGTGCAAATCAGGTAGGTGGAGGTACATGAATTGTTAAAACTATGATGTTTGTACTATCCATAACTTAATTATTAAGATCTGATTATCCAGAGTCACAAAATGTAACCTTATGTTAAAAATTTGACCTTTAAGTTAAAAATCTTGTTAATTATTCTCTTATCACGTTTACACGATTGCTGTGTTCATGCAGTCGTACATAAATGGTTTTATTTTACCTGTTCATATTATAAGTATAAATCAATTATAAGCTCAGATTTTTTATTTTGCACATGCATTTCAAACTTTTCTGTTTATTTTGTTATATTAATGGTGTTGGATAATTTAAAAAAAAAAATTGAGTTTGTAATATCATTGAGACAAGATTAACAATACATAGTAAAAAATTTGACTAAATCTTATATAAATTAGTTATATTATATAGTTATATATTATAATAATATATATTTATTTTATTGCATTGAAAAAATCAACTTAGCGAGCTCCAGTCAGTAAACTTAGTACCTACAAAAATGATCAGTATCAAAAAAATAGTAAGCCAGTCAAATATGATTCTTGATTTGCTGTAACTAATTCAACATCAGTAAGCTATTACTTAATAACACTATGATCTACGTAACTTATAGTCATACTGTATAATGACAATGATTAGGCTGAAATCGTGAGGCTAATAATAATGGCCTCCGAAGCAAGAGATCTTCATTATATTTTGCTACTATTATTGCAAATGGATTCCATTCTACATACTCCTGTTTTTTATAATATGACATAAGATATAAATCACAAAAACAATATTGACACTAGTTATGACTCCCAGTTTTATTTTATATTTTTTAATAAGATGCAAAAATATTTTTAATTTTGGTTTAATGTGTATAATGCATTTCTTTAATATTATGTTGTTTAATATTAACTAACTATATACAATAAATTTTATAGTCCACATTCATATTTTTACTAACTTTGAATATATTTATTATAGTTAAATATATTTTTACGAACAAACATATATTATATACTTTGGACTTTTTATAAAGTAATAAATAGTTTATACATCTATGATAGATACTCAAGGTTGTTCGGTTACTTTATCTTAATTTGTTCTAGTATGAATGATAAGATGGTAATTTGAAATCGTAAAGTAAGTATGCTCCGTAATAATACTATTTTCAATTTTAATTTTAATATGTGCGAATAACTTGTTTTATTGCAACTATTTACTTATATTCCCTCTGCTTGGATTCATCCCTATGTATATTAGTTTTTCTCAGAAATTTAGAGATTATATTTTCCAGACATTATTTTCATCATACCAAATTTCAATGTCTTGCTCGTGATGTAAAAGAAAAGCAGCCAACTTAGTTTCACAAAACTAAGACTTTAGAATCAGTCTCAGTATCGTTAAAAATACTAATTCAATCGTTAAAACAAAATGTACTGATTTGACTCAATTTTTTTTATATATAGATCAGTTGTTTAAGTACATTAAGTTGAAATTAAACTCATAATTCAATTTTAATTATCCTACTTTAGAAGTATTTACCTGATAATTAAGTTCATACACATTTTATAATAATTCATTTGGTGATTTACCTTTGTACTATTTAAGTACCCTCATTACTGAACCCATTTAATTTCAAGGTTAATGGCCTTAGACTTTTTAATTTATGTATTCTGTAGCAAAATTAGTTATGCAACTTAAATCAGAGCTTTCCATAAAACAATGGCTATTTGCTATTCATTAAACAAAAACTCTTGTCACGCTTGGCAACCCCTAGACCTACAGTGGAACGATTACTAGCGCGTTCCTTAAATTATTTATAGGAATATAACCTTTAACGTCTGTACATAATGATTATATTGCTTATATACATTAAAAACATACTTATGTTATTGGCTTTACTGTAAAAGGCACGTGTATGTAGAGATGGGCTCCAAGTTCACTAACTAATGATATCCGATGTGGTAATCAGAAGGTATAATGAGTTTACTTTATGTTGCGTTTTCTCTTTTCTATCTCGAATGCACACGGTTTTTGTTTTATTTGAACCGTTATGTTACGGTTATATAAGTGTATTATCAAAGCCACCATAATTATAAAGTTTTTGAGAGTTTATAATAGGGACTTATGCTAGGAACGCTCGCTGTCGTAGTTTTGGTTAAGAAATTTTAATTTTTGAATCGTTTCAATATTTTCAGAGAAATATCTCCTATATAAAAATAGGCTTATATCATATTATATTTTAGAAAAATAAAATGTTTTAGACAAATTTTCTATGACTAAAACTGATTTGAAGCTACAACTTCAGGCGTTACAGGGTCTATATTGACGGCAAGTAGATACGTTTTTTAATACAAAATCACCACAAGATAATTTGATTTTAATGCAATTCAACTACATATTAAATGACTGACGCCGTATCGTATTATGTAAAATAACATTCTATTATTACTAAAACACAGACTATTAATAATGTATGTCTATTACCGATTGTATAAACAATTCTTGGATATTTTTTCTACTGTATAGTTCCTGTGCAATATGGGATTTAGCAGAGGTCTGCGGAGCGTAACGATCACTAACATCGGAAAACTTTAAATTCATAACCGCTCGACCATATTCTGCCATAAATCGCAGGGATTTTTTTAGTTTCATTTACTAGAAAAATAAGTATAAATATGTTGGGATATTAACACGCACCACTATATAGTTCCATGGTAAGATACGCGTTATGCCAGATATACTATATACATAATATACATATGTATTTTAATTAGGTACATAAATATTAAACGAAGCAGGACTCGAACCCGCGACTGATAGCCCAGCAAATAGGGACACTACAAACTTGGCCAAACGTGTCGTCAAAGATGTCACGATTTCTTTCTAAAATTTAATTTTTCTTCTTTTTTTGTTTAAACTTAGACTTGCATTAGATTCGGCGTTGCGCAAACGCGTTTTTTCTCTAACTTTTACTTTACTGAATGCTTCAGTGCTCTTTGTGAGAATAGTGTCGTATAATACAGCAGATGTATTTATCACACTAAAATATTAAAAAATATTCGAAAGAACAAACAAACTACGAATTACAATTGCAAAAATATACATTTAAGAAAAGGTACGTCAGGCTAATGTTCCTTTTGCGTGCTCACATCGGCTCTCGCTTCCTCGCAACAAAATAGAGAATAAAATACGAAATCTGGTCTATCGTGAAACCATGTATGTATAAGTAAGTACAAAATCCGTGGACCGTAGAACGTGGCGAAAGGGCGACGTCCTAGGTACAACACAGTCTAGCTCGCAGGATCTCATCCGAGACGGCTATCTTTAATAAGGTAACCCGACTTGTTAGTCCCCTCTTCTTGTTCCGCAAAGTATTTTTGTTTCGTTAATTGAGTTTTTTTCACAGCTTTTTTTATTTTAGTACCTACTTGTTTTTGAAGTTAATGTATATATTTTTACCAATTTTAATAAAGCAGACTTAGTTATTTTATTATGTAGCGCATAACATGCACATTTCTTTTTGTTTGAGTTTGTATATCAAGCGAGTTGTAAGTGTAAAGATATATTCTAACTTTATTTGTCGAATTAGGTGTGAAATTATTGGATTTTCCAATAATTTGGTTTAAATAGGTATTAAGTACAAATGATTCTATTTCTAAGCGCTAGGAATGTTCTAAGTTCATAGATTTAGACGATCAGGATGTGTCGCCACGGACCATTTAGTTCCTACATAGTTTGTGTCACTACAGTTTGATTGTGCCTAATTCAATTCCACGCTAAACGTTTTTTTAGGTCTAACTTAACAAGGTCTATTGTGACGTCAATACTCATTGTCTATTATTATATAGCGTATACTAATTAACACCCGAGCTATCCAAATAGTTAAAACTGATAAGAGCTCATTAAAATTCATGTGGTATTTCTAACGTGTAATGTTTAAAGTTCTTTACTTATATTAGAAATTTGCTGTGTAGGTTTTATTACACTGACTCTCGCCTCTTCGATTTATATTACAAGTGGTTACTATGCCTATAAAACTTATAATTGCAACGCCAAATTCATTTCACAAGTGGTTTTTGCATGATGTGTGAACAGACAGACGAGTTGTTTTATTTTGAGTATGAAGCTTGTATTTATATATACGTATTTATAAGACTTGGTCTTGGGTTCGAATATATGGTCATTTTACGGATGTCCCTAATGCAGACTATTAATAGGGTAATTATAAGCTATTACAAATCACAGGGCAGGGTCAGATGGCATTGAATCAATTATCCTTCATTATGTTAGCTTGAGACCTTAATTGCCTTCAAAAATTAATAACCCCAAATGCATTACAAGATAATTACGTATTATTATTTTAACGATGTTTACATTTATCTTATGGTCAGTAATAAAAAGTAAAGCGTAAAAGTTTGCTATGCATTTAGTAAAATTATCAAGCCAATTTTACTCTCAATAACAAGTCTGAAGAATAAAGTCTTGCGAACTAAATGCGATCTTAGCCCTATACTAATATGGAAGTTGCTAGAGATTTCTTTAGCTTTCTCTAGATCGTTTAAACAGTGGAACTCTATTTTATTTTCCATTAGAAACTGGCCATTTAATGATTTCCTTAGTAAATACACGTAATTTACAGAGTAAATTATAGTTTTGTGAGAGGGACAAGATAGCTTAGATCTAGAAGTTTGAGCTTTTAAATAATATATGTAATTTAGAAAAACCTGCAAGTGCAAATAATATTCCTCAACTCGCTAAATGTCCTTTTGATTACATCACAAAGTTTATTTAAACTAGAATCCAGTCCCTTTATTTATCCCGTCCTATACAGACGTAGCGAAATACAAGCTCCATTCCGGGAGTACTTAGAGGTGAGTGAACCCGATTTGACGGTAGTCGTGGATCCCTAGGCGTAGAAAGTCAGCAGGCTTTTTGCTCGCTTTTACATCGTCCATTGAATTAAGTATTTGCTCTTTAATAAATCTTGTATATTATTGTCAATTTATTTTCTTTGGATAGAAATACGGTCCTTGACATTGTTAGCTGTTTCCCTAGTAAATTGTCTTAAAAATTAAATGTGAGATATATGACGTCAATTAATTGTTACTATATTTCGCCATTTAGATATGTCATTCCTTCATATTTTATTTTCTTAAATTTAAAAAAGTTTACATCATTTAAACCATCTTTGTACACGAGAGCGTCTCACATTAACATGTTTGCTTGCTGTAGACTGTAGAGCATTCGAAATGTCTGCTAAAAAATACGCAATAAAGTAGTCCATTAAAAATTCTTCACATTTGATTACTATTAATTATCTTAAAGAATATAATATGATCTTTACTGGGCTAAGCCCTCTGACCCTCAATCGCATTATACGTAGTTTTGCTTATTTTGCACAAATACTGACCTCTACAATGTTTTTATTATTCTGATATACCTCAAAATAAATTCTTATCACGCTTTTAATGTTCCAAAATGCAATTTTAGATAGCTTTTGCAACCTGTTACTTGGATTGAAGATAATGCTGGTGTCCTACTAACATTCCACAATCAGTACAAATTACTTGACTCTTGATAAATATTGATAAGCATCGTTATCTATTTGCCATATTTATATTGCGAGTCATTTCAGAAAGTCTTAACATTTGCATGAAATTTTAAACCATATTTTCAAAGAATATTATTTTTAAAATTTTTGGATATCTTCAGGTCCTAGACCTTAATTTATTCCTTTTGCTATATTTTCATTCTAGTCAATATTGGTTATTTTTTTCATTTGGTTATTGAAGAATCGCTATATTTATTTTTGATAACGAGCAATTTTTATTTACGGATTTATTACGTATATATTTTTATTATTGTAGTGCATACGTATAGTCAAAGTCAAATTGAGTCAAAAAGAGTCAAATTGAGACTAAGATTTATTTTATTTGAATTGTTTTTTAGACAAAAAATGGTTAAATATTCTAAAACTCTTGTCTACTGCAGTCCTCATTCAAATATCATTCTTCAGATTACGCAAACAAAACTTGTTACTGGATAAGTGTAATAGAAGACAGCTCTATGAATACGAGAAAAGCTTCTAAATGAACCTTGAAAGAAGCCGAAATACTTATAAAAACTGAAAAATTATATTAAAAAAATGAAATTCCATTTAATATCAAACGTGCCGATTGAAACCTGATTCCGTTAAGGTATTATGACATGTAGGTAACAATTCGTTGCAAGTCGCCGCCGCGGTCTCGTCTTTGCCGTTTTGGCTAAATCAATATTGCACTTCTTAAAAGATATAATTTTGCAGGTGTACAAACATTGACAAACTTTTTGTATCATTGTGTTGGCAGAAATGCATATAGCACTGACAAATTAACACATTATGCCGAATCTACAAAAATGGTATTTCGACCATATTTCATATGTCCATTTTTATATCTTTTAATTCTACGATCATTTCTTTAATATTTATTTATGTTGCATAGTGTTTGTATAATTTAAAATTATAGGTGATTCTAGTCACAGCAAATATATTTGTCACACTTTCGATAAATAACGACCGCATTATTCAGTCATAAAATATCCAAATGTTCTTAAGAATGCAGTTAATTTTAAAATATTTAGAATACAATGGCCTGATATTAGTCAGCTCGGGTTTGAAAGTCAAAGTCATAATGTTAGCTAAAACGTTCATTACACCTGTTTCTACATATAACCATTTTAAAATGATGAATATTTTATTATTACATTAAAAATTAAGAACTCTACGTACGAATTGTTAACAAAAACTAACGTTTTGGTGTTTTACATCAAATGTACGTTGCGTTGACTGCTATTAATATGATTTGTACACATCTCACCTCTAATGTGGTACATTGAGGCCAGTATAGGGCTGCCTACAGTGTCTCGACCAGCCTTCAACCTAAGATCAGCTGAGAGGCTGATGTCATATGAAATGGTACCGAGTGTTTACTTAACACTTGGCTTCGAATACTTTATGGGGCCCAACTTATACTAGTTGTAAGAAAACACTTTTGATTGATTTGGAATTTGGCATAGACTTTACGTTTGACTATAGACTACAGGCAGAGTAATTTGCAGTTTTGACACGTAACTAATAAGGTATTTGTTAATTTTTTAAGGATAAATCGATGGAAATATGTTTTACCTAATTACAATTTAGCGGAATCCGAATAAATCCGAATATATGATTAATAACTTAAAATATCTCTTATTATTATTCTATAATTATTGTCTACGTTTTTGTATATTTGTATGCTTTCATATTTTTATGGTAATCGTGAGGTCGATGACTGAAAGATTTTCTGAATATTATGACTAGTATTATAAATAGCTTCACAAACGAGCTCCAAGTAATTAATTGTTAGCTACGTTACCTAAAATGACTTAAAACACCTAAATTTATGTCCGGTTAGGAGTATCAAGAGCAATCAGCTGACCGTGTGATTCAGTGATCGGGTTCCTGCATTTTAATGTGGAATTTTCAGTATAAAACAAAATGTGGTACCTGTTGAGAAGTTCAATGCACCGATCAGCTGACTCAACATGCTCCTTTATTCTGCTTACCACGTGTAGTACAATAATTTTCCAACAAAGTTGCGCAATGGTTTTGTTTAGACTTTAAATTTTATTCGTTACTAGCAGACCCGACAAACGTTGTTCTACCATACAAAATGGGGGTGGGGGGTAGGAGGGTGAAAAATACTTTTTTAAGTATGTTAAAATCGAGTCGTTTAGGAGGAGTGCCACCACAGACATCATGATACGAGATATTTCTATATTAGATTATTCTGCACAAATATGTATTTATATTTTGTATCTGTGTTTTTGAAAAATTTAATTTATATACTGAGAAAAAATTCTTATCATCAATAAATGTTCACAGTTTTATGCAGGTTTCGACGTGCTTAAACTTGTACTATATATATGGCGCCAGCACATGAGTCAATAGGACATAATATTAGTAGATAGTTGGTAATACATTAACAGCGACTTGGGCTTATGTAATTTGATTAGAATTATGGAATTCAATACTTGTTACCGGATCTATTTGCCCTCTTCCCCTCTGCCTTGACATTTACTTATTAGATACTAGTATCTATTGTAAAGTATTTTAGAAAAATATGATAACTACATATATACTACAACACACATAGCATATTCAGCATTATATAATCTGTATTTGAAATAGACTTCATCCAGTTATATTTGTATACTAGTGACTCACCCGGGCTTTGCTCAAGTTCGTCCCTAGGTTTAGCGTCAGCGAAGCTATGGGTTCCGCTAGTTGAAATAAATAAAATTTCTACCTCCTCCTTTTTTTGTAGTCGGTTAAAAAGTAACCTAAATTATAGCATTATAACATTAGCTGTCTGCGAGTGAAAGTCACGTCAAAATCGTTTCAGTCGTTTCAGAGATTACCCAGAACAAACAGACAGACAAAAATTTAAAAAATGGGTTATTGTTGTTAGTATCGTGTATACTTTCATATGCGTTTAGTGAAAAACTGTTAATTTGAAATTAAAAACGGACACTCCAATTTCATTTATATCTATAGATGTATTGATGTACATAATCTGCATGCTTGTAAGTAAGTGCAAGACGTTATTTTGCACAGACTAATGTATATTCATTCTACTTTAGAAGTAGTTTATTCTGTTCGTAGCAGTGTTGTTGAATATTAGATGGTCATCTCTTGTTACCCAACTGCGGCGACTCCCAAAGAAGGGTTATGTGTTTTACATATTATTGTAATAGTTGGTATATTCAACATTATATAATCGTTTAGTAAAACGACAGAGATTATTCGCAGGACATACCCGTATCAATCAGCTGATATCGGCAGCAAATCCGTGATGTCATTCGCTTAACATTACGTGCCTTTTTTGGGGTTTTTTATTTTTATTTTTTCCAATGCACTGGTTTAACATGTTCCGACATGCTTCTCGTTTGACCAACCTTCACCTTGACTCCTTAGTACTACTTAGATCAGCTGTTTGCAATAATAATACTACTATATGATTCACTTGTCTTATCAAGTCATCGCTATAGTATATTAATATTATTCCGATTGTATTAAAAAAATCTAAGCAGACAAAAGGATGTCTTTGACCAGATTGGTATACTCAATACATGTATCTGGTGCGGCTGGTTTATTGCCAACTATTAAATAGTGAATTGTTTTCAGTTCACAATAACTTGTGAAGATGTTTAAATACGAACCGGTTATTTAATTACTTATAGTACAATTTTATTTGAAAGAATAATTATAATAAAACTTTTGTAATTAAAAAATACCATAGACATTAATTTTTGAAATTTAATAGGCGTGCTTTCAACATACATATTATTATGTATGTACGTCAGTGAAAGGAACGGATTTGAAGTTGCTGAAGCATGTAAAATAAATATTTTAACTTTAATTATAAAAACAAAGTTAGAAGGCGTGTAAATATCGCCATGTGGTTACATTATGGGGCCTTTAGGTTGTAAGTTAGTTCCTGCTAGCTAACGCAGTCACCGAAGACTTGACACCTAACTGTGAGTAGTTACAAAAGTCAACAATAAACCATGTAAGTATGGCTTGTGTCAATAACACTTCAATATGAGTAATAATTAGGCCAGGTAGGCACATGCTTGCTTCTGAATTAATACAATTGGTATCGCAACTAATGTGGTGTGTATTTGCCCTCTTTTACGTCCTACTGCTGGGCACGGGCCTCCCTCCAATAAGAGGGGATCTGGCCATATTCCACCTCGCTGATCAAGCTCAAGTAGGCGGCGGACTACACTTTCGAAAACTTGTTAAGTTTTCGTATAAATGCAGGTTTTCACACGATGTTTTCCTTTAACGTAAGACAAGTGGGTATCATGTTAAAAATGATATGAACCTGCTCTGTTCGTTTACCAAGCAAGCGCGTTGCCACTGGGCTACCGCTGTCTATTAATATTGTATCAATTACAATACTTTGATTAAATTGAATCAAATAGAATATAATATTTTACTTATGTTAATATAATTTGTGTGGCAAAAACTCCGGTATGTATTGTGATATGTTTTGGTTGACGACTCTTTGGTATATTACATAACCAATGATAGATGATCTAGACGTCAATAATCTTTGCAGCGTCTTTATATGTGATTGCCATAGTTTTTTTTTCTATAGTATTCGCTTTTGACACCTGAGCATGAGCATAAATCAGTTGTCAACGTATCGAATCTAGGCCGACTGCAAATAATGTTGGGTAATCAATTGATGTCGACTCAGGAATTGCCTCTCTGACATCATCATCCGTAGCTAATGTCAGCTGAACTTTGACAAGTTTTAAGCTGTTCCTGTCATGATTATAAACGCTCTGACTGGAAATATTAATTTGCATCGTAATGCCTATATTAGACGTATGTTTGGATCAACAAAAACATGGATATATATTTTATTTTTATTGACACAAAATGGGCAAAAACGTCTAAGCAAAAAGTCAGTGTATTGATCACGACCTCGGCTATGTCTTAAGTAATCAACCACGTTTTTAGTTCAATGCACTCACGAAACTCCATTTTACTGAATGCCTAATACCGTGACGACGAATTCATTTGGATAAACATTATCTGCAACTTCAGCATGGAATATTTGTTTTACTGATTATTTCGAATTTCTTTTATTTGCTATAATAGTAAAGTGATGTAGTTTTATTGTTTCATGATAGATCATTATAGATAGATCCTTTTGATTAATTTAGTGCTTACATTTTGTTAATATTTTAAATAAATATAATAATTCCCAGTGAGCTCAATTTTAAATTATTATAATATTTGAGTATTTGGTCTGTTACATTACACATTGAAATCTTGAATATATAATTTTGTACAACGAAAACACTAGCTGTAAAAATCAGTGTTTAGTTCAGGTTGACACAACACAGGTGCAACGCACTGTATTTAGGTTACATCTATGTTTTCCGTTTTCCACAAAGCGGCAATACGTACGTAAAACGATTAGGTTTTATGTTCCTGTAAACATAAAATGTTAACGCACGCACTAAAATTAGTATTTTTTATTTATGGACTAGCTATTCAACCTCGCTCTGCTCGGACTCGTCTCTTCGTAAGTTAGTATATTTTCGCAGCGATGAGATATTTTCCCGAAGTTAAATTATCCTATATATAGTAGAAAGATAACCTATTATGTTCAAAGATCCAAACTTTACAGGAAATGAAAAAAATCGTTTTTCGTTTCATTTTTTTTTTAATCAAGAGGTTTTCGTTTTACTCCAAATATGGCTCTAGTAGTCATGTTTTGGGTTCATGGTTACAACGCAATATAAACGTATACATGGTTTTCATTTGATTTTTTATAAAAAATATATGTATATGTATTTTTGACATATGAGGTATTCATTCTAATGCGACGATATGTTGATCGGAATAACCGACTATTATCATACTAAATTTTATCAAAATGTGTCCAGTAGTTGGTTTGCTAGATTCGGTCACAGACATACAGACAACTATTCTAAAAACTATAGATCCGGCCTCTGTATGGTTTAACAAATATTTTATGTACGTTTCAATACAATTCGACTCGGTTATGTATGTATGATGATGTAATGATATAAATAAATAGATACTTCTAATAATAATTGTTAATATTATCCTTTAATAGTATGTAAAATTATATCAGTAGCAAAAGTTACGTTAACATATTCTGTGCACTGAATATAAATTCCAAAGGTAGTTCATCAAGTTGGATCCGCAAAAGACTTGTTTATTCGGCAAACTGCAAGCGATAACGTGTGATACATATCGGACACTCGCAAATGTTTATTCATACTTTACAGTGCATGAGGGAATTTCTAAATGCTTTTTACCATGCAATTATTTTGTTCTCGTCTCCTAATCACATAATATACTATGCTATACTTTGTTTATTCATAATTATTTTTGATGACATGTTTAGCTCAGTTTATAGTAATCCTAATTGCTGTGTGCTCGCGGTTACGGGTTCGAGTCTCGCTGAGGGCATTCATTTATGAAAAGAACACTCCAGTTGTGGTTATATTTAAAGTTATATATATGTAGTATATCAACTATCGAGATTCCATAACATAAACCTCGTTGCTTTTTGTGGAATAAGACGGAGAGAGACCGGAAACTAAAATCTTTGATTTCCTCAATAAATTGACTATTCAACACTAAAATATTTATTTTATTTGAACAACTAGTTTTTACTAGTTTTAACAAATAAACTCTTCAGCTTGATAATATTAGTTGGTACATCACCTTATGGTCTTAAACTTTGTGTTTTAAACTATTTTTCCTTTAACAATTATCCTTTTGCATAGTCTTATTAATTTAATTTTTCAAGTTACTTTAATTAATGCGGTGCAGATTTTATCAAGGGTTTCAATTGTACATTGAATTGGAAGTTTGTAGACAGGCCATGGTTAAATACCCACATCATTAAATGGCATTTTCAATGAAGTCTTTATAGTGTAATTTCTGGTGAAACTTGGTAGCTGTTTTACGTTTCAACAATATTTTTTATACATGTTTTCTTTAGTTATTTTTGCTATATTGCAGCCAATTAAAATGTATTTGAGGATCGTATTTATGCAAATCTATGATCACTCAATATTCAATATTTTTCATTAATTACTGCATATTTATTATCTGATTTTTATAGCTTATGTCGTGATTTTTTACTTATTTTAAAATTGACTAAGTCAATGTCCTTAAAACTTATATTTCGTATAAAATGTATGTAGTAATATTTTTGTGCATATTATTTAATTTATTTTTACACCTAACGAGATGGTGAAGGGAAACTTGCAAAGTAATTTTTAATGAAGCTCTCTAATGTACATTTCATAACGTCATTTCGTAACAGATTTACGTACTTTACCGACGACTCATTTTCCACAAATACACAGCGAACGACTAAAATATTTAATCTATAACCTTAAGTGACTCAAGTGTTTCTTAAAATACTATTGTTGGAGTCCTCAATACGTGTGTGTCGGTCATTTGATAAGGTAGGAGCTGATAAGCCGATGCATTTAAAAACAATCGGAACTACTGTGAATGATGGTTAATGGTTAACATTGTTCTAAAGGTCCTAATAGTCTGATAACTAAGGTTAAAGAACTTTCCCTTGGAGAATGCACGATGATGCAAGATGCATTTACCGAGTCGCTTGCGATGCGCTCGTTGCTTTCAATACCGTTATTGACCTAGGATCTACCTAGTATAGCTAAGTAGTTTAGACTGGAACTAACTTCGAGACTCTACATGCATTCCATGTAGAATTTCTATTGTATAATATAAGATATGTACGTGCTATACTATAATATTATTATTTTGGAACACTAACATTAATTGTTAACTCCTTGGTGTAGGTCAAAAATCTAGATTATAATGGACTGAGAATGCGTCATAAATGCAATTACATTTAGTAAATTACGCCTGCAAAAGCATTTAGTACACTAGAAGATTAAAATTTTATCATTAGCTTAAACATTTTTAGCGAAGATGTTTGGTTGTGAAATAAATCCCGGTTCGTTTTTAAGAAAGTTCCTTAGTACTTCAGTTTTTCATTCAGTTAACTGAAATTATATATGAACTTGTGTGAATTTAATTTTATTATGAATTTAATTTTATCATAATATATGTAATAATTTACAAATTAATAAGTTTATAAAACTTAGGTATAAAGGTCTAAAAATCTAGTTTTACCACTTAAACTACGCCATATGGCTAGATTGTATAGGCTTAAAGAAACGCGGAACCTGGAAAGCTATGAACTATAATAGGCGCTATAGAAAGTATGAGCTTAAACGAGAATTCCAAGATACCCGCTAACCAGTACATTGAAACCGCACATGAGCAAAAAGCAAAGTCGATAATGTCGTGAAAGATTACAACTTAGTGCTTACTATTAGTTTATTACTTCGGAATTAACTAATGTATGTCAGACAAATGCTATGTAATGAATTAAAACACCTAGCATGTAACGTGCGTGCTTAATTTTGCATTGAAAATTTAAACGTTCTAATGAGATCTCGGTACTTGCAGGGCTCGTTTCTAGAAACGTCGCGCCGTGCCTGTCCTTTATTGGCCAAGCCTATACTATTGTAGCATTGTAAAGTCAATGCAATTTAAAATCTAGGTCGTGTAATCGACTACCTAATGGGCTGTAGTTGAGTTGCAACGATGCTTGCAATATGCTGCATTAGCTCAACCGCTTCCTTATTGAACCTTAGTTTTTTGTAACATTAACTGGCTTTACGTGTGTTACAAAGAAACTAAAGAAAGTAAAATCTATATTTTTTTTACCTTTTCTCTTAAATAAATTGCGTGCAGATTTAGAAGTACTGCATTTTGATAGTATTTTAATTAGTTTTATTTCCTGTGCTGTGACAGACATCCCTAATCTCCAGGCCACTTAAAGCAAACATGCGTCCATTTGCATCCTCCAACATCCAGGAGCGGGGCGAATGAACCAATTAGTTATCTTGTTTATATTAAACAAAGTTCAAAGAGCCCTTGAAAAGAAAGTCGTTATATAATGTGTTAGCGTAATTTATGGTGAACGTTCTTTATTGCCCTTTTTTTCCTTTGACGCACTTGTTTAATTCCTGCTGTCCATTTTATACATTTATTTTATCTTTCGATTTTTGACAGGTCGAGAGATGGATATTATAATAAAATTTTACTTGTTACCGAACTTAAAATTTTATAAACTGTATCTCTCTTATCATCTTCACGTATGAGCAGTTTACGCTGTTCGAACTGATTTTTTAAGACTGGTGGACACCGACAAGTAAAATGCACGCCTGTATAATGATCGTCATTTATCGTGATTTACGACTGCACTCGTTTCAACTCACATAAATGTAAAAATCAGTATCAGCCTAGCTTTGAATTGACATGCTCATTTTTAACCAGCCATTGTTGCCTTTTCACCTGTTATATGGAAAGATACGAGCGAAGTGACACACTTTTCAATAGATAGTATTAACCGTAACGTTAAAGTAGCTATTTTCTTATCAAACCTTTCTGTTTCCACGTGCCACGTGTTTCTTTCTAACATGCTCACTGATTCACTGACGAGCGTAACTCATTTTGTTTGATTTAAATATTTGAATCGTAATGCTATACACTACTTAACCTTTCCAGTCCTTACTTCGTATAGAAATTAACTGCTCCACCATAATTATTATGGCGCACTATAACTACTGGTAATTATAATATATCACGTTTTTTCTCTCTTATTAAATTAAAACGAACTGTTTTTATGTTAGTAATAAAATATTTAAATTGTCATATTCGAAATTCAGTTGTCGGTAGTCAATCTTAAATGCCCATTTCGTCGTAATTTTTTCAGCGTGTTTAATTAAATTAAAGAGTTTAATAAAAAGTATTAATAGTATTAATGCTTTAGATTTTTAAGTCGTGAAATTACTTGTTACTATTATTATTTATTATTTTGATCTTGTCTTATATTCAATGATAGCGATGGCTTTTTTAATATTTATGCCTCAAGTTGTTAATAGATATGTATTATGTTTTTTAAAATATAATTTGTAGTAACACAGTAAGAGAAACACTTTAGATAACTTATTATTTAACTACTAAATATCGAAAAAATATTATTTGTTTTTTATTATGCTTTTTTTATATTTTTTTGTAATAAATATCTATAATTTTGCCTGTAACCAGTTTTTTATGACATGTGTTTCTATGACACCAATAGCATTTCAATTGTTTAATCTATTTGTACCTACTGGAGATATCGAAATTTGGACCAATTCGTGGTTAAATTGGATGTGGGCAGCACTGTAGGAGGAGGCCTTGCAAAAGGCGGTTTGAATTAGACAATTAGTCTCTTGACCTAACCCAGGAAAATAGCCTTTATCGCGATTATCATTCAGCGTACATTCGCATCCGCCGAGACCACGACGAATTTGGCGTTGGTCTGAATTAATTGTCTGTTGGTTTGTCACGTACCTAACCAAATACGTACAAAGTGTAACGTCGTCGCACCTTGTATGGACGGTGCTCAGGAAGGAAATTATGTGAGTGTACTGTAATATTAGATATGCTTTTGACTGACGCCTGTTGCTTGGTCACCTAAATTGAAATGCAATTTTGCTTCGCACTTCCGAAGTTCCGACATCCGGTAACAGAACATTGAACTCAACCTGGGAAGGTATAATCTAGTGCTTGATAGGATTGCTAATAGTGGTTTTAGTGTAAGATTTTTATATTATATATTTTTGAACTATTTTACTTATGAAGCTGGATTGTTTTAAACTGAACTTATTTTTTTATTTTGATTGTTTTGATACTTTAAAAGAAATTGATTCTTAAAACCTTTCAATTATAAGGACGTAGTCGTGTAAAAATGTTAGTATAAAATATAGTGATGTCAAGAATATTTTTGTTTTATAAGGTATTATTAAAATACGTTCAAATAAACCTGCAAATAGAAATAAATGATCGTTGTGGAAAATTACATCTGAATTCTAAGAAGGAGTATGATTGCAGTGGTTTATTATCATTTAATATAGTGAAACTGCATCACTACTTTATATTTGCTAGTAATGGAATGTGAATATCTAATAGGTTACTGGTTGTAGGGTACACATCGTGAGTGCGTCGCAATTATTTATTCTAAATCAACATTATGCAAGATATATTTATTTTATTTTTACTTTTCCTTCTTCTATATTTAATTAAAAATAAACCAATTATGATTATCATTAAATTATGTAAACAATACACAAAATTAAAAATGTTGTTACATTGAGAATCTAAAGCCCACCTCGCCTGTACAGGATTAATCAAGTCTTTATTATATTTATATAGACAGAGCCCAGTTTAAGTGAAGTATGAATCACGACTGGCAATTTTCTTCGTTAGAACAGTATTGAATGGCCTGCAGCTTTGCATTCTCATCATTGTGAGAAATAGCGTTGCGTATCTACCATCTGAGTATCTGCACGATGGGGCTGCATAAGTTTCTAAATATTACACGTCGAACCACTATTTAAATGAGTTCCAAGTACTTACAGGAGGAGTTTCTATAGTACTATTTTTAAAGTAGTGAGATTTTACGTTCATTTTGTCTTTGTTCTGTCTGATTTAATATTATTGATGTACAATAATATTAAACTTTGAATTTTAGTTGTTTACGTTAATTTTGTGGATATTTTCATGTGTATTATTATTATATATTGTATTGTTTTCCTTAAAATTGAATATAACATTTTTTGCAGTGAATCACCAATGCACATAACTCCTTCCAATGAATCACGAACATACTAATAGCCTAACTGGTGGCTTCTCGTTAAGTAAAAAATATTTCGATAATGTCTCCCAGGTCGTTGCAAATTAAAGATATTTTTGCGCGTTTTAGTGTTCTGTAATACTGTATGGCAAACCGTCATGACAAAATCATCAGAAATGTGCCTTATTGTACCTTTTAATGATTATTTTTTAAGCTTGTAATGACTTTTTTCATTTATTTTCTTGTTATATCTATATTTTCATATTTACATACAAGATGATACGTTTAACTCAGTTAGTAGTGATCCTACTTTCTGCGCAGGCGGTCGCGGGATCGAGTCCCGCTGGGGGCATTCACTTGTTTAGCACGAATGTTTTTACTACAGTCATAGGTGTTTATATTTATAATATGTATGTATTTAAAATTTATATATGTGTAGTATATCAACTATCTGGTATCCGTAACTCAAGCCTCGTAGCTTTCCACGGAACTAGATGGCGCTGTTGTAATAATGTACCAACATATTTATTTATTTACATTCAAATATAAATTCACCTTGACTTCAATAAGGCTAATGTTATTTAACGATTCGTTCGCTATTGGCGACTAATGCACTCATTGTTCTTTTGTAATCTTCATATTGTATGAATACTGAATAGAATATATTGTTTAATAAATTATTGAAGTTTTGGTTTTGTCTTTAATATGAATTTCAGTTAAACGCACGGAACATGATACTAAACACGTTTAGTAATAATATAATTATTGATGCGCAGAAAATATTTGACTGTCACTCGATGATTAATTACACTTTTAGTATTATCGGTAACACCCAGATACAGATAACTTTACATATGGTTTTTATATTGTCATTGGTTCTGTTTTGGAGGAATTTGAAGAGAAATTAGAAAATATAGACGAACATTAAAATTAAATAAATCTGTACTTCAAAACCTCAGCTTTATAATGTTATAAAAACAAGTAAATCTTGCTGTGTTATAATATTTCTTTACAAATCTTAGAAACAGCAGAACAATAGATTTGCGATTTAAAAGATTTATAAAGAATATAACGTCACTAGCGATATATTCCAAAATAAGTTGTTGAAATGTCTAAATATTTAAAATTAGTTTGTTAATGAATCACTCCGTGCCCATATGGTTGACAGGACACAATCGGCGCGTGCGCATAGCTATTTATGGATTTGTTAGACCACCTTAATAAATAAAGCCCATCTGTAAGACATCTACCTGACTTCTGGTTTTAATTTTTATATATTTTAAACTATCAAATGTATTCAATAGCAATGAAATTGATGTAATAAATTTTGTTTTTGTTGAAATGAATTTTGAACATTAAATTTTAACGTTTATGCTATTTATTATTTAATTTCCAAGCAAGCGTTTTAGTCGATAAGCTGTGAAAAATCTGTGATATTTTTAAGCTGTATGTACAATGTACATTCTGATTTGCAGTTTAAATATTTTTATCATTGTGTAAGTAATACGTTCATGGACTGTAGTGTTTTCACATTACAAATTAAAATACTTCCCTTTGCGGCGCGTTTTACTTAAAGGAAAAAAGAATAAAACAAAAATGCAGTTGATAGCGATTGGTACTGTTGTCAAAAATACAGGCAACTCGCCGTTATATAAAATAATACCTTATTAATGGAGGCCTTTTAAAAGTACTTATTGTGTTCGCATCTAAATTGATCCTTTACATTTTCTCATGCAAGTACGCATTATCTAAGTTGTTGTGAATCATTATGCGTAATGTGACAAGTCTTTTGTGGTAATGTGAGAACTCGTAGAGAGTAATATTTGTACTTGCCGTCCATTTGTTGCCTGTCTTTGGTATTACAATAGTACAGCTACTTTGTGTCAATTATAATACTTTGAGTACACGCGATCATATCTTAGTTGTAATTTTTTTAAATTCATGGTATAAAAATTTACTTTTCTTTTTCAGCCATATACCGTGGTAATGAAAATCAGCCAGCAAAGAAGTCACGCAGTGATGGCAGCAATGATGGAGCAGGCGGTCCCAGAGAACAGTTCGCATATGGATGTCTCCTACGCAACGAACTTCTTGGTGCAGAAATTGAGGAGCTACGAGGACCACCAACAAATTGCGCTGAAGGAAATAGGGCGGCTTTAGGCGCCGTTCAGCTAGCTTCTGCCGCGAAAGCCGCCCTAGCCTATTCCCCGCCTGTATTCAGATTTCGCGCACCAGTCCACAGTGCAGAAGTAAGTTGTTAAATATTATCACATACATATATCGCGTTAATGCCAGTAGTAGCTCAGTGGTAACGCACTCGCTTGAATAACCGATTGAAGCATGTGCGCATCACTTTTAAAATGATAACCTCTTGGCTTACAATGTAAAAAGTGAGAAAACTTCCATGTCTGAGAGAACCTGGCAAGTTTTCAAAAGACATGTGAAGTCCGTCAACCCGCACTTTGCCTATGCGGTGGCCTTTACAGTATTGAAAGGTGGCCCGCGTCCAGCAATAGGGCGTTAAAGGGCTGAATACATATATTCATTCTTTCTTAAGTCTTCTTTCTCGTTGATAGGCAAATAAGGTCAAAGACCTAATTTCTAATATCCTCATACTTTATCAATCTGCATAAGCATATTTATGCAGCAAAACACGATTTCGCAAAGGGACCGCGACGAAATCGAGTTGCGTTCGAAATACCTTTTTCGCTCGAAATCTGGAATTCTCCTGGTCCAGGTAAGCCGGTCAAATGTGTATCTATACTTAGAATGTTTGGTTTTAAATTGTAAAAAATTATGGCCAGCGATTAAATTGCTTACATTATATCCTGTCTTAAAAGTTTATATTTAATTAGTCTCGTGATTTAAGATAATACATCCATCTTACTTTTATGTCTCTCACTAATGTGTTTGATATTGAACGAATATTTCAGAACCTGTCATGTCATAAAGATGGCCTTCCCTCTTTTGGTTCCCATTCCAGTAAAACCTTAAAATGATGAACTTATTCATAAATAAAAAAAATCAATTCTATATTCTACTAGGCATTTATCGATGCGTTTAAACAAATCTATTCAAATTATAATCGAAATACTATAAAATTATTATTAGTTAGCAATTCAGGGTGAATTCGTGTTCGTTCGTGTTTGTCCCTAAATACGTTTTTACATAATATAAAGCCTTCCTCATTAAACAGACTATCTAACGTAAAAATAATTTTCCCAATCGGATTAGTAGTGTCAGCGATTAATTCAAACAAACATACTGCCTCTTTTATAACTTTAATATTAATAATGGTTAAAATAGCAAATTTATAACAAACACCTATGGCTCATGGAAACAAAATTGCAAATTTAATTAGTATACTCGCTATAACAATATTATCAGTACGTGTATCTGCATATACGGATGGGTCTAATTGCAATGAATTTTTTATTTGCCGTCAATAAAACGTACCTTATTAAAGAATAAAGGTAATTAGCGATTTGAAGGCTTTTTTCTTGTTTGAAGGGTTATTTTTTCGCACACTTTTGATTTATGCTCGTATGCAGGTCTTGAATGGTGTCGACGATAAATTTCGTTAGGCGGATGACTGCCAGAGACCCAATGCATTGATGTCACGATGATATTTATGAAGGCATCATGTTGATATATTTAGAAATATCCTTTACCTTTAAAGCTTGATGAGTTGCTTAGGAATGAATAATAGGCAATCTTTTGTATTCTTGGTTTTTATTTCTGAATACTAAAATCGATTTAGCGAGTACCGAAATATATACATATTGTGTTACCAAACCCAGTTACGGTTATTTTAATGGATATTATTGGCTTTTCGACGGCAAAAACGTAAATTTGAATTGAAATTTCATTGCAACTTAAAAATGACCTAAATGTGTTTAAAAATCTCGAAAGACTTGACCCGAGTATTTAACCTCTCGATTGTAATTCCAAATTGAATTCACCGATGTATTCAAATTGGCTATTATGTCGCGTAAACTTGGGCATCTAATGTTGATCGGCCCACATTCTGGCAGTATCTTTGTCACAAAAATTCAGATTTTAAAAATAAATTATGTATGAATATTAGGGTTAGCAGTTATTTTATTGTGAGTGCGATATTTCGAGGACGTTTCCTCACAAAAAAGTTTCTTCGAAGTTAAGAGCTGGTCGCAATAATCTTTATAGCTTTTGCATTATCATTTAGCTAACGTAACCCTCGGTTGTTTTCTATCGTTATTATTTTAGAGATGACAACGTTATTTCAATAAAAATATATTTAGTAATGGACGTGGTGGTGGAAGAATTTTATGCCATACTTTTTATAAGGTATTGCGATTTAAAATATATGTGTGCTTTGAAATGAGTGTTAGTGAAATTCGAAACTTTAAGGATTCACTCTCAAACTATAAGCGGTCAGTGGCGTAAATGTTGATTACTACCATCCGAAATTCAAGGGACAGAAAATATATAGATTTGTAGATATAAAAAATACTTTTTGTCTTATTTGTATTTTTTACAAGTTCCATGGTGGTATAAAGATTTTGAAGTTACGAGTTTTAGATACAGTTGTACAGTTTATGTACTATATAATTTTATATACTAGCTAATCACCCTAGCGGCGCTCGGGTTGGTCCGTGGGTAGTTTGTAACTGTTAGTATGGATTTCTCAGATATTTTTTTTGCATTAAAAAGTAAGTATAAGTAAGTAAGGGTAAGTATATCCAGTACAACATAAGTAGTTCTATATGTTGACCTGGATAATTAGCTATTATCATACCTTATATCAAAATCTGTTCAGTAGTTTTCTTTTGATGTTGTCACAGACATAAAAAATCTAAAAACCTTCCATTCAGCTTCAGTACTTACCGATAATAATGACTTTCAATAAATTTTTCCCCAAAAATATAATGTACAAATTTGACACAATTTTATTAGAGACTAGCATTTCCCGCGGCTTCGCACGCGTTCTAAGGACTTTTGTAACATTTTTCGTTGATGCTCCGCTCCCATTGGTCACAGCGTGATGTAATATAGCCTTCTTCGATAAACGGACTATCCAACACAACAAGAATTTTTCAATTCGGACTAGTAGTTCCTGAGATTAGCGCGTTCAACCAAACAAACAAACATACAACTTTTCAGATTTATAATATTAGTATAGATAGATGTAATTTCACTTATAATCATTGAAAATAGTATTTACCATTGTTACATAAAATATAATGTGGAAATTTCTTCAAATAAAACAATAGATCTATTCGTAAATTGACGTTTTTTGTTTCAAACATGAGCATTGTTATGGTGAAAACGCTGAACGTGTCGGTTCGCTTTGTAATGACAATCCAATTATCGTGTGTCACTGTTCTGAGGTATCGTCTCACTAAAGCTTACTGTAACCTCGGTAGCATGAACTCTACTTATTATTCATAATTTATACTTTAGTCTCCTAATTATTTATGCTAATGACTCTTTACAAATGTAATTTAGTAAAAATGGCGTAGACGCTTCCTGTCGCTATAGAAAATCTTTATAATAAGAGTTTTTACTACAGTTGTTTAAGTTGGCATTATATTAGCGAAGTTTAAATAGGTCCGTGAGAAATGGACTTAAGAAATAGATAATGCGTGAAAAATTTAGAACATTTGTAAACGTTCTCAGAAGAGAAGCCTTTGCTTTATACGATTTGTCTTGTTTTGCACAAAACAATATGATATTTGTCCAAATTAGCATAAATTCATATTACTAAGCAAACGAGCAATCTAACACAGTCGTATAACCGAATGCAAAAAACTTCGTGATTGAATATTCATTATACTACACGTAAGCTACAAAGTACACATCACGAGTAAATATAGCAGCATCATATTTTTAATGTTAAGTAAACGTGTCGGACGGTAAAAAGAAATATTGTAAGTGTCCACTTGCAAAAATACCTTGTGTGTGTCAATTATCGCGGATGGAGCGTTTAGCGCGATAGTGACAATGAGCGTACGCTAATAAAAGCCATTCTATGTTTTTTTGCTAAGTTTCATACGAAATGTAAATAAATTTGCATATATTTTTTAAAAGCATTTACCGCGGCTCCGCTCGGGTTCTGAATACCATATTCTTAGATATTCATATAAATATTATGTGATGTTTTATAGCCTATAGCTTTCCTCGATAAATGGTCTATCCAGCACTAAAAGAATTCTTTAATTCGAACCAGTAGTTCCTGAGATTAGCGCGTTTAACTAATCAAAATTTTCAGCCCTATAATATAAGTTTAGATTAAACTTCTAATTTACTTTTGCATCTTTTTTCACGGGCCAATACGTTTGGCGATACAATACCATTGTTTTTTTCTCGCAAAATTTTCGTCCCGTCATTTGTCTGTCCGACTGACATCACTCAGCGGTGACAACGACCTAAAATAAATTATTAAAATTTTACGGTCAAACGCTTAGAATATTAACTTTTGCATGTCATTTGTATTGATGTTTTTCATTTCTGGCGCAAATGTGGGATGTGGGCACTAAGTGTCTCGGTCACGACAAGCGAGGAAATTCTTTTATGCGCCTTTAAGAAAAGTCTACTTACTTGTTTACCGTTTCACATTAAGAAATTTTTACATAATATTCTGAACGCATACTAAGAGTTCGTGGTTTGTTAATTCCGTCCTCTTGTTTAAAAAATTCTTTAAACAGAGCAAAAAATTTTAAATATGTATGCGTATATTATTTTCTGTTTTGCGCTTGCGATTTAAAAACGTTTATTGTATTGAAAGCAAAGTTTTTATATTGAAAAAAAATAATAATTTATGTGTATTAGTACTCAGTAGTGTTGATTGCTAATCACGATCAAAGTTAGATTGCTCACGTAACCCCTGTCAACAGGTTCTTCATAAAAAAATAATAAAAAATGTAGTACATCTTCGTTACTGAGGTGAGAGGTCACCTAATGGTCTAAGCTCTAAAACATAATCATTTGAAACTACATTATTAAAATAATAAATTATTTAATCTGTACCCTCGTGTGTTATTGTCGCGGGTTCGAGTCTCATTGAAGGCATTCATTTGTTAAACTCGGATGTTTGTACTCCAGTCATGGGTGTTTATATTTCTAATATGTATGTATCGAAACTTATGTATGTAGTATATCAACTATCTAGTATCCGTAACACAAGCTTCCTTCATAGCTTACCACGGTTATCCTTCCTTCATAGCTTAGCTTACCTAACTAGATGGGGCTGCGTGTAATAATGTTCCAACGTATTTTGAAGGTAGGTTTTATTAACATTGATGTTCAAATATAGTATCGTTTAGATATCACATTTATTTAGTTTAGTGATTTTTTTGTACATTTAAGAATATTTCGATTTCGTGGTAACAACTGTGTATTATTATCTCTGTATTTCCCCGAAGTACCTATGACATTTAAGTGAAAGACATTTTTCCTCTGCAATTAACATTTCATACTATAAGTACTCTCTTTCTTAGCAAACACATTTCCACTTTTTTTATTTTCATAAAGTATTTAAATGGGTTTAATTAAATATTACGATCTTTTGATTTTACTTGTGTCGCGCTTTATATTTTTACGAGAATGCACGTTATGCAAATAATTATTTTAAGTACCGTTATATTCACCATATTCACGTTATTGTTGGTTCCCGTGATATTAATATCATATAAATATAAGATATAAATGACTACACCCTTCTAAATATTATAAGTTTCGCCTCTGTATCGTTGATATGACTATTTTAATGAAAATTTCCAAAGAAATCTTTAATCTACAGTTTCGACTTGGTTAAAATTTTAGTATATTGAACTTAAATTAAAGATTATTTCATTTTATGATTTACCAAGAACATAAGACACAACGCTGTTTTTGATTATCTGACAAGGTGTCATTGCCAAACAAAAAAGATTAAAACTATTCATGTCATTCTAGATCTGTCCTATGGGTAACACCCACTGGATTATGTGTGCATTCTCGTGGAATACAAATTTTCGGCAGTTGTGAGATGCATGGACAGTAACTCAATTCCAAATGCGTCTCCATATAAATTCTATTCGGTGCTTTGAATGTATGATAATTTTTGACCACCGAAGAATTTTGTCAATACAATGCATCAATATATAAATACTTTGCTGTTAATTTATTTCGTTATCCTCTGTTGAATAACAATTTTGTTTTCTTTAATTTTTGATACTATATTGGCAGGAGGCATCGGACTTATTATGAGTTAAGCGAACTGAAGTGACTTTGAGACGAGCATGTTCATTTAAATGTTTAATAATTACTCTTTTTAATTCTAAGAAGCATACTATATAATCATAATTTTTTAGCGTAATTTGGGTAGCGCTGATACAAAAAGTTATTAGGTATTGAACACGTGCCATTTTTTATATAATAGTATGTTCCTCACCTAACGTCCACGGGGTAAAGCACCTCTTATTTGACATTGTACAACTTGTCATTTATTATTACCGTCATACAGTAATAAGTATAGTCTTTGCTTAAATTTTATCTTTGAAGCTACAACGTAAATTATGAAAGATGGTACCTGTTTTGGGAGTGCGCCTGTCTCGATACCGTCTGCAATTTTATGGTTAGTATTTCGGCGTGTTGGGAAATGTGCAGGCGCGGCGAATTGTCACTTTGCGGTTATCTAATGCTTTTTGCTTCAAGACCTTGAACGGAAAAAAGTCTAGACGCTTTGCAATTTACAAATTTTGCGCTTGCGCATTTCAATGATGCGTGCGATCTTAGGGTTCATTGGTCTGGTTGTACCACAGTCATTTCTGATTCGTTTTTACTATCGCAGGTAAGAGTTAGGGTGTACCAGGAATTAAAATTTTCAACGCACGACCTGAACAGCGTAATGGATTTTTGCACCGATGTAAAAAGTATTTGTAGGCCAAATTGGTTTTTAATTAAAATTAAAACAGCCATAGCATATCACCTAAAATCAAATCGTTTCACGCTACGGTTAATTGATTGTTTCGTATCCTCCGGGAAAAGAATTTGTAATTCCTAGAGAAATTGATGCTAGATATTGATTTGCAAAAATGTTCAAGTTAACTGGCACTTAACACGTGAATGAGTCATTACTAATATAATCGAGGTACAAAAAATAATATATTTCTATTAGTTAGTAACTATGAAGTCAGTAATTATATTGATACGCTAATATACATGTTAAGTTTTAGCTAATGTAAAATAACTAAAATAGCTAAAATTGGTATTGAATGGTTATAAATTATGATTTTGCTGTATTACTTACAAAATAATTTTATTTTCTCTTTAAAGCCTTGAATAAGTTGAACCAGTTCTACGTCCAATCTAGACTTACGGCCATTGTCAGGGGATGAATCGTAGCTTTTAATAACTTAAAGTTTATTTTTATTTTTTATCTAACTGCAAACCTATTTCTTTGTAGTTGTTTTTGAGAGCACAGGCAAGCTGCTGTTGTGTTTTTACAATCTAGATCATGTTTTAGATTGTCCCAGTATTAGAGCACAGTCACGCTTTGGATTCATTGTAAGTTGCTCCTTCTAATTTCCAAGACGTCTAAGTCGTCGTTTATTATTAATTATATCGAAACTATTTTTTTATTAAATGCCCACCGGTGTTTGTACGAGATATAGTCGTGGCCTTGATTGTTTGATGTCATTTACTGACGTGTAAGTGCCTCTTTGTATTTTTTTATAGTATAACAATGACCGAAAGTCCATTGATTGACATTTACAAGTCACTAATCACCATGCAGATGTCCTATAGGTTATCTGATACATGGGATGGTGTAGTTTCCTAATACGACACAGCCGTTGACTGACACCGCACTGCGGGGATACATACCTTGACAATAGAATACCTTATTCGCCAATCGTTAGGTATTATATTTATTCTGAACCTGAAGACCTTTGATATTCTAGGTATATACTAGATGTTCGTTTTCCTCTATTGTTATTCGATCATTTAAAAAGAAATGAAAAATAAATTCACAATCACAATGCCCGAATGTTGCTCCGACACCCACATGCTATGCGCTTGGGCTATAATAGCCTCGCATAATAGTTTTTAAATGTGTTTTGTTATTTATTAATTTGAATTGATGATGCTCATACGAAAATATATTTTTGGACGTATTAAAATTCTTTTATTGTTTTTCGCAATATCTTAATTCTTTAGTTTGGTTAGCTCCCGTGCCGTCAGCTATTAAGTGGTCAGAAGTGGCCATCCGTGTTCTCTAAGTGGTTTGTTTGTTAAATCAACACCTACCGGTACGCGAGGGAATTTCGCGAGAGGCATCTACTCGGCCTTAATTTTTTTTCCACTATATAAACAACTCCTTGTTTGCAGAGGCTTTTGCGATCGAGGCCCGATAGGGTTACGTTTGTTTGCACTGTTAAGTCAATTGAATCAGCATATTGAGTAAAATTCGCGACACTACATTTAAATTAGTCGGACTTTTAAGTGAAACCACAGAAACGTTAAGTTTTTACGTTTATTTTCATTTTCTTTACTTTGTTATTTTGGTGGCTGTTATCATATCTTCCAGCTTAATTGCAGTGAAATATCCTTGTAAGAAAAAAAAAGTTAAACGCACTTTAGGTTCAAGTACCCTTGGAGTCAGTTTTATAGGAGTTAAACGTGTGGTTATTTTGAAATATACCATGTAAATGTGCTTTTATTGTTTATGCTAATCGTAAAAATTGTCAAAATGTAAATAAGTTCCGTGTTTTAGTATTTGTATTCTCTTCACATTGGGTCACTGAAAGGAGACATAATTTCTACGGTAGCTTAATTTTGTTTTATTGTTGCGCATCTAACGTGACCTGTTTACGGATCCGTAGTCCGTACAGGTCACAAAATCTGCCATTCATTTATAGTACCAATCAATCTGTTATCTAAGATCTAGTCACTACATGGTAGATTTCTAGCTTTTTATGCGTCTGCTGTCTGAGGTTAATAAACTTGAATTCTGATTGCTCATTCATCTTACATCATTGTGGTTTGCGTTATATTGAAATTTTTCTTTTACCTTTTCTTAAGATTGTCGCGTTATTAACTTAATAGGTACATTACATTTTGTATTTCTTAATTCGTTTACATCGTGCTTTGTATAACCACGGAATTGTCAATTTTAATTCTCAACCTGTCACTTATGCTGCTGTCAGAAAGTCGATCGAGACTTGAAATTTGTTTTACTCTTTATTCCAAATAGTTTTTTTTATATGAATATACAATTTATAGTCGACATAAACTATGAAAGCTGATACGTGTAGGAGTAAAAGCAACGTTTTGAAAGCACGATTCTTATATAAAATACAGACGTCTAGGTTTAATACCTTTTCATAAAATACAGCTTTTTTCTTTCTACTGTAGCTCATATTTTATTTAAATTAACATCATGTTAATGAATGCTTTAACACATAAGGTGCAATAAAAGTTTTATGATTACTTTGATTGAATTAATATAAAAACATTTGATTTATTGAAATAATGTGATTAAACTGAACGTAGATTCTCATTAGAAGGAAATGAGATTGTAAAAAGCAGCTATATATCAAACCGTTAACGACTGCATTTATACTAGGGTTTGTTCGATTTGCATTAAGGTCGGTGACTATTGAATACATTATTATCAGTTTGTGATCTATTGTGCGGCGCTTTTTGTCTATTTTTGTTGAATAAAGCAATTGTGCATAGAGGAAATAGTCAATTGGTCCTATCTATACATTACCCACGAATGAGGCTGGGCAATGATGATCGTCGTCACGCCATTTTACATTCTCGTTTTATGTTTAAATTATTATCTGTATTTTCTAACAGTTAATTTTCATATGTGTAAATCAAAACTTTTCTGTAACACTTGTTTTAATCTCGCAGAACACGTTGGTGCTAAGGAAATAATTATTTTGATTACTATATGACGTGACTTCAAATTATTATTTTATTGATTTGCTCCAAGCGTTTGGATGTTTGTGTTTTTTGACTAATTTATCCAATCAAAATAACATTAGTAAATAAAATTACTGAAGAGAACAAAATTTTGTTGTTGCGGTCCTTCTTAATCCGGCTTATGATGCGATACTTGAGTGTATATAAATGATATTTTAATGCCTCTGTAGACTTCGTCGCGTTACGCTTAATATTCTAATAAATCATCGGATTTTGTACTAACAAATCCCCTTGGCCAATTATAAGTTAACTTTTGCGTATATCATAAGCTACCATCAGTTCTTCTGTAGACATTTTTTTATAATAAGCGACATAACTTAATTTACTATCGTTCTAAGACACGTCTCTGTCCGTGTTATCCTCCTGAATCTCAGCTGACGGACTTGATTGCGCATTTTTAAAACCAGTTGCAATTTCCTGCAGGCAATTTTCGGCTTACGTAATACAATAATATGCATTCGTTTTCGACCACATACCAAGGCCACTGTGTCGACGACCACTGGGGGCGGGGCGCTTACTAAGTCAATATCTCCTTAAGTGGCGGTTGTGAATTAATCATCATGCACACAATGCACTTTCAATCTTATTTGATTAGAACCGTTAACGTTTCATTTATATCCTATAAGCGAAATTTTACTCGCACGTCTATTTTGATAATGATAATAATTCACTCACTCAATCAGGAAAATAGCGGTTTAGGGTGTGATATCTTGTAGTATAACATGTAATACCCTTCTTTTATCAACAATATTTATTGCAAGTGCGCTTCTCGCTCATGTTTATGTGTGTCTTGTTTTTCCTTGAGGTGGGTGTCACAAGCCATTTGGTTCGCAGTAATAATATGTATCTAAAGACGCCAGGACATGCCTTTTTCATACAGAATGCTCGGCTACCCGCAGACTTTACAGTATAAACCGACCAATATTTACACCCACACTGTTAAGTTCTATTCAACTCGAAAATATTATTCACTCAAAAATCATACACGGTAATAGCATCCTACGTTGAGTCCCACGAAATTTGTGATGCTTTATGAACCATCTAGATTGTTGAAAAGGAACAATAAAGCGAGTTCACGGTCGTGATTATTGCTATGAGTTTACGCGAAATGTGCAGTTTTTGCAGTAAATTACACGGAATTTTATGACCGCCGTTAGTGCTACATCTCACATTAAATTTTAATGTCCTGGTACTTATATTTTAGTTTTTTGCCCGTCTAATAAATATTTAACTGGTAACATTATAATGAGATATCGCGAAGGAATCCAAGTTCTTAACAAGCCACATTTTACAATAAAATCGATATTTCATACACACAAAATCAATAACATAGGAAATTTGTATTAGCCGTGATGATTAATTGAAAGCTACGAGTTAAAAAGTAGCTGCCAAATCGAGAAGCTATCGAATGTGCGGAGTTATACGTTTGTTTTTTTTTTCAGAAATTTTTTACCGCGTTACGTACAAAAGGCTTCGGGTAGGCGAACCTTTCAAGGACTCACGTTACGCTTCAGGAGGCTACTCGCCAAATACACAATTCTGTTTCAAATATTTCTATTATAGTAAAATACTCTATACATACATATAATGTATGTTTTTACATAAATCTGATGGTATATTATTATTATACCTTAATTAACACTTATTTTTAAAGATTTCATAGGATTGATAATAATAATGAATTCTCTCTGAAAATATAATATTGTCTCTTATTGATACTAGTTATTTAAATTGTTGTATCCTAATACCACTTCACTGTTATATATGTACATAGTTTCTTTTATAAGTAACAAATGAAATGAATGAAATTTATTATAAAAAAATATAATTCTTTTGATGGATTAACATGTCGTGTTTGTCTGTTGAAAATGCGATAATTACTAAGATATGTAAGAACAGTAGGTAGATTATTTTCTATAATAGCTGTTACTTAAACGTGCCTCGCCACTAATAGCAACACTTAAGTTAAAATTTCGTAACACTAATGAAGTTTGTAGTGGTTTAATGTTTTTTGTACCTCTCATGCGCTGCCACTAGCGCTGCGTTCGAATTAGTTTATTCAATTTGTCAGTAGTTTTTGCCCCATCACTGTTTTCTGTTTTGCAACCTGAACATTTGTCTTTTTTATTATCCAAACGCCTAATGAATGCATCACCATTTGTTACTTCAACGCCGTTTCTAACGCCTCTTATGGACGTGCTCCCTCTTAAACCTTTTTTGTTACAGCAATCACGATTTGACCAATCTCCAATTGTTTGCTAGTAGCTGTGAACTTAATTTAGACAAAAATCTAAGTCTATTATTCTGGTCATCGTATCTTGATGAGCTTTTCTACGTCTATAATGAGATACCTGTAACCATCTTGGATTTTTTCTGTATCGTAATAAACTCCATTTTTATTATTTGTTGCACACAAATATATAGCATAAAAGATGGCGAGAGATTTGTAAAGTAGTTAAAGATTTCGATTAAATTTAATTTATTTCCTTGTCCATTTATTTTATTAGCTTTCGAGTTGTCGAATGTTGATTGAATAACAAACACGCTGTTCCACATCAGCTTCATATGCAGTTTCAATAAATCTCGTCTCTTAAACTTTATGTCTTAAGTTTATGTATCGGTATATAATAATAAATACTTGCTAATGTCGTAAGCGTGACCGTCTGTTTGTGCTTCTTTTAAATTACCACGACTTTGTATGTGACTCAGTGTAGGAATTTTGTAAAATGTTTACTTTTTGTTCTGAATATTTTATTGGTGCTAAAAAGTTGAAAGCAAATCGCTAATACCACCCAGCATATACTATTTATTGGGAAAATCTTATTGAAACATTAATTATTATCGATGAGAAGGCTGAAATAGTTTTTAGAATTTTAGTCTGCCTGTGGTCGTATAACAACAAAACCACTGGTCAGATTTTGAGGAAATTTGTTAGATTTGGGACAGCATACAGGATATTTTTTACCATGGGAAAGTTTTTCAAACCGTTAAAACATAGATACATCCTAGGGACAAGCCCGAGTGGAACGAGGATGAGTCGCCAGTAAAAGAATTAAACATTCTACATAAGCCATCATTCGACTTTGAAATATTGAATCAGTTGCTGTTTTTGTTATATTTATTTGGTATTCTTTTACAATAAATTTACTTATTTTAGTGCATTTTATGGATACGAAACAAAGTTGATTGGATGTAAAGTATATATCTGTATGCACATAATTTTATGGTCTTAAATTCTAAAGGCTATTAAGTGTTATTTTTATGTGAAATCTCACTCTGTTGGATATAGGTGTATAATTTATTATATCTAACATAGCCTTAGCTTGTTTACCTACAAATAGCAGGTAAAAACGATTTCCACTCGTAGTAATTAATAACTGTGATAAGTAAGTACACAGTTCTGACTCATTTTAAGTAAAAAATCTAAGAATCAAATGTATCTCGATACACAAGTCGTAAATGTTTGTTTGTTTTGTTACAGGAAAATATAGATCCGTCACCGTACAGTCTTTCCCCAGTGTCAGCGAAATCACAGAAGTTATTGCGGTCTCCACGTAAAGCTACTAGGAAAATCTCTAGGATTCCTTTCAAGGTAACAACTATACCTCTAAGAATTCCAGTACCTATTTATTTGTGTTACCCGACGCCAAAAAAAGCTATTTAAAAAGGGACGTGATTTTTTTGTACTAGAACTGAGAATAGTAGCATTAATACAAATAAATCTAATCGTAAATGCTTCCTAATTAAAAAAGGTATGAATTCAAATTATAAAATTAAAAATGATATATTTTTTATTTTCTTTTGAACTCAGTACATTTGATGAAGAGACAACTCATTTCCCAAACGAAATCCAACCAATGTGGATTGTAGTCTGATCCACCATTCAACGAGATGTTAAATTAGAAACGTTAAATTTAATTGTATAAGTAATTTGGCTATAAATATATTTGACTCTTTTTAGGTGCTTGATGCGCCAGAGTTACAAGACGATTTCTACCTTAATTTGGTGGACTGGTCCGCCCAAAACGTTCTGAGCGTTGGATTGGGAAGCTGCGTGTATCTGTGGAGTGCCTGCACGAGTCAAGTGAGTAATCATTCATCTATTCATACATAAATTCATTCATTCGATAAATTATTTCGTTCGTTTCATATAGTCCGGTTAATTTAGAAATCCGAGGGTACATAAATTTACAACAAGCTGAAATTGAGTAAAATTGTTCAAAGTATAAATGACATTTAAAAACTCTTCATCGTTCCTATACCTTGAAAGAAAAATTTCTCGGGCTCAAAAGTCACAAAAACGGATTTTCAGCAAAACGGTAAATTTTATCAAAATATAGTTCATACAAAAATTGTAGATCAGATAATTATCTAATCAAAATGTCTAAATACTCTTTTTTCCTAAGAGCCACCGTTTCTAAGATTTAACGATTCAAAAATGTTCTCTTACAGAGTTGTAATCCTCATAATGTGTATAAGTACACCACGTATGTTTACTTTATGTTGGAGAAATTCCAAGTACTCAATTTATTTTACTTAATTTCAGCTTGTAAGTTTATGTACCTTCATTCTTATTTTTTGGCCTAATTTGACCGGACTAATACTTCATTTGTCGATATTTTCACCTAGTTTGTAAAATTTTAGGATTTAAAATGCTTTATTCAATTTTATTTAAAAACAATCATTAGATAGGTAATAAAAAAGTAGAAATGTACAAATGTCCTAGAAATGACCACAAGTAAAGTTTGATTGGACTAGATGCTATTATGAATTTGATCTCGTAGTGGAATGACCTACGTTAAAATTTCTTAGTGCCATAATTTTTTCTTTAGTTCTTATATGTAAAACTGGTTAGAATATTCCCAAAGGCCTGAGTTGTAAGTCTTTATTGCATTTTATTAAAGCACGTTTTAAAATGTCACTCGCGTCACATTCTGCAATGTTTTATTTCACGTCTCGAAAATCTCAAAAGCAAGTTTTTTCCCCTTTATTTGAACATTAACACTAACCAAAATAACTTGTGTCATAAAATATATTAAATGACTATTTATCGATCTCGATATCTGCATAGTATCCGCTATAACCCATTCCGCCGAAGGAACGGAAATCGAACAAAAAATATCCATACAACGTTTATTATATAGAATGTTTTTATGCAAAACAACAGACCTAATGCAAATAAATGTTATACCTAACTATAATATATGTGCAAAGCCAAAAAGTCAATGGCCCATGAGGGGATCGAACCCGCGACCTTCGCGTTATTAGCACGACGCTCTAACCAACTGAGCTAATGGGCCGTTAGAGATGACGATGAAAACTTTGACTATTATCTTTATGTTATAAATATTTTAAAATTGTATATTAATGTTTAAGACTTGTTAGAACCTAAATCTAGATTTTTGTCTATTTTATCGCCTGTCACTCTATTATGATATCTATTAGGAAATTTCTTTTTATTGAATATGTATTAATCTAAATTACGAGCTTATTTAAAATTTTATTTGACCTGTCTGTTCTAAACGTTTCTATATAAAGGAGGGTCAAGATAAGTGGTCGTTGGCCATTCCGAAGAACACATGTGGTCAAAACAGCAGGCTCTTGCTAGTGTGACATAAAAATGACGTGAAATTATAAAATTGATAAACCAGTTTGCGAACTCGCCATAAAATTCGTCTAGCGCAGTGCAACGCATTCAGATGGATTACGTGAAGCGCAGACGTGATAGAAATAAATACGCCGATAGCAGCGTGGTTTATATTTAACGGAATGAGATCACTGGATTTAGATTAGTAAATAGTAGTAAGTTTTGAGGCGATTTTTTAATAAATGCAGTATACAATAATATAATAAATTTGAGAATTACAAATTTATTGGAATTTGAAATTTCATCCCAGTCCGTACAACTGTTTTAGCATAAAAGAATGATGAACATGCCCACATACAAACTTTTGAATTTATACTCGTAATAGTAGTCGTCCGGTAAATGACTAATTAAAAATGTCAATTGTCTTTTTATTTCTTTTAAATCGGAAATTTTGTTAATTAATAACGCATGTTAGATACATATGGGTCAAAATCAGAGAGGTGAGCATTTTAGGTTTTCAAATATCTGTAAAATTATGTTTCCTTTTGAAGCAAACTAACATGACAAGTCTGTTGTGTCATTTGTCATGAAGCTTTTCTGTGAATAGGCACGCACAAAACTACATATTTTCGAAATTCTACCTGTTTATAAAAATAATGCCAGCGTCGTGAGTCATTTCGGGAACACTTTTAAATAATATTTATAATAATGCTTGTTTAATCTATTTAAGAATAACTTTCAATAAATTGTAATAAATCGATTGCTAAATCGAGAAATGTTGGTATTTTGAATATTTTTTAAAATAAAAACGTTTATTTTTAAATTACTGTACGAAAATTTTCAATCGTCGTAATTTCTGCATCGATACTTCAAGTTAATATAAATATTCTTGCAATTAATAGAATATTAATAATATAAATGCCAATGTTCAAATGTTATTTTTTCTATATGTGTAGGATTTAACTCCAACATTACTTATTAAGTGATTTGTTTGCCGTTTTTGTGATGTTCCCGGAAATGATGAGTGTTCCCAAAATGACGACGACGTTTTCTGAAAGCACATAATATACGGTTTTTGACATACATTATGCATGAAAATAATATACATTTACAGTATAATGTGTGTATGTAGTTTTTTTTTCATTATGTTTAGGCTGAATAGGTTAAAGCCTTTGCCTCATATGAGCGGCAAATTCAATGCAAAATGGCGGCGACATTTCAATGTCACTTGTTTTGAATATTTTGAATTGGAGAACAATGTAATTCGTTTTCATTCTGCGTTAGTCATAATATTTTATACATTCACAAATGAATGCCAAGCAGAAATGGAAAGGTAATATAAGATAAGTGATAATATTTTCAATTAACGAACCAAAAATTAAGTGCTTCGAATTTAAATGTGCGCGTTAGATGTGTTTCTAAATTTTAGTTTAAAACTAATGACGGTAATTTTTAGACCACCTCGCTTTGTTTAGTACCAATTTTTTTGTTTTCCACTACTTTTGCATGTAAAAATTTTTATTTGTCTTTGACTTCTTTTGTATTTTTCTTTTTTTTGTCGTTTTCCTTTAATTATTGGTATTATGCAAAGCGATCTTGCTGGTTTATTATAATGTCATCTAAATTAACTGTTTGTCATAAGTGTCTAACAATTTGTCTTCTAATAACCTATAGTCAAATAAATGTATTCGCATATTACTACAGTAGAATATTAGGCCTTAGTTAAGCTGAATCTCTACAATTTTTATCACTAATAGAAAACTCAAAACATACCATTTCTAAACATTGTTTAATTTCCTATCAGTGATAATTATTTTAGAAATGCAATTTATCTAAGGTCTAAATAGAATAGAATAGTAGTAAAATTTTAGTTCCGAACACTTTTGCCATTATGTATACCCGGCTTATCTCACCACCAATTATGTTACGTGTAACTAAAAAATATTTAAGTGGTCAATATCTGATTATTATTACCATTTTAAGCTAGGTATTTATTTATATATAGAGAAAAAATAATATATTATCTAATGTCGTCTAAATAAAAATATTGAGTGATTTATAAATTTGTTTTTTTCTTAAAATATACCTACCGTTTGTTTAATATTCCATTATCAAAGAAATACTCATCTTTTGTTTTGGATTTTAAACTACTTTCTATACTTACAAGAAAAATACAATTTTTAGTTTTTTTTTTCATCAGCCTAATCTCCGAAACTTCTGGACCATTTTTGACGTGAATTTCACTGGCAGATAGCTGATGTTATATGGAGTAACTTAGGCTACTTTTATCTTCGATAAAACCATTACATCAATATTTATTTATATAAAACCCTCACGGTAAATCATAACTTTTTGGACATAATGTTCTCAATATAATAACTAGAAGTAAAAATGGGAAGAATCAAACAAAGAAAAAAAAAACAAAATAGTGAATTGTAACACTAGCTTATATTTTGAACCCAGATAGGTTACGACATAATGTAAGTAAACTAGAAAGGAAGGAGTTGAGATTTTTGGTTTAAAGCAGAGGTTAATATTTTGTTAAAAAATTGTTGGCAATCGAACAATTTTTTTTGGACCCGCTTTTCTCGGTTTCCCAAGCAAGCGCGCTACAACTAGGCTACCACTGCCCTTATTGATTTTTTAGATAAATCTGATGACGGAGGCCGAAAAGTTTCATTCAGATTTGAATTTGGGCTTCCATACTTCATTTAATAGCGGCAATTTTCTTATAATATATGTTGGGATATTATTACCCACTAGATTCGTGGTTAACAACGAGGTTGTGTTGTGACAGATGATGAACTGGATTGGAGTATAAACATTCGCGCTCAACAAATTAATGCGCTCAGCGGGATTCGAACCCGCGACCGCTGGCACAGCATGTAGGGATACTGTAGTAGCCAATGTGACGTCCACGTACGCAAGTTATTCACTCGTATTTACTTCTTATACCTATATAATATTATCATTTTAAGGAGCTTGTCTTATAAATTTTCTCAGTGAATGTGATGAAGGATGAAGGTTACTCGTAAATTTCCCTTGGGTAGAGTCTAGCTTTAGATGAAATAGCAAGATAACTGTAAAAACATAAAGTTGTGACTAAAACATTACCTAATATTATTATAAACTTAATACTTTCAAAAAAGTTTAAAAAATGAATTGTTACGAATAAGGATTTTTTGAAAATTTAAACCAAAATACATTGCCTACCCAAATACCTATATCGTTTTGCGAAATTAAAGAATATAAAATAAAAGCGGCTAATATCACATGCATTTTAAATGTTTGTTGACAACTAAAATACGAATTATTACATGATATTATTAACTTGGGAAAATTAGTCTCGATAGCCAGCTGAAGTAAAGTGGCGATACTATAGATACGTCAAAAAACATACGAAAAAGATTTTAGGGAACCAAAAATCCAAATAAATCCGCGACAAAATCCGAAAAGATAGTTTCATTTATAATGGTATGAATTATGATATATGACATATATCTACGATATATCTCATATCAGAAAAATTAATACTAACGCATGTTTATTGACGAACCCGAGCAGAGTAAGGGTGAGTCTAGTATTTTATGATATCGATACTAATTACCACCTGAAATAAAAGGATAGGTCATATGGGAATTACCTATCTGATTGGAATAAAATGTCGAATATTCGCGTTTAAAACCTAAGAAAGTAATATAATTAATACCATCAAAATCTGTCCAATGGCTTTATCGTGATGTGGTCATAGACAGACATACAGACAAAAATTCATAAAACTATATTAGCCTCTTTATCCATTATTATTTAGTTAATAATGATTATTGAAATAAGATTTTTCAAGACACATTCAATGTACAGATTCGTAAGTTAGTATTTTATTATACGAGTATTAAGTAATAGATTAATCTTTCGATTCGATTAAATTGGTTTTAAGCAGATAAAGGAAGATTAAATTAATAATTTCGCTCAAACCGACATTGGCCCATTAGCTCAGTTGGTTAGAGCGTCGTGCTAATAACGCGAAGGTCGCGGGTTCGATCCCCTCATGGGCCAATTGCGTTTTTGTATCTTTGCGCAATTTATAGATTGATTTTAAATATTTATTGCATTACGTAATATAGAATAAATAATAGTAAAACCATATTTTAATCCAATTTAAAATTCATTTTGGATACTTTAGAAAGATTGGTCGTAAAGTTGAATATATAAAATTTAGTATTACATTTATTATACATAAATACATTTAATCATATTTATAATACAAACTTCGTCTTTGACGACTAATATACATTAATAAGTCTATTTTTGATTATTTTAATACGTATATCGGAACTACAATTCATAATATGCACTTTCATAACAAAAATACCTCTGACTTTTAGGAGCAAAAATTAATTATACTTTACGTGCCTATAAAACTAGTCAATCAAATCAATCAAATCACAATATTCTTTATACAATTAATAGACTTTTACAAGCTCTTTTGAATCGTCATTTTTACATTATTAAAATTAAATGTCAGTCTGTAAGTCTGTATTGGCAGTTATAGCGTAGTGGTAACTGGTAACGTGCTCGATTGGCAATCCGACTGAGCGGGTTCAAATCCATGAAATATCAGAGGAATGATAACACCTCTGATATTTTCATGTGAGAATATTTCTTAAGTGATTACCACTTAGGGGCCATTCATTTATTACGTAAGACTATATTCGCTAGTTTTTGACCCCCTCCCTCCATATTATAAGAAAAAATAAGAATAGGCCGACCCCCTCCCCCCTGTTTAATATTTATTACGTAAGAAAAAATGAATACACTTTTGGTTTATTTTCATGTTTATTTTTCAAAGTAACAATTTTTGAAGTGTTTATTTATAATTTTAAAGGTACAGCTGTACTTGTCGCTCGGTGGCCCGCGCTTTTTCACAGTATAATTTTAGCTTTGCACAATTTTTTTGATCGTATGTAAGAACAATCGAAACTCCCTCCCACCCCCTTGTAAGAAAACATAAGACATGTTCGACCCCCCTCCCCCCCTAAATTGTCTTACGTAATAAATGAATGGCCCCTTATAACTTTTAAACTTTCGCGCTTCATAACTATATCATATATCGTACTACGGGACGTTCCGACGTTTCGGCCGGATTGCACCAGCCGTGGTCACGGGCCACCCGGCCAAAACGTCGGGAATAAGGTACCTTTAACTTATACACGCGATAAGTCCCGTAGTACGATATATGATTACCACTTGTGTTACAGTAGGGGAAAACATCATGATAAAACCTGCATGAGAGAACCTAGCTAGTTTTCGTAAGACATGTGCTCTAGGCAGTCCATATACCCTCAATTCCGGGGTTGAACTATGGCGTTATACCCATCGTATTGAAGGGAAGCCTGTGCCCTTCAATCATTAATTTTTTTCATTCCCATGAAAACATTTTATTCTAAAGGTGATTGTTCAATTCTTGTATTTAAGTTTAAAATAGAAAAAAATGCATAAAAATCAAAACAAGAGTCACAGAAAAAAATATCGAAAAATAATTATTAGAACGGAATCACCGTATGTATCCAATAGTTTAGAATTTATAGATTATAGGTAGTAGTAGATGGGGCAATTTGTTCTGCACATCGTGGGACGTCCCGGAAACAATCTCTTCGCCATGGGGACTGACGGCTGAGGAAGCGATCGATAAATATCGCACTTACTGTACACTGTCTAGATGTATTTCTAAATTTTATACAAAAATATATATTTAAGAATACTTAATCGATATTTCTATACTACTATATAGTTTTAGGAACCAGAAGTGAAATTTTGAAAAAAATAAAAAGACAATCACGACTATTTGTTCACATATACGTTACATAACAATTTGGACATAGTTATGCAAACAAGAACCAACCCACAAAATTGCTGAAATTGAGTTATTGGTACCAATAGAATATACGAATCAGCTTTCATATAATTAATGATGATCGAAGATGCTTCAGATAGTATAAATACAAAATAATGAGAGCTGCCAAAGTTACCAACCCTCAATTGAGTCACTTTTTAAAAGCTAAAAAGACCCATGTAGCAAGGTACCCATAGATTCACAGCATTTTCATTAAGCAAAATAGAACCAAGCTACGTGGTTCTGGTTAAAAAATAAAAAGACACATTATGTTTGTATTTTTTTAGTTAAAGGGAACCACGATGTTTGGTTCTATTTAAAATAAAATTGAGTTGACCGTTTTTAATTTCAAATTAAGAGCTTTTCACAAAATATATTATATGAAAGTATCATAGACGTATTAACTAAGGACGAGACACATAAGCTGACGTACCTTTACCGGCCTTGACAGTAATCAGGATATTTTAGGCCTGGCCGTTTGATTTTACGTCAGTCTCAAGCACTTACTTGTCAACAAAACATCTCCCAAAAATGACTAAATGTTCTATTAGATGGTGTAAAAACTATAGCAGCGGAAGCAGCACTATTTCTTTTCACTTGTAAGTAATATATTTTATTACATTTAATGTTATTTATCACAAAATTTGAGTAAATGTAAAATAAAATTTCGTATTATTCAACTATGTTAAATATAGTCGATATATCTATGTATTGTTGACATCTGACAACCATCATAAAATGGCTGGATTATACCGTTCAAAACAAATGACAGAACCGTCGAGTAAGTCCATTTGACATCGACTAGTGCTTGACAATGTCGAAAAATATATCGATATTTGACGAAATAACTAAGCGAATAATGGATGTTATTTGTACAGTACAATAACATAAAATACTTTTATCGCAGTATCCTACAATCTGATGACAATAAATTTATAATAATATTTTTATAATTAAATAAAAACATTATAAATGCAAAAATTATAATTAGTATGTGTACTTAATTTTTATTTTATTTTAACACATAAATTACACAAAATTTTAGATTTCCTAGGGATCCTTCTCGAAAGAGAAAAGAAATTCTTAACAAAAAATTTGAAGTCTATAATAACTATAATTGAGTAAAAAGTTCATAACAATGTCCTGCTTATTTTAGTATAATTAAAATATAAATACCGGAAGCTTACCCCACCTTTATTCTCCCTTTATTTTCTTTGCCTTACAGCTTATTTATGATACGCCTTTTCTTTCCCATTCGAACGTTCTGGGTTTGATTGTCGGCGAAAAATCAAACAATATTTATTATTAATATTTAAAATGTCATTGATGAATGTATTTTATCGACTACGTTCAAGCACTAGCATTAGAGTGAATTTTGATGTATTGTGTCAATTCTTTGTGTGCGTTATACTTCAAATGGTTGAAAGTGTTTTCATGCATTTGTATTTTTTGACTGGTCCTTAGGTAATACGTCCATGGAAAGTATATACGGTACTTACATAAAAAAATCAATTTTAAACATTTTTGTCCGTCTGTCTGTTTATTCCGGCTTATCTCTGGAACGGCTGGACCGATTTTGACAGGACTTTCACAAGCAGATAGCTAATTTTATATGAAGAAACTTAGGCTTCTTTTATTTTATAAGAAAATAATAAAAACCGCTCAATTTATATTAACTTAAGTACAGCTAAGCGGGCCGGTTCTGCTAGCAGGTCAAATACAGCAGCTTATACAAAGCAAAAAGCAGAATTATTGCAAAACACACTTAGTGGCACGAAATTAGCGCAAGATGATTTATCTAGCGAAACAATTACATTCGACCTGCAAAAAATCCTACCCCTTCAACTTATACCAATGTGGTATTTTATAAGGGACGTCTTTAGGCTTACACTTCAGAAATCCGCTCAGGAAGCAACAAACAGGCTCATTGCGACATTTGGGTGGTGGAAGCAGGTAGGGGATCTCAAGAAGTTGGCTCCTGTCTTCTTAATCATGTAATGGAGAGACGTGACAACGGCGAGAAAAAAACCCGAAATATAAAGAAAACGTTGATGCTGAAGCTTTATTAGCGATCACCCAACACTTCAAGCAATCAGGCTTTGTTTTCTAGTATCTGGCTACAGTTTCTTGCCTAATGAACGTATCAAAACCTATTTTGGACATATCAAAAAACAAAATAGATCGATGATTAAGAAAGTAGATAAAGTAGATGAGATTTTGAATTTATGAGATCAGAGAAGTCAATTAAAAGAAGTTATTAAGAGGAAATACAGGCTCTTTAACCAAATCTAATAGAATGGTTATGGTTGGTTATGGTTAAGACGGGCTGTTGTCCGCAACATGATGACTAGCGCCTATTTTGCGTGTGTGGGAATTGTCTTTATTATTCTTAATTTAGCATATTGGAAAACCAAACCCAAAAGCGAAGGTGGCTGACTAAAAAAATTTTTTCATCTTATCCCAAAAGATGCCCATAATTTTTAGAATAAATTAACGGGATGTAAGGCTGTTGAAGATGACTTGGACAGGTTCTCTGGTGAAGTTGATTTTGAGTAGAAGATGTACAATGGCAATGTAGAATGATGACAACAGTGTATTACTCATAGATTTTAATGTGTAGAACTACTATGAACGTTCAACTCACAATAAAAATATAATTAAAACAAGTATTTTACAGTTATATAAATTAATCTGCCTACCTATAAAACCTGTAAAATATAAAGCTACAAAGAACCAACTCATAAAATAATACAAAACACTAATTTTGCAATAAAGAACCATCAGGTTTTTGATCTAAAACAAATACTAAATATATATTATTTTAAATATCTAGTCATCCTATATCATCGTCAATGCTTACTCTTTGACATTGTTAAGTCGTTTACCTTAAATAACTTACCTAAACATTTCTACACACTTTTGAAACAAAAATCTAATTATCTCGAAAGTTACTTTTTGTGGGTTGGTTCTAGTTTGCATAACTATGTCCATTTAAGCAAACACAGTCTACAAAAATAAAATAAAAGCTCTAACTTTTAAATTACAAAATAGGCAGGTTGACTTTCCAAACGGACAAGGTTTCCCCTTACACTAGTTTACAGTACGTGAAATTCGCCTCGAATGAAGCGCGCATAGGCTTATATAAGCTCGCCGTTACCACCACTACGTGATATCCCTTCCACGATGAAGTTTTCTTACTATTCTTCCAACAATAGTATAAAACAAAGTCGCTTCCCGCTGTCTGCCTGTCCCTATGTATGCTTAAATATTTAAAACTACGCAACGGATTTTGATGCGGTTTTTTCGAATTGATAGTGATTCAAGAGAAAGGTTTACACGTACAATGCGTGGAAACCGCGGCTTTACTCACGCTAAATTTAGGGACGAACCTTCTCTATGATATTTTATTGCCAAAAAATTTAATGCCGATAGAAAAATCTCACTCCTGCGGGAAAATTATTTGGACGTCGATGAATTTCGTTACTAAATATTATTCTTATTCAATTACATTCATTAATTAGGACGTGGTCCCGGTTGGTTAAGAGTCTGCTTACTTTTTGTTAGAGCAGTGGCAGTTGTGTCATTATTCTGTAAATTTATATCGAAAAGTGTCAATTTAATCACTTAATATAATTAATAATTGACAACTTTTCAACTACTTTTCCACACTTTTCCACAGCCATTTTACTTTATGGATGAAAACATTCATTTACTCATTTAAGAACATAGACTATAAACAGCTTCTAAATATTTTTTCATATTATCATATTCAAATTTCTATTATAATTTTCTTTAATTATTTTTTTTGTTTTACTACAAAAAGAACCATATAATCTCGAATATACTGAGTTTCTTACGAAAGTCCTTCTCAGAACTCGTTGTTACATAGGGAATAGAGAATTTTGAAGAAACCTGTAATTAAGTTTAGTTTTTGGGTGCATTTAGTTATCACTGAACAAAATAAGCTTTGAGTTAGCCAACAGGGCTTGCGATACCCATATTGATCCATATTTATGTTATAATTGAGCATTACCGAGCTTAAAGCTCGGACAGCAATTTGTAATACAACTTGTACTGTCCCGGAAACAATCACTTCGCCTGCGTTGACTCTGAGTGGATTTATCGTGGGCTTGGAAAAACTAACTTCTTAGTTCTTTTAATAGTTTATTGACTTCAGTCTCGACTCCCACGTTAAATAAATGTACATTTATTTATTTGATGTGGGAGTTTAACTAATGAATACTTATAAAATTATATTTGTAGGTAATAACGTTGTTATGAAGAGATATTCTAAGATTTCTTACTTTAATTAAACTTATTCATACAAATTGGAGCCCGCAGTCGAGGTCGTGATTGCTTTTACCACAAGGCTACAGGCAAAGCAGTATATTATCTATCTTTACTAATATTATAAAGCAGAAGAGTTTGTTTGTTTGTTTGTTTGTTTGTTTGTTTGTTTGTTTGTTTGGTTGAACGCGCTAATCTCAGGAACTACTGGTTCGAATTGAAAAATTCTTTTTGTGTTGGATAGTCCGTTTGTCGAGGAAGGCTATAGGCTATATTACATCACGCTACGACCAATTCCTCAATGAAAAATGTTGTAAAAACTGGAAGGGGGGGCGTTTTGCGAGGTATCATAACGCGCGACTCACAAAGAAATTGGTTTCCGGTCTGTAGAACGCGTGCGAAGCCGCGGGAAATGCTAGTATAAAATAAGTTGAGAGTTGGATTACTACCTTCATTAATTTTTTTTTGAAAATCTTATTTAAATAGTTATTATTATTGATACATAAGTTCGAATCTATAGTTTTTAGAATTTTAGTATATCTGTACGAGATTTAGCATATCTGTGGTGGCATTACGAGAAAATTAGTAGACTGAAGGCTGTATGGACTATAGTCATTTGCCTTTCCCTATTGGGGATAAATTTTAAAAACAATTAGTAGACTGATTTGAATGACATTTGGTACGATATTATTTGACAAATAAGTTTTTTTTCCAATTTATTTTGATTTAACTACCTACACTGGATACGCTCGAGTATGTTCTAGGTATCTCGCAAGTTCCTTAAGTTTCTAGTATATATAGCTACAAAATTTCAATCCGAATCTGTCTATCCGTTTCAACGTCTAACAATTATACACACAAAACAAATTTTTGCACTTTCCACCATCATATTGACGCGTATATGGGATAGAGCTTTATCGTTCTGTAGCTTTCACAGTTCACACGGTGCAATTTGTACGCGGTGACATTCCGCCGGAAGTTATCCCATCGACAGTAGTGAATAGGGGCGTTTCCATACACACGTGACACGAAGTTATTGCTCGAACTCGTTTGTAGGTGAACAAGTATTCCGAGTTTAGTTTCTCAAACAAAATTTATAATTTACTGTTATAGCTGTAATCTAATAATATATATAAGCTAATCTATGTCTGATTGGTTGTTCAATGTATGATTTTATGATGAAAATTCGTACTAGATTGTGGAGATTAGGGTCAATTCTTCATTGGGCATTTTTTATTTTAATTTAAATTTAAATTTAATATACAAGTGAAAAAAGGTTCACTGTGAAGCTTTTTTGATATCTTATTTATATTTTCTTAAACAGAAAAGCATTTCATTAACGCAACAGTAAGTATCTAGTATCTGAGCTCTTATTTATTTTCATTCGCCTGTTTGTGTGCTAGTTGCCTATAAACTTCGGAAAGAAAGTACGTTATAATGGAATTGAAAAATGATATTTTTACTAAATAGGGCTCTCACTAGAGGAATACTCGGTGTTTGAGAGTTAAAGCAAGAGAAGAGGACAATTTGCTTAAAAAAACCCAAAACGAATACAAAATCTTTACGTGTAAAAGCACCTTAATGTTACTATACTAGTTGTACTATTCAACTACACTGGAATTACGTATGCCAGCGGTCGCTTTTGCTTTAACTGGTTTTATAACAGTAATAATCTTAATAATTTTCAGAATGCATATACAAACATAGTTTTAACCAATGCTATATATAAAGGCAAAGACGAAAAAGTTCTGTACCTTTGTCTCTTATATTTTTTCAACCGATTTTCTTTTTATTATTTTTCATAAAGATATTCACGAGATAAAGTGTTTTTATTAAAAAAATAGGTAATAATATGGGTAATTATGGCATAAATTTGACCACTGGGCAAACAAAGATTTTCAAGTATTTAGTACAAATCTCTGTCCTGCTTTACTAGACCTTATAAGAAGAAATGGGAATGAAAATATTGTAGTTCTGCAACAACAATTAGTCATTTCAACTCTTCTATTCTTCAATAAATGTTGAATGACACCTTATCATAATACTTTCTTAGGTTTACGCGAATGTTTGACATTATAAATGAAACTATCTTTTCGGATTTTGTCGCGGATTTATTATGATTTTTGGTTCCCGACGTTTCGAATGCTATACAGCAATCATGGTCACGGGAGAGACTAAAGTATTAGACGTCTCAGGGGGTTATATACTTGTTACAGACAGTGCCTACCCACAATTTTTTACAAATATTTAAAATGATAGACTGTATATAGTTTCATTTATAATGACACCTTATCATTCATTTATTATATATTCACATCCTGAGCTTGTTAAGTTGCTGTATTAAGTTTAATAACTTATTAGATTTAAAATTTTATTTTAACTTTTTACTATAAAATTTACCTGATTTCAAACGACCAAACACACATCTCAATTTGTATTAGAGTTACTACTAATTTTTTTTCGTTAGTTATATATACTACCTCGGAAACTGGAAAGTATAGTTTCAAATCTGTAAGGATCGATTTCAGTGTCAGCTCAAGTATTATTATTAGGTTTCTCTTTCAAAGAGAGATTCGGAGATGGGACGTTTGAGATATTTTACATAGAGTACGTAGAGCTATGTAATCGGTTGTGTCGAACGGTCAACTCACCGGACTTAGGTATCTGGAATAGTGAAGTTGGCTACTGCGGTAGAAATTCGTCAGGAGCTTACTATTACTATCGTTATTACAAATATACTGAATTATGAGTAATATAAAACAATATTTTAATTTCTAATTTTTTTATTTGTCAGTTAAAACTTAAAATAAACACCTGTCGTTAGATTGAAAGAAAAGCTCAAATAAAAAGCTTTAAGTAAGTTATAAGAACTTCTGTCCCAGTGGAATAAATTTAGCTCATTCCTAATTTTGCCTCGTTACAATGCCGAAACAAAATTTAGTGCTTCTTTAAAAGAAAGCGATTTATAACAACTTTGTTCCGTTTTCACGTTTTCTTTGAACTGTATTTTTCTTAAATATTCTTTTGTTTTAGGGTAGTAAAATTCCTACGGGGAGCTTTTGTCGTTTAATTTTTGTTAAGCTTGACATTAGGAGGCTTCACCCGTGTAGGCTATTTATATATCCTTCGTTTTAACAGTCACAACGTGTTTTTGAAAGCCTACAACCGTTCTCAGTAAATAGCTTACATAATGCGAAGAGTTCTTAAACCGGACGGATAGATCCTATTGCTAGAGGTATTTATGATTTTTATAAGATACCACTACTGAGTCAAACGACACGACATTGCTAAGTTTCTAGTGACTGTCAAACTGTGTCAGCGATCGCGGGTTCGAATTCCGTTAAAAGCGTTGTTGAGCAAAAATGTTTGTACTCGAGTCATGGTGTTTAGGTATATTTATAATATGTATGTACTTAAAGTTAAAAATCTGTAGTTTTTCAACTATGTGGTATCCATAACACAAGCCTCGTAACTAACCATGGTAGTTGGCAAGAATAAAAAACGCATGAGCCACGAAAGCTTAGCATTAAAAAATTAAACTGATCCTGACTAACAATTGTTAACTCATTATAAAAAAAGAGTTTCACTTTCATTCAATTAAAATGTTTCTATTTTAATCTTTTTGCTGTGCAGTTAAGTCGCTTACTTAAATTGCATTTAAAATACTTTGTTAATTGGGCTATGATAGTCAATGTCTTGCCACCTGACCCGGCGGTGACCTGATCTATGCTTCGCTTACTTTCTACGACTAGTTTCTTTCTGCACCTATGTTTTCTAGTCTATTACAGTATAGACGTACGTTTGATGACACGTTTGGCTAAATTTGTAGTTACTTGATATGATAGGGGTCGCTGGTTCGAGTCCCGCTGTGGGTATTTATTTGTGTGGAGTTCGAATGTTTATACTCCAGTCATTGAGTTTAGGTTTATAATATGTATAAATTAGCACACGATTATCGAGTCAACAATATATTCAAAAAAGTGCAAGTGCTTCATAATTGTGTGCCTTTTGTCTATTCTATAAATTGCTTTTAAGATGACAAAAAATATGCATGTTGTTTATTGAAAAAAAGTACTTTATATGGTATACGTTGGAATTTTTGTTTAGATAATTATAAGTTACGATTATAGGATATTCATCTTTGGTTTCACTTAGCGTCACGCCACTTTTGTTGGGATTTTTTATATGTCAGTGAAATCTACTTATAATTCTACAACTAGGGATTCACCCTCTTTTTTACTGTGCCTTTTGACAAATTTTATTTCTAATACTATCCCATGAGATTGTACAAGCTACAGTCTATCGGGTGTTCTTCTACATGAAGGAGTGATCTTAAAAATTATAATTATTATAAACAAGAAAGTTTATTGGTCCTTTTAATAAGGAGGAATGTATAGAAAATGGACTGATATGCCATAGAAAACTTTTATGTTAGTACACCAGGTTGTTCCTATGGGAAATTTGTATATTACTAAATCACACTATGGAGTTGTCCGCCATTTAATATTACAATAAATAAGTTCAACAGCACATTTCTAGTCAAATTGATTAAGATACCGAATTCTGCTTCAAATTAATTGAAAATCTAGTTGTTTAGTTAAAGTCTTATGCTAATTTGTGTTGTAATCGTTAATTAAATTAGTGAGACCAGTATAGCTCGAGATTATGAGGTCCTACGAGTCTTAGGTTTGGTTAAGAGAGTTGTCAAGGCCTCAGATTACTTGTCTTGTCATGCCACTTTCCCGGACTACAATAATACTTTAGTCAACGATAACTTTGAAGAATGAAAGTTATTGATAAATTTATATTCAAAGTGGTAGTGCCATGCTTGTTACCTTCGGGTAGCAACCAAATGGGCCGGCACGCCCCGTATAGTTCATTAGTACCACTCTCTCACAGAAGACCGGCGTGAAGTGGCAGCTATGCTGTCGCGTTTCGTCCGGTGAGTGAGAGTCCGGGAGGCCCACTCCTTCCCCCCTCCCTCTTCCCTTCATCCTCCGCCTTCGTTCCCCCCTCCCTCCCACTTCCCTCCCTCCTCCAGATAATTATCTAATCAAAATGTCTAAATACTCTTTTTTCCTAAGAGCCACCGTTTCTAAGATTTAACGATTCAAAAATGTTCTCTTACAGAGTTGTAATCCTCATAATGTGTATAAGTACACCACGTATGTTTACTTTATGTTGGAGAAATTCCAAGTACTCAATTTATTTTACTTAATTTCAGCTTGTAAGTTTATGTACCTTCATTCTTATTTTTTGGCCTAATTTGACCGGACTAACACTTCATTTGTCGATATTTTCACCTAGTTTGTAAAATTTTAGGATTTAAAATGCTTTATTCAATTTTATTTAAAAACAATCATTAGATAGGTAATGAAAAAGTAGAAATGTATTAAAAAAATATTACTATTTATTTATATTGTATGTAAATCTTTATACTGTGACAAATGTCCTAGAAATGACCACAAGTAAAGTTTGATTGGACTAGATGCTATTATGAATTTGATCTCGTAGTGGAATGACCTACGTTAAAATTTCTTAGTGCCATAATTTTTTCTTTAGTTCTTATATGTAAAACTGGTTAGAATATTCCCAAAGGCCTGAATTGTAAGTCTTTATTGCATTTTATTAAAGCACGTTTTAAAATGTCACTCGCGTCACATTCTGCAATGTTTTATTTCACGTCTCGAAAAAACTCAAAAGCAAGTTTTTTTCCCCTTTATTTGAACATTAACACTAACCAAAATAACTTGTGTCATAAAATATATTAAATGACTATTTATCGATCTCGATATCTGCATAGTATCCGCTATAACCCATTCCGCCGAAGGAACGGAAATCGAACAAAAAATATCCATACAACGTTTATTATATAGAATGTTTTTATGCAAAACAACAGACCTAATGCAAATAAATGTTATACCTAACTATAATATATGTGCAAAGCCAAAAAGTCAATGGCCCATGAGGGGATCGAACCCGCGACCTTCGCGTTATTAGCACGACGCTCTAACCAACTGAGCTAATGGGCCGTTAGTGATGACGATGAAAACTTTAACTATTATCTTTATGTTATAAATATTTTAAAATTGTATATTAATGTTTAAGACTTGTTAGAACCTAAATCTAGATTTTTGTCTATTTTATCGCCTGTCACTCCGACTATCTATATTGATATCTATTAGGAAATTTCTTTTTTATTGAATATGTATTAATCTAAATTACGAGCGTATTTAAAATTTTATTTGACCTGTTTTTTGTTTTTTGTATTTAGAACATAAACGTTTCTATAAAAAGGGGGGTCAAGATAAGTGGTCGTTGGCCATTCCGAAGAACACATGTGGTCAAAACAGCAGGCTCTTGCTAGTGTGACATAAAAATGACGTGAAATTATAAAATTGATAAACCAGTTTGCGAACTCGCCATAAAATTCGTCTAGCGCAGTGCAACGCATTCAGATGAATTACGTGAAGCGCAGACGTGATAGAAATAAATACGCCGATAGCAGCGTGGTTTATATTTAACGGAATGAGATCACTGGATTTAGATTAGTAAATAGTAGTAAGTTTTGAGGCGATTTTTTTATAAATGCAGTATACAATAATATAATAAATTTGAGAATTACAAATTTATTGGAATTTGAAATTTCATCCCAGTCCGTTACAACTGTTTTAGCATAAAAGAATGATGAACATGCACACACACAAACTTTTGAATTTATACTCGTAATAGAAGTCGTCCGGTAAATGACTAATTAAAAATGTCAATTGTCTTTTTATTTCTTTTAAATCGGAAATTTCGTTAATTAATAACGCACGTTAGAAACATATACAGTATTTTTTTTAGATTTGATCGCACTTTTTTTTAAGTTCATAAATAAAAAATACTGAGACTTGTTCGTAATGAAATAAACGATAGGTTCAATATTTGTCGTAGGGAACCCAAAAAACCAGATAAATTTGGCCGCTGCATTACTAGTGCAGGTTCCACTTCAATTATGTAGACGTTTTTTTGTTGACTTTTAAACCTGTATTAGAAGTTTGGAATTGCGATGTGAATGCTAAGTTAATTTTATAATTACGCAGCAATAAATGACCAATTTGATCTTTATGAATACTTTGAATATACTCGTATCCATCCATCCCGGATGTAAAATGTAAAATTAAAAATAGAAGGTTAACACACGTGGCTTGCGTTTTCAGTCTTGCCATAGTCATGATGTTTTGTACGTACTTGAAAAAATATTGACTTTACTTTTCTTACTTCACTTTTTTGTTACTTTCTTAGTCCTAAAAATACTAAATTTTTCTAGTAGGACGCTTCATTTTAATAAATATCGAAGAAATATATGAATTTATTTATAAAAACAAAATTGCTATATGTGTCAAAAATACTATTTAAGCTTTAGCTATAGCTACTTAGCATAATATTGACATTATAATTTGTTGTATTTCCGGGTTTCCTCGAAATCGGTCCAGAATTACGTGGCGAATTGTATCTAAAAGTCAAAGGTCTACGCCCGCTTATTAAATAGCTACACCTAGAAGAATATTTACATAAGAATTATTATTCTGTACAAATATGATAAATAAAAGAAAAATTCTTTGATAGTTTTAAAAGTAATGGGCAATTAAAATCTCTCCAGGCCCTATACAGTAGCCGAGGTGATTTTGTAGGCGTGACGCGTTTGCGGGGGTAGACGGGTTCCACACAGGCAAAGTACATCGGCCGATGACCTGGATATATGTAATAATAATTCATACTATCCCTGATAACACGACTCGCGACTATGCACCCAGACTCGATTAAAGATATTTTAGATTAATTGGCAAGATAAAAAATGTCTGACATAATATCTAAAATAAATTTTGGGAAAAGACATGTTTTAATCAAACTAATGTCGATGAAATTTTGATTTTATACGTCAATCAACTATTTTATGTTGTTGTGTGCAAAAACTTTGAATCTATTTAAATTATTACTCGGCATCGCATCGTCGCGTCTAGTTTTTGCGGTGAATCGTACGATTCTTTGGACCGCAAATTTAGTTTGTGGTGTAATTGTCAAATTTTAGATGTAACAAGCAAAAAAATTTAAAATATATATTTTGTACGCGGTAGTACAGTATAATGCCAATTTATTTATTTTAAATTATACTGATTGTAACAGATAATGACTAAGCAAGGCCAGAGATAACAACCAAACGTTTTAAATTGCACAAAGATACGCAAATTACGGGGTCAATGTTTGTCAAACGATAAAAAGTTATTTTTTTTGTAAATGAGATATTATTAATCTGTAAATCCAATTATTTTTGATCGAATATCCTTCGAAATTGATTATCTTAATACTTTAATTTTATTTATTCTTAGGAGTCTCGTTTCTATACTTTAAGTCTAAATGGTGACATATTTTTAACATACGAGTTTTCATTTGTTTGAGTTTATATACCTATATAGTATGTATATAATGTAGTAGACCCCCTCAATAATTATGTGAAATTCATTATTTTTGCAGTAAAGGAAATAAACTATCCTATCTTCAAAGTTAGTTTATCTTTAAACATAAAAAAATATTTTATGATCCCATAAGTACTTAGTTTTGGAGTTCTTCGCGGACCAATATTCTGACACGGGAATTTTGAATATTGGAGAAGTACCGAGTACGCAGTAACAGACGAAATAGATTTTTCTTGCCATATATTCAATTTATTTTTAATAAATTAAAAAGTACAAAATTAATTAACGAATCATTTTAGTTACTAAAGGATTTTTGTGTTTACTGAATAATGAATAAAATATTAGTTATTCCAAAACTTGCTTATATCATTTGAATAATTAAATATTAAAAATTCTCGTACCTGGGACAGATTTAAACAGGCCGTTATTGCATTTGGTAAAGTATATCACTAACTTATTTTAAATACAATTTTATATACATTTAAAAATAATGCGGGGATCGGTTTGTTTGTATGAAGCTTTGCTATTGTGTTTTTTTATTTACATATAAATTTTTGTAGTTGCTTTAAATTGTGTATTTTTTCTATAACTGATTCCGAAGTGTTGAGTTCCATTCTCAAAGAAAGCAATCGATAGTTTAATTAAAAATGCCCGTCTCGGTCCGGTAATGATGAAAATATTTTAATGAAACGACATTCTCTATGGGGATATTAGACAATAGAAATTTAAAAAATTGTATTAATATGGCAAATTAAATAGTTTTGAGGTAGAATTATAGTCTTTCTGTTTTATATATAGGTTATTCGTTATCTATATTTTTAGATTTCAATGCTTTTATAATTCTGGAATAGGATATTTTCATTGCGCTTAACTATCGTATATCTCAAAGATTTCAGTTATTACAACGTCGTGAAACGAAAGACGATCGGGGTTGCAAAAGCCAGAAAAAACAAAAGTGTTTGTAGTTTTTCTGGCTTTTGCAAAATGCAACCTCGATGCTACTTCTTCAGTAGAGATAATTTTTAGGAGAATAAAAAACGGTTACGACATTAAGGCTGGGTATTTACTTTTATGTATCCTTGTATTGGGATGCAAATATGTAGTATAAATGTACGACGAGTGAAATTGGGTATCCGAGTGAAACTAGTTCAAACCCTTAGATATTTTCAAGTGCAAATTATTTTCAACATGATTACCACTTATCTTATGGTAAAGGAAAACCTAGTAAGTTTTCGAAAGGCATGTCAATCCGCCATATCGTACTTGGCCAGCGTGATGACTACGGCCTGATCGCTTTCGCATTGACCAGAGGTCTAGGATATGACCTTAAAAATAATGTAAATAGGTAATTGTTTATATATACAACTAGCATTTCCCGCGGCTTCGCACGCGTTCTAAAGACCGGGAACCAAATTCTTTCTGAGTCGCGCGGTATGATACCTCGAAGAAATAACGCCCGCCCTTTCCGTAGATATTGATATTATTGATATTTTCTTTAATATTGTGGAACATTTTTTTGTTCTATCATCAATAGTTTTCGCAGCGCATGCGATGAAAGATATTTTATAGGCATTTTTTACACCTTGGGTAACATTATTGTAGTTTTAGTAGGGATCCTTACTTTTTCTTGCAATTAAAATAGCCTATATTATTCAGTGATAATGTAGCATTCAAATGGTGAAAGAATGTTTTAATTATGTCTTTCTCTTTCAGGTGACACGATTATGTGATTTGTCATCGGAAGGCAACGCGGTAACTTCCGTGGCGTGGAGTGAACGGGGCCACTTGGTAGCTGTTGGTACACAGAAGGGTCATATTAGCGTTTGGGATGTGGCTGTTAATAAAGAGGTTAGATTTATTATTTACTAGCTGACCCGGCGAACTCTACGCCAGTATACAAATTACTGATTATTACTGATTATTGATTTCTGACAAAATCTATAATCATCAAATTTTCAACCAAAATTAACAATGGACAAAATTACGTTTATCTGTCATTTGCATTTTGTTATTCCATGTCAGATACGTTTTTTTTATACCACGTTTTATAGAGACTTGTATTCTCTTTGACGTTTTATGTCACGTCACACGGGAACGCGCTCGAACGGGATAAAATGTATCCTATGTCCGTCTCCTGGTTCTAAGCTACCTCCCCACCAATTTTCAGCCAAATCGGTTCGGCCGTTCTTGAGTTATAAATAGTGTAACTAACACGACTTTCTTTTATATATATAGATTTGTTTTATGTTGTATGAAAAAGAAATTGTATAGATAATGAAGTAGATATAGTACACATATATAACTTTAAATACATACATATTATAAATATTACGTACTTATGACTGGAGTATAAACATTCGTGTTCATTATACGATTGAATGCCACCAGCGGGACTCGAATCCACTACCACTGGCAAAGCAAGTAAAACACTACAAACTGAGGCAAATCTCTCGTCATATATATTTATTAAAATAATTATATTTTTAATTTGTGTCACAGGTAACTAAACTGCAAGGGCACATAGCTCGTGTGGGCGCGCTGGCGTGGAATGGTGACATCTTGAGCTCCGGATCTAGAGACCGACATATTAGGCAAAGGGACACTAGGACACCGCGTAAGTATAATTATATATACATATATCTATACTAATATTATAAAGCTGAAGAGTTTGTTTGTTTGTTTGGTTGAACGCGCTAATCTCAGGAACTACTGGTTCGATTCGAAAAATGTTGTGTTGGATAGTCTGTTTATCGAGAAAGGCTATATATTACATCACGCTACGACCAATAGAAGCGGAGAATCAATGAAAAATTTTACAAGTGGGAGAAAATACTTCTTTTCATTTTTAGCCTTTAGAACGCGAGCGGAGCCGTGGGAAAGACTAGTAGATAAATAAAATTGAAATGTCTTGTTTGGAAGACAAAATAATCCAGAGCGGCGAACCAATCCGATTGAGTTTTATTTAATAACTAGTATTTTCCGCTTCTTCGCACGCGTTCTAAGGACCAGAACCCAATTTTTTGTCGCACGGTATGATACCTCGCAGAACTAACGCCCGCCCTTCCCTTTTTTGTTACATTTTTCATTGATACTCTGCTCATATTGGTCGTAGCGTAATGAAATATAGCCTACAGCCTTCCTCGATAAACGGACTATCCAACACAAAAAGAATTTTTCAATTCGAACCCTACTGGTTCCCCTACTTTCTGAGATTAGCGCGTTCAACTAAACAAACAAAAAACTCTTCAGCTTTATAATATTAGTATAGATTATTTATCTATACATACAGATAAAAAGAATTGAAGTGTCCGTTTGTAAAGACAAAATAATCAAGAGGGGCAAACTAATCCGATTGAGTGTGTGAAATTTAACTTCAAATATAATATTAATAACAGTTATTTTATGTACCTTTAGCCTGAAATTCTTATATAATAAGCCCATTTTTTAAAAAGGCCTTATGCGTAAATAAACCTCCTTTATCGTTAATTAAAATAGGGACTACAGTTGTTATTTTTTATAATTTGAATAGTATTAATAATGTGTTCTATATAAATTTCAGCGGTACAATCGTCTCGCATCCTGCAGGGTCATAGACAAGAGGTGTGCGGTTTGAAATGGTCGCCCGACGGACAGTCGTTGGCGTCCGGCGGAAACGATAATAAACTATTCGTTTGGTCTATGGTAAGTGATTTATAAACAATAACCTTTTATTATTTTTTTGTATTTGATATAAGATTTGCGTTTTTTTTTGTATTATATATGGTTTTAGTGAAACTATCTTTTCGGATTTTGTCGTGGATTTATGATGATTTTTGATTTCCGACATTTCGAATGCTTTACAGCAACCACGGTCACGGGAGAGACTCTCTCTCTCTCTCTCTCTCTCTCTCTCATCAATAAATCCGAGACAAAATCCGAAAAGATAGTTTCGTTTATAATGTCAATTCGCGTAAACCTAAGAAACTATTAGGTTTTAGTGATTTTCTATTATACTGTATCAATTACAATTTCAACGTCACAATCTATAGTCATATTTTTAATTAGACGAAGCCAACTGACAGTAGCTAATGTCACTTTGTAAAATAATGTTGCCATATTTAAAGTATTAGTGATGCATTCAGTTCTCGTTCAATCAGATGAATGAACAATGAGTGTGAATAGTTAATTATTTCAAACTTTAAAAGAATATTATTTCTATTTTACACTAGTAATAGTAGTAGTATGTAACTACAATCAGTTTTTTGACGGCTTATTACAATGATGATGAATAAAAACAAATAATGTAATAAGCGATGTTTTTTATTTTCATTACCTACCTATAATTGGATTCTATAGGCACATAGTCGTCGAAAACTCGTTGGTATGTACAAAGCACGACTAAAATTCGAACCCCGTACCCGATATCGGCAGTTCGGCACACTAACTATTCACTAGACAATCGAAGCAATTTCATTCATTCAGGAGTTTTTTCAATCATTCATTTTTTTACAACACTATTTTTATTTTGTCAAAACCTGACAACACAGTAAACGTCAGTTGACTTCGTCTAATTAAAAATTAGAATATACTTCTACTGTTAAACTTGGTTAAAAGTATACAGTTATTGTTTTATTATCATTAATATGTTTTTATTTTTTTTATACATAATATAAAACTATTTAATTCATTTTATATGTATGCATATATTAGTAATGTATCGTAGTATAGTTTATAAATTTATTATATTATATATATATGTAAATTTGATGTTGATTCAAGGAAAATTTTTGATTTTCCTTTGCATATAGTTTTTGTATACTCCAATTTGTACCAAATTGTTAGTTATCTATACAATTAATAATTAAATAATTACCTGTAGGTATATTATTCGCTGTATTTCATTTGAAATAAGTAATGCTATGTTCATTTCAAATAATATACCTATATAGTTTTCCTAAATACTGTTAGTAATTCCAATCTAGTAAATTAAATTTATATGATTAATGTCTAGATTTTAAAAACTAAAGCCAGAAGCTATACAATAGAGAAATTTATATAAAAGTTGAAGTTAGTTGTTCGTTTTAGGGTTTCGTATTTCATTAGGAACAAAGGAAAACTTATAGTATCACTCATTGTCTGTATGTTTGTTAAGAACCTTTTTAGCAGGAACCTGTAGAACTTGATACAAGTTGAATTTCATATTAAACTAGCGACTCGCCCTCGCTTCGCTTGGGCTTTTTCCTAGATTTAGCACAGGCAAAGCCGCGGGATCCGCTAGTTATGCATATAAACCTTCCTCTTGAATCACTCTATCTATTAAAAAAAACGCATCAAAATCCGTTGCGTAGTTTTAAAGATTTAAGCGTACAAAGGGATATAGGGACAGAGAAAGCGACTTTGTTTTATACTATGTAGTGATGATAAACAAGTTTGGAATCCCTTGAAACTGTCATTACAGGCTTCTATTGAAAATCATGAATATTTAATAGTAAGAATACACAAACTTTTTTTTGCTATTTTCTATATATAACAATCTATATAACAGAACCCTTGGTATGCGAGTCGGACTCGCACTTGTCCGATTTTTTAAAGCAAAATAACTTCAGCGTCATTTTGCGGTGTGAACGATAACAATTTGTGGTCATACGCGTTATCGCAATTAGGTGCGACAAATTAAACCTCATGTTTCCGTGTGATTTATGACTTTGTTCTACATATTTACTCTTTTATTATTTTATCTTTTATTATAAAATACTAGAGACTTAACCTGGCTTCGCTCGGGTTTGTCCCGATACGTTTAACGGTTAGTATGTATAGACTTCTCAGAAATTAGATTCGCATACACCGTCTACCTTACCAAAACTTACTCCTCTATCTCAATGGTTGCCTGGAGAGCTTTAAGGGATAAGGCCGCCTTCTGTACATGTACTTTTCTTTTTGTGTGTTTGTGTCTATTCTTTGTGTAGTATTATTGGTGTACATTAAAGAGTTAAATAAATAAAATATTTTTCCGAAGTAAAAAGTATCCTATATGGTAGACCTGAATAACCAGCCCTAATCATAACGAGTGTCATGAAAATATCTCTAGTGGCTTTCTCGTGATGCGATCACAAATAGACAGACAAAAATTAAAAAAAAACTATAGATTTACTGTATTTCGATAGTAAAGCTAAAGAATTTATTTCAATAAGAATTTGCTTTTTATAAAATATTTAAATTTAACTTAGAATTATAAATGCAAACTATCTTTTCGGAATTTGTCGCGGATTTATTATGATTTTTGGTTCCCGACGTTTCGAATGCTTTACAGCAATCATGGGACCATAGGACCAAAAGATAGTTTCATTTATAATGTCAAGTATTCGCGTAAACCTAAGAAAGTACTAACTTAGAATTATTTTATACTAGCATTTCCCGCGGCTTCGCACGCGTTCTATAGATCGGTAATCAAATTCTTTCTGAGTCCCGCGGTATGATACCTCGCAGAACTAACGCTCCTATTAGTCATATCGTGATTAAATCTAGCCCATAGCCTAACTAGACATATTTTTCAAATTGAATCAGTAGTTCTTGAGATTAGCGCGTTCAACCAAACAAACAAACAAACTCTTCAGCTTTATAATATTAGCATAGATATAGATGCCTTGTCGTGTGAAAAAAAATAAGGAAATTTCGATGGTATTACTAATATGTAATGTTTTAAATATAACAAATAAATTTACCGATTACGTACAGGTTTTTCCCGTTCATGTTAAATTGTAGGTAATTAATTTATCTATACTAAAATTATAAAGCTGAAGAGTTTGTTTGTTTGTTTGTTTGGTTGAACGCGCTAATCTCAGAAACTATTGGTCCGAATTGAAGAAATCTTTTTGTGCTAATAGTCCGTTTATCGAGGAAGGCTATAGGCTATATTACATCACGCTACGACTAATAGAAGGGCGGGCGTTAGTTCTGCGAGATACCATACCACGCGACTCAGGAAGAATTTGTTTCCGGTCTTTACAAACGCGTGCGAAGCCGCGGGAAATGCTAGTTGTATATATTTTGGCATTTGAGTAATGCACATTTCATTAAATAAAGATCTCAAGGATCACAAAATAACTAGCTCCCATATATACAATATACATCACTTTCAAACGTCAATTGGTCGTAAATTGATGCATTCGTCACACTTTTCATAAGAATCAGACGTAAATATCAAATAGTCTATGCACGGCCACAGATAACTAAGTTCGAATTGAGTATTGCCAGTGCAAAAAAAATTAATGTCACTGTCACTTTATCTCGACGCCGTGTATAGGTTTAGAACACTTTTATTTTCTTTGTGTGACGGTGTTTTTGAGAAAACGTTCCAAAATCTGAGTGTTTCATTGCCAGCTCCGGTGACTATGGACTCTGTATGAATGTACGGTTAACTTTGCAACCTGAAAAATGTGTTTTTCTTCCCCCAGCACTCGACATCCCCCGTACAAACGTACTCGGCGCACGTGGCGGCGGTGAAAGCGATCGCGTGGTCGCCGCACCAGCACGGCCTGCTCGCTTCCGGCGGCGGCACCGCCGACCGCTGCATCCGGTTCTGGAACACGCTCACGTCGCAGCCCATGCAGTGTGTCGATACTGGTATGTTTGCTTAATATTACTTACTACCCCCATTTAAAGGTGCTAGAAACACGGGCAATCAAATCAAAATATTTTCTTCAGCATAAAAATTGTTACAATTTCTTACTGAACGTCATAAGTCTACCACCAGTTCGGAAAGAAGAAACCTCTTACCTGAGAAGAACAGCGAAAGAAACTCAGCGGGACTAATATTTTTTTTTATCACACTCATCAATATACAAGCAATATTGCAGTATTGTCCCGGCCATATCGCCAATCGTTTTTGGTATGGCCACGTATGGCCGATATTGCCGAACGATCGCTGAGCGATCGATATTCTACGGTATTACCTGATCAGTCCTATTGTTGTTTCAGTCGCTCTCTATTGTTATGGCATAGTGTGTCCTTTTCTACGCGACTGAAGTTACTGTGAGTGACGCCGTGATTCACTGCTATATTCTGTACTGTTGTTTTGTTAGTTGCTACGTTACCTTGACAATAATATAATTGTAACACATTGCCCGGCAACATATTGCTCGGCCATTGTTGCAATATTTTTGTAATGGCTCTGCAATTAGTTGTCAATATTGCAGCATCAATCTCTGGAATCGATAAAATAAGTTATTAGTTAAAAATGCTTGTATTTTAATTTTCTTTAACACATTTGTTTTAATTACAGGTTCACAAGTATGCAACTTGGCCTGGTCCAAGCATTCCAGTGAGTTGGTCTCCACACATGGTTACTCTCAGAATCAGATATTGGTGTGGAAATATCCTTCTCTCACTCAGGTAATTGTTAAGATAACTAGCCATTTCCCTCGGTTTCGCCTCACTTTAGTATACTGGTAAATGCATTGCATATTAGAACCTTCGGGCAGACGTTATCTAATACACACAATAAAATTTTATCACCATAGGATATATAGTCTAGGTATCATCACTAGCAAATATCCATGCATTTTTAAATAAATCTCTTGTTTAATTAACTGTAGCTTGCACTATTTTAAATAATATAAGCATAATTCATAATCATTTATTAATTTTTTCAGGTTGCAAAGTTAACAGGACATTCATACAGAGTCCTATATCTGGCTCTGTCTCCGGACGGCGAGGCAATAGTCACCGGAGCTGGCGATGAAACACTCAGATTTTGGAATGTTTTCTCAAAAACACCGTCACACAAAGAAAATAAAAGTGTTCTAAACCTATACACGGCGTTGAGATAAAGTGACAGTGACATTTAATTTTTTTTGCACTGGCAATACTCGATTCGAACTTTGTGTTCTATGTTATCTGTGGCCGTGCATAGACTATTTGAAATTTACGTCAGATTCTTATGAAAAGTGTGTCGAATGCATCAATTTACGACAAATTGACGTTTTTAAGTGATGTTTTGGTGGTTTATGTTGGCAACATTCATTTCGAACGTTCTCGATTGAAAATGTTGCCAGTGTTGTTCAACATAGTTTAGAAGAAATTTACACGATTTTGTGGATTTGTTTTCTTGGTATCAGTAACACTATTGTGTGTTGGAGCTTAATATTTTTTTTTGTATATTGTATATATGGGAGATAGTTATTTTGTGATCCTTGAGATCTTTATTTATATAAATGGTGTGTACAAAGTTATCTGTACTGATATAAGTCATAATGTTTACCACTTTAAAGACAATAATAATGACAAAAATTAATATTTTTGAAACCTTATGTGATTTTTATGTTTCTTTTACAAATACTTTTTTACAATTATTTTGGTACTATGAAGTCCAATTTTAATTGAAGTAAGCCACAATTTAATAAATATCTTTTTGATAACTTTGTACATTGGTTTGTTCATATAATATTAAATATATGTATGTACGTCATAGTGTATATTCCTTTCATAGTCATTTATACAAGGAGATTACTTACGTTTATATGTCGAATGAGTTAGACATTAGTACAAAAAATTAATTGTTTGTTTTTAATACAGTATTTAAATTTATGTTGATTAACCCAAGATGCTAGTAATAGATTTCAACAGCTAATTCCTGGGCCGGTAGTCTCGACATAGTTTGTCAACGATATCGTATCGAGTTTTGTCGTTACGTCGTAATCATGAATGATTTTCATATCTTTTTTATTGTTAATTACGATTTAATGATAGAAATCGATTCAATATCGATAAACAACTATATCGAGACTACCGGCGCTGGTCTGTTAACTGTTGTCAAAGCAGATGAGAGGTTAAATTAAATTTCTTCAAAGACTAATACCACCGATAATATATGTAGCTTCATATGAATTATATTAGAATATTTTAAAAACAAATAAATTATTTCCTAGTTTTGTACTAATATCGTAAAGACATATAAATGTGGTTATTATTTTTTTTTAGTTTAAGTTATAGATATAATAGTCTTTATAATGTTTGATGGTGCTGCACATTTTTTAAAATTTATTATGTAGTTGTCAATAATTTTTTTTTAAAGCTTATATGAGTTTTTTCATTTAATATATGAATGAAAAATTCATATGACCTGTAATATAATGCTTTTATTTTAACTAATTTTTCTTTAAAATATTATACATCTTTTGGATTTACACTTACCTAATTGTATTAAATTGTTTAAAAACATATCTTTAGGGTTATTGTAAAAGTTTGTGATCAGGATCGAACTTATGACCTAAGGCAGAGGTTCAAAAGATTATAACTAATAATTAAAATGTCTTAAAAAGTGTAGCGCCATCTCATTTATATGTATAGTTGTGTACTTATTAGTGTATATATTGGTATGACAATGTACTTTACTTATGAATTTTTGAACGGACTAATTCTAGATACTAGCTTTCTAGTTCTTTTGATGAATTTCCTATACATAAATTTTCGAAAACTTAAAGAGTTCATATTGAATGATTCGTTTTTGAATATTGCTTTGTTTATATTGTTTATATCATATAGATACTGCTTGTTTTTAGACCTTAAACAAGTTTTTTTTGTAATTGTTAATATTACATATACATTTATATTATTTCTATAGAGATCTATCTGTCCATATACATAGCGACGTTATATGTAAGCTGATAATAACTATATAATATGTTTAAAAACTATTATAATCGTTAGACTTAAAATAATAAATATAACAAAGTATGTGTAAATTGTAATAGTTTTCAAACATAACATCGGCTTAAAAGTTTATCTAATAAGTTTTTGCCAATTTAAATTTATTTAGTCATATCATTTCTTTTCGATGCGCATTTATTTAAAATATATAGTCATGAAAAATTATGTTGAAAAGTGAATATTTAAAACTTGATCTCATGAACGATTAGAAGAATGGTATATTTTTTAGATAATCTCCTATTTATTAAAGGTCGTAAAACAAACTAAAGTTGCTATGTTCTTCTCTTTATAAAGAGTTTAGTTAGAAACTTATATATTAAAATCACTGTTGTAGGTTAAAATTTGCTTTATTCACGACATATTTCATACAAAATATTAGATAAGTAGTAATAAAATAAACCACCGTGAAATAGTCGTGTTAATGCAAAAAAATTAGAGTGTGTTTCCTTTTTAATATTTGTGCAATTTAGAATTAACTGTAATGTGTGTATGTAGTTTTTTTTTCATTATGTTTAGGCTGAATAGGTTAAAGCCTTTGCCTCATATGAGCGGCAAATTCAATGCAAAATGACGGCGACATTTCAATGTCACTTGTTTTGAATATTTTGAATTGGAGAACCATGTAATTCGTTTTCATTCTGCGTTAGTCATAATATTTTATACATTCACAAATGAATGCCAAGCAGAAATGGAAAGGTAATATAAGATAAGTGATAATATTTTCAATTAACGAACCAAAAATTAAGTGCTTCGAATTTAAATGTGCGCGTTAGATGTGTTTCTAAATTTTAGTTTAAAACTAATGACGGTAATTTTTAGACCACCTCGCTTTGTTTAGTACCAATTTTTTTGTTTTCCACTACTTTTGCATGTAAAAATTTTTATTTGTCTTTTTGGCTTCTTTTGTATTTTTCTTTTTTTTGTCGTTTTCCTTTAATTATTGGTATTATGCAAAGCGATCTTGCTGGTTTATTATAATGTCATCTAAATTAACTGTTTGTCATAAGTGTCTAACAATTTGTCTTCTAATAACCTATAGTCAAATAAATGTATTCCATATTACTACAGTAGAATATTAGGCCTTAGTTAAGCTGAATCTCTACAATTTTTATCACTAATAGAAAACTCAAAACATACCATTTCTAAACATTGTTTAATTTCCTATCAGTGATAATTATTTTAGAAATGCAATTTATCTAAGGTCTAAATAGAATAGAATAGTAGTAAAATTTTAGTTCCAAACACTTTTGCCATTATGTATACCCGGCTTATCTCACCACCAATTATGTTACGTATAACTAAAAAATATTTAAGTGGTCAATATCTGATTATTATTACCATTTTAAGCTAGGTATTTATTTATATATAGAGAAAAAATAATATATTATCTAATGTCGTCTAAATAAAAATATTGAGTGATTTATAAATTTGTTTTTTTCTTAAAATATACCTACCGTTTGTTTAATTACATTTTCAAAGAAATACTCATCTTTTGTTTTGGATTTTAAACTACTTTCTATACTTACAAGAAAAATACAATTTTTAGTTTTTTTTCATCACCCTAATCTCCGAAACTTCTGGACCATTTTTGACGTGAATTTCACTGGCAGATAGCTGCTGTTATATGGAGCAACTTAGGCTACTTTAATTATCGATAAAATAATGAAAATTATTACGTCAGTATTTATTTATATTAATCATGGACATAATATTCTCAATAAAATAAGTAGAAGGATAAAAAGGGGAGAATCAAACAAAGAAAAAAAAAACAAAATAGTGAATTTTAAAATTTCTTATTTCTTAATATGACATTTTGTGAATAAACTTAGTTTACAATGGAGGTAAATATTTTGTTAAAAAATAGTTAGCAATCGAAGAATTCTTTTGGACCCGCTTTTCTCAGTTTCCCAAACAAGCGCGCTACAACTATTACCTACCACTGCCTTCATTGATTTTTTAGATAAATCTGATGACTGACTCAAAGGGCTTTCAAAGTTTCATTTACTATAAGATTTGAATTTGGGCTTCCATACTTCATTTATGATTCCCGATACCTCATGTTCATGTTTGGACAATAATACGGTTGGTACATTATTTCCGTGGTTAGCAACGAGGCTGTGTAACCATGACTGGAGTACAAACATTCGCGCTCAACAAACTAATGCCCACAGCGGGATTCGAACCCGCGACCGCTGGCACAGCATGTAGGGATACTGTAGTAGTAGTAGGGATACTGTAGCAGTAATATAAAATATTATCATTTTAAGGAGCTTGTCTTATAAATTTTCTCAGTGAATGTGATGAAGGATGAAGGTTACTCGTAAATTTCCCTTGGGTAGAGTCTAGCTTTAGATGAAATAGCAAGATAACTGTAAAAACATAAAGTTGTGACTAAAACATTACCTAATATTTTTATAAACTTAATACTTACAAAAAAGTTTTAAAAATGAATTGTTACGAATAAGGATTTTTTGAAAATTTAAACCAAAATACATTGCCTACCCAAATACCTATATCGTTTTGCGAAATTAAAGAATATAAAATAAAAGCGGCTAATATTACATACATTTTAAATGTTTGTTGACAGCTAAAATACGAATTATTACATGATATTATTAACTTGGGAAAATTAGTCTCGATAGCCAGCTGAAGTAAAGTGGCGATACTATAGATACGTCAAAAAACATACGAAAAAGATTTTAGGGAACCAAAAATCCAAATAAATCCGCGACAAAATCCGAAAAGGTAGTTTCATTTATAATGGTATGAATTATGATCTTATCTGGTGGGATCTGGATCTGGGATGGAGCTTATCTGGTTCAATATATATCTACGATATATCTCATATTAGAAAAATTAATACTAACGCATGTTTATTGCGGAACCCGAGCGGAGTAAGGGTGAGTCTAGTATTTTATGATATCGATACTAATGACAACCTGCAATAAAAGGATAGGTCATATGGCAATTACCTATCTGATTGGAATAAAATGTCAAATATTCGCGTAAACCTAAGAAAGTATTATAATTAATACCATCAAAATCTGTCATCATCAATCAATCATAGACAGACATACAGACAAAAATTCATAAAACTATATTAGCCTCTTTATCCATTATTATTTAGTTAATAATGATTATTGAAATAAGATTTTTCAAGACACATTCAATGTACAGATTCGTAAGTTAGTATTTTATTTTTCGAGAATCAAGTAATAGATTAATCTTTCAATTCGATTAAATTGGTTTTAAGCAGATAAAGGAAGATGAAAATTAATAATTTCGCTCTCACCGATATCGGCCCATTAGCTCAGTTGGTTAGAGCGTCGTGCTAATAACGCGAAGGTCGCGGGTTCGATCCCCTCATGGGCCAATTGCATTTTTGTATCTTTGCGCAATTTATAGATTGATTTTAAATATTTATTGCATTACGTAATATAGAAAAAATAATAGTAAAACCATCTTTTAATTCTATTTAAAAAATATTTTGGACACTTTGGATAGATTGGTCTGAAAGTTGAATAGGTTTATATACCTATTTAATATTACATTTATTAATTACTAATTTAGTATTACATTTATTATACATAAATACATTTAATTATCTATACTAATATTATAAACGCGAAAGTTTGTAATTATGGATGTATGGATGTATGGATGTATGGATGTTTGTTACTCTTTCACGTAATAACTACTGAATGGATTTTAATGAAAATTTACAATAATATAGCTTATACATCAGAATATCACATAGGCTACAATTTATAAAGATATTGTGTGAATTGTCCAAAATATGACGATAAGTATCAAGTAAGTAGTAAAAAATCTACCATCTGCGAGCTATTCTGGCGTGCGCTGCCAAAACCGCTAGAGTTATACATATGTAATGTATGATGGAAATGTTTATCTTAACAAGCGACTCACCCTCACTTCGCTCGGGATCGTCCCTAGATTTAGCGCGAGCGAAGCCGCGGGTTCCACTAGTTATTTATAATTCTCTTTAACGACCAATATACATTAATAAGTTTATTTTTGATTATTTTAATTCGCGTATCGGAACTACAATTATTCATATAATAACATTATTTTATATTTATATTTTATTGAAATAATATTTCATAATATGCACTCTCATAATAAAAATACCTCTGGCTTTTAGGAGCAAAAATTAATTATACTTTACGTGCCTATAAAATTAGTCAATCAAATCAATCAAATCACAATATTCTTTATACAATTAATAGACTTTTACAAGCTCTTTTGAATCGTCATTTTTACATTATTAAAATTAAATGTCAGTCTGTAAGTCTGTATTGGCAGTTAGCGTAGTGGTAACTGGTAACGTGCTCAATTGGCAATCCGATTGAGCGGGTTCAAATCCATGAAATATCAGAGGAATGATAACACCTCTGATATTTTCATGTGAGAATATTTCTTAAGTGATTACCACTTATAACTTTTTAAACTTTCGCGCTTCAGAACTATATCATATATCGTACTACGGGACGTTCCGACGTTTCGGCCGGATTGCACCAGCCGTGGTCACGGGCCACCCGGCCAAAATGTCGGGAATAAGGTACCTTTAACTTATACACGCGATAAGTCCCGTAGTACGATATATGATTACCACTTGTGTTACAGTAGGGGAAAACATCATGATAAAACCTGCATGAGAGAACCTAGCTAGTTTTCGTAAGACATGTGCTCTAGGCAGTCCGCATACCCTCAATTCCGGGGTTGAACTATGGCGTTATACCCATCGTATTGAAGGGAAGCCTGTGCCCTTCAATCATTAATTTTTTTCATTCCCATGAAAACATTTTATTCTAAAGGTGATTGTTCAATTCTTGTATTTAAGTTTAAAATAGAAAAAAATGCATAAAAATCAAAACAAGAGTCACAGAAAAAAATATCGAAAAATAATTATTAGAACGGAATCACCGTATGTATCCAATAGTTTAGAATTTATAGATTATAGGTAGTAGTAGATGGGGCAATTTGTTCTGCACATCGTGGGACGTCCCGGAAACAATCTCTTCGCCATGGGGACTGACGGCTGAGGAAGCGATCGATAAATATCGCACTTACTGTACACTGTCTAGATGTATTTCTAAATTTTATACAAAAATATATATTTAAGAATACTTAATCGATATTTCTATACTACTATATAGTTTTAGGAACCAGAAGTGAAATTTTGAAAAAAATAAAAAGACAATCACGACTATTTGTTCACATATACATTACATAACAATTTAAGCAAACACAGTCTACAAAAATAAAATAAAAGCTCTAACTTTTAAATTACAAAATAGGCAGGTTGACTTTCCAAACGGACAAGGTTTCCCCTTACACTAGTTGTGTGAAAAACAACTAGTGTCGTGAAATCAAGGAACATTTTTACTCTAGGGAGTGGTAAGGAATGAAGCGCGCACAGGCTTATATAAGCTCGCCGTTACCACCACTACGTGATATCCCTTCCACGATGACGTTTTCTTACTATTCTTCCAACAATAGTATAAAACAAAGTCGCTTCCCGCTGTCTGCCTGTCTCTATGTATGCTTAGATCTTTAAAACTACGCAACGGATTTTGATGCGGTTTTTTCGAATTGATAGAATGATTCAAGAGAAAGGTTTACACGTACAATGCGCGGAATCCGCGGCTTCACTCACGCTAAATTTAGGGACGAACCTTCTCTATGATATTTTGTTGCCAAAAAATTTAATTCCGATAGAAAAATCTCACTCCTGCGGGAAAATTATTTGGATGTCGATGAATTTCGTTACTAAATATATTCAATTACATTCATTAATTAAGACGTGGTCCCAGTTGGTTAAGAGTCTGCTTACTTTTTTTTAGAGCAGTGGCAGTTGTGTCATTATTCTGTAAATTTGTATCGAAAAGTGTCAATTTAATCACTTAAATTGACAACTTTTTAACTACTTTTCCACACTTTTCCACAGCCATTTTACTTTATGGATGAACATTCATTTACTCATTTAAGAACATAGACTATAAACAGCTTCTAAATATTTTTTCATATTATCATATTCAAATTTCTATTATAATTTTCTTTAATTATTTTGTTTGTTTTACTACAAAAAGAACTATATAATCTCGAATATACTGAGTTTCTTACGAAAGTCTCAGAACTCGTTGTTAGATAGGGAATAGAGAATTTTGAAGAAACCTGTAATTAAGTTTAGTTTTTGGGTGCATTTTGTTATCACTGAACAAAATAAGCTTTGAGTTAGCCAACAGGGCTTGCGATACCCATATTGATCCATATTTATGTTATAATTGAGCATTACCGAGCTTAAAGCTCGGACAGCAATTTGTAATACAACTTGTACTGTCCCGGAAACAATCACTTTACCTGCGTTGACTCTGAGTGGATTTATCGTGGGCTTGGAAAAACTAACTTCTTAGTTCTTTTAATAGTTTATTGACTTCAGTCTCGACTCCCACGTTAAATAAATGTACATTTATTTATTTGATGTGGGAGTTTAACTAATGAATACTTATAAAATTATATTTGTAGGTAATAACGTTGTTATGAAGAGATATTCTAAGATTTCTTACTTTAATTAAACTTATTCATACAAATTGGAGCCCGCAGTCGAGGTCGTGATTGCTTGTACCTACAAGGCTACAGGCAAAGCAGTATATTATCTATCTTTACTAATATTATAAAGCAGAAGAGTTTGTTTGTTTGTTTGTTTGGTTGAACGCGCTAATCTCAGGAACTACTGGTTGGAATTGAAAAATTCTTTTTGTGTTGGATAGTCCGTTTGTCGAGGAAGGCTATAGGCTATATTACATCACGCTACAACCAATTCCTCAATCAAAAATGTTGTAAAAACTGGAAGGGCGGGCGTTTTGCGAGGTATCATAACGCGCGACTCACAAAGAAATTGGTTTCCGGTCTGTAGAACGCGTGCGAAGCCGCGGGAAATGCTAGTATAAAATAAGTTGAGAGTTGGATTACTACCTTCATTAATTTTTTTTTGAAAATCTTATTTAAATAGTTATTATTATCGATACATAAGTTCGAATCTATAGTTTTTAGAATTTTAGTAGGTATATCTGTACGAGATTTAGCATATCTGTGGTGGCATTACGAGAAAATTAGTAGACTGAAGGCTGTATGGACTATAGTCATTTGCCTTTCCCTATTGGGGATAAATTTTAAAAACAATTAGTAGACTGATTTGAATGACATTTGGTACGATATTATTTGACAAATAAGTTTTTTTTCCAATTTATTTTGATTTAACTACCTACACTGGATACGCTCGAGTATGTTCTAGGTATCTCGCAAGTTCCTTAAGTTTCTAGTATATATAGTTACAAAATTTCAATCCGAATCTGTCTATCCGTTTCAACGTCTAACAATTATACACACAAATTTTTGCACTTTCCACCATCATATTGACGCGTATATGGGATAGAGCTTTATCGTTCTGTAGCTTTCACAGTTCACACGGTGCAATTTGTACGCGGTGACACTCCGCCGGAAGTTATCCCATCGACAGTAGTGACTAAGGGCGTTTCCATACGCACGTGACACGACGTTATTACTGGAACTCGTTTGTAGGTGAAAAAGTATTTGAGTTTAGTTTCTCAAACAATATTTATTATTTATTTATTTATCTACTGTTATGGCTGTAATCTAATAATATATCTAAGCTAATCTATGTCTGATTGGTTGTTCAATGTATGATTTTATGATAAAAATTCGTACTAGATTGTGGAGATTAGGGTCAATTCTTCATTGGGCATTTTTTATTTTAATTTAAATTAAAATTTAATATACAAATGAAAAAAGGTTCACTGTGAATCTTTTTTAATATCTTAATTAAATTTCCTTAACAGAAAAGCATTTCATTAACGCAACAATAAGTATCTAGTATCTGAGCTCTTATTTATTTTCATTCGTCTGTTTGTGTGCTAGTTGCCTATAAACTTCGGAAAGAAAGTACGTTATAATGGAATTGAAAAATGATATTTTTACTAAAAAGGGCTCTCACTAGAGGAATACTCGGTGTTTGAGAGTTAAAGCAAGAGAAGAGGACAATTTGCTTAAAAAAACCTTAAAATGTATACAAAATCTTTACATCTAAAAGCACCTTAATGTTACTATACTAGTTGTACTATTCAACTACACTGGAATTACGTATGCCAGCGGTCGCTTTTGCTTTAACTGGTTTTATAACAGTGTAACAATACTAATATATTTTTTACTATCTTAATAATTTTCAGAATGCATATACAAACATAGTTTTAACCTATGCTATATATAAAGGCAAAGACGAAAAAGTTCTGTACCTTTGTCTCTTATATTTCTTCAACCGATTTTCTTTTTATTATTTTTCATAAAGATATTCACGAGATAAAGTGTTTTTATTAAAAAAATAGGTAATAATATAGGTAATTATGGCATAAATTTGACCACTGGGCAAACAAAGATTTTCAAGTATTTAGTACAAATCTCTGTCCTGCTTTACTAGACCTTATAAGAAGAAATGGGAATGAAAATATTGTAGTTCTGCAACAACAATTAGTCATTTCAACACTTCTATTCTTCAACAAATGTTGAATGACACCTTATCATAATACTTTCTTAGGTTTATTTGTCATTATAAATGAAACTATCTTTTCGGATTTTGTCGCGGATTTATTATGATTTTTGGTTCCCGACGTTTCGAATGCTTTACAGCAATCATGGTCACGGGAGAGACTAAGGTATTAGACGTCTCAGGGGGTTATATACTTGTTACAGACAGTGCCTACCCACAATTTTTTACAAATATTTAAAATGATAGACTGTATATAGTTTCATTTATAATGACACCTTATCATTCATTTATTATATATTCACATCCTGAGCTTGTTAAGTTGCTGTGTTAAGTTTAATAACTTATTAGATTAAAATACTAATTTTATTTTAACTTTTTACCATAAAATTTACCTGATTTCAAATGACCAAATACACATCTCAATTTGTATTAGAGTTACTACTAATTTATTTTCGTTAGTTATATATTCCTCGGAAACTGGAAAGTATAGTTTCAAATCTGTAAGGATCGATTTCAGTGTCAGCTCAAGTATTATTATTAGGTTTCCCTTTCAAAGAGAGATTCGGAGATGGAACGTTTGAGATATTTTACATAGAGTACGTAGAGCTATGTAATCGGTTGTGTCGAACGGTCAACTCACCGGACTTAGGTATCTGGAATAGTGAAGTTGGCTACTGCGGTCGAAATTCGGCAGGAGCTTACTATTACTATCGTTATTACAAATATACTGAATTATGAGTAATATAAAACAATATTTTAATTTCTAATTTTTTTATTTGTCAGTTAAAACTAAAAATAAACACCTGTCGTTAGATTGAAAGAAAAGCTCAAAAAAAAGCTTTAAGTAAGTTATAAGAACTTCTGTCCCAGTGGAATAAATTTAGCTCATTCCTAACTTTGCCTCGTTACAATGCCGAAACAAAATTTAGTGCTTCTTTAAAAGAAAGCGATTTATAACAACTTTGTTCCGTTTTCACGTTTTCTTTGAACTGTATTTTTCTTAAATATTCTTTTGTTTTAGGGTAGTAAAATTCCTACGGGAAGCTTTTGTCGTTTAATTTTTGTTAAGCTTGATATTAGGAGGCTTCACCCGTGTAGGCTATTTATATATCCTTCGTTTTAACAGTCACAACGTGTTTTTGAAAGCCTACAACCGTTCTCAGTAAATAGCTTACATAATGCGAAGAGTTCTTAAACCGGACGGATAGATCCTATTGCTAGGGTATTTATGATTTTTATAAGATACCACTACTGAGTCAAACGACACGACATTGCTAAGTTTCTAGTGACTGTCAAACTGTGTCAGCGATCGCGGGTTCGAATTCCGCTAAAAGCGTTGTTGAGCAAAAATGTTTGTACTCGAGTCATGGTGTTTAGGTATATTCATAATATGTATGTACTTAAAGTTAAATATCTCTAGTTTCAAAAAACTATGTAGTATCCATAACACAAGCCTCGTAACTAACCATGGTAGTTGGCAAGAATAAAAAACGCAAGAGGCCCGAAATCTTAGCATTAAAAAATTATACTGATCCTGACTAACAATTGTTAACTCATTATAAAAAAAGAGTTTCACTTTCATTCAATTAAAATGTTTCTATTTTAATCTTTTTGCTGTGCAGTTAAGTCGCTTACTTAAATTGCATTTAAAATACTTTGTTAATTGGGCTATGATAGTCAATGTCTTGCCACCTGACCCGGAGGTGACCTGATCTATGCTTCGCTTACTTTCTACGAATAGTTTCTTTCTGCACCTATGTTTTCTAGTCTATTACAGTATAGACGTACGTTTGATGACACGTTTGGCCAAATTTGTAGTTACTTGATATGATAGGGGTCGCTGGTTCGAGTCCCGCTGTGGGTATTTATTTGTGTGGAGTACGAATGTTTAAATACTCCAGTCATTGAGTTTAGGTTTATAATATGTATAAATTAAGACACGATTATCGAGTCAACAATATATTCAAAAAAGTGCAAGTGCTTCAAAATTGTGTGCCTTTTTCTATTCTATAAATTGCTTTTAAGATGACAAAAACATGCATGTTGTTTATTGAAAAAAAGTACTTTATATGGCGTAAGTTGGAATTTTTGTTTAGATAATTAAAACTTACGATTATAGGATATTCATCTTTGGTTTCACTTAGCGTCACGCCACTTTTGTTGGGATTTTTTATATGTCAGTGAAATCTACTTATAATTCTACAACTAGGGATTCACCCTCTTTTTTACGGTGCCTTTTGACAAATTTTATTTCTAATACTATCCCATGAGATTGTACAAGCTACAGTCTATCGGGTGTTCTTCTACGTGAAGGAGTGATATTAAAAATTATAATTATTATAAACAAGAAAGTTTATTGGTCCTTTTAATAAGGAGGAATGTATAGAAAATGGACTGATAGTGCCATAGAAAACTTTTATGTTAGTACACCAGGTTGTTCCTATGGGAAATTTGTATATTACTAAATCACACTATGGAGTTGTCCGCCATTTAATATTACAATAAATAAGTTCAACAGCACATTTCTAGTCAAATTGATTAAGATACCGAATTCTGCTTCAAATTAATTGAAAATCTAGTTGTTTAGTTAAAGTCTTATGCTAATTTGTGTTGTAATCGTTAATTAAATTAGTGAGACCAGTATAGCTCGAGATTATGAGGTCCTACGAGTCTTAGGTTTGGTTAAGAGAGTTGTCAAGGCCTCAGATTACTTGTCTTGTCATGCCACTTTCCCGGACTACAATAATACTTTAGTCAACGATAACTTTGAAGAATGAAAGTTATTGATAAATTTATATTCAAAGTGGTAGTGCCATGCTTGTTACTTTCGGGTAGCAACCAAATGGGCCGGTACGCCCCGTATAGTTCATTAGTACCACTCTCTCACAGAAGACCGGCGTGAAGTGGCAGCTATGCTGTCGCGTTTCGTCCGGTGAGTGAGAGTCCGGGAGGCCCACTCCTTCCCCCCTCCCTCTTCCCTTCATCCTCCGCCTTCGTTCCCCCCTCCCTCCCACTTCCCTCCCTCATCCATCCATCCCTTTCCTGAAAGGCCGGCAACGCATCTGCAAGCCTGACTTGCAGATGTTCATGGGCGGAGGTGATCACTTCCCATCAGGTGAGCCTCCTGCCCGTTTGCCCCCTTTTTAAAATAAAATAAATAAAATAACTAGCGACTCACTCTCGCTCGGGTTCGGTCCTAGATTTAGCGTAAGCGAAGCCGTAGCAAAAACCTTCCTCTTGAATCACTTTATCTTTTAAAAAGCTGCATCCAAATCCGTTACGTAGTTTTAAAGATTGAAGCATACATAGGGACAGACAGACAGCGAGATGATTTTGTTTTATACTATGTAGTGATTTAAAGTAAGTAATTATAAATTTATAGTAAGATGCTTCAGATTGGCATTTTACTTAACTAAGTATAACATCTATTTAAAACTAGCTGACCCGGCGAACTCTGTTCCGCCAGAATACAAATTACTGATTATTGATTTCTGACAAAATTTATAAGTAATTATCAAATTTTCAACCATACTTAATAATAGAAAAAAATACGTTTAGCTATCATTTGCGTTTTGTTATTTCATGTTTTATCTATAATGATTTGTATTCTCTTTGACGTTTTATGTCACGTCCCACGGGAACGCAGTCAAACGGGATAAAAAGTATCCTATGTCCGTCTCCTGGTTCTAAGCTACCTCCCCACCAATTTTTAAGCAAATCGGTTCAGCCGTTCTTGAGTTATAAATAGTGTTACTAACACGACTTTCTTTTATATATGTAGATATCGATCGCATAAAGTAAAAAAAATCTAACGAGTATTAGACTTACTTGGCACATAAACTCTCCTTTGATTCAAACGCAGCATCCCGTCGCAGCAGAAGGGGGTGGAGTTCAACGACCTCCACTCCGCACCCCTCGCGAAATGAATTTCAGCTTCAAATATAACTTCACTATTGCAGTGTTGTTTAGATAAGGAAAATTTCTTGTTTATAATTTTATAAAAGTCCATCGTTTAAATGTTTTTCCATTTACAACAACTTCTATTGACAACAAAGCATTTTTATTATTTAATTTATTTTCATTCATATACAAACGAATTACGTTTAATAATTGAGTACAAGAAAAGTATGGTGGAAATTTAAATGAAATCAATTTCATTTCTATAAAACGTATTTAATAATACTAATGGCAGGACGCTCTCTTTGTATTCTTTATTAAACATAAACAAAGTAAATATATAATATTAATATATGAAACTAGAAACTCTGGCCTCACTGTTATGTTTTCTATACATTTCATTTTACTATCACTACTTTTATTTCTATCATGACATTCTACGTACATCTCTCACAAATCTAACTTACTCTATTTGTACATTGTACCTATAGGTACTGCCTCGGTGGTGTAATGGCTAGCATCGAGAGGTCCTGGGTTCAAGTCGAGTTAGTTATTGAGTATTTCTGTTTAGGAAACCTCAGTAACCGCCCGGAGTTGGGAAGTTGGCGGTGTGTCACCCCCGTGCCTCGGAGAGCACGTAAAGCCGTCGGTCCTGCGCCTTAGCTCTCACTGGTCATGTCGAGTAGTCGTCCCACCGGAGTATGAGAATGATAGGAACAGAGAGTGCACTTGTGTCTGCGCGTACACGCGCTGCACTATAATATCTCCTGTGTAGGTGGACAGTCTCAATGAGATTGGCCGCCGTGGCTGGAATCGGTCTGAGAACATTATTATTACCTATAGGGAAGAAAATTGTGACGATTCAAGAAGACGAATTTGGTAAAATTCCTGGTGCTAGAATATTTGTTACCTAGTAAACTTTAACACTAGTAAAGTGTTTCTTATGTAAAGAGTCCTCTTAACGTACCGTCGATGAATAGACGCTCTAAATAATCTTAGCCATGCAATTTTGATACATTTCATGTAACTAGGTTAGATGATGGCCTATTTTTTTTATAAACGAAGTTAAGGTTGAGTGGTAACATGTCTTACTGTCGTGAATATTACAAAATCGATTAAAATTCTTAGGCGTATACAATTTGCACGTCATAATACTCGAAAGATTTGCTTGCATGCTGGAATGGCTGGATCGATTTTAATGATATTTAGAACATATATAATGTCCTCGAGCAGAGTATATGTTACTATTACTAATAAAAAATTTCAAATGGGCGATAGCTATATAAAAGTAGAAACACAAAAGCCATCTAGGATTCGCTCGGCCGAAGCGAAGTTATCTCACTTATATACAAAGAAAATGAAATATCACACGTTGACTGATCGATTATTGATTAAATTATGAAATCTAGTAGTTCCGGATTACTTAACTAACTTAACTTACTAGAAATTAATGAAAAATAGTAATTTGATAAGAGGATAACCTAGTGTAATGTAATATTATATAGATTATTGAATTTTGAAATTAAATTTATTAAATTCACTTATTATTTTTGAAATTTATTTTCAAAAAGAAACTTTTCAAGTGAATAAATGTATTGTTCAGCAAGTAAATATATAATATAGGTAAAAATATTCTATTATGTACGTATAAGAGTAGTTATAGATAAGGAAAATAAAGTTAAATGTATGTGTATAACATAGCAATATGTACGACGTATCGTTCCACAAAATTTTAGCATAGCAATAGTCGTAGTAAGTTCATTTCAATGTGAAAAGCAATCCAAAGTATTTCGAACAGCAATTCAAACTTCAAAATTCTCTTCAATATATTATTGAAGATTCTATAACAACAAAGTATTTAAACTACATAGATATTTGGTAGCTTGAATTTGATGGGTTGAATTTCAACTGAATAATATTGTATGACTTAAACGAAAAATTATGCACTCAGGAATCGAACCCGTAGTTGATAATGTATTTCAGACACGATATTACTCCACCATGTATATTTTAACGTTTATTTTAAAAACATTTTGCCTTTCTTTTCTCCTTTCGCTTTATTTTTAATCCGACCCACATCACGTTTCCTACCCGCCAGGCTCTAATTAGGATTATCTAAGAGATTCTATTTAGCCCTCCTCCGCTTTTCTCTCATAATAGCCAGGTATACGTGCATATCTATATAAAAATCAATTGCTGTTCGTTAGTCTCGCTTAAACTCAAAATCGGCTGGACCCATTTACATTTTCCTCTTGTTTTTAGGGTAATTGGAAAATATAAAATAAAAAGAAAAAAAAAGGCTAAAACTGATTAGTTACATGTAGAAATTATACAACTTATATATTCGTACTTAATAGTACTAATTTCAAAGTTTGATAATAATAATGTTTTAAATGAAACTATCTTTTAGGATTTATTTTGATTTTTGGTTCCCGGCGTTTCGAATGCTTTACAGCAATCATGGTCATAATCTCTCCCGTGACCATGTCTAATATTCGAGAAAAACCTAAGAAAGTACTAGATGGATGTTTGTTACTTAGTCTCGCCAGAACGGATGTAGATGAAATTTGGCACAGAAATAGATCTTTGATCTGGATCAGAAAAAAGAATTAGTATTATTTAACATTAATATAAATGAAAATATTTATAATAATGTTAAACAATTCTATTTCTTTTTAATTATTAATATCAATTTTCTAATATTATGTAAATAATTAAAATCAATTTTTAAATATTTTTATCCCTCAATTTTTAAAATAATAATGCATGCTGTGATTACCTATAAAAAGAAATACATACTTATAATTTAAAATGTAAATTATTATTATGAAAATTATTGTAATTTCTCTTGGTAATCCAAATAAATAAACAAGTTACTTTTTTCCGAAAATATGTATGGTTAACCGACTGTTGATGCAAAAATACATATTTCCGATAAATATTTTGAACAGCCCAAGATATGACGCCTTACACGTGAATAAAACTATGAATTCAATCTTTAAGCAATGTTATAAATCGCCCCTTCACTAGAGCAGTACATAATTCGTTTAAGTCCACATAACAAAATTACTTATAGCTGTAGCTGACGAGGTTGGTGGAGATATTAACTAAGTTTCTATTGATTTTCTAATAACAGAACGTATTAGTTTCGTGATAGATTTCTCCGTTAGGAATTATGACATAATCACTATAGTATAGTGATTTGTGAGGGTAGCTTCTTATCATACAGTCCTGGGTTTGAATTCCACTTCGAGTCAAAAGAGGTATTTCTGTCAAAGAAATTCTAATGCAGTTTACGCAGTATCTTGATCTTTGCTCGTTCTTATTGTCTTGAATTTCTTTCGGATTATGAAAGATTGGTACCTGAAAGCTTATCTTTACATCCTTTATTAAAATTGCCATTTTATGACACGTTATTGTCTTTGATATAATGAATTGTCGCGGGTTCGTGTCCTGCTGAAACCGCTATTTTGTGTGATAAGCAAGATTGTTTGTATTCCAGCTATGGGCGTTTGTACTTATAGACTACCATGAGTAGTGTATCAACTATCTAGTATCCATAACTCCAGGCCTTGTAACTTAGCATGGAATTAGATGAAACTTTGTATTAATATCCAAACATTTATATTATTAAGTTACAAATTATGACATGAAAGGAGTAAAAAATAAAACAAAACATACTCTTAATCATTATAATTAATGAATAGTTTAAAATGCATCGTTCGGCACTCAGAGGTACCATTTACTTGTCTTTATCTAACCATACATTTAAAATACCATTACTTTAAATTTCGTTAGTTAAATTAATAAATACAATATTATACCCGTTTTTTAAACAAAAAGACGCAGTCGCTGAAGACAATCATACATAGTTTTTACGAAAAGGAATTCCGATTCAACGACTTCAAGGCACAAAGTTAAATTATAGAATCTTTAAAAATATATTTTGGACTGAAATATAGAAAAACAGAATAGGTACATCACATTAAAATAAGTTCATAATTGCAGCCATAAAAAATACATTGATAAATTTATTAACATTGACCGATAATAACACTGGAACTATACAATAATAAGCATATGAATCTAATTTTACTATAAATTTACATACCGACTAGAATCTACGTACACTTAGAAAATCTACATAATTACAAAGTTGCTAAGAGTCTAAGCTTTTAGAGTTTTTCAGAGATCGAACGGTTGGTGTGGGTTTTATTTTCTTGGTTTTGTTATCAGGGAAGGTGTCCGGAGTTCCTGATTGGCTGAAAACAGACGCTTTTGAATTCGCACTATTTCCTGGCGATACTCCACTGTCTGTACTTACGGATGCCGGACTTGGACTGTCACTTGTATTATTGCACACAGTAAGCTCTTGCCCTACAGTAACTATTTGTCCAATCTGCTTCTGCCTCACTAAATTTATACTTTGGCACACGTTCTTTAATTCATCGTTACTATCTTTTTTCTGATACCTTGTTAACGTTCCAGCTGAACCAGCTGAATTTCTATACATGGGCACAAATTGAGATTGGGGATAGTATTGCATCTCATGTCCATGACCAAGCCATGGTCCCGCGGAAACCACCGGAGGCATGGGCCACATTGGCATTTGAACCATGTGTGATCCATCTAGTGGATTGAATTGAGGCAACGGCATTGGTCTCACAACTCCTACAGGAGTCGGTGGCCTTATGCCGAATTGAGGATTTTCTTCATACATTCTAGGAATTGGAAACTGAGAGTAGTCCACGTTTGGAAATACTGTATGCGGCCCTCGTTGCAGGTATGTGAACATTTGTTGCTGAGCTTGTTTCATAGCTACATACTGCTGTAAATTTATAGCAGTTTGTTGTCTTTGGTGAACCAAGTCAGGATTAGTGTTGGCTGCGTTACCGTGAATGTAGTAAATGTTGGATTGACTGTTCATTGGATTTGGTGATTGACCCTGTGCCTGTCTTTGTGATGTGGTGAACTTATTATCTACATTATTTTGGGGATCTTGATATTCCTCAGGGGGAGCTATGAATTTAGGAGGTGAGGGAGGTGTTACTTGTTGGGACATTGGATAACTTTTAATTTGCGCTATATAAGGTTGAGTTTTAGCTGAATGGGCAGGACTGTGGGTTTGGAATGTTGGATTATATGTTATTTGAGATACATCTTGACTAGTATGGACTGATTGACAAGCCGTATCTGATTCTTTTTGGTTCGATCTTTGGTTTTCATTAACTTCATTCTTTTTAGGTTTTTGATACGGCGCAACTTTTGGATTACTCTTCCAGTTAGCACCCGCGCTTTGGGGTCTCTTTACCGGTGATTTTGTAGGGTCATGCCAATTGTCACCATTGGTTTGCCTGGATTCTGGAGGATGGTGAGATTGGGCACTATGTGCTCTTCTAGGAGGCGGAGACATCCCTTCTGGAACATGCTGTTGTCTATAACACCTCCTAGCACTTCCAGGACTATTCTGACGTTCTGGTGGTTGAGGCATAGGCCTTCCCAAGCGTCTTCTTGCTGGCGTTGGAGGACTGGGCTGTGATTGAAACGACTGTGTGGATTGTGATGCAGAGCGCCATTGCTCAATTAATTTCTTTCGTCGTTCTTTTTCTAACCGCATTTCCGTTTCGCTTGATGAATCATAGTCCTTACCCTAAATTAAAAAAATGTAACTATTATAGGTAATATTTAACTAAGTTGGAGGGCATAACGAGGCAGAAGACAAATATTAGTATATCATATGGACTATGGTTCAAAGTATATTCTATTTGTATAATGAAGTCACTAATACCTTTTCAATTTTCTCGTCCAGCATTTTGAAGAAGTCTTGCATACTGGCCGACACCTCACTGTAATGATGAAAATAATTATCACAGCAATGTTCTTTATTGAATTCTTATAGTTAAATATCAAATTATTATTGGCGAAAACCTATTCTTGACTGGATGCGTAATCAAGTATATCGAACAATCCATAACAAAAGAATACCTTTAGACAATTAATTTTTATATTACATTATTAATAAAAAAGTAAAAAAAAATGAAACAGTCTTAATGGAATAGGTTTAAGTTTTTACCAATTTTTTCTACATTTATAAAAAAATCCTATTTGAGCCTGTTGAGTACTGTTCGAAAAATTTATTTATTTATGTACCACAAATAATACAAAATGATAATAAAAGGGTCTTTTTATGAGATCTCTATCAGGAACCCTGAAGCACAAGGAGATAGGAGGTATTTTAAAGTTGCCATTAAATACGTACACAGTGGGTTGATGAGAGGTGAGTGGCAGGATATGTTTTCCATTTTCAGTGTCTTCTTCCGTATCGTCAGTTTGACCGGCTCCAGCACTGCCTTCTTCTTCATCAGCTTCTTTATCTGCTGCGCCTGAAAGAAAATAATACTGTTAAGAATATGTTTATATCCTTAGATAAAACTATATTTTCGGACTTTGTCGCGGATTTATTTTGATGTTGTTGCTTTGCAGCAATCATGGTTACATGGTTTTACTTTTATTTTTTAAATAATTAGTACGCTTTTTTATGAGTAAGACGCTTTAACATCAATTTCCATATTAAATATGTTAGCACTATCATGATTTTCTCGTGATGCGTGGTCACAGACAGACAGACAAAAAATTCAAAAACTATACTTTCGGCTTCTTTATTGATATAATAATGACTATTATCTAGAGTACACAACGATCCCGATTGAAAGAGCCAAAAAACTCAAAGAAAGTATACCTGAAATTGTTGTAAAAATATTTATTAAGGGGAAATTAAAAAAGAGTTTATTTGTTTTAGGCAATTTTATTTCTTCATAAATATAAGATTCAAATTCATGTTAATTTTAACTAAACTTGCTCTATTTATTGAAAAATGAGTTTATTCTTAACCCCACAGCAAGTACGCTTATTGCAAAAACTAAATAAGAAAAAGATACACTCAAAACAAACTCTAGCCTAGGTCACTAGCATCTTGCTTAGTTGAATTTTCATTAAATTGAGGTCACTGCTTTCAGAATTTTTCATGAACGTGATAAAGCAATTGCACGTTTCAAATTAAAGTAAGGCTATTTAAAATATAATTTTATCCGTGGTCGCCGTTTCTTGCGCCAGCGGTCGCGGGTTCGAGTCCCGCTGGCGGCATACATTAGTTAAACACGGATGTTTGTGCTCCAGTCATCGGTGTTTATATTTATTATATGTATGTATTTAAAACGTATATAATATGTAGTACATCAACTATTTGGTATGGGTAACACAAGCCTCGTAGCTTGCAACGGAACTAGATGGCACTTTATGTAATAATGTCCCGACATGACATATTTAATTATTAACGATATACAAGTCGACTCTAGTTTTTTAATCTAGGTAGGTAGGTCTGACAATGACCGTTTTACGAAACACCATTAGGCAGATTTTTATGAAATACGGCGTGATTGATAGCTGGTTATCATTACACAGGATAATTTTTACTGCAGAAAAAAAATCTCATATCTTATACGGATTATACGGTTTCTAGGACGATCCCGAGCGTGGACTGGGGAGTATTGCTTGTATGTAATAAGTACACAATGATATCTAATAAGTTGTTATTATTTGAAGCTGCTCTGTTCATATGCAGGGTGCGTGTGCATTGTTATGTAAATTGCTATTTTATTGTGTGCTATATTTGGCTAACGACTGAGTCACTTAACATTAAACAATGAGTATGAAAAGCGCTTGCGCATCTTTTCTAATGTTCCAGTTACTTCTTGTTTATTATTTATTAATTTAATAACTACATTTCAAGTACTTATGACAGAACTCATGATAATTCACGACATCTTTCCATGACGACGAATGAAAACATCGTGTGGAAACCTGCATGTCTGAGAAAACCAAGAAAATTTTTGAAAGACATGTGAATACCGCCAACACGTACTAGGCCAGCGTGGCCGTGATCCCCTCGTACTGTCTGCTCCCTCCACCTTTGGCCCGTGCCCGGTTGCAGTTTACAATCGCTTGGCAGGACGATGGCAATGAGAGGGAGTGGATAGGTAGGGGAGATGCTCCCTATTATCTCTATACTACTCCCATTACAAGGTAATTAATAGTTCATGAGAAAATAGACTTTGAATGTAGCACTCATCGGCCGCCCGCGGCACGCTCGCTTCGCTCGCGTGCCTAGAACCTAACTAGAAAGAACGAAAATCTTTTTAAGATCTTTCAGAACCTATGTTCAATCCAAGTCCAAAATAAAATTGTTATTTACGATGAAAGCACTTTTCCTATTGATTTCTCTCTTACATTAAGTTTTTATTAATTTTCTCAAAAAATATGAATTACCTTGTGTCGTGAGTGTAATTTTACTAAGTGTTACTGTGATCAGTGAAAAAAACCCCTACTATATATATATATAAGTTTCACCCAATAACTCCTGCCAAGCGATTGTAAAGCCAGCAATGGGCTGAAAACAACTTTTGACGGTTAGTATATATATGTATATTTATCAGATATACGAAATTTCTTTAAAAATCTACTTGAATGAACCAAACCTGTCACATGCATTATTCTCTTCGAGGTTTGGGTCATGTCTGTTCGATGCAATATACATATATAAATATCATATTAAACTTGTACGAATATTTTACTTTTTAATATTAATTATTAAAAATTATTAAAATGTACTAAAATTAGGAAATCCTTATCGAAATTATTTACAAAAACCTTATCAATGTCGTTAGTAACTGTGTTTTTACGATTTACTCGTAAATTTTTCGATACCATCTCATATTATTATTTACGACCGCCTCGCAGTTATGACCTATATGGCTACAAGGGGTGACTTGAATAACCATATTTCTAAGTTTCAAGGGAAAGTTTTCCAGATACTGTGATTTGTTTGGGAAAGGTTGCAGCTTCAATTTTAACAGACGAGGTAATTTGATATAGGATTCATTAATTATTTATTTTTAACCTTCTTTAAAAAGTAGTTAATTTTATAAAGACGCTACGTGTGAATAACTTCCATTTAATTCTAAATTGATATATTTTTTGAAGCTTTTGAGCTTTAACACTAGTTATAATTCATGGTATAATTATATCTACATTAATGAAGATTAGATTATAATCATTACATTTACAATATCGAATTACTGCTAGCACTATTTGAAAAAAAAATCTAAAACTAAAGTAAAGATAGTAAGGAACACGAAATAACTAAAAAATCTGTGCCTAACCATTTACGAAAATTCCGAAGAAATTTCAACATTTTACTGGGTATACCTAATAAAACTTTTAATTTCTTATTTCAATGATATTTTAAGAATGTAAAATATTTATCAATTCAACTGTTATTTCTTCATAACATTACAAAGTAATATAAGCATATTATTTCTTACGTCGAAGCGAAGCGTACAAAGTTCACGGCTCAGCCCCGGATGCGTGCCATTCTTCCTCACTTTAGAAATACTGAATAATTCATACTTCACATTCGATATTATCTCAGGCATTGGAACAATTTTTCATTATACTACTTCATCCTCTTGGCACTTTTATTTAGTGTTGGAATTGTTTGTTTCCACTAGTAATCTTGTTTTAATTATTATTGAAAAATTGAGGTATTCATATTTATAGTGAATAAATGAGGTAGTTAGCTCGGCGGTATTCTTGCTTAGGAAACCGATTGCAGCGGGTTTAAACCTCAGGTGACAGGTCCTATACCTCTAATATTTTAATATGTGAGTGGTTCCTAATATCCAACTTGTTTTACGTTGAAGGGAAATAACGTGAGCAAACCTACATCTCTGAGAGAACCTATCAAAACCTTTTACTGATTTATTTTTTACTGATTTACGTTCGTTCATTGAATATACATCAAAGAATATGTATTTATAATATACAAAAAATCTTATTTTGCCATACTATGTAGGTACATATTTATAAATGGTAAAAGGTTTCTCCAACTTTTTTTTACTGATAACACTAAAGCTCTTTAATACGCTTTAAACAATAAACAGTTGAAAAAAAGTTATAAACTTTTTTTTGCTTTGCCTATTTACATATAGGTTAAGATATAATTGAAATACAGTCTTTAAACGTTCCTTTGAAGTGATGGTGGAAATAAACGACAAAATTTTAATGCGATTAATTTGTTTCTTTCACTAGAGTAGTTTTCACTGAACTCTTAACCGCTTGGTTAAACGATGCCAGGATAAAACCCTGTTGCTTTCAGGGATAATGTTTTTAGTATAAAGGAATTTCATTACTTCCGGCATCTTAACTGCCTCGGTGGTGTAATAGCTAGCATGTACGATCATACACCGAGAAGAGTCTTGGGTTTGAGTTTCGGGTCGGCCAAGTTTAATTATTGAGTCTTTCGGTTTAGTAAGCCTCCGTAACAGCCCGGAGTTGGGAAGTTGGCGGTGAGTCACCCCCGTGACTCGGAGAGCACGTAAAGCCTTCGTCACACTGGTCGTGTCGACTGTCGTCCCACCGGAGTGTGAGAGTGACAGGAATAGAGAGTGCACTTGTGTCTGCGCGTACATTTGAGCACTATAATATCTCCTGCGCAGTTGGCCAGTCTCTATGAGATTGGCCGCCATGGCCGGAATCGGTTGGATTATTATTACTTCCGGCGTTACTACTTACTATCGATACAAACTAACCTTTTGTAGTCATACCTGTTTACTTTTGTAGGACTTTTGTTTATATTGTTAGGACTGACTAGGTTAAACATTGTCACCCTACGTGCAATTCCTTAATTTTGGCGCAAGTGTACAATGAAATCAAGGCACTGTATTTTTCCTACTCGCAATAGAATTGGCATAAAAGTGTTATTGCTTATAATGAATGCAAATCGTAGCAGTTTAATAATTAATTTTTCCACCATTTTATCAAGTCCTAGTACCTAAATTGAATTTGTCTTAAAGAAGGAATCATAACTTTACTAAAAATGTATAGAAGTCTAACGTTATGAAGATACGTATCTTACTACACTACTACACTACTACTACACCTTTTTACGTAATTAGATAGTTCATATCGAAGTTATGCGACAAGGTTGTAGACTAAACTACACTTATTTACAAAATTGAAAACTTAAAAGGTTCTCTTAGAAGTTTCACTTATACATGTACAAAATTATTATTAAACCTTAGAGGTGCGAAATAAAACTTTAAAATGTATTTATTGAGCCAATACTGATAAAAGTACTATCCTCAAGAGCAAATAAAATTTACATCTACAGAATTGATATCATTCAGATGTAAGAAGGTTGTGATAGAATCAGTAAGGGCTCCAGAATGACACCTAAAGTTGATATTTAGTGCTCTTTATCTCGAATGGATAAAGTTTGCCAAATTGCCTCTCGGCTTGGCCTACTTAGAAGTTTATGGTACTTTTGAACAGTATTTGTAGCATTAAAAGTATATTTTTATTCTAGGAACTTACGAAGATTAAACTTTCTACTTTCTTGCACCAGCGGTCGCGGGTTCGAGTCCCGCTGGGGGCATTCATTTGTTAAATTAGGATGTTTGTACTCCAGTCATGGGTGTTTATATTTTTAATATGTATGTATTTAAACTTATGTATGTTACTACATACATAAGTTTAAATATCAACTATCTGGTAACACAAGCTTCTTTCGTAGCTTACCACGGAACTAGATAGCGCTGTGTTAATAATGTCCCAACATATAAAAATAAATAATAAGTACTAAATATAATAAATTCATTTTGTATTTCATAGTTAACTATGGTCTTTATTAAGAACCCCAACGTGCCTTGAACCCCCTAACCTCGCCTGAGCCCCCCGCTCAGTAGCGTCTGGCAAGCCGGCCATGAAGCCAAGAAACGCGCAGGGAGGGCCCAATTCGGTGGGCGGTGCAGAGAGGGCCCACTTTGGTGGGCAATGTGTCAGGCGGGTTGCTCCTGGTACTTCTCTGAATAGCAGAGTGGACTATAGAGCAACCCTTATGGCTGTGTGGTCTCCTTCGGCAGACTAGACGGGCCGTCGGGGCGTTGTAGTTGCATGCGCAAGCGATCCTGCGATGCCCCATTAAGACGGGTGAGGACAGATAGATTTTAGTGGGTAGTACTTGCTTTAGGCTAGTGAGTCCCATATAACCACTTATTTTCTACAGGTTATATGCGTTAGGGCCGTGGTGTAGATTTTCTTAGTATTATACAAGTCTTTAAAATGCCGCCTTTTAGGTAATTTTCATCAGTTGATACCTAGCTTGCTTATTGCTTTTAGCTAAAAGTACTAAGTATTTAAGTTACTATGTATGAGATAGCTAAAAGTGCCGTCAATATTTTCTGCCGCATCAATGCACCGAACAGTGTTGATCGGATTCTGATTTTTTCAGATTGATTTGACATCTGATTCTGTTGAGATCTCAGGCCTAATTAATTGTGCAGATTTTAAATAGGTGAATCGTTAAAAATTGTATATGGATGGTGTACATATCCTCACATTGTAGTTACTCTCCTAAACACCGCGAGATCAAAACTCTTTTATTGAAGATTAAATTTTGTAAAAATATCAGGAAAAAATACTGTACGAATGCTCTCTTAATAAGTCGAAATTTTTTAATTCAAAATAATGTATGTTGTACAACATCGCCAAAGGTTACGAAGAATATATTGTTAAAAGCGGAAACCACGAGTAAACTAGGTTTATACACGAAGTTAAGCCACCCACCCTAATTGGCTTCTTAATCATCAATAGGGTAAGACGCAATTACTTGCAGCTAACTGACCTAAATATGCTTTTGATATTTTGTTACTGACGTTCTCAAAATTAACCCAATTTAGTTAGTTTAATAATGCATTCACTGGACCGAGAATATTAGCTAGACTTTATAATTTAACTTTCTTAGATTTACGACATTATTTGACCGTACAATATAAAATTGTACAACACTTTGTATATAATTGCAACATACAATAATGATAAAAGAAATAATGCACATAAATAATACTCCAATATCAAAAACGCACTTTATCATTAGTAATGGGCTCATATACTGATTTTCCATCAGCTTATTAAAACATTAAACATGATAGCTGCCTTTAATACGAAGGTATAATCGTAAATACCTGTTAATATTCCAAGTAGGTACTAAAGACTTAATGAAATTAATGACTTGACTAAGTTGATTTTAATTTCTTTTGTTTAGATGAGATGGAGAGAATAAAGCATCCAGGGCGTTCCTTGCTTTTCTCTATATACATATTATATTCTCATGGTGTATTCTGGTTTTGTGAGTGTTTTTTTTTTGAATATTTATTTTGAACGAGCTTACTACGATGTAACATGGACAGTGATTTAAATATACACCGCACCAGTCCGATTTGACATTTTTAAATTTTTTTGGATTTAATAGGCTATTTATTGAACATTATTTTATTTTTATTCTTTATTTTTTTTTATGGTAAAAAGGGGGCAAACGGGCAGGAGGCTCACCTGATGGAAAGTGATCACCTCCGCCCATGGACATCTGCAAGCCAGACTTGCAGATGCGTTGCCGGCCTTTCAGGAAAGGGAGGGATGGAGGAGGGAGGGAAGTGGAAGGGAGGGGGGAACGAAGGGAAGAGGGAGGGGGAAGGAGAGTGGGCCTCCCGGACTCTCACTCACCGGACGAAACGCGACAGCATAGCTGCCACTTCACGCCGATCTTCTGTGGTACTAATGAACTATACGGGGCGTGCCGGCACATTCGGTTGCTACCCGAAGGTAACAAGCATGGCACTACCACTTTTGAGCATGGCACTACCACTTATGAATCATACTACTTTCTAGTACTTTAGAGTGAAACAGTTATATGAAAATAAACTTTGAAACGTAAACGAAGCTGCAGGCAAAGACTATTATTTGGCAAACTTGTCTCTCTGTCTATCTGCTGGATATGACATAAATAAATAAAACTTTTTGCATTGGATAGTCCGTTTATCGAGGAAGGTTATAGGCTATATTACATCACGCTACGACTTATAGGAGTGGAGCATCAATGAAAAACGTTGAATAATGGGAGAAAATATTTCTTTTGATTATCAGCCTTTAGAACGCGAGCGAAGCCGCGGGAATGGAAAATATACATATATAAAATTAATACGCTACGAATTTATATCCCTATAGTTTTAGCCATAGAAGTTTATGTAGAGAAATAATCATTGTGAAACGCAATGCTCGTATTTCAACAATATCATCGCCAAAGCCACAATTTGTTGCGGAAATTAAATTTTCACTCGCCAGATCACGTCTGCACAAAGCACTTTCATTATCAGGATGTGAAAGATAATATCTTAACTTGGGCTTATTGCGTTGTGTAATGATAATGGTTTTTATACTAGAGGTTTTTTGCGGTTTTATCTACATATATATGAAAATCAAATTAAATGTAAGAGTACGACAGCTTTCGCAGTATTTTGTACATGCTAGCAAGAATAAAAAGGTTATGCCTGTAAGTCCTACTAGTATATAAAAAAATCGTTCAATTGTGTCTATTTTCAAAAAAAGGAGAAGCACGTAAATACCCTTTTTTATTCTCTTCTTCTTCCTTCCTACTCCTGAGGAGAACTTAACAGCTGTTTTGTTGGATTTTCCCTATTTATTACACTTTTACTACCCCTGCTACACTTCCAATAAAAAAAAGAATATTAAGCTCGGTCCAGCCGTTATTGAGTTCAAGCGAGACTAACGAACAGTATTTTATTTTTATAATATACAGGATCATTTTTATATAGTAGGCGTATTTTTTAATATGTTTTGTGATAATATTACACACAACGCCATCTAGTTCCGTGATAAGCTACGAAGCTTGTATTACTGATACCAGATATTTGATACACTGCACATATATGACGTTAAATAAATACAGTATAGGTACATATTATAAAAATAAACACCCATGACTGGAGTACAAACAGAGAGATCGAGAGTGCTTAACAAATGAATACCACCAGCGGGATTCGAACTCGCGATTTAAAATCTTTGTCAACAAAATACTATATACCCATTCAAAGCGAAACCTGAACGTGTTTACATACATTTGTTTCATATTTGTTTGAAGAACTTCGAAAACGTAGTCAGAAGCGCACGACAATAATAGCTGGGTTCAACTTTACGTGACGATATTGAATATTCATGCTACAATGGACTACTGTATACTCTTGTTTTAATATTTCAAAACCTATCAACAAAAAAATCTATGGTAACACTTTTTTAATTTATTCATTTGATTCTGTATAAGTTTAAACCTAAATATTGCCTTTGATGTAGTAAAATATCAAAAATATAAGTCGTACAATTCTTTTTAAATGGTGTAAAATATAACGTTTCGAATGCTTTATAGTCAAGGTTTAAGAGTATAACAATTTCATAGACGTATTAACTAAGGACGAGACACATAAGCTGACGTACCTTTACCGGCCTTGACAGTAATCAGGATATTTTAGGCCTGGCCGTTTGATTTTACGTCAGTCTCAAGCACTTACTTGTCAACAAAACATCTCCCAAAAATGACTAAATGTTCTATGTAAAAACTAAAGCAGCGGAAGCAGCACTATTTCTTTTCACTTGTAAGTGAAAAGTATTTTATTACATTTAATGTTATTTATCACAAAATTTAAGTAAATGTAAAATAAAATTTCGTATTATTCAACTATGTTAAATATAGTCGATATATCTATGTATTGTTGACATCTGACAACCATCATAAAATGGCTGGATTATACCGTTCAAAACAAATGACAGAACCGTCGAGTAAGTCCATTTGACATCGACTAGTGCTTGACAATGTCGAAAAATATATCGATATTTGACGAAATAACTAAGCGAATAATGGATGTTATTTGTACAGTACAATAACATAAAATACTTTTATCGCAGTATCCTACAATCTGATGACAATAAATTTATAATAATATTTTTATAATTAAATAAAAACATTATAAATGCAAAAATTATAATTAGTATGTGTACTTAATTTTTATTTTATTTTAACACATAAATTACACAAAATTTTAGATTTCCTAGGGATCCTTCTCGAAAGAGAAAAGAAATTCTTAACAAAAAATTTGAAGTCTATATTAACTATAATTGAGTAAAAAGTTCATAACAATGTCCTGCTTATTTTAGTATAATTAAAATATAAATACCGGAAGCTTACCCCACCTTTATTCTCCCTTTATTTTCTTTGCCTTACAGCTTATTTATGATACGCCTTTTCTTTCCCATTCGAACGTTCTGGGTTTGATTGTCGGCGAAAAATCAAACAATATTTATTATTAATATTTAAAATGTCATTGATGTATGTATTTTATCGACTACGTTCAAGCACTAGCATTAGAGTGAATTTTGATGTATTGTGTCAATTCTTTGTGTGCGTTATACTTCAAATGGTTGAAAGTGTTTTCATGCATTTGTATTTTATGACTGGTCCTTAGGTAATACGTCCATGAACAATTTATATGGTTGTTACAGACAGAACCTCAAATTTCGAAAAATAGATTAGGTATGTTCACTCAACGCTATATTCCTTGCCTTCATTCTTATCAGTCGGTTTAAAATAATATATTCCACAGTTATATCTTTTGTATTAAGGAGTTTAAGCTATAACTTTGGATACAAAGAAGCTAATTATACTGCATAATACTTAATAATACATACAAAATAACCTTCCTATGTTTGTATAAACCCTTTTAAATATCCCATTGCTGTGGTACGGGATGGGTATGGGTTTCCCATTAATACCAGGGGAACTAGGTCAAAGTCCACCATGTGTGCTGACTAAGTGCGGCTTGACGGGCTATACAGTAATTTAGGTTTCTTTACGATGTTTTCCTTCACCGTAAGGCAAGCGGTAATCATATTGGAAATAATACGCACTGAAATATTAGAGGTGCGAGACCTGCTAAATAGATAGTGATAGCTCCATTTTACATGAGTTTAAGGTTATTCTCTTTTTCTCTACGGTCAGCTTCAATCTACTAGTAAATATAAATGTCAAAATTTTCTAGCACAATATTAAAATATTAGACCAATGCCAAAGCCGTTGAAATTAGTAAAAAATGAAAAAAAATGTAGTAGTTACGATGAAACCCGTTGTAAAAGGAAGAGAATATAAGAAAAAAATGATAGGAAATATCTCTTCTTTCTGATGGTGTAAAAAATATACATTACTATAGTGAATATCATATTCTCTTCCTTTTCTACTTACTTACTATAACTTTTTTAAGTTTCAAAAATTATCGACAGTGGTCCATATTAAGATCTATTTATCTTGGTACTAAGACGATTTAATTTGACACAGACTCCTTTATTTCAAGCTCACATACATGTCTGAGAAAACCTAACAAGTTTTTCGAAAGGCATGTGAAGTCCGCCAACACGCACTAGGCCAGCGCGGTGGCTATGGCCTGATCCCCCTCGTACTGAGGGAGGCCAGTACCCAGCAGTGGGACGTTAAAAAGGGCTGATGATGATGATGATGATGAAGCAGGAAAAGTATCATATTCGTATCCAGTCCTATAATAATTATTAGCTAACACTTCAATACACGTTTAACAATCAGTGACAACAACGTTTGAACACGTTTTTGTATGCACATAATCGTAGCGTACCGTCCCCTCGCATAATAGGAGTGGAACACCTGGTCGCTTTGAATGGCGACGAACCAAATTATGTCCCAATCTATCTATATGTATAGGCTACCTTATAAAAGGCACGGTGTGTTTATTTTGAAGTTGATTTATTATATTGATTTGTCACTTTAAAATGGAATTCTATAGGAATATTTTTATTACGATTTTTATACAGTTTTCGCCTCTAATACTGAGCCATTTTTCCAATATATATATTTTGTAGTATATCAACTATCTGGGATCCGTAACACAAGACTCGTAGCTTACCACGGAACTAGATGGCGCTGTTGTAATAATGTCCCAACATATTTATAAAAAAAAACTATGAAAAAGCTATCATGCTATGCTATAGTGATAGAGAAGTTTGTATGGACTCGATACGAGGAAAAAGGGTGGTCGTGTCTACCTTGTAGATATTTCTGTTAAAATTACCTTTATCATAAGTAGGATAGTGGTAAAACATGCATAAAAACTTTTCTGTAGTCTTTCGAAAAGTTGAATACTGATTTTGAATTTATGACGCCATAGAAGTTACCAGCAAATGAAGAATGAAAATTCAGTGAAAATATTACAAATAATATAAATATTTTGTGTGTGTAGTATAGTATTATCTGAGTCGTTGCAATGATTGGTATGGAAATTATACAAAGATATTATACGAAGTCTTAAAATAGATATGTTAATACCCCATTTTTCGGCGAAAAATCGGCAGCTCTCAATCTCGTATCTCATGCATGAATCAAATGACTTCTGTCGTATCACGTATGCTTCTAATATTAATGATAAGAATAAAGTAATAAATTAAAGCAAAATAAAATAAAGTATTAATAAGTAATATGGTCGGGAAATAAAATCTCGTTAAAACATGATTATTATCATAATGTTGGCTACTTCGCAAAATGTCCGCCTATTTTTCTTACATGTCAATTATTCTTTCAATTCTATCAGGAAATATGCTTCCCTCTAAAAATCAGTATTAGAAACTTTCATTTCGTAAATAACTTCCTTACAAGTAATGTGTGAAGATGACACAATTTTCCATTGACAAGAGAAAGACCTATATCTTTATACAAAGGCAATTTTGTCAACCACACAATTGGTTATTTAATCGTAGTTTATTATATAATACGTCATTTTCACCTTTTTCCTTGCGTCCCCTTATCTATACTAATATTATAAAGAAGTAAAGTTTGTTTATTTGTTAAATTGTAAGGGGTAATCTCGGGATCTACTGAACCGATTTTAAAAAATCTTTCACCAATAGAAAGTCACATTATTGCTGAGTGTCAAAGGTTATATAAAAAACCGAAAATTAAAAAGGCTTTTACGTGTAATGAAAGCGTTTCTTACGAACGCTGCCTTAACTATGAAAGATATATTTTTGAGTTCTAGAGAAAAGATGTGGAGCTTAAAAATGCCTATAAAAAAGTCAACGACAGCATATATCTAACTTTTATATTTAAGTTACAAAAAGTAGGTTTTTTTTATATTAGTATAGATAAATTAATTATTAATTTTTAATATTAATAAAATAATTTATATTATTTAAACACTGTACTAAAAAAGGATTATTAACATTATGCCCAACGAAGTGGGCACGGGTCAGCTAGTTGTCAAATAAATGCGAAAATGCGACATACACTAATGGATGTTTACAATTATTTTTTGAGCGAATTAAAAAGTTAGTAAAAAATAGTGCTGAAGTGACTACACGTTTGGCTTAGTTTGTAGTAATTTCTGCGCCAACGGTCGCGGGTTTGAGTCCCGCTGGTAGCTATCATTTGTTGAGCCCGAATGTTTGTACTCCAGTCATGCGTATTTATATTTATAATATTATGTAACACAAGCCTCGTAGCTTACCACTGGTAATGACGTTATGTGTAATATAGTCCCAATATATTTACTTATATTTATTTTAAAGCGATTTTTTTTTATTAATTTAATTTTGATTTTCATTTTCGATAGGATCTGTTTGTCACAGAAAATCTCGTTGATTTTTGTAAGATATACGAAAACCCGCACTTCGTCAGTGAGGCCAGATATGTAGTAGGACATTAGTAAGAGCTGATTTGGCTTTTTTCCTATCAGTAAGTACTAAAAGTGTACATCGTTTTGTTTGTTTGTAATTCTGTTACTCCATAATGGATCAACGGACTTTATATATTTATAAAATATAAAACAATTCTAACTATCTTGTTTCTGTACATTAAATATCTGATTATGTATTTAAATAGTCATGATTGTTGATTCAGAGGTTGAAGTTTTTTTATTGCCTGTATGTCCATCTGCCTTTCTTACTACATCTCGAGAAACCCCTTGACAGCTTTCAATGTATTTAGGGAACGAATCTAAGAGGTGCGAGGGGTAGTTGCTAATTCAAAATAGGATTGCAAAAAGTTATAGTGCGGTTCACTTATTCACAATAGCTGATTTAGGACGCATTATCTTTGATTATATCCCATTACGATTCCCCTCGTAATGGGGTCCGCCGTCCGTAAAAAGGTTGAATTGATTGATTATTAAAATATTTAAAAGTTGACAACAAAGTCATTTTTGTGGTGAAGTGAACGGTTGTAATTACTTCAGACGACCGTCTAGCGGCTTTATTGGGTGGTGGTTAAATATGGTTTTTGGCGTCTTTCTTAACGAAACTACGAGTAAATGGTGAAAATAAACTGAGAAAGTAATTGGCATATATTTTTATTTATGATTCACATTGAGAAAAAATATATTATTAATTACAATTAAAACTAGCAGTCACCGTGGCTCCGCCTGACTTCAAATGAGCTAAAATTTTCATCAAAATCGTTCAAGCATTTTTGCAGGGCCTGAAGTCTAACAAAAGTCGTTGAACATACATAATGCACTGATTTTTGTATATGTATAACATATTATATTTTTACAAGCATTTATATTGAGGAATAATTGAAGAACGTTCTGATGAGCAAAACCTGAGAGTAGTACTACTGATATTATTAATCATGCTTGAATGACATATTTTATAAGTACACTGTACAGTATTAACAATGCCTATTAAATTATATATAAGTAAAATCAACTTTAAATGTAATTTAAGGCGTAAAGTGACATTATATGTATATTCCTACATGAAAAATCAAATTAAGAATATATATATTTTTTTATTATATATGGGCTTACTCTTGACCTTTACCTTAGCTCGAAGGCATAGATAAGGTCTACGATGGATCGAGTTTGCCCAGGAGAAGCCTGTTAACACGCACCTTAAAAAGTTTCAGGTCATACGCACTCGGAAAAACAGACGCAGGCAGGGCATTCCACTTCTTGGCTGTGCGCATTATAAAAAACGATGAGAAGCGCTTAGTGCGAATGGTCGGAATGTCAACCGAGAAAGGATGGTATCCTGCAGTACGTCTGGTGTTCCGATGGAAGAATGGCGATGGCGGTATGAGACCATGGAGTTCGTGGGCACACTCCCCGAAGTACAGTCTATAGAAAACCGACAAACAAGCAACTTGGCGACAGTGTGCTAAGCTGTGAAGCTTAGTTTTCACCAGCTTTTCGTCGCCGATTAACCTTTTGGCTCTGCGTTCCACCGAGTCAAGTGCAGCAAGTTGGTATTTTGCTGAACCATCCCAAAGGTGACTGCAATACTCCATGCATGATCGGACTTGAGCTTTGTATAAGGTGAGAAGCTGTCCAGGCGTGAAGTATCGCTTAACCTTGTTAAGGATACCTAGTTTTTTGGCCGCAGTCTGTGCCTTAGACTCGATGTTATCGCCAAAGTTAAGATTTGCACTCAACCTTATGCCGAGGAGCTTGTCTGTCGGAATTGTCTGTCTGTCTGTTGATTGTCGGAAACCTCTACAGGTGTACCACGGAAAGTAGGAGTCAGGCTGAATGGACTCCTTTTTGCGGAGAACAGACATGCTTGCGTTTTGGCGGCGTTGAAAGCAACCAGATTGTTGTCGCCCCATTGGGAGACAAGACTTAAAGTCGCATTTATACGCTCCACCATGGCCTCTCTCAGAGAATGTGTTGTTACCCCTCCGTCTCTTGTGCCGGACACATAGGTCTCTGTGACTGTGCAGTCATCTGCATATGAAACAAAACCTGTTGAAAGTAGGTCATTGATGTGAAGCAGGAAAAGAGTCGCAGAAAGAACGGACCCCTGTGGAACTCCGGCATCAACTTTCATAAGATCAGAAGACCAGCCGTCAACGACGACTCTGATCGATCGTTCGGTTAGGAAGTCAGATACCCAGTCACAGAAGTCGGAGGGGATGCCGTAGGTAGGAAGCTTGCTCAGCAGACTTGCGTGCCAAACCCTATCAAATGCCTTCGAGATATCGAGTGAGACTGCTAGAGCTTCACCACGATTTTCGATGGCCTCACCCCAGCAGTGCGTGACATACACGAGAAGGTCTCCAGTAGATCGTCCCCGGCGGAAGCCGTATTGATGGTCACTAAGGAGATCATTAGCTTCAAGGTATGACAGCAGCTTACTGTTAAGCACCCTTTCCATAACTTTACAGAGTATGGAGGTGATGGCGATTGGTCGATAGTTACAGGGATCGGCACGATTACCCTTCTTATATATTGGCTGCACATTGGCAAGCTTCCAAGAATTGGGCACTATGCTAGTTTGCAGAGAGAGGCGATACAATATCTCCGAAATAGTAAAAAGGTATCAACATTCAACAGTAATCACTATTGAAGTTTTTAAACGAAAACAGTAGATTTTACCATTAAATTTCAGTTACAACATATTATTTACAGCAGTATTCGTGTAAAGATTTACGCATTCATTCAAAGTAAAACCCATTAAAATGTTACGTCGAAATGTGAAACTACTAAATAATTCGCGTCTGCCTTACGTCTTTTATACGGCGTTGATATACATTGCCAGATGTGATAAACAATGCTCGTCGAATGTCTCCTGTGGAGTTTCTATTGTATTAACAAAAATTGATTACAGGCGTACTTCGTACATGAGTTTTAGGTCCATATGTGTTAATTATAATAAAAATCCATAAAAAACTGTTTTTTGTTTATCTTTCTGCTTTTTAGAAGTTTTAAAGAGGGAGAAGTAAAGAGTATTTATTATTTTTTTATTTTTAAATAATATATTTAAATGTTACATAGTTGTAGTAACAATTTGAGTCAATTTTGTATTTCTTTTGTTCCAAACACTACAATTCAATGTCAAAATGATGATTTCGATTCATAGGAAGTCGCTCCAAACAATTTAAATAATTAATCATAAGTACAATTTCATTTTTATTCCAGTTTTCAAGCTGATATTGTTTGTTAAAATCTAACCCGCTACAGAGAATGAATCGACAACTGACATACTAAATACTACTGCCATTGAATCAAATACTGATTCAATGGAAGTAGTATTAGTATGTCAGTTGAATGAAACATTGATTGCCATACTGAATCAAAATATATAAAAGAAAAGATGAAGCAGTGGTAGCGAGTTCAAGTTTCGATTTAGCCATTTATTTTTGAGGGATAAACTCGTATATTCAAAATAGAAATATATTTAAATTTATATATTGTGTAGTCACTATACAATATTACACTGTAGTGTATCAACTATATTATGGTACCCGTGACACAAACCTCGTAGCTTACCATGGAACTAGATGACGCTGTGGTTAATGTCCCAAAATATTTATTATTTACTCAGAAAACATAACAAAATAAACTCGTAGGACCAACTTGTGATAATTACGTTGTTTGGATTAGGACACACTGTTTATTTTGTCTATCATTTGGCCTACAAAAATATTTTATTATTGTGATGATCCAATTAGCTCAGATTGTAGTAACCCTACTTTCTGCGCCAGCGGTCGCGGGTTCGAATCCCGCTGGGGGCATTCATTTGTTGAGAATGAATGTTTGTACTCCGTTTGTACTCCAGTCATGGGTGTTTATATTTATAATATATATAATAAAGTTATATACGTGTAGTATATCAACTATCTGGTACCCGTAACACAAGCCTCGTACCTTACCACGAAACTAGATGGTGCTGTGGCAATAATAATGTCTCCACACATATTAATTTAGAAACAATTAATTAACAACTACTTCAAGAATCTTTTAAATATAAAATTATTTTAAACGTATTATATTTATATTTGGGATTGAAATCGACCTAGCAAGTTTTTGACAGATATGTGAAGTACACCAACCCACACTTGGTAAGCTTGGTGGATTATGGTCTGATGGCCCTTATATTGAAAGAAGGCCCAAGCCTAACAGTGGGAAGTTAAAAATCTGAATACATACATATTAGGTAACATAATCAACAATTATACTATCAATACATTAACTAGTAATATTAAATAAATTCTCGTTTGTAGCTAAATATAACATTTTTCTTAGGAATGGAGTTAATAGAAAAATAGGTCAAACGCTCTCTTTGTTGTTAATCTTACGTTCATAATAACAACGCTTGTTTATCCACATTGAATAAATTTAATAAGTAAAACTTTATATCTATATATTAACAGTTGGTATAATTTTCTCAGAGTTAAGATATTTTTCACACTAACAAGTCAGTTTACTTAACTTAAAGTGCTACTGAAAATTAATGGTATAAAACGGTCTTAAATTGCCTTATGTCTTAGGTACTGCTTTTTTAAAACTCATAGAGTAATATTTTTGTAGCTCTGGGAAAAATATCTAATATTTTAATATCTTATAACATGCATCTAGCTTAATAAAACTTAAACGAATGTCTTCGTTCGTAGAGAGTTTAATTTATAGGAAAATAAATAAGTCTAAATGAAATTCAAGCTGAGACCACTTCAACTCCAATCATACGACCCGAATCTCAGATAAGAAAAAGAGAAATGGCATGAATTTTATTTATGAATATAATTCTGATTAATATTTAGGTATCGTTAAAGATATCTATTGAAAGTATCACTTGGATATCTGAGTTGCCTAAGTGAGTGACATTTGGCGAGCAATCAGACAAAGAGAGAGAGAGAGAAAGTGAGAGAGAGAGAGAGAGAGAGAGGAAGAGAGAGATTTGAAATATGTCTGCACGTAGGAAAAAGATTAAAGAAGTTAAGTTAACATAACTTAACAATCCAAAAACATGTTAATTATAGTTACAGTCTTTTTATTTCATAAAATAAATGATTATTTACGTGTTTGGGCTCATGTTATTCGTAATGACTTATTCCAAAATGTACGATAGTTGTTACTTTCTAATACACAAATAAGCAATTGAAGAAGATATTAACGATTTATTCAAAATCTATGAAGTCTCGTTTTTTGTAAATTTAATTTATTATTGTCAGAGAATTCATTTAAAATATAGGAGGAAGTTTTAGAAAATTAAGTTGAATATCTTATTTTCACTTTTCATATTGACATTGATAATGTTCGACCGATTACAAGCAAGGCGGCCAATCTCATTGTGACTAGCCATCTGTGCGGGAGATATGTGCACAAGTGCACTCTCTATTCCTTATCATTCTCATATTCCGGTGAGACGACTGCTCGACACGACCAGTGATAGTTAAGGCGTAGAACAGACGGCTTTACGTGCTCTCCGAGGCACGGGGGTGAACCACAGCCAATTTCCCAACTCCGGGCTGATACAAAGGCTTACGAAAAAGAAAGTCTCAATAACTTAACTTGGTCCCGACCCGGGACTCGATCCCAGGACCTCTTGGCGTGCGACCGTACATGCTAGCCACTACACCAACGAGGCAGCGAATATTTATTCTATTATTATAACAAAAACAATTTTTCACTCTAAAGGGTTTATTTTTTATTTTTTTTGATATAAGAGCCTCAATACCATTTCTAACTAATTGTTCTATGGTTCGAGTAGTGGAGATAAATTTAGAGCGTGGGAATTCAAAGTACATTATCCTTTATAAATATTAATATCGTTAAGGGCGAATTTATTACGAAAGCTTCTTAACTTAAGCCCATTTTAGCTTTAATGCTTTTGAACAGAAATTGTATGTAAAATTACTTAAATTCGGTTTTGTGTTTTTTGCATGTTATATGTAATCTATACATTTATACATATAATAAAATTGTATGATTCAAATCTGTACATGTAATATTTTTGGGAAAAATTTTAGAAATACTGTCTGTCTTTTAGTGGAAACCACTATTATATACAATACTAGCCGTTTCCGCGGCTCCGCTCACATTCTAAAGGCTGAAAATCAAAAGAAATATTTTTCTCCCGTTTTTGTAACATTATTCATTGATGTTCCGCTCCTATTGTAGTCCGGTCAAATTAGCTTCAAGAATAGGTTACAATAATCTGCATAAAGCTGAAAATTGCCATGAATGTTGGGAACACTATTACAAATAATTTGTCAAATGTTCCCATCGATTCGATGTGTGTAAAAAAATTTATTCAAGATTATATGTCGCGAAAATCGTTTTTTTTGCATTTTTCAGCTAAACGGCAAGTTTTAACATAAAAATAGGTGATACACATACATTGTCCATAAAAAGAGTTACTGACTCGGCGTAAGCGAGTAACATGCATTACAAGTTTATGTTTGCTTCTATCTACATATACATATTATGAAGAACGCAATATTTGAGACTTTTTAAAAATCGCCATATCTCTGAAATGGTGATTCTTAGGAAAAAAAGTGTAAATACATTTTTTATAGACAAAATTCACGCTACGACCAATAGGAGCATCAATGCAAAATTTTGCAAAAATGGGAGGTATTTGGTTTCCAGCCTTTACAACGTGCGCGAAGCCGCGGGATAGGCTAGTGGAATATATAGTGTAAATATTTGCAAGTGTTTTATTCCGCGCATTTTGTGTACTACTTAGTTTAAATTATTGTATTGTATTCAGCCCTTTTAGTGACGGGCTTTCTATACGAGAGATCAAGGCAATAGCTAAAGTCCACCATGACGGCCAAGTACGTGGGACTGCATAAGTCTTTCGAAAACTTGTTCCTCAAGACAAGTGGTAATCATGTTGGAAATAATTCGCACGTGAAAATATCAGTGCGAGACCCGGATTTGAAGTATTACTTATTATTACTATTTTGACGACACGTTTGGCTCAGTTGGTAGTGACCCTACCTTCTGCGGCAGCGGTCGCGGGTTCGAGTCCCGCTGGGGGCATTCATTTGTTGAGCACGAATGTTTGTTCTCCAGTCATGAGCGTTAATATTTATATTATATATGTATTTAAAAATTAACATGTGTAGTATATCAACTATCTGCATGTAACACAAGCCTCGTAGCTTACCACGGAACTAGATGACGCTGTTGTAAAAATGTCCCAACATATTTATTTATTTATTTATATTGCTATTCCATTTTATCATATCGTAGTTGAAGTAAAATTTGTTGAAAATTACTAAACCTAAAAAAATATTATGATCATCTTAAAAACATAAACATACCATACTAATTTAAATAAGTATACTATGAAAGTATATTCGTAGGTCGAAATTGAAATTGCCTTAACCTCATTTGTTGCTTCTAACTTTCCCTATGAAACTTGACATCCATAATGTAACAACCGGATATTATCATTTAAGGCTATGTTTGTGGCGAAAAACCTTTATTCTATCACCGTATCATTAATGATAAATCTTTTTAACCATAAAAAAAATCTAAATTTATTTTTTCAGATATAATTTTACGTTAAAATAAAGTATATAAGGTTTTTACATTAAAAAAGCAATCTCTATATTTTTGTCCGTCGATCTGTCTGTTTGTTTTTGCTGATCTCTGAATCGGCTGGATCGATTTTGACCGAATTTTCACTCGTAGATAACTTATGTTATAAAATTATTTTTTATAATTTTAATTTATTTTAACTTACGCCCAGCGAAGCTGTCGGGTATGCTAGTTCTTAATAAAATTAATGTATTTCGTACGCATGGTTGGTTCCTTGCAAACACCTATCTGTCTGTCACCTGTCAAAAATGTCTGTACAAACTAATATTAGAAGTCCCATACGCTTATTTTTGGCATTTTTTGTGTGATATTATTCTAGTCACTAGTACCATAAAAAGATTTTTTAAATAATGTTCACTAGTTTAATATAAGTAGGTAAAAAACTTTATAGTCCCTGCGAAACAGTTATACGGGCAAAGTCTTAAAAGAAGGATCTTTTGATAAATAGCTTTCACGTTTATCCGTCACGCTGTTCCACTTTCCGGAACTCTTAAATGAGCTGTTTTCTTTATCTTTTTGATATCCGTCCTGGTTTTTTTGTTTTAAAATTAATTAAAAAGGTGTCTCTTGCTTGAGACTATTGAGTAATTATTATTTTGAGTTCGAGTAAAAACTAACTTAAGTTGGGAAAAATTACAAATTTGAAAAAATGCGTTATGGATAAGTGCGAGTAACTTCGGAGTCCATTGCAGACTAAATATGAGATACGAAATTTTTATATATAAAGATAACCATCAACCAATAAATCCTGATCCCGTTACCGTCCCGTTATCTCGAAAAGGCCGCGTTATTTACATAGTAAAACTTGTCTGATATTTTAATATAGATATTTCTTGAAATAAAGTGTATTTTGTGATCTTCGTGTCAGTTGCAAGCTCACCTGATTTTTTGGCACTATTTCCTTTTCCACCATTTTTATTTCTCCTCGGGTAAAGATTTATTTTGCTCTGGCCACACCCCATCACAGCTTATTCCATTACACTTGTCACTTTATTTTGACATTTTAAAACAGTTGACACGAATCATTATACACTTTAGTTATAACACACTTTTGTTACACTTTATAAGATAGCATCAAAACACTTTTTGCCTTTAAACATTATATGGTTTATCTCATTTCGCTCCCCTTTTTAGTTTAAATGTAGATATCCCATGGTTGTTTCCCTGAAAAGAAAATTTAGTATTAGAACAATTTGGGGGAAAGCAATTAAGCAGTGGACTCATTTTTAGGTAGTTGCGGGGATATATAATGAATGTATTACATAATTTATGCTATTATATAAGTAAATAAATAAATATGTTGGGACATTATTACACACAGCACCATCTAGTTCCGTGGGAAGCTACGAAGGAAGCTTGTGTTACGGAAATCAGATAGTTGATAAACTAAATAATTAATTTTAAATACATACATATTATAAATATAAACACCAATGACTGGAGTGCAAACATCCGAGTTTTTAACAAATGAATGCCCCCAGCGGGACTCGAACCCTCGCCCGCTGGCGCAAGAAAGTAGGGCCACTACAAACTGCGCCATACGAGTCATCAAATTATATAAAGGCTTATATATAAATTAAACAAATACCGATGTTTTTCATATATTACATAAACAATTATAATGTACGTATATAATAATGTTGATTTTAATAAAAATATGGCAAATTAAAATATAGGTACAATAAATAAATATAAACAAAAGTTGCAAACTCCATGCTTTTATTTATAACAACTAAGAGAAGCCAAGCAGATGACTTCAAAGAAGAGTGTAGCAACTTCTTGATGAGAAATAAAAAACAAGCCATACTAAACTTTAAATGAATCCATTTAGCGTCCGGAGAACTTGGAACTCGAATAAATGTTACTATAAAATTATCTAATTAGGCCTATTGTTAACATTACTCGAACGGAAAGAACTTAAATTAAATAAAACTTCCTAGTTTTAATTATTTTTTATTCTTATTACAACTTATCGTTTCTATTTAACTTTTCTAAGAGCTTTTTTAATATATTAGTGTATAGAACGACTTCGTTTATAGCGATATTTAAAGCTTTAATTTCCATAGTTTATTATCATCAGGATTATTAATGTCCCACTGTTGGGCACGTGGCTCCCTTCAATACAAGGGGGATCAGGCCATAGTCCACCGCACTCACATGTTCAAAAACTTGCCAGGTTCCCTCAGACATGCAGGTTTCCCCACGATGTTTTCCTTCACCGTAAGACAAGTGGTAATCATGATAGAAAAGATTCGCACATGAAAATATTTAACGAAAAGATTTGAACCCGCATCACTCGGTTATTCAAGACTTCTGACTAAATAATATATGTAAGTATTTAGAAAACGCCTGCCCCTTTTGGAAGGGACGAAAAATCATAAGCATATACCTTAAAGTGTGCAAACAAAAGGTCTCTAGGATCTTCAAAGAGACAATGGCTACAAAAGGCTTTAAAATAAAAAATACAATAACCCGTTGATTGCACACGTCCATAGAACAATTGTTCACGTTTGATAGCAGCTAATACAGAGCTCAGCGAAGGCAGAATGCAAAGGGTTGTAAGTATCATTACGTGTGGAGGGAATTTACTTGACAATATATTTTTTATTAAAGCAAATTTGTTAAGAGAGAATATTATTTTATAAGTAGTATGGTCTTTTGCTTTCGTTTGCGTAACTTTAGATATTTTTCAGTAGATATAGTTCATTTTTTAACTAATTATTCTAAAATGTCTTTGGTATAAGCAGGATTTAGAGGAAGCAATTAAGCAGTGGATGGAAATCTAAATCAGATACATAATAATGCATAATTTTACATAACACAATCATCTTGTGTTGGCATTAGATGGACTTGTCGATTTTTCAAGAAGTTCAAACATAAAGATATTCGTGTACTCATAACTATTGAAGAGTTTCAGAACCGAAAGTTTTAACTACCTGTTAAAATTGAGGAACTCTGAGTAAGTACCAGCATCGAGTTTGGGCTTGACTCATATTGGTGAGTCCCATAAGTTATCCTTGATTAATAGCATATTTCTTATATTCGTATATTTAATTTCATTATAATATAGATCTGAACAAAAGTGACATAAGTTTTTACATGGTTTTTTTTATTCGGAGTAAATAAAATATGTAGATTTTAGTTCTTTTTTTCATCTTTTTATTATTATGAAGTTAATAGGGTTTTTTTAACTTTTCTAAGCGATGACGTATAAATAAACTAAGCGAGCGGGTGGCGGTCATAAGCTAGTCACATAAGAAGCAGGTGTTTATTTACCGAGCAAGGATAAGCTGTATTAAGCTATTTGTTTAAAATTTTGGAAACGTTAGTAGTCTAGATTCAAGTCCAAAACATGTAGAGTACAAGAGTTTCTTTTTACGCGAAATTAAGCAATAAGAAAACGCCAGAAAGTTTACTCCTTAAGATAATTTAGTGATGTGGGAACATAATATGTATACGTTTAGATATTAGCGATATTAAAAAAGGAATATAATAATTAATAAGCATCTAGGTTCCTATATATTAACAATATGAACCGTACCTTAGGGAGTACTACTTGTATTTAAATTATAAGGTGCCCGTTTTTATCATTTAGCTACGGATCCCTAAAATCTCTTTTACAAACGATTCAGTTATTTTTGCATGTTATAGTAATAATCAAAAGTACATTATTTTTAAATATTCGATATACAAAGACTATTACTTTTTTCCATGTAGATACCCATAACAAATGTAACAGATGGTAAATTTCAGTAAAACTGTAGTTCCATTGTTTTTTATTTGGCAGTTTTCGATCGTTAGCAATGAATCAGCATATGTATGTAGGTGCGTTTGAACTGACGTATCTATGACCATTATTGATGGTTTAGAATTAAAGCTTTCAACGAAATCACTTATCTATTTTGTGTATTAGTTTGTTGACTTTACTTACGCCTCGTTGTTATCAATTTAATAAAATACTTTATTAGTGGAAGCTAATTTTGATATTCAAAATGACGAAACATTACGCTCAGTTTGCACTGATTCTGCTTGCTGAGCCAGCGGGCGCAGGTTCGAGTCCGGCTGGGGAAATTCATTGGTTGAGCACTAATGTTTGTACTCCAGTCATTGATGTACATATAATATGTCTTTATTTAAAATTATATATGTGTTATATATCAACTATCTGCTATTCATAACACTAGCCGCGTAGCTTACCACAAAATAGATGGCGCTGTGTCTTAAATATAAAATGGTGAATATGCTTTTAATGGGTTTTGGTTTTGGTCTTGTTATGGGATAATAGTAAAAAGAAGATGGTGAGGGGCTTATTAACCTAACTAACTCTAACTCATATTTTAACTGAGTTTAACAAAACGCAATGAAAAGGTCTGCTTTTTTGTTTGTATATCAGTTGTTTTTCTGTTATTAATGTTTTATTGTGAATGTTAATTATTCACCGTCTGTAATTTGGAAATAATGAAAAATTTTAAAATTGAAAGATTTCTTACAAAAAATACTATTTCAGGAATTTGTTACATCTGAGAATATTTAAAGTTCTGTTAGATTTTGCCAATATATAATTAACTGAATAGTTTATAAGAATGAATAATGAGTTCCGTTGAAATAAGGAAGTGAAACACTTTGCACGCTTCTCTTATTATTTAAGTCTGCACGAACGTTGCTGATCTTATATTATTAACAACGAAGATATTTTATCATCATTTACAGTACATCTTTATTATTTATATATCAAAAAGATTTTTTCTATCTGAGAAAAAATAAGCATAGCTTTAGCATTTATTACATTACAACAGTTATCACTACATAGTATAAAATGAAGTCGCCTCCCGCTGTCTGTCTGTCCGTATGCTTAGATCTTTAAAACTACGCAACGTTTTTTTAATAGATAGAGTGATTCAAGAGGAAGGTTTATATGTATAACTAGCGGAACGCTCGGCTTTGCTCGCGTTAAATCTAGGGACGAACCTGAGCGAAGTGAGGGTAAGTCGCCTGTCTAATATATTCAAAAAATGTTCAATGTACGAGGTTACGTCTGTATATTTCATTAAATACTAGTCTTTGTCCACGGCTCTACGTAAATGGATATAGCAAGTTCTTTGTTCTATGTATTTATACATATTTCAACGGCAATTTGTAAAACGCAGAAAACGATGCGTCAAAAAGCAAATAAATAACGTTACACAGTAAAATAGCTTTAAACAAGTAGTGTAGTGCTTTCCACACTTACTGTGCTAAAATCGTACAAACAATTGTTATATATAGAATCAAATGGAAGTGTATCTTTTTCAAATAGACTTTTAAAAGCACTTTTGAATTTTATTTATATAAAAGTGCACATGATGCCATCTTTAAGTGACAAGCGTAAATGCATTTTCCAATGTCTTAAAAAATATTATTGATGTTAACTAATGAGTATATTCGATAGCGGTCTGTTGCTTTCATCATTATTATTTTATTTTTACAGCTTTTAAAACTAATGAAAGTCATCCGTAAAAAGTACAATATCACATATCCTTGCATAAAAAGGGCGATCATTATGTAAACTAGGTATAAAAATGGACCAATAATATATCCTTGTAGTATACTTAGAGGAGTTTCCGAGATAAATATAATTTAGATTGTTTAAAATTTTGCAAGAAATATAATAGATCAACAGAAAACAAACTGGTATCAGATGTTATTTCAGTACTTCTATGAAGTAAAACTATAAAGTGCATCGTCCATGAAACTGTGTAGTGGTACTTACCACCCTTTACCACTAGACGTATCTAGTGTTAAGTGCTAAAACGACGTGTGCGAGTGTTATAATAATTTAAAGATGTTTGTTCTTTAAAAGTTTTTTTAGACATTTTCAGGGTTCCGTAGTAAAAAGGTAAAAGAAAATCCTTATAATTTTGTCAAAGATAATGTATACAATATACATAGATAAAATTTAAATGATCGTAATATGAAAGTATAAACGGTATTAATATTTTTAAATGTGTCTGTCTATATAACCGTCCAACTGTTTGGATAGATTTTAACGAAGATTTCAATTTCAGATAGCTAATGTAATAAGGAGTTATTAGTAACTCCTTGTATTTTGAAACATTAGTTATCTGCGATTAACTAAACTAAGTAGTAGACTAATTACTCCTATCTTAGAAAAAGAGTTAGGGTTCCGCGAAAAAGAAATAGGGACCACAAACGACACACCGACGAGAAATAAGTTGCCGAAAACGAAATGAGGACGAGAGGATGAATGCCATTGTGGAAAGTCATTAAACAGTCAATGCCCTAAAATAGGGTGAAATATTGAGAGAACTCAGTCAATGTCGTTTTTACTATATACTAGCGACACGGCTTCTCTTGCCGAATTTATTTTGCTTAGTTCATATAGCACTTATACGTTACAAAAATTCAAAAGGGAAAAGAGTTGTAGTTCCTGAAATTAGTGCATTGATATAAATTTTTAGCGTTTAAATTTAGTTTTACAAAATTGTAAAGAATAATATGAAAAAACAACTTTGGAGCATTAAAAAATTTAAAAAATATATAATTGAACTGGGATTTTCACTAGCCAGAGCCACCTGAAGTCAGGCAAAAAAAATCTATAACATATTTAAAATAAACAACTTATCATTATAGCTAATATATATTTAGACCAATAAATAGTACATGGAGAGGGAGGCCCGTGCCCAGCAGTGGGACGTTAAAAAGGGCTGATGATGATGAAATAGTACATACATATAAAAGATATGTAGAGCATTAGTATGCGTAAAGCGAGCAAACGCAAGTGCACCATCTAGTCCTTATTCTTGTCACTTACAAACGTCGATGGGAACGCAATTCAACACGAGCGGTAAGGGATCGGTCGCAGGATCGACCGACCCCTTCGTTTGTTCTCCAATAAATAAGGGTAAAACTGCTAACTTCCCTTTCCTTTTTATTGAGGAGTCTTTGACTCTTTCTATTAAACTTGGTTCAGAACCTAGAACTTCCGAATTTGCGTTCATACTGTAGACCAATGAACCATATGTTGTAGTGACTAGTAATATTTAATACAATCGTTTTAAAACACCTACAATAATGTCTAGTCCAAAGATGTACATCCACGCAAACAGACAAGCAAATATTCTAAAAGCTGTTGGGATCGATTTTAATATTACATTGCTCATACAATATGTCTGAAGGAACAAACCGTGGAACGCTACATTTACCTACATAAATATTTATTTTTAACAACAACATCAGTATTTGTAAGTGAATATTTTGAAATAAATTGTTACTTATCATGTGAAAACGAAGTCAAATTTGAATTATACACGCCAGGAATTTAATATTCTTCAAACAAAAACTGACGAGACCGAATATTTAAAATTATATGCTTTGTTATTTATAGATCTTGAATCATCTGACTAAAGGTATACTTATTATGATACTTATATGTTAGCGATAGATGAACTAAAGATAATGTTCTCCGACCGATTCTGGCCACGGCGGCCAACTGCGCAGGAGATATCGTGCACAAGTGCGACCCGGGTCTCGAACCCATGTATATAATATAATATATGTATATAATATAGTCGTAATAAAAAAAACTTAAAATGGCTCTACAAATAACTCTGTATGGACAAAACTAGGATATTTCACTTGTATTTTGTACGATAAGGGTAAAGGTTTATGTAATATAATAGAGAAAATGGTGGCAGACACAGTATTAAAATGTACTTTAATTTTCTGTTAGCTTGTAAGAAAATAACATGGCAAGTTCGATTCTAAATTGCATAATGATGGTTCCGTAACCAAAACGTAACCTAAAAATGTAATTTATGTTAACTATTATCTCTATTTAAGAGTTTTTTCAAGACCAAAGTACAGATTTGCTAACATGTTTTATTTTTCTTAATTTGACTGAAGAACTATCTAATGGTGAAAATAATATACCTTTTAAGTAAACAGTCGTGTGACACAGACAGAAGACTATGACGAAATTAAAAATAATGGCCCTATATATTTTTGCCTTGCGTTTTTGGTTACGGAATTCTAAAATATCTTCTTTATTGTCAAAGCTTGTCCATGCAAGTTCAAAGATCCATTAGTCTGGTTTCATTCACATTAGCTTACATTGTTTTTATATTTATTACATTTCTAACTAACGCGGCGGAAGCATTGTTCTTTGTAATTATAAATAGCTCACCTTATTTTGTAATGGATTTTCAACAACGTACGAGAAATATTTTATTAGATTTATAAAATTATATTTAACTAGTGGCTTACCTTTGCTTTGATCGGGTTTCTCTTGTCTATCGTTAAATAGCTTACATCTGTATACTTTACTGACTTATATATAGCAGGTCTTGGGTTTGATTCCCGGACTGACCTCTGAAGAGTTATGAGTATTCATATTAAATCTTAGTAATACAGTAATACATAGTATTCTGAAGTTAGATCATTAATAGATCAATACTTACATATAAAATCGTCTATCGACTTGGCGTGACATATGAGTAAAAGTGGATATTTCGAAAACGAACAAACAGTACTTTTACATTTATATATTTAGTTAAAATTAACAGCTTTTCACTAAATGCATATGAGAGTATATATATATACGGTACTTACATCAAAAAATCAGTTCTAAAAATGTTTGTCTGTCTGTCTGCTTGTTCTAACTAATCTCTGAAACTTCTGGACTGATTTTGACGGGAATTTTACTCGCAGATAGATAATGTTATAAGGAGTAAGATAGGATAATTTTATTTTAGAAACGTTATTTATTTTGATTACTGGACGGTTTTTGTGCTACAAACTTAAAAATTGCCAGAGAGTACTCGGACGAACCTGAGCGAAGCGAGGGTGAATCGCTAGTTATATATAAGTTTAGAAAATAGAAAATAATCAATCTATAGATGTTTAATAAAATATTAACGTACACATGTTCATTAATAACTACTCTCTGAAGCGCAAGTTTGCGGCAAAACTTTAAGCTTTAATTAGAATAACTTCGTCCCAAACGCGTCATTAACGTAACATAATTCTGAGTCGTGTATGATAAAATAATGGGAAATAGGGAGCAATAATGTAACTTTGCAAACAACTGTCTTAAAAACTTATCGGCAAATTAATTTGTACTAAGCTTATTTCCTTAGTAGGTAATGTAGTGCTTAGACCAAACTGTGCTGGTAATAACCAATTCTTATTGAACTATACAGTTAAAAGTTTTTATATACGTGTTATGAAAACAAAGCTAATCTATGCTAATATTATATAGCTGAAGAATTTGTTTGTTTGTTTGGTTGAACACGCTAATCTCAGGAACCGATCCGAATCGAAAAATTCTTTTTGGCTATATTACATCACGCTACGGCTAATAGGAGCGGAGCAGCAATGAAAGATGTTGCAAAAACGGGAGTTATTTAGTTTCCAGCCTTTAGAACGCGCGCGAAGCCGCGGGAAAAGCTAGTAGATACATTATATAATTTCAAATTTATTTTAGTAAAATGTGTCTTTTATGAAAAACACTTGACATTTAAAATTAATGATACAACATTAAAACTCTTTCAGTTAGTAATTTTTTTAGCATCGCCAAATCTGTTAAAACGATTTTAATATTGATTTTTGGTAATAGCTAGTATCTTCCCTAGATGCTCTTCACGAGCCGTAGTGGAAAGTTCTGGAAGCCTAAATAAACACAAACTCTGTGCGACGGGGGACTTTACATGCTTAGTTATGATTTTATATACGATGATAGATAGGGGGTGGAAAAGACATCATTTTCTCACTATTCAACTATAATTACTATAACTTTTCTACGTAAATTCTTTCAAGAACGTCTAAAGAAATCAAAATTGTATACGTTTAAATTTGTCTAAGTATCGTACTACCGACTTGGTTAGTCCCGTGACATCTCTATTTTTTATGGAGGACATTACCTACTTTCTCATAGTAAAACTTTTCAATTTTTCTATGTACCATATCATATGATGACCCGAATAACAAGTTACCACCATAGTTTATACACTTATATACTGGGTTACCACCATACTAAATTTCATCAAAATCAGTTCAGTTTCTCATAACATTCCCCGTCAGAAACAGACAGACAAAAGTAAAAACTATAGATTGAGCCTTTATATCGATAATATTGATTATTTTAGTTTTTCCAAAAATTATTTAACAGATTCGACTCAGTTGCAATTTTCAAAGTATAGGCTTTTGTTACGGAATATTCTATTAATGTTTAAGAAAAATGTATTTTTTATGATTTGGTGTTTCGTTATGAATGGCTACAGATGCCAAATCTGCTGATAAAAATGATTAAGACGAGAAATTCGGGTGAAGACAAACAAACAGATCGTAAATACTCTTTAATAGTGTTTACGTTATAAATCTCAACCCAAGTATCTTTACAGAAATGAATTTGAAATGTTTCTCCGAGCTATTTAGGTTCGTTGGCTTAGTAATCTTTTGTTTCTTTAACCCATAATATAATAATCTTCACCTCATAGCATAAAATAAAGTCGCTTCCCGCTCTCTGTCCCTATGTACGCTTAGATCTTTAAAACTACGCAACGGATTTTGATGTGTTTTTTAATAGATAGAGTGATTCAAGAGGAAGCTCTATATGTATAACTAGTGGATACCTTAGTCTCTTCCGTGACCATGATTGCTGTAAAGCATTCGAAACGTCGGGAACCAAAATCATAATAAATCCGCGAAAAAATCCGAAAAGATCATTTATAAATTATAAACTAGTTTTTCTCGCGGCTCCACCAACGTTCTAAAGATTGAAAACGAAATTCTTACATTTTATATATAAATACCAAGTGATATTACATAGCCTATATAGACTTCCTCGATAAATTGCCTGTCTGTCACTACATGAAATTTTTCAGTAGTTTCTGAGTTTAGCGCACATACAATATACATATTTAAGATAAAAACTTAATTATTTACGAAATTTGATCAAAATTGGTTCAGTGATTTCGGAGTTTATCTATTTATATTACATAAATCTGTAGGGAAAAATTGTAAACAAAATATGATTCTTTGGTACAGAATAGATTAGAAGTCAGAATTAGTTTTCAAATCATGGTAAGGAAATGAGGAAGTACATATTTACGTATATAAAGTATATGTTAAACATTAAACATGTTCTACATACTACAAAGTACGAGTATGACTTCAGGCAACTAATCTGACATGAGCATTACTAATTAATATTGATAATATTAAACATTATTAAAATTTGTTAAACACACATATAAATAAGTCTACTAGCCTTTCCCGCGGCTTGGCTAGCGTTCTAAAGGCTGGAAACCAAATACCTAGAAAAGCTACCGGCGTTTCCCCCCTTTCCCCTTCTCCCCCAGGGTGAAAGCCATCATCATTATTTTGTTGCGGAGTTATGCTATAACTGATATCTCGTAAGATTGCAATGCCGTTTTTCAACATTTTTCATTGATGCTCCGCTCCATAATTGGTCGTAGCGTGACTAATTAACATAAAAATAAGTTTTCAATTCGGACCAGTAGTTCTTGAGATTAGCGCGCTCAACCAAACAAACAAACTCTTCAGCTTTATAATATTATAAAAAGACTGTTTCCAAAAAACTTAATTCAATGGTTATTAAAAAACACAAACAGACAGAAACAGGCACTCATTTATTTAATCTTTCATTCATTATATTTAGATTCATTTTTCATACCTTTCAGGACGACCTTGTTGAATCTTAGACGGTATTTTCGGTAATAAATTCGTTTATGTTATATCTTTAAGAATAAACGTGTTGCAATAATTTTATACATTTTTATTAACTTCATCTATTATTGTAATATTACACGGTTTTGTTTGCATAAAACATCAATAAGCTTATTTATTACCATGTTTTGTTTAACCAATCCTTACTTTTGTAAGCATTTGGTAATTTTATGAATATTTCCTTGACTGCCTCAGTGGTGTAGTGGCTAGCATGTACGGCCATACATCGAGAGGTCCTTGGTTCGAGTCTTGGGTCGAGCCAAGTTTAGTTACCGAATCTTTCTAATAAGATAAGTCTTAGTAACAGCGCTCGGAGTTGGGAAGTTGATGGTGTGTCACCTCCGTGCCTGGGAGAGCACGTAAAGCCGTCGGTCCTACGCCTTAGCTCTCACTGGTCGTGTCGAGTAGTCATCCCACCGGAGTATGAGAATGATAGGAACAGAGAGTGCACTTGTGTCTGCGAGTACACGCGCTGCACTATAATATCTCCTGCTCAGTTGGCTAGTCTCAACGAGATTGGCCGCCGTGGCCGGAATCGGTCGGAGAAAATTTTAATTTATATTTCCCTAATCCGTAATCTATCCACGTGTTTGATTTGTAATGTAAAACTGTAACATTTTATTCTTTTCTTAATTTCTATTTTGGGCGTTTTTGTATAATCTATGTTACCTAATAAAATACCCCATGTCGGTAAAAAACAGTTCATAGTAAAGCTTCCACAGTTAAGAGCTTTTACTATTTAGGACTGTCTTGTAGTGAATATTTGAAGAAAAATAAATATGTTGAGACATTAAAACACTGCACTATCTAGTTCCATAGGAAGCTACGAGGCTCGTGTTATGGATAACCGATAGTTGATACACATGTGTACAGTATAACTTTAAATCTCTTAAATATATCGCGATTATAAGCCAAACGAGTGCCCCCAGTGGGTTTCGAATCCGTTACCTCTGGCACCGCAAGCATTTATATCTACGAACTGAACCAAACGTGACTTAGATGTCATGAACATTATTTTCTTAGCCATTTATATATTTATTAAACCCATAAAAAACATCATAAAACAAACTAAAATAAGGAATATAATTATCTACTTTCAAGAATATAGCAATCAAAGTTTGTTTAACGTAAGTCGATTATAGCGAAGAAACCGTAGCAGTCCCAATATCAATTTTTATCGGATTGCCTCTTCTTTGAACAGCACATTTAGAAGCCTTTTCAAGGAGTAATGTGGATTTAATTTACGTATACAGTTCATATTTATAGTACGATGATTAAGTTATTGAACACTACAGTGGTCTACATTTTGGTTGTCTAAATAATCTATAAATAATATATGTATATATAAAAACAAATTACTGCTCGTTAGTCTCGTTAAAAATCTGAAACGGCTAAACTAAATTGAATTATTCTTTTTGTTTTGTTTGGATTATGTTAGGTAAGGTTAAAAAAATAGCTCGAAAATCAAAAAGTTCTGAACCATATGTGAAAATATTTAGTACGGAAAACATTGACGAAGCCCCGCGAAACCAGTGAGCCACTAGTCAGTAGGTACATCAGTTCATATAAATAAAATTAAAGTATGTTTTTAATTTCAAATTAACAGCTTTTCACTAAATGTATATGAAAGTATAAACGTACTTACAACAACAAATCATTTTTTTAATTTTTTTGTGTCGGTCTCTCTGTCTGTTTGTTACGGCTAATCTCTAAAACGGCTGGACCAGTTTTGACGGAACTTTCACTCGCAAATAGCTTATGTTATGAGGAGTAACTTAGGCTACTTTTATATTAATATAATTATAATTTAGAAAGTTATTAAAAACAGTTTAATTTATTTTAGCTTACTCCCAGCGAAGCGGGCCGGGTTTGCTAGTAAGAAATAAAAGCAACCTTATGGCAAATTAAAGTTAAAATTAAATGTGTTTTTGGCTATATACGGCTTAACGGGTATTTGTTGAAATCGTTTGATCTTTTGCGGGATTTTCTATTCGAGATAAATTAGGTGTAAAATTCAGGCGCCTTTGCAAGGTGAGTATCAATCAAAAACCAAATTATTATAGATTAATGAGGTATTAAACGACAGACTAAGCATATAAAGCGTATTTAGAATACAATTACACAATATATCTTTAAAGTTTTGTAATATAATAAGTTCTTACAAGAATTAAAAATAAGCAAGGTGTTAAAAGAAATTTTTCTAAATTATTGTATTTCTGTTTCGTAAGCTTCAGTAATAGCCAAGAGTTGGTATGGCGATATTCCACCTCCGTGCCTCGGAGAGCACGTTAAGCCGTCAGTCCTGCGCCTTAACTCTCACTGGTCGTGTCGAGCATTCTTCCCACCGGAATAGAGAGTGCACTTGTGTCTGCGCATACACTTGTGTCTGCACATACACTAGTGCACTATAACATCTCCCGCGCAGATGGCTAGTCTCAATGAGATGGGTCACCGTGACATCATCATTATAATATAGTCTACAATCTTCAAGCTTACTAAGTGTCAAATCTTGCACGATTTGCATTTCTAACACTCATATTACCATGTAAATGAAATGCATTTAAATGAAATTTGATCAACCAGAAGTTTTAAAAATCGTGTTTTAAGGTTGTGGCGACACGGACCTGCCGAGGGTCCGGTGACGACACTCTGGATCAGAACAGAATGTTCTGCCGATAATACGATAGGTTCAAGATATTCAAATAAAACGTATAATGGCCTGGACAACAGCAAGTACTTACCGGTCGTACTGTGGCAATCCAAGCCGTGGTGCCTGGTTGAGGTTGACGCCGTATTTTCGGGAATGGCCGCGGAGCTATGCTGTGCAGCCTGGCAGTTCTTGTATGCTAGTATATGGACGCGACACTGTTCACAACTATGAAGTTCAAGTCGATTTTTGGTTTGTATAAAGTTCTCACGTTCTCCGAGAGCAGGAATAAACACGAATGTCTTTCAAAAAAGGGGAACGAACTTTTTATAACGGCGCCGTACCGGTAACCATACGTCACCATTCATTCCAGCTCGGAGCCAATCATGATGCAGTACGATCGGTATGTTCTTTACGTGAACCTTGACATTGGCCAGGCCCGTCGCGCCATTTAAATATGATTGAACCTAACGTATATTGTATAACCTAATGGAGAATGAACATACCGCCCACCAAAATACAGCTGGTATTTTCCGAAAAAAAATAATAATAATAATAAATATGATTATCTAAGTAGAGTTAGACAGTAGATAAATAATAATATACATAATATAGAAAACGATATAGAGGTATGTGTTACGAATGTGACGTATTACGAATGATATATCTTATGGTCTAAAATTATATAACTATATTATAAACGTTATTTTATTATACATATATAGCTTAAGGTAATGTAAATTACGATTCGATAGGCAGAGGGCAGAGCTTTACAAGAGGTCGTTTAATCAAGTTATCTTTAGTTTTAACGGTTGCTATACGAACGATACCATCTGGACCGGGATGTAACTCCGTCACCCTTCCTAAAGACCATTGCAATGGAGCACGGTTGTCATCTTTTATCAATACAACAGCATTTACATCGAGTAGCTTAGATGTTTTTGTCCATTTAGCACGTAAGGTTAATGAGTGCAAATATTCGTTTTTCCAACGAATCCAAAAATTCTGAAGGAAAGACTGAATTAACTGCCAACGGGTTAATCTATTAACTTTTATATTAGTATAATCTACATCTGGGACGGTTGTAAGAGGCTCTAAAGTCAAGAAATGACCCGGAGTCAGAACATTTAAGTCATTTGGATCGGGACTTAAAGCATAAAGAGGTCGTGAATTAAGCACCGCTTCAATTTGAACAAACAGCGTGGACAGTTCCTCGAAAGTTAAAACCTGATTACCTATTATCCGATAAAGATGAGATTTAGCCGCTTTGATATTTATTTCCCACACACCACCAAAGTGAGGGGCTGACGGAGGGTTAAATTCAAATTTGATTCGTTCCGTATGCGATGCATTCTTTAGCAGGGATAGATAATTGCTCACACCAATAAAATTAGTTCCACAATCTGCATGGATCACATTACATCGACCACGACGTCCAACAAAACGACGCAACGCTGCTAAAAACCCATCAGCTGACAACGATGATACGACTTCCAAATGGACTGCTTTTGTAGCTAAACATACGAATAAACATAGATAAGCCTTATCTATTTTGGCTCCACGATGAGTACCTAGTTTGATAAGGAAAGGTCCGCCGAAGTCAACACCCACGATAGAAAATGGTTTCACTTGATTAACACGAAATGAAGGTAGATCGCTCATATATGGCTCTAACGACATAGGTTTTGTTCTGAAACATCGAATACATTTTGAAAGACAACGTCGTATTACACGTTTAGCCGATAATATCCAGAACCGCTGTAATATTAAGTAGTGCGTAGTATTATGCCCCGTATGACAATGTTGACGATGTATGGATTCGATAAAGGTAAATTCATGGTCGCTAGGTAAAAGAGCGGGATGCCGTTGTTCAAATTCAAGACCAGCACGGGATAACCGACCGCCCACCCTGAGAATACCATCCTCATCCAAAAAGAGGCTTAACTTACGCAACGGTTTCGGTAGTGGTTGCTTCGCTTGAAGCCGTTGTATTTCATTAGCGAATGACGAAGATTGAACAAACTTTACAATAAATAACAGCGAGTTATGATTTTCAGTTTCGGTTAGAACTGAACCTCTATTACGATCATGTGGATTTTTAACATTATGTATAAATCGACGAATATAAGAAACGATGTGCGTTATTTTTTCTAACGAGGAATATCGATTTATTAAGTTGAGGATAAGAGTGCCATACTCATCCTCTGAACGAGTAGCTAAGACAACTGTACGGCGCTCTTCAGCTCTTGCGATGTTTTCATCCTCAGAACTATAAGACTGAGGAGTTTGTTTATTAGTTGGCCATTGATCGGAGGGTTTTACCAACCACGATGGCCCTGACCACCATAAGGAATTATGGAATAGATCATAAGGAAGATTCCCACGTGAACAAATATCCGCAGGATTGTCTGATGACGCTACGTGATGCCATAACTCGGTAGAGAAAATATCCTGGATATGTCCCACACGATTAGCCACAAACGTGGTCCAGCGAGAGGAATGTGAACGAAGCCAAGATAGAACGACGGTTGAGTCAGACCATAGATAAATAGCGTTGAGCGTTAATTTTGATATGTACGTATCAAGCACAAATTTTGCTAAGTTAGTCAGCAACACTGCTGCACACAACTCTAATCGAGGCAAAGAGATTTTCTTGAGAGGAGCTACTCTAGCTTTGGCACATACTAATCGTGTTTGTGTAAATCCGTCTACTTCTGAAACTCGGAGATAAATAACTGCTCCATACGCAAGCTCCGAACTATCACAGAATCCATGTAATTCATAGGTTAAGGTGTTGCTAATAGTGATTCGACGTGGTATTCGCAGGTCTTTGAATATAGGCAGCTGATGGCAATAGGTTTCCCATACCCTAATTACATCCTCGGGTGGATCACTATCCCAATCAACACCAAGGAGCCACAGCCGTTGCAAGAGGCACTTCGCCTTGATGGTAAGAGGTGAAAGAAAACCTAAGGGGTCGAAGATCTTCGCAATCTCACTAAGAATGACCCGCTTTGTACAAGATCGGCTTGAAGATTTAACATCAAAGGAAAACGTATCTGTAGTTGGTTTCCACTGTAGACCAAGCACCTTTAAGCTACAAGATTCATGGCCGGTAAAAGTTTTAGAATTAACAAGACATTCTTCTTGAGGAATATCAGAAAGTAACTCTGGTACGTTACTGGCCCACTTCCTTAACTGGAAATGACCCAAGGCGAAAAGCTTTATGATTTGCGACTTTGCCTCCAGAGCTTCGTCCAGAGTCTCACAACCAGTTACAATATCGTCAACATAAATATCGCTATTCAAGATTTGTTTTGCTAGAGGAAATGCAGAACCTTCATCTTCAGCTAACTGTTTAATAGTTCTACATGCTAGAAACGGCGCAGAAGAGACTCCGTATGTGACAGTATTCAGCCTGTATTCTTGTAACACCTGACTCGGACTAGACCTCCAGAAAATCCGCTGATAATCTCTGTGCTTATCTGCTACAAGAATCTGTCTGTACATCTGACGTATGTCCGCTAAAAACACGACTACATGTGAACGAAAAAGGAGAAGAACCTGCACTATATCCCTCTGAAGCTTAGGGCCTGTCAGTAACGTGTCGTTTAACGATTTGGCGCTGGCATCTCGGGCCGATGCATCGAAGACAACGCGAAGTTTTGTGGTGCTACTGTCAGGTTTAACGATGCAGTGATGAGGTATATAATATTTACCTTCACCAAGCTGTTTCGTGGGTACAAGTGTCATATGTCCACTCTTCTCATAGTCATCCATGAACTCTGAATACTGCTTATATAACATCGGATCGCGAGAGAGACGGTTTTCTATAGCCTTAAATCGTCTTAAAGCAACACTACGTGAATCCTCAAACTTCGGATCTACACCATCTTTGAAAGGTAACTGAACTCCATATCTGCCCGCTGAATCACGATAATGTTCGGTGACATAAGCCTTTTCACATGCCATATCCAGTGGTGTGAGAATTGACGCTTGAGAAACATTATCAATCTCCCAGAGGCGTTGAACCATGGAAGACAGCTCGTCGGATTTGGCTGTATATTGTAATAAGGACGAGGAGGTGAGGTGTGTTCTACCTAATAAAAGCCACCCAAAAACTGAGTTCATTGCAACAGGTTGATTAGACCGACCTTTCATACATTGGTCCAAGAGAGACTCAGCGAATATATCGGCACCAAGCAAAATATCAATAGGCCCAGGGATATCGAAACCTGGATCTGCTAACGGTAGCGATTGAATGTGAGACCAACCATTCGTATTTAGTTTAGCAATAGGCTGATCACCACAAATAGTTGGAATGACATGCATATGGACATCGAATAAAACCTTGTTGTTTGATGCGAGTGAACAACGAACCATGTGGCTGATATCGGCAGACATTCCACCTAACCCGTTAATATTTGTGTCGCATGGTACTTGTTTAATATTTAAAATTCGAGCTGCGTCACGAGTAATCAAATTGTTTTGGCTGCCAGTATCGAATAGTGCCCGAAAAGAATGATAGCGACCCTTTTCGTCTAGTATCTGCACTATAGCGGTGGCAAGAAGAACGGTTGTGTTTATTGAAGATTTCGTACATAATTCGTAACCAGAAGTCTTAGCGATTAAGGACACAGAACGAGACGGGGTATCAGTTGATTGCTCTTTGTGAAGCAATGTGTGATGTTTATGTTTACATTTAAGGCATCGGAAAATCGACTTACAATCTTTTAATTGATGAGATGATTTGAGGCAATTGAAACACCATCTTTTTTCGTTTGCGACAGACATGCGTTCCTGAACCGATTTCGATAGAAATTGCTTACAATGAGAAATGGAATGAGTAGCATCCGCGCAAAAGGAGCATTTAGGCATAACCTTGAGGTTGTCATGCCGCATTTCTCCCGTTTTGAGTTGATCATCTGAATGATTAGCAACTAATGTGTGAGTAACAGAACGACGTTTAAAAATGTTAGAAGAAGACTTAATTGAATCCTTTACATCATGAGAAGTGGCTTTTGTAGATTCAGAAAAATGATTATCCCGTATAAGCGCTTCACACTTTGAATGTAAAAATTCTTTTAAGCTAAGGTATTTTGGAAATTCAGAATTAGAACAACTTTCTTCGAAATCTCGACGCAGCTTTGATTCTAATTTCGATAACACATGATAAACGATTATAAATTCCCAATGCTCAACGGGTAAATTTAATTTTCTTAAAATACTCAAATTCTCATCAATACTGTCCAAGCTACGACGAAATTCATTTATATTTTGAATTTTTAAATTTACATTTAAAATATCCTTCCAACATGTATAAGCTAATTCACGATGATTCTGATAGCGCGCGATTAACGCGGCATACGCATCCGAATAATAGTCACCGGTTACTGGAAACACACGAATAAGTGTCAACGGATCGCCGCTTAAGGAAGAAGTTAAATAATGAAATTTCTCAACGTTCGTAAGGGAATGACAATTATGTATAAGAGCGTTAAATGTATCGATAAACTCAGGCCACTTCTTTATATTACCTGAAAAACTCGGTAATTGAATTTTCGGTAACCGTACATGGGATAACGGTGATTGGATATTAGTACCAGCCGACATATTAGACATATCAGATGAATTTAATTCACCTTTTGTTAAGCTACGAAGTATAGCCATAACCTGAAAATATGCATCATCAAAACGCGCACGTATGTCATCATCATCACCGCTGCCATCACACGAGTCCAATAGCTCAAGTATGAAAAAATGCGCTTCTTCAAACTCAGCTACAAACTTTTTTGCCTGATCACAGTATGAGAAAAAAAGGTCACAGTGTACGTCATCGCCTTTTGCTAACCTACCGATTTCCAACGCTTTTAACATACGATTTAATGCAATAGTACGTTTTCGTTTGAGAGATGGTAAATCATGAACAGTATAAGATTCTGTTTCCGACTGTTTTATCTTAGATTTACTAGAAGTATTAAGTTTACGGGTAGTACGTTTTGGATTAAACGACATTTTGTAAAAAAAAAAATAAGATAAAAGTTAAGAAATAACTATAATAACAAAATATAATGTTATACGCGAATAATAGTTATAACTACGTATGAGTTGAACTTGAACTTGCAATCGCTAATTAGTTGTATGCGCCTCTCACTGCGCGACGGTAGTGTGTATGAGTATAACGTAGGTATATCTTACGAAGGAACAAATAGATTTAAATACGTTGATTAAGTTTCGTTATGTTACGGGTTAGTGAATATTAACTTGCTACAGCCGATTAAGATTATATAAACACCGAATAAATGTATAGATTGTTTATATTTGATCTGTAACTATCTAATATTCTACGTATAAGAAAGTGCACGAATCATTTGCGATATGTAGTTATGTGTATTTAAATAACTGTATGTAGATTGTAAACGTATAAAGAACGAAGTAAAGTGAGAATGTGAACGTTATAATTGGATGTGAATGATATTCAAAAGTTGCGAACAAGATGTTTGTTAATGAGTAATCGTATTTCGGTATGTATGTCCGAAAGTAGTTATATATTTAAACCCTATTTGCTATAATACAAAAGGTATGCTTTGGTAATGTAGTTAAATACTGTATTGATGTATATTATATTAATATAATATAATTATGAGTACTACTTTCGACAAAAATGGGTAGGTGTATAATTTTACGGATGAAAAATACCAGCTATATTAGCGAATTAAATGCGGCAAACGATATTACTAGGCACCTTAGATTCCCGGGTTTCGGCACCAAAAAGATGTGGCGACACGGACCTGCCGAGGGTCCGGTGACGACACTCTGGATCAGAACAGAATGTTCTGCCGATAATACGATAGGTTCAAGATATTCAAATAAAACGTATAATGGCCTGGACAACAGCAAGTACTTACCGGTCGTACTGTGGCAATCCAAGCCGTGGTGCCTGGTTGAGGTTGACGCCGTATTTTCGGGAATGGCCGCGGAGCTATGCTGTGCAGCCTGGCAGTTCTTGTATGCTAGTATATGGACGCGACACTGTTCACAACTATGAAGTTCAAGTCGATTTTTGGTTTGTATAAAGTTCTCACGTTCTCCGAGAGCAGGAATAAACACGAATGTCTTTCAAAAAAGGGGAACGAACTTTTTATAACGGCGCCGTACCGGTAACCATACGTCACCATTCATTCCAGCTCGGAGCCAATCATGATGCAGTACGATCGGTATGTTCTTTACGTGAACCTTGACATTGGCCAGGCCCGTCGCGCCATTTAAATATGATTGAACCTAACGTATATTGTATAACCTAATGGAGAATGAACAAAGGTAAAGTTTTTCGTTACTTCATTTAAAATTGGACTAAAATTTTTCTATTCCAAAAACAGTCTTTTTATGTACATTTTTATTAAGTACAAGAAATATCATGTAATTAAGTTTGTAATCCGTCAAAGTCTCAAAGGGTTTACGATTAATATTCTAGGTAAAAGCTACACTAATCTCAAAAGCTTTTCGGCTTTATGTTCATAGATGCAGACGTTTATACGTAATAGATCATTTTCAGCTTACCGCTTACTCGTGAAATTTCGATAGCAAGATAAAGATTATATGTAACATATTACATAATATTACATTGTTTAAATAAAAAATAACGCTGCTGTTGCTAACGATTCAAATGGATAAATATTTCTTCTAAATTATTTCTTGGTCAAGTTTTGTTCAGTTCATAGATAGGTACTTTGAATAACTATTAATTTAATTAATTCTGTTCTATAATTATTATTCTATGGATAGGTACATATATGTCATTTTTATTTTGTTCTATTCTTCATACTTCTAATAAGTATATTAAATTATTATTACTTAAATACGTATTTACTTAAATATCTTTTCGGATTTTGTCGCGACTTTATTTTGATGTTTTTTTCTCGACGTTTCGAATGCTTAACAGCAATCATAGTTACGGGAGAGACTAAGGTTTTTGACGTCTCGAAGTTTAAATTACATTTGTTACAGAAAGTGTCTACCCACAATTTACAATTTTTGTAATATAAACCTCTGTTTAAAATAGTGTACAGAAACTTTTTTACGAGAATTGTTCGAACGTAATAGACGCACATAGGTATAAGTTTAGTTATTATCTTTAAGTTGTGAAACTTAAAATTTTAATTATGGATAATAATCGATATCCTTAAAAATCGTTATAGCCAAATAGGGTAGAATGTTCATAAGTAATAGATCTGACGAATATAAAATATTTTTATTCATCCGATTATCAGATAAGAATAGATTAATCGATATAGCACGATCGTCATTAAATAGGACCTAATGTCAATTATCTTCCTTATAGCAGTAATTATTTGTAATAAATGAGGAAAATTTGTCTCTGTTCAATGTTTGACAGCTTGATGGAGTTCTACTGAAATGCTTGACTGACATAATTAGTCAGAAATAAAGCGTTTTTGTATAAATAGACTGACAGACAAAAATTCTGCCTCTGTATCAATAATATGATTATTTAAATTTTTAATAAGGTTTTCCAAAAATATGTCTTCAGCCCTTTTTAACGTCCCACTGCTGTAAACGGGCATCCCTCAGTCCACCGCGCTGGCCTAGTACGTGTTGGCGGACTTTACATTACTTTCGAAAACTTGCTAGGTTTTCTCAGTAATGCAGGTTTACTCACGATGTTTTCCTCATCGTAAGACAAATGGTAATCACTAGTATACTATAATAGATAGAAATGATTTGCACATTAGAGGTGCGAAACCCGAATTTATTTTTCTTCGTATTTAGCGGTATACGTTTTTTGCAATACGTATATTGAATATGTGAACGATTAATACCATAAATGGGTATAAATTGGATAAAATGTAATCATTTCCTTGCCCGTTTTCCAAATTACACGGGGTTAGCGCAGTTAGACTTTCTATTTCACACTCCCCTAATACTCATCGTCTCATTATTTATCTTTTTTCTTTCATGTTATTTCTCACACGTATCCTTCCTTTTTTTAGTCTTCTTCTTCATTTCCATCTATGTACTTATTGGTATATTAATATCCATCACGATTTACCAAACACGCGATTTGATAAAGTTTCACTACATATTATAAAACAAAGTCCTCCGCCGCGTCTGTCTGTTCGCAATGAACTCAAAAATTACTGCACCGATTTTTATGCGGTTTTCACCAATGGTTAGAGTGATTCTCGAAGTAGGTTTAAGTAAATAATTTGTAAAGTTTTTGTATTCATTTACTAGCGGAACCCGTGGCATCGCTGGCACTAAATCTAGGGAGCCGAGCAGAACGAGGGTGAGTCGCTAGTATACTATATAAATAATATGCAGTGTAATGTCGTGTGAACCCAGTTAATATATCCGTTTTAGTCATATACCTGAATATCACTAAAACAATATCTTTCAATTTCTTTTTATTTATGAGCCTTCATTTATCACGAATTCTTAATTACTATAATATTTTCTTCAAACATTAATTACATTTTTTCATCAATTCTCTAAAAACTTAGTACGATACGACAATGAAAGTAGTTCATTATTCTTTTCTCATTTCAAGGAAAAGATGTTGCTTGAAATTTATATGACAATTTTCCAGGAACCGCTCTACGATCCCTCCTTATAACATTACGATCTAATCAAACGCCGAGCGGCAATTAATTTAAGAGCAATTTAACCAGACCGCAGACTTAAATCGAGTTGAAATTCTCTATATAAAACTTACTTTGATTTACTACCGTCTGGCTGTATAATACGAATCGAGGCAGCAGATTTAGGCTTAGCGTTAAATAAACAAAAACTATAAATATGTTGGGACATTGTGACACACAGCGCCATCTAGTTCCGTGGTAAGCTACGAAGCTTGTGTTACGGACACCAGACAGTTGATATACTACATACATAAGTTTAAATACATACATATTATAAATATAAACACCCATGACTGTGTATAAACATTCGAGCTTAACAAACAAATGCCACCAGCAGGACTCGAACCCGCCACTGCTGGCGCAAGAAAGTAGGATCACTACAAACGCTACAAAAAATATAGTATATAGATACTAGATATATAATGGGAGTTGCCCGGAGTCGGGAAGTTGGCGGTGTGTCACCCCCGTATGTCGGGCCGAGCACGTAAAGCCATCGGTCCTGCAGCTTAGCTCACACTGGTCTTGTCGAATAGTGTTACACCGCAGTATGAGAGTGACAGGAACAGAGAGTGCACTTGTGTCTGCGCGTACACTTGTGCACTATAAGATCTCCTGCGCAGTTGGTCAGTCTCTATGAGATTGGTCGTCATGGCCGGAATCAGTCGGAACATTATTATTATTAATAGGAGCTATGGAAAAACTTGACATAATTTTTAGATTAATTGAAATATCATAAATGTATATGTGTAATATATTATGTTTTTGGAATGTTAAATCTATTAACACAAATAGTTCCTAATATTTGTTTAATTAATTTGGTAAATGAAGCTATTAAAATTGATAACACGTTTGACTCAGTTTGTACCCTTTGACCTTTCCCTGTTGTGCCCTTCACAAGTCGCAATTAGGATCATTACAAATTAGCGGGTTACAGGTTCGAGCCCTGCTTGTGGCGTATGTATTTAGTAGTGTACCAATAATCTGGTATCCACCACACAAGTTTCGTAGTTTACATAAAATACGGTTAAAAAGGTTAAAAATCAGTGGTGCGAGACTATCAGTAACTAAATAGTGACTAAATTGGAGTTAAAATTTTTATTTTCAGTACGTTACAATCATGTTAACGTAATCGAGTGTGTTAACACACGAGTGAGCAAGCAGGCCGCCTAATGCTTAGTGGTCTACGCCAAGGACTTTTGCTACATCAAATAACCAATTAAATATGGCAGTTTTTTTTTAATTTTGACAAATAAGTTATGGGTTTTATACTCAAATAGGCATTTTTTTAGATTACTGTATCTTATTTTTTCCTTAACACATTGTTTAGATCGATAAGATTCAAAATAATATAAAGATTCAAAATAAATAACTTGATACTTGTTCCAAAAAAACATTGTCTTAGTATTAAGACTTGAATTAGAAATTTCTATCATAGGTCAATAATTGAAAGTATGAAGTTTAGATTAGTTAATTACCGATTGACCTAAATTTTATTAAAAATTAAATATTGTATTAAATAAGTGTTCTATGATTTAAGAGGAATTAAGTTATCATGTTGAGCCTTTACAGATTTGAACCCACAACAATCAGTTTTCCAAACGACCGCGTTATCATTGGGCTACCACTAACTGCGCAGATGGCTATCAATAAGATTAGTCATCCAGATTTAACTTAGTAGTATCGAGGAAATTATAATAAAAGCATCAAGAAGTTGTCGGTGATTTTGTTTAAACAAAATAAATCATTCCAGGAAATAAAAAAAATTAAAAAAACGTTCATTTCAGAAAAAAATTATAGATTTCAGAGTGGAAAAGGGACAAACAAAACCTAATGAAATATTCATCTACGGGAACCTAAAGCAATATTTTCTGAATCACATTCACCTTCCATCGGTTTTTATGACTTTATAAGAATTTTTCTTATCAAAATACAACAATCGGCCATACGTCGCAATTTCTTACTGAGTTCACAAAGTTATTAGTTAGATTAGAGCTCAACAACTCAATCTACAAACTTTAAATGCTTCAATATTTTCATTTCAATCAAATGTTATAGGATTTCCAGAGAACAATTTAAATATTTATTAACTTATTCACTGGACATGTATAAAATTAGAAATAAATAAAATAACTTCTTGGTTTAGTGCTTAGATAAACCGCTTAAAGTATAAATATGAAAGGCAGGGTGGTAGTTTATAGTTAGTAGACGTCCGCTAAGAACAGATTTTGCGACAGGGCCGGATAAAGGTGGTCAAAGGACTATCGCAAGTTTGTAAGAAAGTTCTTCACTTTTTGTGCAAGCAATATACTAATTTTTATTTCTAATCATAAATCCTGGCACCATATATGTTTCAAATTTCCAATTCTAAAGGAAAATTACTATTTTTATAGACATTTTGTCATCTACTTCATACGCTTTTCAAACAAAGCTATGTTCGAAGTTATTACAATAAAGCCCAAATCACGACATCGTCTGATCTGATTGAAACGGAATTTACGAAAAACGGGCTTCAGAACCCATTCACTATACATCCGATTAGTTACGGCTGGATGCAACGTTGGAATATTGCTATTGATCCATTTTGGTCGGTTATCAGATTGTTTGTGGTTTCATATATTACTATATAATAATATTATGCTGTGGTATGTTCGTACATGACGTGTTTGTACATAATATATCTTATAACAGTAATATGCTATGTAAATATAATACATATTTTATCTCGTACTAGCGACTCACCCTCGCTTCGCTTGGGTTCGTCACTAGGTTTAGAGTCAGCAAAGCAAAAGTTCCGGGTTCCGCTAGTTAAAATAAATAAAATTTCTACTTCCACCTTTTTTGAAGTCGGTTAAAAAGTAACCTAATTTATGCCTTATAACATTGGCTATCTGCGAGTGAAAGTCCCGTTAAAATCGATCCAGCCGATTCAGAGATTACCCGGAACAAACAAATGGACTGACAGACACACAAAAATTTAAAAAATGGGTTTGCTGTTGCTAGTATCGTATTTACTTTCGTATGCAGTATTTAGTGAAAAGCTGTTAATTTGAAATTGAAAACTGACACTCCAATTTTATTTATTATTTATTATTTTTGTTTATTTATTATGTACCTATAGATTACTCGGTAACATCTTTAACGATTAAGATCTAAAGTTTTTAAACTTACGTTACGTTTTTAGTTTATCTTTGTAGGTGTATTTTCTAAATTTTTTATTTCTTCTTCGAAAAACCGCAAGCGAAGCTTGGTCACCCAGGTACAAGTGCTATGTAAGATAGAAGTATCTATGGTCGTGAAATTCGACTAACTTCAAAAAATAATGCATATAGGTACCTTTACTAAATTGTTAACTGATTTTAAGAGTTTATTTATCCACCAGATAGCCTGTATTCATCAATGTCTGCACAGTGGTTTCATACGTGATCGTGATACGGTAACAAACAAAGAGAAACGCATACAAAAAAAATCTAAAAGCTATTGATTTAGCCTCTTTATCAATAGTATTGAAAATTTCAGTGAGATTTTCCAAAAAATTATTACTATATAGATTCGACTAAGTTAAAGTTTTATTAGATATATTTATGTATAATCTACTTCACTCTCCCTCTTCCCATATATCTATCCACCCTTATGCTTAACACTTTTATGTAATATGCTATACTTCCGTTCGCTCGTCGCCGTTATAACCTGTTACTCTTTAATTTATTTGTTATTGGCGCAACTGTTGAACTTAGGCCATTTCTTATAGGATCCGTATTAAAATCTTAATATTATTATTTTTATATCTAAAACTAGCCTCTCCCGCGGCTCCGCTCGCGTTCTAAAGGCTGAAAATCGAAAGAAATATTTTTTATATAGAATATAGATTATAGATTTCTTATATTTCCTCGATAAACGGACTATCCAACACAAAAAGAATTTTTCAAATTCGGACCAGTAGTTCCTGAGATTAGCGCTTTCAACCAAACAAACAAACAAACTCTTCAGCTTTATAATATTAGTATAGATATAGGTTACATATACCTCCATTAAATTTAAGAAAGATTGATAGAGATTTTTAGATAAGATTAGGGGTTGATAATTTAAAAAATCCCTTCCCTAATCTCTTAACCCTGTCTTGGAAATGATTGATTCATATTTTCCAAATCACTTTTCACCGCATTTAGCGATAATTTCTGGGATAAAACTATCCTTTATCCTTTCCAGAGTCCTTAACTACCTTTACACTAAATGTCTAAATCGGTTAGAAGGTTGAACGTTAAAAGGTAACACAGGACAGTCAGGCAGAGAGAGTTGCTTTCGTATTTATAATATTAGTATATGCATTAGTATTGTCGTGTTTAAAATGTTATTTTATAAATTATATGCGAGTAAAGACTTACGTTTCTCGATTTAAAAATTAAAATTAGCCTATGTGATATCAAAATCCGTAGTTTCAGTTGTCACAAACATACAAACATTCATTACAATATAAACAAAGTTTAATACGTATAATCTCACAATAACCCTAGGAAGAAGTAATAGTATACGGAGGAAATGAAATTCAATAAAGTCTTTGTGCGAATATAACGGCTTGATGGGAAAATTTTATACTCGCTCTACTATAGAGCATAAATCCTTAAACGGAACAGAAACAAGTATATAAATTATATTTTTTATATTATAATTTACATTTGGAGCTTATTATAATAATATAATTGTATTTAAATTATATTTGTATACATAAACTTTCATGGGTTTTTATTGGTTTATCAAAAACGGTGTGTTCTACAACTTGACATCTTGTCATTAGAATACAGCTCAAACAAGCAAAAAGGTATGACTCAGTTTGTAGTGACCCTACTTGGTGTGCCAGAAATCGCGGGTTCGAGTTCCTTGGCTTTCTATCGTACTAGACGGTACTGCGTGTTCCTCCTTTTTTTTAAAAGTCCATATAACGCCTTTTAAGGCAAAAATTGGAAATATTAAAATAATATATGCCCATAAATCACAATTTTGGTGATATGTTAGAAACTAGATAATCTTATTTTCAATGCAAGCGCAACCACAATACAGATATAGTTCAAAATAAGTTCGAACGACTTCCTCTTAAACATGAGCATTCTCCACCAAGAAAGGTAGTAATAGATAAATGTACTCACGTATCGAATAAAAGCCCGGATATTGGCCTTTTATTGCTAAAGTGCTGTCTCTTATAGTCACACTGAAGCGCCACTATATAGCGAGTATATTGCTAGTTTAACTTTAAACGATCTGTTTTTATTTATTATATTATTAAATAACGAAATTCTTATGTAAATATTACATAAAGATCAAAAGTCGCAATCATTAGCGCAGCGGTAACGTTCTTGCTTGGATAACTGAGTAATGCGGGTTCAAATTGGGGTCTCGCACCTCTGATATTTTCATGTCCGAATCATTTATATCATGATTACCACTTTTCTTACGGTGAAGGAAAACATCGTGAGGAAACCTGCATGTCTGAGAGAACCTAGCAAGTTTTCGAAAGACATGTGAAGTCCACCAACCCGCGACTTGGCTTGCGTGGTGGACTATAGCCTGATCCCCTTCCCATTGATGGAAGGCCCGTGTTCAGCAGTGGGACGTTAAAAAGAGCTTACATAAAATTTATTAAGAGCATTATAATATAATACCTAACGGTCTTTGTAACTAACAAAGAACTTTGCCTTTATTTATTTAAAAGTACTTTATACTAGTAAACAAAAATATACGCGTATTTTTTTTATTTGTCAGTCAGCTGAAAGCAAGCAGTTTTCAAAACAAAATAATTAATGAATAAGAAATGTTTTTGATAACAAACACTTTTGTTGTTCGTTAAATTAAGCTGTGAACTGTTTATTTTAATCTTATACTCTGGAGTTTATTTTCAAACTTTACTCTGTTTATCGAAGCGTTTGCTTGGGTTCGTCCCTAGTGTCTAGGTTAATTACTAGGTTTATTTTTTTTAAGCGGAACTTAAATTTTTTTGTCAAATAAAATCAGTCTTTTTTGTCACCACATTACAAGAAGCTGGTGATAATCACTGAAACCCAACAAACAGCCCGACAGGTCTGACGTAAACTACAGAGCCAAGAGGTAGCTCCACAGTTCATTCTGCTGTCAGAGAAGTAGGTACCAGGAGCAACCAACCAACCAACCAAGAATTTTTTAATTCGGAAAATTAGTTCCTAAGATTAGCGCGTTCAACCAAACAAACAAACAAACTCTTCTGCTTTATAATATTAGTATAGATTTACAAAAAAGCTTTTATAAAAAATTGATTTTATAAAGAATTAATTTAATTTTATGTATCTGCGTAGATTATTTACTAGCGACTTACTTTTGCTTCGTCTGAGTACGTTTTAAAATGGTAAGAAAAGTATAAAAGACAAACTAGCGTTCACAGAAATAATATTTTCATTTGTGCTAGGGCTCAATCACCTTAGTAACGCATATCGCTTAGGATGAAACGTTTATTACTACTAAGTTTGTTGCGAATTATTGCAAGTTTACCTTTATATTCTAAACACAATTATTATTAATATTATAATTAAGTTTTAAGGAAAATGTACATGACTCATATTTTATATTTTACAAACTTTAATTTTAATATTAGTACTTTATTTACCTCGGTCAAGTTTCATCTTGACCCCATATAAATCAAAGGTCATGCAGTCTGCGATTTAAAGCCACGTAATCAGTCTGATGTTTATATCGTCTATCAGATATAAGAAACAAAGTAAAAAGTTCACTTATAAAATATTAGTTTTTGCTAATTAGTCCCGCTGAGTTTCTTTCGCCAGTTCTTCTCAGGTCAGAGGTTTCTTCTTTCCGAACTGGTGGTAGACTCATGACGTTCAGTAAGAAATTGTAACAATTTTTATGCTGAATAAAATATTTTGATTTTGATTTTGATTTGATTTTTGCATTTTGTATAGAATATAAGCCCCAGAAAAATAGTTTTATGATTTTTTTGTTGTCTGTGTGTCTGTATATATAGTACTAGCGACTCACCCTCGTTTCGCTCGGGTTTGTTCTAGATTTACCGCGAGCGAAGGCGTGGGTTCCTCTACTATACATATAAACCTTCCTTTTAAATCACTCTATCTATTAAAAAAAACGCATAAAAATCCGTTGCGTATTAAAGATACTCTTATAAGCATGCATAGGGACAGACAGACAGCGGGAAGCGATTTGTTTTGTACTATGTAGTGAGTACTAGCATGTACGGTCGTACATCGAGAGGTCCTGGGTTCGATTCCTGGGTCGGGCCAAGTTCAGTAACTCAGTAACTGCCCGGAGTTGGGAAGTTGGCGGTAAGTCACCCTCGTGCCTCGGAGAGCACGTAAAGCCGTCGGTCCTGCGCCTTAACTCTCACCGGTCGTGTCCAACAGTCATATTCTGTTTGAGTCGATTCATGTCAGTTCGAACTCAAGTCGCTAAGCTTGCTAAGCTTTAAGATATACGTGCACCAAAACAATGTACTTGAAAATTGTAGACTTTATAAGAAAAAAAGCAATCCCGGGATGGCATGTTGCATCCTCTAAGATACACTCGCAATCATTCTATTTAAAGCGTGCCAATTCAGAGTAAAACGAAGGTAAGTTCCTAGTTAAATTATATCTAAAACAAAAATAAAAACATAAAAATTTTCATTGTAGGTGACTTATACAATTAATATATTATGTAGTTTACTATATTTATATAATATTTAAGTTCACATTTCATTTTATTTATAATTTATTTAATATTTAATTTACTTATTTAATATCATATTAACACACCTACATACATACAACATGATTATATAATTATTTATATTTATTATTTAATATTTATTCGAATAAAAATAATTCATTAGCATAGCCGCGCGAAACCCGTAGTATGCGGCGGAACGATATTTATTTTTCTCCTACCGGCAACTTATGATTTTTGTACCTATCACCAGTCGAACCTTACCAGCTGATGCTAATTACTTGTTTTATATAATTTAATCGTTTTCACTAGATTTTTTTTATGTGTTTGTACCTGTAACGTTTATATTACTGTATATCTCCCTAAATTTCTTTTCTGAACTATTTTTGCGTGTGTGACTTTTTCTTTTTTTTTTATGGTAAAAAGGGGGCAAACGGGCAGGAGGCTCACCTGATGGGAAGTGATCACCTCCGTCCATGGACATCTGCAAGCCTGGCTTGCAGATGCGTTGCCGGCCTTTCAGGAAAGGGAGGAATGTAAGAGGGAGGGAAGTGGGAGGGAGGGGGGAACGAAGGCGGAGGATGAAGGGAAGAGGGAGGGGGGAAGGAGAGTGGGCCTCCCGGACTCTCACTCACCGGACGAAACGCGACAGCATAGCTGCCACTTCACGCCGGTCTTCTGTGAGAGAGTGGTACTAATGAACTATACGGGGCGTGCCGGCCCATTCGGTTGCTACCCGAAGGTAACAAGCATGGCACTACCACTTATAAAATATATCATTTTATCAAGTGACGATATTAAGACTTTTTATTTGTGATCTCTCGTCACGACCAACTACACCCGCTAAATTCATTAAACGGCGAGCAAAAAAAATACGTTTGTTGTATTAGAGTTATTGGAGTACCCTTAAATATTTATTTCATTTCATTCTTTTGTATTTGATGTATATAGCCGCAACAGAAATACATCATCATCATCATCATCAGCCCTTTTCAACGTACCACTGCTGGGCACGGGCCTCCCTCAGTACGAAAGAATTCATAGTCCACCGCGCTGGCCTAGTGGGTGTTGGCGGACTTCACATGACTTTCAGAAACTTGCTAGGTTTTCTCAGACATGTAGGTTTCCTCACGATATTTTCCTTTACCGTAAGACGAGTGGTACTAATCATGATATGATTCGCACATGAATATATCAGAGGTGCGAGACCCGGATTTGGACCCGCATCACTCGGTTATCCAAGCGAGCACGTTACCGCTGGGCTACCACTGTCTAGAAATACATCATCTGTGAAAATTTCAACTGTCTGACTATCAGGGTTCATAAGATACAGCCTAGTGACAGACGGACAAACAGAAAGACGGACGGACAGCGTAGTCTTAGTAATAACGGGACCCCCGTTTAACCTATTAGGTACGGAACCCTAAATCAAACGATGTGAAACTTCCTTCTCCTTTTGGAAGTCGAAGGAAAATGCGGCAATGCGGCGGAAATTTTAATAAATAATATAATAAGTAATTATCGCAAAACTTTTAACAAAATAAAATGTACTACGAAGTTCGAAGATAAATTGACTTCGGCAGCTGTTCATCGAAAGACCTTATTTCACGGGTATTGATTTTGTTTTATTAATTCACTAGCGACATATCCGAGTTTCACTCGGATGAGTAGGTACGTTTTAAATACATATCATTAAAGAGCAGATTTATTTAAATTACTCAAATTATTTTTCTTATTATTTTTCTCCTATTTTTAGATATATATTAATTATCTGTGTTAATTTGATTAGTATTTCCTTATTTTTTTAATGTAATTTTCTGCTAAATTAATCCAAGCACTTATAATATATGAATTGTTATTGCGAGTGTACCTTATTAAGACCTGCAATTTTCTAATACAATTGTTTTGATGTATCCCTTAAGGTTAAGCCAACTTTAGCCTTACATTCTCAGAATGACTTCGCAGGAACGAGAAAAAAAATTATGTTTAAATAATACAATGTTAAGCCGAATAATAAGTTACTATTAAAATTTAGGCAAATCGGTCCAGTACGAGTTTGCGTGAAACACGGACACAAACAGATAAACAAAAAAAAACGTAATAACTATATATTTCATGTACAGATTACGCTGTGTTACTGTTTTGTTATACGACTATAATGTTATCTAATTCAGGATTCAGTTTCAACTTGAACGCAATTGGATTTGGTTTTCTTCTAAATACGAATAAATTTTCATTGAGCTCGGCCTCGGACAACTTTCAAAGATTAATGATAATGTCTGTTTGGTCTATTGCGGTCACTAACATTGAACGTATTGCCTTTTTATAAACCTAGGAATTGACTGTGACTTCACCTACATCTGGTTTTAGAAATCCTTTAGGCTGAAGGTTCTGAAGGTCTATATTAATGAGACTAGCCTCTACATCACGTGTGATAGTATGGTACTAGCAAATCAAATCAAATTTTGATGTATGAGTAGACACAGAAACGACCCTCAGAAAGAGCTGAGAGAGAAAGTCCAGCAGTTTCTTACTCAGCCTTTTTTGACATCCCACTATTGGGCACAGGTGTCCCTTCAATATGAGGGGGTTCAGGCCATAGTCCACCACGCTGGAAAAGTGCGGGTTGCCAGATTTCACATGCCTATCGAAAATTTGATAGGTTCTTTCAGACATGCAGGTTTCCTCACAATGTTTTCCTTCGCCACAACACAAGTAGTAATCGTATTAGAAATGATTCGCACAGGAAAATATTAGAGGTGCGAGACCGGGATTTGAACCCGCATCACTCGGTTATACGAGCGAGCGCATTACCACAGGGCTACAACTGTTATTTTACATGCTACACTGGACTTAACATGATTTCTATTTCTTAGACGATCACTAACTTCGTAACTTTGGGCGTCTATTGCTGTGAACTTCTTGTTAAAAAAAGTAAATAAATATACTACACCTTTATAAAATCCGTATAGCCATATACATATTATGTAACTTTAACAAGTATGTTTCGTAAATCCCATTTTAATGGATTCAGAAAATCGAGAACGCATACTGTAGCATGGATAATTGAGACTTTTAGATGTACAATAAGAAAGTTTCATTGAAAACAGCCAAGCCATTTTCGATTGATGTAAGATTAAACAAAAATGGCCAATTTCCTTTGACAATGTAATTAAAGTCTAATAAAATGTAAAGCGATCAACAGAATTAGATCACGCTTCGATTGCGATCACAGAAGCTTTACGTTCTTGAGGAAGTATAAGTAGTAGCATTGTTAACAATGTAGCTTATAAAATTGTATGCAAATGGATACAATTTTATCTATTTACAATAATAAATTATAGAAATTATTAAAAGTATTTTTTTAATAAAAAATACAAACTATAAAGAAAGTAACTTAAAACTAACAGACACTTTAATTTTACTTTATATATATTATATAGACGCGTGTAACGAAATAAAAAAAATTTGGCATGTCATAGGATTTAATGTAAGTAACGATAAAAATAGTAACCAGGGTCCATAGCTGGGCACCGTTAAACAAATAATTAACTCGTTAATCGTTAATCCGTTACTTAAAAAAGTTAACTTCGTTAAACGTTAAAGCGTTACATTTTAAAAGATTTAACGCAAGTTAACGTTAATCGTTAATCCGTTAATACGTGATTAAAATTGTATTTTTATATCATTGCAACAATAATGATCTACTTATAAAATCTGTTGATTTGGGTTCTGGAACTTAAAAGCTTCTCAGCATTTCGAGGAGGCGGGACCGAGCTTATCATAGGCTCAGTTCAACGCCTTCAATATCCAGCCGTTTGGGACTCTACAAGAGCCACTTCGCTATCATGAGGTAGGTACCTCTCTCTGGCCCTGGACGGACGCTGGACGTCCTTTTTTCATTTCTCCCACTTCATCCCGATACTGGTGGAAGCCGTCTCGACTTCTCTTGTCTCGACGTTTTGAGATTGTGAGGTCCATGGCACTGTATGGTGCCCCCGTTTGGATCGACGCCCTTTCCGTTCCGATCGAGGTCCAATTGTACAGTACGCAGCAAGTCCTGGCGGTGAAGGCAATAAGGGGATGACGCACGGTGTCCTTCTAGCGGGCGTTTCACCCTGGGTACTCCAGGCGCAGATACAGGTACCGACACTTGCGCGAGGCAAGTGTAGGTACTAGTTCCGGGCGAGTGAGCGTGCGTTCGGGAAACTTCCAATGTGTAAGTCCCTCCCGTCTAGCTGACGAGGCCATGATCCGGCGATACTTCCCGGGCGCCCGGCACGTGAACACGCACCGACAACCTTACCTACCAAACTTTACGTAGGTACTTGGTTTCGTTTTACTCGACGTGACGCGGTGCTTGGTAAGGAGTAGGTAATGGATTAACGATTAACGGACTTGAGAAAATGTAACGGAAGTTAACGAGTCCGTTAAATTTTTTCTAGGTTAACTTAAAAGTTAGTCGTTAATCAAAATGTTAACTTCGTTAATTAACGATTAACGGATTAACGGATTAACGAGTTAATGCCCAGCTATGCCAGGGTCTAATAGAATTTACAACTAATTAGTGCTTTTGTATAAGTATTCAGATTTTAATGAGTGTTGCCATAAGCATTAATATTATTAAGGTCATAAGTTGTTAATACAATTCAACGTTCATTTCTCCATTAAACGTATTAAACACGGCTTTTTAATTATTTTTATTAAAACGAAGTTTCTGCCGTATATTTTACTGAGCAACTCTTTTGTATAATATGGTAGGTTATAGTTGAAAGGAAACCGCTAATTGGTACTTTTTTAATTATTGCGAAATGTTTTATGTATACATAATCACACATTCGATATATACGGCTCAGTTTGTAGTGCCTTACTTACTGCGCCAGTAGTCGCGGATTCGATCCCGCTGGGAGCATTCATTTGTTTGTACTCCAGTCATGGGAGTTTATATTTATAATATACATGTATTTAAAGTTAAATAAATAAATAAAGTTATATTATGTGTAGTGTATCCGTAACACAAAGCTCGTAGCTTTCAACGGAGGAAGACTGTGTGCATTAATGTTCCAATATATTTAAATTATTTTATTATTTATTAAAACATAAAGTAAATGTCTGTTTTACTCTCTATTTGAAGCCACCGATTTCTTTCGTGCTTTCTCCAAAATGGCAAGTGAAATTGGCGATATAATCTAAGCAATTGAATGCTGAAAGCTGTATTAAAATTCAATTGTTAGTGAAGTTAATTCATTTGATAGTTTACTTAACATTATACAAAACTACTAGCCTTTTTATGAAACAGCTTTGTTTTGTAAAACACCATAATGACACTCGACATGATTGTTATAGTAGAGGAGACCGTGGAAGATCGACCTTCACCGATCTGATAACCAGATGAGAAATATTTTTTATCGAATATAATTTATAAACAAATATGCCTATAATTACTTGCCTATCTGAAAGTGCTCATGGCTATTTTTAGCTAGGCAACAGTGCTTTAAGTATGATTTTTTGCAGGCAAGTCTATATGACTGATTTTGTAATAAAATGATCTAAAATTTGATATAACTTTCGATAAGTTAGCAGAACGATGGAGTCACCTATATTGACTTACCTGTTCACATCGGCTTGCCAGGTAGATACACAAAAATGAGTAGGCAAGCCTACTGAGGCATATTCTGTGTGTTAAAAACTAACAGTGAAATAAAATTCATTTGGTTATCAAAAGAATGAAAGTGATGAAAAAAAAATCTATTAAAGTTAATTTAATTAAAAATAGCCATGAGCACTTTCAGATAGGCAAGTAATTATAGGCATATTTGTTTATAAATTATATTTGATAAAAAATATGTCTCATCTGGTTATCAGATCGGTGAAGGTCCATCTTCCACCGGCTCTTAGACCATTATGGGATTTTGTTAGACTATTCTGTTAACTAAGTTTAAATGTTAAATTTATGCGACCGAAATGTGTCAAATTAGAGACTTAACTCACTTCGCTGGGGTGAGTAAGACGAAGGCCACTCCAGCTTTTGTATAAATATTATACTTTAGACATTGCCTTCTGGAAAATATTATTAAGGACTAGCGTTTCACCATCGGTTTGCTCAGATCCCTAGGTACCTACTTATTCAAGATTTTCTGTCGGCCTGTCTGTTTGTTTCGGCTAATCTTCGAGACTGGACCGATTTTGACGGTACTTTCACTGGCAGATAGCGGATGTTATAAGAATAATATAGGATGAGGATGTGAGATGTTATATAGAGATGATAAGAACGACGAAATATTCCGGTCAAAAAAAACGTACCTCTGGAGGAGTCACTAATGTATTTTAAAAAGGAAGTTGGTATATACTGCGTTTCTGTGTAATTTGGAAATGAAAAACCCTAAAATATTTTGTTTCTGATTCAAAATTGATACCCACACAAATAATACAAATCTAACGACACCTTTGAATCTAAAATCCATCGAGCCGTTCAGGCTACAGAGCGTTCCAAACATATGAATTTGGCGCGAAAAATCCGCCATTTTGTAGTTTTTTTTTTAATTTTGATATACCCAGTTTCACTCTCACAGTAAATACGAATCTAAAGACACCTCTCAAGCTTAAATCCATCGAGTCTTTCAGGCCGCAGAGCGTGCCAAACAATTATACATACATCGAAAAACACAACCCTCCTTGTGGCGCAGTCGGGTATATACAGCATAACAAAAATTAATTCTCTAATCTTTTAACCCAAATAATTCTTAAAAGCTAAAAATACAGAGCATTTGTAAAACGTAATTTATAAATAAGCCGCTTAAAAATAATGTAAAATTCAACTTCAAAAGATAAATAAACTGAGAGCTCAACCTAATTTAAAAGTTAAAACGGATCATTTGTTGAATAAGTTGAAAATTTCTATTAAATATATGTATATTAAAAATATGAATTAATTACAGTAGGCAGTGAAAGCCCAGTGATAACGCAAACTTGGATAAATGACTAAGTATAGCCGGTTCAAATCTCGGTGTAAACAAACATTTGATATTATTATGTAAAACTTAAAAGTAATATGTGACATGATTAGTACTCATGGTAATATGATGGAGAAAAAATCACGTGGAACAGTTCCATTGCTTAACCTAGTTTTTTTGCCACGTGAAGTCCATTAGTGCATACGCGGTCAGATTTTGGTTAGATTCATTTCGCATTAAGGAGTGATCCATACTCTACAATAGACGTTAAAAATCGTATTTAAGAAATATAATATGTATATATTATTTTTAGGACTAAATCAATTATTATGGTGTAAAAAATAATACTTTTTAGTAACTAAGTAAATTTATGTACATACACGTATATTAATGACTTTAAGGTACTTATATTAAGGAGCCAAGTGGGCGATGAAATGTGTATAGAAAACATTTTTATACAAGAAATAATATTTTTGAAATGTTAGAAAGGAAATGGTCGAAACGGTTTGAATCTAGATCAAATGTAAAGTCGACCTTTATTCCATGTTATATATAGACTAGCGACATACCCACGCTTCGCTCGGGTTCGTCCCTAGGTGTAGCTTTTCCTGATCCTTTTTTTGAATTCGGTTAAAAAGTAGCTTAAGTTACGCCTTATAGCATTAGCTATCTGCGAGTAAAAGTCACGTCAAAATCGGTCTAGCCGTTTCAGAGATTACCCGGAACAAACAGACAGACAGACAAAAATTTTAAAAATAGGTTTTTTGTTGCTAGTGTCGTATATACTATCACTGGCTTGCACTGCCTACTGTAATTATTAATATATATTTTTAATATACATATATATTTAAAAGAAATTTTCAACTTATTCAACAAATGATCCGTTTTAACTTTTAAATGAGATTGAGCTCTCAGTTTATTATTCATATGCATTAAGTAAAAAGCTGTTAATTTAAAATTTAAAACAGCACTCCAATTTTATTTATATGTACAGATTTTGAGATAACTGCACTGAGTTCCATTATGAAGTTCCTCCGAATGCACCAGGCGCGATGTAGGTTAATCCTATAGAAGTCTGAATTGACCAAGTTACACGACTATCGTATTACATTAGTTCCCTTTCACCCGATTAGGAAAGTCTGAGTCCGGAAGCCGAACAGGCTTGCGGCGTTCAGAAGAATTTAAACTGGCTGTCTGCAAATAGTGATAGTTTTTAAAAAGAGAGAAATAAATTTTCTTCAACTTTATCTTAAAAATACATAGGTTTTTACTAACTCGCTGGTTTTCTATTTTCTATGAATCGATGACACGTTCAAGGATCGGTTTGTAGTGATCCTACTTGTTGTGCCAGCGGTCGCGGGTTCGTTTTCCGTCGAGAGCACTCATTCTTGTGATGAACACGAATGTTCGTTCTCCAGTTATAGGTGTTTATATTAATATAATATGTGTGTATTTACAGTTAAATATAAGTAGTGTATATACTGTCTGGTATCTATAACACAAGCCTTCATAGCCTGATGGTGAATTAAGGTGTTGCCGTGTGTTAATAGAAGAAATTAAGTAAGTAATTTAGTAAAATTAATAAAGAAATTAAGAAAATATTAGAAATTAAGTGAAATGTTGGGTTTATTTTTCACCTATTTTTAGTAATCATATAAGCCAGTAATTCGGCACCAATGTGCCTTAGGGTGCCTTTATAGAACCTTTTATAAGCTTATCTCACGATGACATCAGTAGATGATATAAATATTTAACCGTCAAAACAGATATGATCATTTTGTTAAATAAATTCAGAAATTTTTCAGAAAAGAAATTTTCTGAAATCTACACACAACAATTTCCTAAAGATTCGTTGTAGTCTTCTTGGAATACATCGAACTTATTCGTACTTGAAGTTTGACATACGTAACATGTTTAGAGAGCAACTACATTGTTAGACTCCATAAACTCAGTAGCAAAATTTCTAACAACTTACACAACACTTGCTTCAGTGGATTAAATACATATTACCAACTTACAAGAAATAGATTTTCAAGTCGAATAATGTTTGTGTATGTAATATAATATTTTTATCAAGAATCGATTTTGAGGTAACTATTTAGTTTCAAGAGAAAGAAACACAATACCTACCTATCGTGGTATTGTGTTTTTCTTCATTGCACTGAAATGAAGAACAATTTAATTTACGATAAAATAGTCTTGTATCAGTCTTGTAAAAGGGTGCAGTAGATTTTAAAGTGATTTTTCCTCTACGTACTATTTTTACGGTTATATACCATATCATCCCAGAGAAAAGATATTTTTTCCGTCGTAAATGTCCTATATTATGTGGACCCTATCATTTGTACCACTCTCTCACAGAAGACCGGCGTGAAGTGGCAGCTATGCTGTCGCGTTTCGTCCGGTGAGTGAGAGTCCGGGAGGCCCACTCTCCTTCCCCCCTCCCTCTTCCCTTCATCCTCCGCCTTCGTTCCCCCCTCCCTCCCACTTCCCTCCCTCCTCCATCCCTCCCTTTCCTGAAAGGCCGGCAACGCATCTGCAAGCCTGGCTTGCAGATGTCCATGGGCGGAGGTGATCACTTCCCATCAGGTGAGCCTCCTGCCCGTTTGCCCCCTTTTTACCATAAAAAAAAAATCATCGGCTCTCATCGGCTATTATCATACTAGTAGTTTTTTTGTGATGCGGTGACCATCAGACAGACAGACAGACAAAAATTCTAATTACATTCGATCTCAGTATAGATATAATAATTAATATTTCAATAACATTTTCCAAACCTATTAAAATAATAAGTGCACGGGGACTCAGACTCGTAAAATTTTATTACGAAAGTAACACTTATAAAAATATTTTCGCATATGATAACACTCTACACTTATAATGTCTAAACTATGACTACAAATTACAAGACTATCGATCCGGACGCACCCTTGCTAGAACCTCTAGAGATCTTTCTACTTATACCTATACGATAAAAAGGGCATTTGAGTTTTATTAAGGGTTTTGATGTTATCTGATACCGAAAATGTATCTTCTGTAAGTTTAAAATAAATATTTCTAGGTTACATATTATGTATACTAGCTTTTATCCATGGCTTCGCTTGTGAAATTACGTAGAATTGCTCCCAAATTAAAATCAATTAAACAGCTAGCAACAAGACGAAGATAACGACTTTTTCATATATGCGTACAAATTTAACGAAGAAAGAAGGTTATTTCAAGATTGTTTAGACATAAGACAAGAACCGCGCAGAATTCTGAACGTTGATAGATGCATTTAAGACGTGCACGCCGGATGAGTGTACATTCCCAATTTGCAAAATATGTTAGGAAGTACTTTTAACTACCAATAACCTGATAAATTTTAGATGTGTAAAAGTTTGTATGAAAACAGCTGTACGCATGGTGACGATGCTTAGTATAGAAATATGCTAAAACCTGGATTAATTGAACTGCTTAGATCGTATTTTGTAGAAAAAAATAGTTTTGGTTTCTTTTTTCACAGGATCAGCTTGTTACTTAGAATTTGGCATAAAAACTCAAAAAGGCTATTGACATGACCCGGGACTCGAAGGCAGGACCACCAGATCCGCAACTATGTTAGCTATCAGACCTACAAGGCGTTCATCACATTATATGTGGTAATGGACGTAAAATGCACACCTTTTAAAGCTAGTTAAAAATTAATAAATTCTAAAAATGTACGAGTAATTTTGCGCGTGAAATATGGCGAAGGCTTGTCCAACTTAGTCGTTATGATTTATGCCGCCTTAAATTTATAAGTACAGTGTCGTTTGCCGTTTGCGGTAAAGCTTATGATTGATATATGATTTCAAAATAATTAACTGAGGCTGTGTTACTGAGGCTTACGAAACAGAAAGACTCAATAACTAACTTGGCCCGACCCGGGACTCGAACCCAGGACCTCTGGGTGTGCGACTGTACAGTTCCTAGATGACCTAGATGACCAGCTAATACTAAATTTCTTTTGCTAATTGCAGTTTTCTCGCGATGTCATCGCACACAGACGGACAGTTAGATAAAAACTATAGATTTTCTAAAAAGATTTTCAGATTCCATTTAATTAAAATTTTGTTAAGTGTATAGATAAGCATAAAATGATTCATCAAGTGGTATATACAAATATATAAGTAGGTACCTACTCTTTTAAATTTACAGACTCATTTATATTATACCTGTCGTAGCAATTTTACTCAAGTTGTATACCTGATTATACAACATTTAAGAACACTAAACGAATGATCCTTCCAAGCGGCGGTATTGATTGGTGCTATAGTACAAGTAACGCAGTGGTAACGCTTCGAAAACCAATTAAAGTGGGTTCTAACCCCGTATCGCATACCTGATACGCGAATCATTTTAAAGATGACTATCTCTTGCCTTATGGTGAAGGAAAATTGCGTAGAAATGCAAGTCTGCAAGTCTAGCTAGTTTTGAAGGACATATGAAGGACGTATGGAAATTGAGACCTAAGTAATCATTGTTTTAATAATTTTCAACTAATGTACTCTTTTCCTTTAATGTTAGTGACATTAGTGTTATATATATATATATATATATATATATATATATATATATATATATATATATATATATATATATATATATATATATATATATATATATATATATATATATATATATATATATATATACATATTTTAAGAATATAAATCTAGACTTCAATAGTGCTTTCAGTACTAGAGCTTTCGCGTCATTCATTACATTCTAAATCTCTAACTAGACCGTTTCACGTTCAGAATTAATTTGCAATTAAATTGTAAATTCCTAACGGCTTACAATGTTTACGTATAATAATTTATTCAAAGCTGATTTGATTTCTGACGTCAAACTGATTTATTTCATCGTCAATACTAGCAACTTATCCTGGTGGACTCCTTTTATTTTACAATAAGAATTAGGGCTCTGGCGTTAGTACCAAACATCCATCCATATCTTCGCATTTATAATACTCGTATTTAAAGGCTTTGATATTAATAGTAACTATCGACTTGACTTAACATCCTTAGATACGTTTTGAAGGTTAGTGTAGAATTCTCAGAAATGAGATATTTTCCTGCAATAAAAAGTATCCTATATATTGGCCCGGAGAACCATCTATCACCACACTAAATTTCATCAAAATCCGTCTAGTGGTTTTCTCTTGATGCGCTCACTGACAGACAGACAGACAAAAATTCTAAAAACGATTGATTCGGCCTCTATATCGTTAAAAATGACGAAAAGATTAATAAATGTACAGTACAATTTAACATGTTAGAATTTTATTATATACTAGCGACTCGCCCTCGCTTCGCTCGGGTTCTTCCCTAGATTTAGCACAGGCAAAGCCACAGGATCCGCTAGTTATGCATAAAAATCTTCCTCTTGAATCACTCTATCTATTAAAAAAACTGCATCAAAATCCGTTGCGTAGTTTCAAAGATTTAAGCATACATAGGGATATAGGGACAGAGAAAGCGACTTTGTTTTATACTATGTAGTGATGTACTAGCAAATCTGGCCCGCTTTGCTGGGAGTAAGTAGAGTAGCCTAAGTTACTCAGAAAGTTGCGTCAAAATCGATATTGACATGTTCTTTAATATTGTGGAACATTTTTTGTTCTATCATCAATAGTTTTCGCAGCACATGCGATGAAAGATATTTTTTATAGATATATTTTTTTTACACCTTGGGTAACATTATTTTAGTTTTAGTAGGGATCTTAATTTTTTTCTTGCAATTAAAATAGCCTATACTAATCAGTGATATCAGATTCAAATGGTGAAAGAATTTTTAAAATCAGTCCAGTACTTTTTGAGCCAATTCGTTACAAATATACTTACGTACAAATCTTTCCTCTTTATAATATTAGTCTAGATGTGTATAGGTTACGTACTTTTTAAGTGGACTTCGCTCTAACGTTTGATGTGCAACGTTTCATGCCACTGACATAAGGTATACGCACAAACGCTCTGAAGCCATTAACAAGAGAATTCAATTGAAAATAAGCTTTACTCGGCTCCAAGGACAACTTAAATTGATATTCTGATATAATAAAATATTTAATTAATGGGATACCTTTAAAATACTAACAAATTACCGCAGCTCCGCCTGTGTCTAAGGAACGAAAAATAAATTGTTAACATTACTATACCATGTTATATTACCTACACATCCAAAAAATGAGCTATCCAGCACTAAAAGAATTCTTCAATTCAAACCAATACTTTAACGCGTTCGACCAAATAAACAAACTGTACAACTTTTTAATATTAGTATAAATAATATTAAAATTTCTTAATCTTTGATTCTCAATTTTATGGTAATATAAGTAATGACTTTCCAATCTTTCGTTTCAATATCGATGGGCTTTGATCTGAAAACGTACATTATGTACAAGGGTATTTGAAGTCGGCAAATGAATGAATTTTCTGTATGCGATATGGAAATCTAAGAACAATTTCAATAAATGTACGAGGTTTAATTTGCAATACTTGGGAATCTGATTTTATTACTTTACGAACTTTTCTCTCATTTTGATATGAATTTCATATAACTAATTAATTTTAAACATAACTTAAAATATTAATGTTACGCAGCGAAACTCTTAATTTGACTTAAAATTAATAACATGTGACAGTTGTAGAGTCTTTCGGGATAATAATAATGGGAATATTATTGAATTCCATTCAAGTTAGCCCCTATATATAACAGTTAGTATAGGTTATTTAGTCAAGTTTATCCTATATATCTGGAAATTTCATCAACATTTGTGCTTTGTTTTCTTTTGATGCCAACACACACAATCAAACAGACAGACAAAAAAAGACATAAAATCTATGATTGATGAAAATCTTGTTGAAATGACTATTTAAATAAGATTTTCAGAAAAAAATGACTCAGTTCTCAGTCCAGATTCAGATTGAACTTTATTACGTGTATGTAATACTACACTAGGTACATTTTGTATAAATTTTTACAAACTTTGATTTTTTTATAATTTTTTTATTATAAAAATATTTCGCGGGCCTTAAGGAACATACAAAAAAAATATTAGCCGAATTGGTCGAGCTATTCTCGAGTTATGCGCTTACCAACATTCATTTTTATTTATATGTAACATGTAATGGATGCTGCGTCGCGTCGTCCGCGTCGGCCCAAAAAAATCCAAAATGGCAAAAACTAACTTTATTCCATACTCAAAAATTGCGTTAGGAAAATTGACAAGAAAAGGGTTCGCTGACGAAAATAATAATGTCGTCAATCATGTTATGGTATTATTATACACCTACGTACTTACAACCATATTTACGTTAACATTATTCGATAAACGATTTTTTAGAAGTCAGTACGCCTTGGGAACGATGTGATCGCCGCCAGGTTATTTTAATTTGAAAATGAGAGATTAAGATAAGAAAAATAATATTAGTCCCGCTGAGTTTCTTTCGCCAGTTGGTGATTCCGAACTCATGACGTTCAGTAAGAAATTGTAACAATTTTTATGCTGAATAAAATATTTTGATTTGATTAAATATCAGATATTTTCTAGGGCTTCGCTTACTAGAACCAAAAAGTCTATAACAAGCCTCAGTAACAGTAGTGGTGGTGAGTAACCCCTGTGCCTCTAAGAACACTCACTGGTCGTGTCGAGTAGTCGTCCCACCGGAGTATGAGAGTGATAGGAATGGAGAGTGCACTTGTGTCTGCGCGTACACTTGTGTACTATAATATCTCCTGCGCAGTTAGCCAGACTCAATGAGATTGACCGCCATGGCCGGAATCAGTCGGAGAACATTATTATTTTAATCATAATGTCTCAACATACTTCTTTATTCATTTATTTATTTATGAGGTATCTGTAGATATAAGTAAGATAATATAGCTTAAGCTTTTTTATTCTGTTAAGAATAAGTCTTGTGTAAACTTATTCCTATCTGGCTTTAAGGTATAAATATTAAAGCTCAAAGATTTATGATAAAGATTTATAAAAATACGACTGGCCTTCGCTTCACTTGGGTCCCTAGGTGTTTCTTTCATTTCTTCCACAAATTGCCAATTTTTCCGATACCCTTTAATTTTTTTTAACTGCTATCAACCTCTTACTAACTTAAGAGCATGTATTCTCTATACGTCTAGATATGACATCAGTATTATGATGACTTTGACATGTTTACCTTAGTTTGTAGTGACCCTACTTGCAGTGCCAGCGGTCGCGAGTTCGAATCCAGCTGAAGGCACTTATTGAGCACGAATGTTTGTACTTCAGTCAGTGGAGTTTATATTTATAATATCTATGTATCAAAAGTTAAATTTATGTAGTATATCAACTATCTGGTATCAGTAACACAAGCCTCGTAGCTGACCACGGAACTTGATGATTCTTTGTGTAATAATGTCCGAACATATTAATTAGTATGTAATATTATTCTCTCATCTTTTATATAGAACAGTAATTCAGTAATTCAGTATACAAATCTATGAATAACAAGATCTGTTTCTAAACCTTCATTTCAAGGTAATTTATCGGCTGAGCTGACACGACTGTAGAAATACTTCCATCAGACGAGTGCTATTACTGTAATTGGCTTGATACAGCGATGCCAATCCTTGGTAACGATAACTTCTTTCTTGAAAGATACGAAATAGATCGTACAATTAGATCTTGCTTGTGAAATAAAACTTACTAACGAATTACCCTCGCTTCACTCGGGTTCGTCCCTAGTCACCCCCTTTAAGATAAAATTTTTACAAACTTTGAATGACTTATTTTTTTTATATCTAATCAAAAGCCTACAAAATAAGTTTCAAGCTTCTAGCTCTAAAAATAACGAGATTTCCATACAAACTTTAATCCCTATTTCAACCCCTTACTTTCGCTTTGAAGTAGCCTATGTCCTTTCTCAAGCTCTAGACTACCTATGTACCAAATTTAATTTGAATCGGTTCAGTTCTTTTGGTGAAAGCACGACAGACAGACTAACATACAGACAGAAAGAGTTACTTTCGCATTTATAATATTAGTAAAGATTTTCTTAGTTTTTATATGATATATGTACCTTTACTAGAATTTGATAGAATTCATCTTTGAAAAGATCTTTGAAGAACAAATATTTAATAAATTATTTTAAAATGGTTTTAATCGTTATTACAAAGACTTATATAGCTTTCCCATGAAAACTTTTCGTATTGTTATTAAATATTCTTTAAGAATTTTTTTTGAAGTAGTCATTATTATCTATACAGAGGTCAAAACTATTTATTTCGGTCCATCCGAATTTTTGTCAGTCAGTTGTGACTGCATCACCAGATAACCACAGAACTAGAAGAATTAAATTGCAAATTAACAATAATTATATATGTTGAAATAGCCTGGCGGCGATCACATCGTTCCCAAGGCGTACTGTCTCCTAAAAAATCGTTAATCGAATAGTATCCTTTAGTAGGTACACCAACGTTCCTTCCAATTTTTTCAAATGCAATAGAAGCTGAATTATCCCGTTGGTGATAAATGTATACTAATTGTTAAAATGTATTTAGTAACAAATCAGAGCGGACCGTAAATATGATGTATGATCAAAAATATTTCAAATGTATTGATATCGCAGAAAGAAATATAAAATTGTATTAAATATACGCTAATTAGTGCCGTTTTTATTGGAGCTGAAGAACGATCCTTTACTATTGGAGAGTCGAGGGCTGTTGATGTTCGATATAAATGAAGCTAAGCGGTCAAGGCTGCAAAGAAGTATACTCTCGTCGAAACTTCTATAAACTTCGCTGAATTTGTATTTTGGTTATTTTAGCGATCTATACTTGTATATAACATTTAAAAATTTGTTTGTTTAAAACGTATAACATATTTACGTAAATCATGTAAGTAGAGACATGGGAAAAATTCTCTATTTATTTATTTATTTATTTATTTATTTATTTATTATCACCAACAAAATACTCAATAACACATTATTTTACATACATGGATAAACTTAAACTAGGTGAACTAAATGGTATTTCAATTACAGGTGAAAACGGCATGCAAAAAATTTAGACAACAATGAGATTAGATAAAAAACATGCTATTATCAAATAAAAGAAATAATAATCTATATAGAAAAACAAACTTGGAGTGTCTGTTTATAACTTCAAGATAACAGCTTTTACTAAATGTATAGGTATGTACGGTATAAAAGGCCGTGGTAGTGTAATGGCCAGGCACTCGCTTTGCTAAAGCGAGCGAGTGATGCGAGTTTAATCCCCGGATCTCGTACCTATGTATGTATGTTTTCCTTATATATATGTATATAATACTATACTACTTTCCCGCGGCTCCACTCGCGTTCTAAAGGCTGAAAATCAAAAGAAATATTTCTCTCCCGTTTTTGCAACATTTTTCATTGAAGCTCCTCCACTCCTGTTGGTCATAGCGTGATGTGATATAGCCTTCCTCGATAATGGGACTCTCCAACACAAAAATAATTATTCAATTAGTTCCTGAGAGTAGCGCGTTCAACCAAACAAGAAAAGAAGCTTACATTTTAAAACTTTATCAAAATACTCCCAGTGCATCAACAAATTAAACTAAAATTATTCGTCTCAAAACCTTTCAAAGAAGGAATTTTACTTTGTAAGAAGGTCGGCTATTGTATAAAAACGGGGAATTGGGATCAAAAGATTGCTTTTATAGCTAGCTGTTTTTATGTGTGTATTAGTTGTAAAAATTAACAGTGAACGTCTGGAAAATTGGTTGGCAAATAAAAGTATAACATGACAAAGAATATTTTATATAAGCTACAAGACTGTATAAAATAAACAGTTTGAATGCATTTTTAATATTAATTATAACTTAATCACGACAAAGCGACTTCATTTTATATGATAGTACATATAAAATGAAGTCGCTTTCCGCTGTCTGTCTGTCCCTATGTATGCTTATATATGCTTCCCTATGTCTTTAAAAGTACGTGACGGATTTCTTTTAATTGATTGAGTGATTCAAGAGTAAGGTTTATATTAATAACTAGCAGAACCCGCGGCTTCGCTCGCGCTAAATCTAAACTTTAAACTCGCTAAATCTTTTATACGGGTGCGACGTATGGTACGTATTTTGAGCGGAATCCTTAATTTTAGCCTATGTTACTTTTTATAACATCATCTATCTATCTGTTAAAGTCATGTCTAAATCGGTCCAGACGTTTCGAATTAATTTCATAAAGAATACATTCAGAAAATATTTTGTTTAACAATTTTGTTAAATGTAAAATATTTGCTTTCGTACATTTCTGTTGGACCCTCCCATACAATTTCCCAAACTTCCGTCCAAAGATGAATGTTTATGGGCAGTGACATATTTCCCTCGTGGATCTCAACAACACAAAAGTAGTTTGCAATTGTAACACTAACAACGCTTATATTTTATTAAGTTAAACATATTATTAATTTTTTTTGTTTCCATTGCTGACAACGGATCAATGTGAAAAAGGAGGTTATATATTTTTAAACCTTAAGTTTTTCGAGACATTAGTACATATTTCAGCATATAATGTATATTCTGTTAACGTAACAAGTGTTAACCACGTTGAAAATTACATATGAAAAGCTCTAAGCCGTAAGACTTGCGTTTGATCTCGCTTATGTATTTTTAAGGCAGCTTACTACTCATGTCCTATCAATGCTATTCTGAACATCAACTAAACTTAATAATTATTTATGTAATACACCACCAGTATGTATGTACAATATGAGGTGTACATAATGTAACTAAAAACCAGATAATACTTTAAATTTTAACTTTTAAAACTAAAGAGAAAAACTAACTTAAAAATTTAACCTACTCTCATATTAGACATAGATAGTTTTGCAACACTTAAGTCTTCTTCGTAAATGCTGTGTAACTGTGCATCAATAGTATTGAATATCCAACATATTTGTCTAGACTAAACATTAATATATTACACTGGAGTACACTACTTGTACGTAAGTACGAGTACCCTCGTTTGGATACATCCCTAGGCGCTGTTTGCTACTTAAGTCAATAAAAAACGTTTTTTCCATATTATTGGACTATTAATATAAATGCGAATATTTGAGATGATGTATCTTCTTTTCGTAATAAAAAACTGTCTTGGTGGCATCCGCAGTCTTGGGTTCGAGGTCCAGCTCAGGTCAAGTTTAGTTATTGAGATTTCTGTCAAGGATTCTCAATAATAGCCCGTAATTGTCGGTGTTTCAGCCATGACTCAAAAGGCACCTAACACTAAAGCCGTCGGTTCTGCGCCTTGATTCTAACTAATCGCATCGAGTATCCAATAGCCATCCTATCAAACTGAGAGTTACAAGAGTTTAGTCACAATGGATTGGCGATCATAGACGAAATCGGTCTAGAAGACATCATTTGGGTTAAATTTGCTGATCGGATTGAATATGACAACTTTGGTTATCATTAGGCACCTATGGATGTACCCAAGCTAAGCGATATTCGCTATAGATATAAAGCCGACCAACTTAAAACCAAGAAATGGTGAAGATCTTTTCGACTTTTACCAACTTTAGTTTGCGGTTTAGTTCAGGTACTTCCACAACAGTGCGATTTTTAATACATTTTCTGCCACGCACAACCACTCTGTGGAACAAGCTCTCGCCGGCGGTCTTACCAAACCGTTACGACCTGGAAACCTTCAAGAAGAGAGCGTATTCTTTCCTGAAAGGCCGGCAACGCATTTGCAAGCCCTGCGGCGTTGCAGATGTCCATGGTCCATGCGGTGGTAGTCACTTTCCATCAGGTGAGCCTCCGGCCCGTTTGCCCCCTTTGTCCCATAAAAAAAACTTCACTGATAGAAAGAAATATATAATTTAAAAATGTATAGGGCATATTTCTAATTTTAATATCTATACTTTTACTGCTATTTGCTAACTTCAAAGTTACTTTAAAATCATTTCATGCTCAAACTTAACACCGTATTTGAAGTATATTTCAAATCAGATCCAAATTTTCCTCAAAAAGGAATGAATATGCAAATTATTGTATATGCTGGGTACCAAAAAGTCTAGGAACTTTATAAAAGTTATTTTACTAGAATAGAATTTTATCGAATCGGTATTATCGATATTCGATAAACGAAATTTTAATAACTGCTATTCGCTATTTCGAAGTGAATCAAACTATTCTATTGGACTTACTGTTATGAGAATATTTTTGGAACGAAGTTTCTTATCGCAAGGGAAACTTGGCACACTTGGCAAATAACTAGATTGAAAAATGGGTAATATTTCGGCTTATACTTATTTGAGCCATGGTCAGTGAAAGATTCGTTTCTATTTTTTTTATTATTTCAACTATATAATATGTTTGGGATGTGAACGTAAAAGTACTAGTCAAATATCAAAATGCAGATGGTCGCGGTATTTTACCTTACGACTCTGTTATAAAAAAAATCTGTCATACTAGATATATTGGGGTAATTTAAAATGGAAATGAGTAATACTTTCTTAGGTTTACGCGAATATTTGAAATTATAAATGGAACTATCTTTTCGGATTTATTATGATTTTTGGTTCCCGACGTTTCGAATGCTTTACAGCAATCATGGTCACGGGAGAGACTAAGGTATTAGACGTCTCAGGGGGTTATATACTTGTTACAGGCAGAGCCTACCCACAATTTACAAAAAAATCAAAATGGCATCAAAGTACCTTATAAAATTATACATTTTAATTCTAAATGAGTTCTAATGTTGTATCTTTCTGTACATATAGAGGCAAAACAAAAAAGTTTAGTACTCCGTACTCCCGTGTTATACAAATAATTCACCCTTTTTTACTATTGAGAACAAAATCAATTAAAATCAGTATCTTATAATGAGAACCAAACTTAAGACCTATCACTAGTTACTTACCACTGCGCAAGGCCTCAAGGAAAATCATGAAAATACTGCTATAATTAAATAAATTGTAAAAATGAAACATGCAGGCACACAAAGTCACACTAAATGATGTCCTTTAAATTAACTTTTAAGTTTTAATATCATTTCGTAGAAAATGCGTGTAAATTCCTCTAAAACTTATAATAACGTACTTAGACATACGCATATCTATACTAATATTATAAAGAGGAAAGATTTGTATGTAAGTATGTTTGTAACGAATTGGCTCAAAAAGTACTGGACCGAATTTAAAAATTCTTTTACCATTTGAATGCTACATTATCACATCAGTGACACTAATCATAGTAAAGGCTATTTTAATTGCAAGAAAAAAATAAGAATCCCTACTAAAACTACAAAAGGAGAGCCGCGCGGCTCAGGAGTATATTAAAGCTGGAGTAATTTTGGAGAATTTTTAACCCAACGAGTGATCGAATGAAGTTTAGTAGTGATTAAAAAATGAACGCGAGCGAAGCCGCGCGTTTTGCTAGTGTAGGTATATGTACAAAACGTATATATATGTATGCATATGTACGAGTACTTTAAAGAGGAGACGACTTTAATGACATTAACGTAAAGTTCACGTCGTTGCGTCCAGCGACTTTACATTTAATAATTTCAGCATTTGGTACATTCCTGACTACACTGCTATTTATTTTTAACTTAAAATATAAAATGAATAACGTATATAAAATGAATAATTTATTTTAAATGAATGACTGAGTTAAATTTGTACATAAAACATATTTTTGTGAAATTTCATTCAAATTAGACGTAGGATTATCGTTGATACTTCATTAATGAATCTATAGTTTTAAAGTTTTTGTCTGTAACGAAAAGACCACCGACAGGCAACTTTAGTGTTTGGTATTTATAATGATAGCTTGTTACCCAGTTCAACTATAAAAAACTTTTTAGAATAAGAAAATCTTATTTCTGAGACAACTATATCATTAGAAAATAGAATGTATTGTTAAAATTGAAAAGTTTGTTTAATTAGATAATCATTTATTAGATTATAATGCAGTATACCAGCAAAATCGCGGCCAAAATTTAGCACTGTGTAGTATATTACAATATTTTTTTGGTTATTTTTAGTATTTGATGAAAATAAAATTGTCTTTTATAAAGCAAACATTTAAATTTTGCACTCAGAAATAAAGTTCCAGATTAAGCCCCAGTAGCCTCTGCTGCGGACATTTATTATAACAGTGAGAAAAATAGCACTTCTTTAAAAGAAGTGGTGACAGCTTAAGTGCATAATATTTGTTTACATACATTTAATAAACTTAATATTTTACCAACTTCTAAAGGAGAGAAGGTCCAGCTCAAATGGACTGTACTTTTCTTGCGATACATGCGCAATATTATTTAAAAAAAAAACAAATCGGTTGACAAACAGAAGAAAAAGACTTCTTTTTTGTCTTGATTTGTCTATACATAATTTCATTTCTCATACACCCCTTAAGGGATAATTTCTGGGATTAAATATATTCAATGTCCTTTCTAGTTACTAAAACTATCTTCAAATCGGTTTAGCATATTTTACAAACACAAAAATCCATTTTTTTCTCGTTATAATAGCAAGTTTAGACAGAGAATTTACGTATCAATTTCCTTAAGTCATATTACTTATTTCGATACTATGCGTAATAAATCTTTAATCAAAAGGTTTACAGCCAAACTACTGAGGAAAGTTAACTGAACAGTAAAATCACATTAAGTTGCTCTCCTTTAAAGTTTAAACCTTTAACATATTCACCGTTTAGTATGATAATAACTATTTATATACGTTTGGTAGAACTTATCTTAGAAGATAAAAATATTATTATTATTTACTAGCCTTTCCCGCGGCTCCGCTCGTGTTCTACAGGCTGAAAATCAAATTGTAAAAACGGTAGAAAAAATATTTTTCTTCCGTTTTTACAATATTTTTCATTTATGCTCCGCTCCTATTGGTCGTAGCATAATGTAATATAGCCTATAGCCGTCCTCGATAAACGGACTATCTAACACAAAAAGAATTTTTCTATTCGGACCAGTGGTTCCTGAGATTAGCGCGTTCAACCAACCAAACAAACAAACAAACTCTTCAGCTTTATAATATTAGTATAGATAGAGAAGGACTTTTCCGTAACCTTACTCGCTGTAAAGTATTGAAATTTCGGGAATCACACGTGAATGAACCCAAAAATATTTTTAACTATATAAATTTTATCGTTTATATTGACTGATTTTGACGGGATGTTGCTGATGATATAAGGAGTAACGTAGGCTACTTCAAGGAATTCAAGGTTATTTAAGTAATGATATTTTAATTTATAAAACGATTACCTAATAAGTATAATGAATTTTAAGGAGACAATTCCCAATTATGGACGAGACAGTATTATTTTTTCAATTCAAGCAAAGGAGATTGGAGAACATTTGGTCTTAGAACAATTGTCGTAAGAAATTCACGAAACTGCTATTGCCACGAACGTGTCTCGCTTTTTTCGAACGTGATATATAACATAAATGTTATTTCTTGAATAACGTTCCGTCGTTCTCGTTACTAAGGATGACTTCATAAAACAGCGGTGGCTGTGATTTTGAAATGCCTGATTTACATTATATGCTAGAGGTAGCCAGTTTGATTTCCTACGGAGTGAATAATTTGAATTTATACATAAACGTAATATATATGTTTTATGTGCATATATACGTACGTACCTAATCATAATACACTATGCATGATTCTTCTCAAATTGAGGGGAAGCTCTTGCCCAGCAGTGGGACGTTAAAAAGAACTGAATACATAATTTAAATAACATTTTATATAGTACAATAGTCTTGTCGACACGTTTGGCTCAGTTTGTAGTGACCCTACTTACTGCGCCAGCGGTCGCGGGTTCAAGTCCCGCTGGAGACATACATTTGCTGAGCACGAATGTTTGTACTCCAGTCATGAGTGTTTATATTTATACTATGTATCTATTTAAAGTTATATATGTAGTAGGTATATCAACTATCTGGTATCCGTAACACAAGCCTCGTAGCTTAACACAACTAGATAGCGCTGTGTGTAATAATGTCCCAACATATTTATTTATTATTTATTTTACCATGAAATGAAATTAATAACAAAATTTAATGATTGTTTCATTATTTCGTTGTTTTCAGCAGAAATTATGCAAATTATAACCGTATTTCAACTATGTTCAGTTCACAATGAATAAACAAAGGCAGCTAAACGAAGTTAAGAACACATCTAATGTAAAGCGGGCAAACTCTTACTTTTAGGGCGAAATATATTTTGTTACAAGCTTTTATTTAATTTGTTTCGCTCGTCTCTTTTTGTATCACATAAATCATTTTTCAAGCACGTGTTTTATATAAAGTTAGTAGTGATTTAGTAAATTTATTTTGTTAGTTTCATTTAGAATGCTAAAATGGATCGCATCTGATGATGGAGATAGAAGGTGACCTATAAACTTATAACAACATTTATGTATTACTTTTTTTACTTTCATTTCATTTAAAAAAGTTTCTCAGTATATTTTTGCGTATTGCTACGTATATTATTTGTGCGCCAGCGGTCGCGGGTTCGAGTCCCACTCAGGCCGGGACAACGGGCATTCATTTGTAGAGCACGAATGTTTGCACTGCAGTCATGGATGTTTTATTTATAATATGTATGTAATTACAATATATATGAGTGTACTATATCAAGTATCTGGTATCCGTAACACAAGCCTCGTAGCTTGCCACGGAACTAGATGGTGCTGTTGTTATAATGTCGCAATATATCTATTTATTTATTTCTTGGAATTTTCCAGTACACATGTGAAACAAATAAATAACAAATTATTCCGTCTTGTAACTGCTATCCCGAATATTGTCGTTACAAGAATCCATAATAATGAACATCTCGGAAATACATACTGAATTTATTTAGCATTTTTATTTTTTTATGTAGAAACATAACATTTAGTACAATATAACAATATCTATAACTTGTAAGTTGTAACATGGTACCTACATATAAAAGCCGTATTTATGACATGACTTTAATTCTACATAACATAGACCGTATAGGTCTTATGACTTATACGTATAGGTCTTAAACTGCCTCTGTGGAGTAGTGGCTAGCATGTACGTTCACCATGAGGTCCTGGGTTCGAGTCCCGGGTCGAGCCAAGTTTATTTATTGAGTCTTTTTGTTTCGTAAGCCTCAGTAACAGCCCGGAGTTGGGAAGTTGACGGTGTGTCACCCACTTGCCTCGGAGAGCATGTAAAGCCGTCGGTCCTGCGCCTTATCCACTGGAATATGAGAGTGATAAGGAGGAGGATAAGAGAGAGTGCACTAATGTTTGCGCGTACACTTGTGCATGGCGTAATTGCGCAGATGGCTAGTCTCAGTGAGATTGGCCGCCGTGGCCGTAATCCGTCGAGACGACATTATTATCGGTCTCATACGGTTAACACTAAATTTTTAGCATATCATTTCTTCTGCTTTTGTCTTCTATTGTTTTTCTTCATATAAATTACCTTCTTAAAATGAATTAAGTTTAAAATAAGCTCTGAAACTACTGAACCGATTCTAATAATTATTTATATGGGTATAAGTCACGTCTTTGGAATATTTCGAAGAGTTTATTAGAGGTAAATGTAGAAACTTGCTCTGATAATAAATTCATTTAAGTTTTTAAACTCTATATAACTTTTTCACATATTATGACTTTTTCACTAATAGGGTACACCTTAAGTTTTTTTTTGGGCTTGGGTCCACCTTTAATACGAGGGTTATTAGGCCAAGTGCACCACGCTGGACCAGTGTGGATTAACGGATTTTATAATTCAGATTGTTAAAGTGAGCAAGTTAAGAGAAAAGTTTCAGAAAAAACAATCAATTTCAATATGTATATAATTATTTGTTATTTTCTGGCAGTTTTGCTTAACTAGTTACTAAGATTTTATAGTATATAGAAGCCGTTTTCAAGAGGTGGGACTACCATCGGACATACATTTATTTCGGTTACATTCATCTCAATTAGATATATCGAATGTGAAATATATAATAAAAGGAAAATTTGCGATAAATGTGAAAATAGCGTGACTATTTTTAATGGCGACATAAACGATGTCGAATGTCTTAAGCAAAAGTCTTAAGGATGGACTTTTAAGGACTTTTAAAGATTTTTTGAGTATTTTAAGTTAAAATTTCTTAATAAGCGGGATAAAAAATTCAAAGCAAATCTATCTTTTAAAATATGTATGTCAATTTATGGAGTATATTAAAATACGTAGTTTTAATTCGTTTTGTTGTCGTTTTGTATCTTATTATAAATAAATATAAATATGTTGGGACATTATTACAAACAGCGCCATCTAATTGCGTGGTAAGCTACGAGGTTTGTGTTACGGACACACTAACTTAAACACATACATATTATTATTATAAACGCCATAATTGGAATACCAACATTAGTGTTCAAACTTCAACTGAATGTCCCCAGCGAGACTTGAACCCGAAACCGCTGGAACAACAAATGGTATCACTACAAACTGAGGCATACGTATCGTCATTATAATTTTACCTCAAAATTTATCGTGTATGCATAAATTCTAAATGTGGTTCATCTGCGTTAATCCAACACATAAATCCAATCAGCGCAAAATTACAATTTGTACCCAATCCGTGACCGAGATGTGAAAGTAGAGGCTTTCGTGTAATAAATCGGTAACATTGATAATGTATATTATAAAGATACTCTCCCTGAACACGTACATTTTATTCTAAACTAATATTATAAAGCTGAAGAGTTTGTTTGTTTGTTTGGTTGATTGGTTGAAAGCGCCAATCTCAGGAACTACTGGTCCGAATTGAAAAAATCTTTTTGTGTTGGATAGTCCTATAAGCGAGAAAGGTTATACGCTATATTACATCACGCTAGGACCAATAGGAGCGGCGCAAACGTTGCAAAAACGAGAAAAAAAAATCTTTTGATTTTCATCCTTAAGTACGCGAGCGGAGCCGCAGGAAAGGCAAGTATAGAAGTGGAAAATTACGAACAGCGTAGTAATAAAAAGCCTGTAAAAAACTCAGCAAAAACACCAAGTGGTGATATTTTTTACTAATAACAAAAATTTACAAATTCAAGATAACTAGTTCTGGAGCTTTTCCTCTTCTATCTAAACTAGCAAACTTTGCCCTCTTGTAATAATGGTGTAAGCTTAGATGATATAGTTTATGGAATAAATAACGACTTGCGCTCGCTTTTCTCAGGTGCTTCCTTAGATGCCTTATGTAATATGTATGTATAATATTATATACAAGACGCCTTATGATAAAATAGCCTATAGGTGTGATACATAAATAAAGCCTCGATGGTATAAGAGCTAGCATATTCTGCTGTAAATCCGGGGGTGACAGACTAGCTCTTGGGTTCGAATCCTGGGTAAGTAATTGAGTACTTCTTTTAAGAAATTGTCAGACCTCAGTTGGTAAGTTAGCAGTGATTCATTCCAGTGCTACGTAGAGCCGTCGTTCCTGCGTCTTAACTTTCACTGGACGTATCGTATCACTGTTTAGCCGTTTCAGCATTATAAACAAACATTCGCATCAAACGCATCATTCGCATCAACAACACCAGTAGACATTCGCATTAAATATTAGTTTGATTATAAAAATCGTTTATCCTTGGCGGGATTGAAATCCAGGTCTATAGGCGCCGATTACATGATTTATTATATTAAGTAATCTATAAACCCTAAACCACGTTGTTAGTACGGTCTTTAAGTAATTCATAGGCCCTCTTAAATTTTGTTTATTACTAGTTTTTACACGCGATTTCACACGTATAAACGCGTTTTAAAGCCTATGCTTATGCCTAGAATGTCTGACAAAGTTTTATGGAAATCTTTTCAACGGCTTACGAGTATAACGATAACAGTCATAGATAATTTACAGTTTACCTAAAATAACATTGAAGTGTCTGCTTGTAATGTTATTTTTTGATATTTATAGATAATATACTAGGTATACTACACGGTTTTTACTAGAAAAAATATTTTTAAATTATTCTGTGTATATCTATCGGTTTTTCCAGCCAATCTCCGAAACGGCTTCGCAGATTTTGATGGGACCTTCATAAACCTTCATAAACTGATAATATAAAAAGTATGTTAGACAACTTTATTTGAGAAAAAGATTTATAAGCCAAGCCACAGGAACCAAATCGTTAGTTTTTAATCTTTAGTTTATAATATTTTATATCAGTATGGATACAATATAAAATAGATACTCGTATATAAAAGATTTTTATCTTTTAATTGGCACTCTATTTTCTGCGGATGCACTCTCCGCTTCTTTGTTGTTTCTTTGATAAGTTTGCCGTCTACGACTAAGGGCCATCTCAATACTGCCTCTACTAATACAATGGGCCTTGGAGTTTTAAAATAAATTATGATATAAAACTTCACTCCAGAGTATTTGCTGGCGACTCTCTCACTTCGAGTGCCTCCCTAGATTCTTAAATGTAGCCTTCATTACATCCAAATTAGTGCAGCCAAATTATGAGAAACAAATATACACACAGTATGTACAAATTTTCGTACCTATATAATATAATAGACTAGTAACTTTTACCGGTTAGTATATACTTCTCAGATATCCGACATTTTACTTTCTTAGGTTTACGCGAATATATTTGTAAAATGTCCCAACATATTTATTTATTTATTATACATGAAGCTCCCTTTTCGGATTTTGTCGCGGATTTATTTGGATTTTTGGTTTCACGACGTTTCGAATGCTTTACAGCAATCATGGTCACGGGAGAGACTAAGGTATTTTACGTCTCAGGGGGTTATATACTTGTTACAGACAATACTTTCAATTATAATGCGACATTTTTTTTAAAAAGTAGCGTATATGGACTAGATAAGCAGCTCTCATCATTCCAAATTTCATTAAAATTTGTTCAGTGGTTTTCTCGTAACGTGGTCACAGACAAACAAAAAAATTCTAACGTGAATAATGACTATTATAATTAGATATTACCATAAAAGTATTCAATATACACAATATTCAGATTTCGTAGTGACTAACGAAATCACAAAGCAATGGATTTAGTTAAAACAGCCATCATTTAAGTTGCTAAGTTACATTTACCATTCATAGCCATTCAAAGATGTTTAATCTGGGGAAATGTTAAATTGGATGAAAACAATTCCGTTTCATCCTCAGTCAAGTTCACTGGCAATTTTCCAAGTTATTTAATGTGTGGAATGATGAGATAAGATGTCCGCTGTACGATTGAGCCCACGCAATTTGCATACCACTTTAGATATGTATATTTTGGTATAAGGTAGCTAATTTTAATTCCTGCTTAATCAATTTAGACAAAACTCTTTCTACATCGTATTGTTAAGGATCACTGTACTAAGGTTTGACTATGATTTGGAATAACATATAAGCTACTATTAGCTACTATTAGGGACTATTACTACTGTGTTTAAAATGATAGCAAACAGGAGGATAGGTAATATTAAATATAGGATGAGCGCCATTAGCATGATAATCCAGCTAGAAGAAAAGCATTAAAGGGCGTCCAATTTTGATGGGCCATGTGTCATTCGGTTTGCTCCAAGTACTTTTCAGCGAGCAGAGAGGACCGTTGAAGCAAAACCATGGCTGTTGTGGCCTGCTTCAGCAGACTTGTCGACGAGGCGACTTGGTTGAGTGTGTAAGTGGTTGCTTCAAGGTCCGTTCCGTTGGGCATTAGTGGGCAGTACTGGCTTTCCTAGTGAGTCCTTTTCTATATGCATGCAGGTGGTATACCTAAATTCATTTCCAAACGTTAAAAAAACCTTCAATTCAATTCTCTTGTTAATGGCTTCAAAGAAAAAAAATAAAAAATAAAAAAAATCTTACAACTGCTAAGTCATTTCGGTGACACATGACACATGTCATATTTATAGCACATACTTGTGGCGCCACAATCGCCCAAAAACTGCAGCGAGACCTCCCAGTATAAGGAAATGGGTAGCAGAATATGTATTATAATATTGCGTACATCCTGTTAATAAAATATAAACTTTATTGCTTGTCAAATTATACGCGCGAACGGAAGTCCGACCTAGAAATGTTATTAGTATTTGGGTAATTTGTTATTTTCATTGCTCACTGACTATTGTATGCGGTTTTTTATTTGTACCTGTATCGTAGGGTCAGACTGATATAAATTATCTTCCGTTTTAATACCTAAAAATAAAAAAATATATAATGTAACTTTCTATATAATTTCACTAACGTCTACATCTATACATCTATACGTATAAAAAAAACTGGAGGGACTGTTTGTAATTTCAAATTAACAGCTTTTCACTAAATGCAGATGAAAGTATACCTATACGATTCTAGTAACAAAAAACCAATTTTTAAAATTTTTGTGTCTGTCTGTCTATTTGTTTGTCTGTCTGTTTGTTCCGGGTAATCTCTGAAACGGCTGGACTGATTTTGACGGGACTTTAGATAGCTAATTTTATAAGGTGTAAAATAATTTGTCCAAGTTTATTTCAAACTAGTGATGAATCATTAAAAATGACATTAAGATTTTTAAGAAATTTAATTTCTTTTTAGAGGTGTCAAAAAACAGCTGAGCAAACCTGATGTAAATCGCTAGTTTTAAAGAATAAAGAAATCAAAATAAATACATATATTTCTGGTTAAAATTGTGCTAACTTTTTAAAATCCGTAACAAATTAAAATAAACCATCTAATGTAATGCTGACGATAAACTGTTATGTTATTACAAATTTCAGTCGGAAACTAAAACGATCTAGCATCGACTTTATTGGTGTAGGCGTCTTCCGCAGCATATTTTAGGGAATCTGGTTTAATTTGGTTTGTTAACGAAAACTACTTTAGCAAATTTAGAGCGAATGTATTTTTATATTATATTATTTTTAACCCGTCGTTATTAATGGTTGTCTGTGGTCACGGTTTCTGTTACTTGATGTTACTCAGAAAGTATTATCAACGTTCAAAGAAAGGTTTTCTTATTTTTTGAAGTGAAACATTGTAAGTAAAGTATTTGTTTTGTGTGCTGAATAGTATATTATGACTAGCTATTGACTCCAGCTTATTGCATTAATTATATATACAGATTTGGCGGGACCGAAGCCGCGAGTTCCGCTAGTATATTATACATATAGAAACCGCATCAAAATTTGCCAAGTGGTAGTGCCATGCTTGTTACCTTCGGGTAGCAACCGAATGGGCCGGCACACCCCGTATAGTTCATTAGTACCACTCTCTCACAGAAGACCGGCGTGAAGTGGCAGCTATGCTGTCGCGTTTCGTCCGGTGAGTGAGAGTCCGGGAGGCCCACTCTCCTTCCCCCCTCCCTCTTCCCTTCATCCTCCGCCTTCGTTCCCCCCTCCCTCCCACTTCCTTCCCTCCTCCATCCCTCCCTTTCCTGAAAGGCCGGCAACGCATCTGCAGGCCTGGCTTACAGATGTCCATGGGCGGAGGTGATCACTTCCCATCAGGTGAGCTTCCTGCCAGTTTGCCCCCTTTTTACCATAAAAAAAAAACCGTTGCGTAGTTTTAAAGATCTAAGCATACATAGGGACAGACAGCGGGAAGCGATTTTGTTTTTTACTATGTAGTGATGTACATTGTACACACATACATGTCATGTCCTCTTGTTATTAACAAAACGCATAATTCCTCGGTTCGTAGTTGGTATGATTATGCCTATTATTATCCTTTAAGTAGGCTATAAAATTAAAAAGTTTTTGTCATCGAACTAGCTGTTCCAGAGAAAGTACACGGAGTGAATACCGAAAATCGAATCTACTACCATAAACACATGCTTAAGACATTATTAATGAGATTACGATCATCAACTTGAAGTACCAGAGTTTTTCTCATTTCAAACGAACAATAAAATTCAGTAGATGAAAACTGAAATACGAAAACCTTTTAAAACACAATTTTATTGCATTTTTTTTCAATGTCAAGAGTGGAACAGGGAGAAGTAACTGAAAATTTTAATTTTAAATAACGACCTCGAAACAGGAAACTGAAACATCCTCGCAAATTGCTTTGTCATTTCATTTGGGAAATGTTTTATTTGAATATTAGACAACACCTACTTCTGTAGAATAAAAATAGATTAATAAAACCTTTTGAAAACGAGTCTTTATAAAAATGTCTTATTTTTAGCATTAAAATTAAATCTTAGCTTAATAAGGTGTAACTGCACTATTCTGGATTCAACTGAATCATCTTATGTTTGCTGTTCCCTTCTGATGAAATATCTCATACCCTTGGCAGTAGTCAGGTTATGGTGAAATTTGGCTAATGCTTAGCAGCTTTTTTTGAATACGAATAAAGAATATCGTATCCGCTAAGAAGATCGTATTTTGGATGTCCAATCCTTTGAATGCATTGCAGACAAATCATTTATGCTTTAATTACGGTCTATAATAATTATTTAATTATAAAATTTACTGCCTGTACTGTTGTTAGTTTAAAATTTACTTTGTCTTTAGCCGATTCAATACAGTAAAGAATCAAGTCTTAATTATTAATATAAACAGATATTCAGAAAAAAATAAGTGTACTCTATGTGAAATAAAGCGTTACGTACGTTCTTATTTTTTAATGTTATGTTAATTAAAAATATTTAAAACTTTTAACGCTAATAATAAAGTTTTTTTTAACTTATATATAATACTAGCGATTTACCCCCGCTTTGTTTGAATGCTTTTCTATTTTCGTTACCATAGTAAGTGTTACTCGAAGTCATATACCAAACAGGGTTCTGCCCTTTACTAAATTTCATTCAAATCTGTCGAGCCGTTCACTTTCATCTATAATTAGTCCGATGTAATATTGACAAGTTCTAATTACTTTTAAAGTAAACGTTATTGTCATTTGATATTTTAAGTGTTGTCGCCCACCTCGCTTCTTGTTCGCCGCCGCGCCCTGTTTCCACCATATAAATAGGTACGTTTCTGCAGCATTATTCAGTTTTTTATATAAATAAAAATATATTAAAGTAAATTCATTTTTTTTTATATAAAATAATCATATTATGTTTTAGATATTTTACAAACATCTATTTTAGGTTTAACACATAACCTTAGATACCTATACCATATTATAATATTTTCATCCATGATAAAAAAGTCCTACTAGATTTTATTTTCAGAAAGAGTTCTGTGCCAGTTGTATAACGACTTCTATTAGAAAAAAATATAAATGACGAATGGTAAGCATATGATAAGCTTCCATAAAAAGTATAAATGACACAACTTAATTTCAAATACGTATCCAAAAATACATGTTTTTGTAAATGTGTATGGAAGGGCGTAAATATCTGTAGAGATTCGACACATAAATCTGTCATTTATTTATTAGACTTAAAGTTATACGAATTTTGTTTCAACAAGTCAGTCAGGTATTCACTCATAGTAAAACCGTTCATACAACACTTTCTTATACATTATATATTTCACCTTTCATAACCCCTACGACCATGAGACATCTCACTATCAAGTTACAACAAACAAAAGCTTTTATGTTAGTAGCTATCGAATAGTAGGACTCGGTTCTTACAGAGTTCGGAATTTACGAGTTAAAAGCTGAAAAATTACTTAAAGCTCACTGCTTTTATTCCACAAAGAGCCGAAAGCTCAATATTCAAAACATTAAATTAGACCTTAGAGTGGGTCAAGTTCACAAGTAATGTCACACTACTTAACCCAAATCGCATTAGGTATTACAATCACAGTGAAACGAACTAGTAAGCACTAAGTGCGACCTAGATGACCTAATTCTAGTATATTTCGGTCTATAAAAACGAAGGTTTAACTAAATATAAGTACGATTATGTTCCGTTTGCTTTTCGAACTTCAAATACAAGTAAACATTAGAATAAAAAATTAATAAATACTTTTAGTTTTTAAGGATTTTTCCCATTTAGAATTTTATAATTTATTATCTGAAAGGATATTTATTATAACTTGAATAAAATACTACGATACAACTCAGTCTCAAGAGTATTCAGTAAATCATCATACAAACCATCCTAAGAAATCACAACCAATCGAGTGAAAAGCGTATTTGCCTTAAGATATATTATAGTAAGTACCTTCTACACATATAATATTTTTCTACCTGAGTCAAATCTGTACATCAAACAATAAACATTTATTGATTTTTTTATTTAAATAGTATTGTCATGGGATAGAGAAACCGAAAGTAAAGTTTTTTAGCATTTTTGTCTGTGCGTCTGACTATTTTTTGTGACGTCATGAATAGGTAAACATATAGGACTTTTTTTTAAAATCTCATTCCTGAAAAATCGATACTAATCGTTAAAAGGTACCTAGGAACTACCTAAGAGAACTAGCTAGATATTGAATAAATTGAAAACTGTAATTTATAGTTGGCCAATTAATATCATATTATATAGTCCTTACATATGAAACAAAAATTAAGTAATAAGAAAAAAATCTCTCCTAAAACAAAATTGCTTTCTTTTTTCTGTCTTCGCGTGCTCATTTTCGCTCTAACGCAAGCAACAAACGTTAGTCTGAAAAGTTTCACGCTGAAGCTTTCCAGAACAATGTGCCTAAACTTTTCACAGTCATGTTTCAGAAATTCTCCAAATTATATACGAATATTATATACAATGCTTTTTAACATAGTTCTGGGATTCTGCTACAAGATAAATGACAATTTTTGAGTTAAAGATGACTTCGTGGATCCATTTCGGGACCGACATAAATAAAAAAAAATTAAAAGTAATAAAACTGGCCATGCCATATGCAAATCAATGAACATAGATGGCGCACTTTAATAAAATAATATAGACGAATATAAAACCTCCTATTTTTTGAAAGTTGATCAAAAAATACAAGTTTTTAAAGCTATTATTCCTCCTATAGGATAAAAAAATGATATGGATATTAAAAAAATAGTCTTAAGGTATATTAAAAAATGACCTATAGAACCCCAAACAAACGAGAAAGATTTCGTTAGGCTTTAGTTGGTAGTATTGGCTTTTGTAGCTATATACATACGAGTATGTATACATACATACAAGTGAGATGCGTAAATGCATTACAAATATGTATATGACCATATATAGGACCATAAAAATTCGTTGATCAAATAACATGTATTTTAAATAAAGAAAGCACTCACTTAAATTGAGTATAAAGATCCTTTTAAAGTCGATAAAAAAGTTTCAATGGAGATCCTCTGTACTTTGTTAAAGCCATTATTTTTCATTTCATTCATTTAATACTTAGTAAAACGTCAGAGCTACTTGTATTGATATATAAAGGTATTTATCAGTGACGTTAACTTGAGCTATATAATATACATTAAAAACTGCCTCAGTGGCGTAGTAGCTAGCATGTACGGTCATACATAGAGAGGTCCTGGGTTCGAGTCCCGGGTCGAGCCAAGTTTAGTTATTGAGTCTTTCTGTTTAGTAAGCCTCAGTAGCCGTCTGGAGTTGGGAAGTTGGCGGTGTGCCACCCCCGTCCTGCACTTTATCTCTTACTGGTCGTGTCAAATAAACGTCCCACCGGAGTATGGGAATGATAGGAATAGAAAGTGCAGTTGTGTCTGTGCGTACACTTGTGCACTATAATATCTCCTGCTCAGTTAGCCATTCTCAATGAGATAGGGCGCCGTGGCTGGAATCGGTCGGAGAACATTACATTAAAAACGTGAATTGAAAAATATTTTTTGTCATAAAGAAGATAAACAACATTTTAATCAAATCTGCCCTTTTGAGCCTCTACTCAATGTCCATCTATTCAAAGTCCAGTATAGGCTTATCCTGGCAAATTAAATGAAAATCACTCTTATTAGACAGGAAACTCTCAAATATAACAAAGGGGTTCGTCCCTAGATGCGATTTATAGGTAAGTATAGATGTGACATTTACCTGCAATAAAAAATATCCTATATGTTGACCGAATAACCAGCTATAAATTTAGGAAATTTCATTAAAATCTGTCCATTCGTTTTCTCGTGATGCCTTCACTGAGATACAAACAAGAATTCTAAAAACAAAAGTCTGCCTCCAACTATATTTAATACATATTAAGAGTTTGTAATGTACAGATTCAACTTAAAATTTAGTTATAAATCTATATTAATATTATAAAGCTGAAGAGTTTGTTTGGTTGAACGCGCTAATCTCAGAAACTACTGGTCCGAATTGAAAAATTCTTTTTGTGTTGGATAGTCCGTTTATCGAGGAAGGCTTTAGGCTATATTACATCACGCTGTGACCAATAGCATCGGTGAAAAATATTACAAAAACGGGAAGGGTGGGCGTTAGTTCTGCGAGGTACCATACTTTACGACTCACAAAGGATTTGATTTCCGGTCCTTAGAACGCGTGCGAAGCCGCGGGAAATGCTAGTATAAATAGAATTCAAAAAATTGTTTACGTCGAAAACATAATCAATAGATGCAGCACTACAGAAATAAAATAACATTTCCAAGGCAAATCAGTTGGAAAGCAAACTTGTTATTGTTATCAAATCGGACTAATATTACCTACTACGGTAGAGTCCACCGTTACCTGTTACTCAGGAAATAAATTGCTCTCTAGTATTTGGCACAGTTTCAATTTTCTGTTTACATTTGTAGAGCTTGTTTGTGACGTAGTCATTACGTGAGGATAACTTAGATTTTTGTTTTGCTCTTTTGATTTTTCTATGTAAACTTATCGTGAAATACGTAAGTACTTAGTGTATATATATAAAAAAAATTTATAGTAAGTATACTGAGAAAATGTATGCTACGACTATTTTCTATGATTATCTTGTATCATATAAAAATAAAGTAAAAAATACTTTTTTCATGTTATACTCGAAGTTAGTTTATTAATCTATACTAATATTATAAAGCTCAAGAGTTTGTTTGTTTGTTTTTTAACGCGTTAATCTCAGGAACTACTGGTTCAATTTGAAAAATTCTGTTTGGGTTGAATAGTCCGTTTATCGAGGAAGGCTATATTTCATCACGCTACGACCAATAGGAGGGGACCATCAATGCAAAATATTGTAAAAACGGAAAGAGCAGGCCTTAGTTTTTCGAAAAATCGTATACCGTGTGACTCAGAAAAATTTGGTTTCCGGTCTTTAAAATGTGTATGAAGCCGCGGGAAATGCTAGTTAAAAATGTGTTAATAACCTAGCATGATGCAAATCTAGGAGAGAAGCAACTGTATATAAATTATGCATACAAAGTCGCAGGTAAAAAGCTACTAGAACACTTAAAAATACTTTAAAATACAATTTTTTTTAGAAAAAACATACCTACCATCTATGTAAATATAGTATTATTAATAGCTTTTTTTCCTGTGTACACATTTTTGCTTATTTAGAAAACGATTGACTATCAAACAGTTAAGCATACTGAATAAACATAAATCCTCAATATAAAGCAAAACAGAACACCCAATTGTCTACCACACAAATATTTAACGGACTAAATTTCATTACATTCATGTAAATTGTACAAAACCTTAATAATTTCAAAGGTACCGCCTTTCAGGAGTTCCTTGGGTTACGTAATTACCTGCTGTTGAAATTCAGACATCGACACGCGAAATTACTCCGCTACCCTTTTCACACAGCACTCTACTCGTAAATAAAATAAATACCTAAGCCGAGGTAAATTTTACTCAGTCCCAACAAATTGGCTTTTTCGTTGGTACTTTCATTGGTGTGTCAATAACGTCACCCCCCATTTATTTCAACCGTTCCTGTACTGTACGGTCTAGCGGTAAGGTAACAGAATTTTTGGAACTGCAAGATATCGTAGGTTCATGTAAAATATTTCTCTGATAATAAAGTGGACTGTGGAGCAACTCCTTGTAGGTAGACCAGCAGTGCTGCTGGTGCGACGTCCCATTAAGACGAAGGGAGGTTTTCTTGTGTTTGAATGGGTAGTTAAAAATGACGATTCAAAAGAGCTTGTAAAAATCTATTTGAATAAAAGAATATTTTGATTTGATTACTGGCTTCTTTTAAGCCAGTAAGTCCCACATAACCTGGTGGTATACGTAGAAAAGTCATAATATATAATGATAAAACAAGATAAGGCTTTGTTGACTACAGTTTCAAAATAATAAGCGAGGTAAAAAGCATTTCGTCTAGTTTTTCGTTACACGCGACACTCTCAACCACATCAACTCGAAAACTCTTGTGTAGTCGATTTGGAAAAACAAACAGCGCACCTCAATAACACCAGACTGCTTTGAAGGTTTAAAGATTTTTGGAGTTCATTTTTCGTATTATAAAATATTAACCTTTTGAGATATTATTTTGCTATTAAATATTGTTTTTTTTTCTGCGTATGTAATTACTATTTAATATCGTTACTCTTATAATAAAATAGCTGATGACTGATTTACTCTTATAATAAACTAGCGACTTACCCTCACTTCGTTCGTGTTCCTCGCTCTATAGTTGAGTTTTAACGACTAGTATAGAGAAATATTTATTGCGTATTATATACTATGTACATTGTACATACATAGGTATAGAAAAGCAAGTAAATAATTAAGAAATCAGTACATCAGTACATATAAATAAAATTGAAGTGTCTGTTTTTGATTTCAAATTAACAGTTTTTCTCTAAATATATACTACATAATATATTAAAGTTTATACGGTACTTACATAAAAGAAATCAATTTTATAATTTTTTGTCTGTCTATCTGTTGGTTCCTCCTTCTCTCTGAAACGGCTCGACCGATTTTGATGGAATTTTCACTCGCAGACAGCTAATGTTACAAGTAGTAACTTAGACTAATTTTATTAGAAAATTATAAAAACAGTTTAATTATTTCGACTTACGCCCAGGGAAGCTGGCCGGGTTTGCTAGTAAAAATTATAATTGAGAAATGATTCCCTGTCCGTCCATCTTTTCTAGCCATAAATATGTATGTAGACAGTGATTATAAAGTTAGTCGAATATATTGTGCGTCATCTTTAAAGGTCAGTGTTATTAGGAAAACTAAATACATTTTGGCGAACGAAATTGCTTTCTACCCACTCTTATGTCACTGGCTTGTCTAACTCATCACTTTGAAAGTCACAACTTTGATTTTAAGATATTCTTTAAAACAAATTTTGCTGTTTTCAGCTTTATCATATTGTGAAGAATATGTCTCATGATTGGTATGTCAGTGTTATATCTAATACTAGCAATACGCGCGGCTTCGCCCGCGTTCATTTTTTTACAATCACTCGCTGGGTTGAAAATTCTCCAAAAATTTTTTATATATACTCCTGAGCCGCGCGGCTATCAATTTATACGTGCACTCCTCCTCCTCTCCTCTTATTGTAGTTTTAGTAGGGATCCTTATTTTTTTTCTTGCAATTAAAATAGCCTATATTAATCAGTGATATGTAGCATTCAAATGGTGAAAGAATTTTTAAAATCGGTCCAGTATTTTTTGAGCCAAATCGTCACAAACATACTTACATACAAACCTTTCTTCTTTATAATATTAGTATAGACTAGAAACGGCAGGCTTCGCTCGCGTTCATATTTTCAATCGCTCCTCAACTTTAACTTTAGTTTCCGGAGAATCTTATCAAAATCGCCCCAGCCCCTATACTCGTGAACTGCGCAGCTTATTCTTTCTTATTTCATAGATTTGCTTGTCAATAATAGCGGTTTTGAAAACAAAAGCATATCATTGATGCAGAAAAAAGTTACGTTGATCCGATCGCCACCAAACTTCACAGGATCAGCCGCTAGATTAATCTAAAAATTTCCTGAAAATTTCATAGAAAACGAATATACATTAAAAAATAAAACTAGCTATGTATCGAAGTTAATTTACTTTTACTAAACACAAATGTCGAATCTCATGTAAGATTTTTGTTATAAGAGAAATTTTATACAGAAGATTATCAACGTATGATAATATTATAATGAAATATAAAATTTTATCCTTTCAATTACCTTCGTTAAGGAAAACGTGACTGTATTCAGAGGTTCTGGTTATTTAGTAAACGTGCTTCAGCCACGTATAGAAATGAGGATCAAATTTTTACAACAAATTGGTCTATTCACCTCCTTTCCTTGACAAACTGATAGATGAATAGACTGATATTAAATTGTATGATGAATAACCATAATAATATTTATTATTAGTATGCCCATCGAATATTTTTATTGAGACTAAAGACCCAAGTGAAAAGTAATACTCCTATACAAAACTTTACTTAGGCCGATTCTTACTTACGGGGCTGAATGCTGGGTTCTAAGTAAGAAGGATGAAAACAGCCTGCGAATTTTTGAGCGAAAAGTCCTGAGGAGGATTTTCGGTGCTGTTCAAGATAATGGGATCTGGCGCATTCGTTACAATCACGAACTCTATGGACTATTTAAAGAACCGAATGTAGTCAAAATCATTAAATTGTCACAAATGCGATGGGCAGGACATGTGCAACGCATGGACGATTCAAGAGCCCCGAAAAAGTTGCTTGACAGTAAACCAGAGGGCCGTAGAGGCAGAGGAAGACCTAGGGGCCGGTGGATTGACGGAGTGGAAAAGGACATGAGAGTTTTGGGAGAACGGAGTTGGAGAGAGGCCGCTAAAGATCGCCTCAGATGGAGAAATTTGCTTGACCAAGCCAAGGCCCACCCAGGGCTGTAGCGCTTTGATGATGATGATGAAAGACCCAAGTATAGTCTTTGTTCTTCTCACTCTTATACTCCGGTGGGATAACTACTCAACCCGACCAATGAGAGTTAAGGCGCAAGACCGATGGCTTAACATGTTCTGACCCGGACTCGAACCTAAAACTTTCGGATTTGAATCTGTACATGCCATATATTGTCACGTCTGATACAGATAAAGTAACTCACAAACAAAAAATATATTCGTACAAAATGTTACAAAAGATTATTTCATTCGTCCATGACTGGAATAAATTGAAAAAAGATAAGACCTTTGTCTAGTTCAATTAACATGCAATGTCTGTATTATTTTATATAAGGTTGATAAGGATTACGTCATTTACACAGATAAAAGTTAAAATTTATAAATATCCATCATAAAAAAGTTTTTTCTGTGTGTCATACATAATATATAAGTATAGTTCTTATGTAAAGTTAATATTATATAATTTAAATAATATTTGCATGTAAGTACACACTCTCTAAGTACAGAAAATAACCAATCAATTACATCAAACACAAGCAGGACACGCAGAAGAACAAGAAGACAAAGATAGGAAATAATTAATTTTTTCCTAATCTTTTTTCCTGCGGAAAATCTTTTTTCCTGCAGAAAATCTGAAAATAATATTTGCAAATGTTTATTTTTACGCCATATGCCCGCTGACATCTTTCAAATCCACAGGTTGACTGGAAGAGATCTCTTTCAGTGATAAGTCCACCTTTGTAAACTTATTGCTTATAATTTTTTCTTTGCTTATTTTATGTGCAATAAAGGATGTAATAAGGTTTTGTATAACATTTAATTGCACGTAGTTTTGTAGATATAACTTTAGGTAACATTTTAATTGTGGAGATAGCAGAAATTACTTTTGTCTAGAGACTTGAGTAAATATCTATAATACCGATACATCTTAGAAAGTGATTGGACGACCCTTTATATGTTACATCGTAAAATAAGGGCGGAGAAGCTCAATTCTAGTTATAGTACTCTATGTGATTTCAAAATTACCTTTTTCAAACAAAGTAAAATTGACTGGGACAGGTACAAACAAGTAAATATAAGTTATTACTTTGAATCTTTTTGCTATCACCTGTATTTCTGGTAAATATTGTTGTAATATGTAGACCTGAACTGAAATATCGGGATTCGAAACAAAGTTAACAAATGTTGATAACAAACGCGAAAAAGAAGGCTGTTGATCTTGAAAATTGAGCCTTGTTAGTGCCAGTCAATAAGTGATACAGGCATTTAGGTAAATAATAAATTATTTTACTTTATGACGACACGTTTGGCGCAGTTTGTAATGACCCTACTTGCTGCGTCAGCGGTCCCGGGTTCGAGACCCGCTGGAGGCATTCATTTGTTAAACACGGATGTTTGTACTTCAATCATGGGTGTTTATATTTATAATATGTATATTGTATGTATTTAAACTTATACATGTAGTATATCAACTATCTGGTATCCGTAACACAAACTTCCTTCGTAGCTTACCACGGAGCTAGATGGCGCTGAGTGTAATAATGTCTTAACACAGTGATTGTCACAAAAGTGAAGTAGCAACCCACTAAACTTATAAACTTCTAATCAAAATATTTTATTGAGATATTGCGCGAAACACAGAACTAAACCACCAATAGAACATACACTCGAATTAAATGACGATTCAAAAGAGCTTGTTAAGGTCTATTTGAATAAATTATTTTGATTTTATTTTGAAAATATCCGTCTTTCTGTTTGAAATTGGTGAAATATCACCTTTTCTAAGCTTATAAGGGATTTTTCGTATAATTTACCTCACATCTAAAATCGATCTTCACTTACGCTCACCCCATCTGTTATAGTTTCTCAATCCCTCTACAACCCCATTTTGCTATCACGTATAAATAACCTTGAAAATCTTAGGGTACATTTCTAAGTATGTTTATATACCGTTTCTTAACTCTTACGAAACAGTGCCTTTATAAAAGGCATTTTTAATCAAACCTCTAGTTGTTGTTGTTAAAATCTAAAATATGACAATTTTGAATACAAATGGTTTTCTTTGTAAAAAATCTATGTTAGCTAAACCCTTAAGACTAGGAAATATAATAAATATTTGAGTGTTATATGTATCTTTTAGGAAAATAGTGAAAATAGATAAGTTCTCTTTTATCTATGTTTGATCGACTTAAGGTGATCCTTAATAATTTTTTTATAAAAAACATAATATTAAGAAAATGACAATTTCATCCCGTATTTTAAGAAAATCTTAAGAAATACAATGTACATAATATAAATAATAAGCTCTCATTACTAAGACCTAATTTAGACCGATTTTCGTAAAATTTATGCTCTATTAGATACTAAGAATATAAATTACATTGCAGGCTAGAACTACCTTCATTTTACTTTCAAAATGTCGCAAGGAGATCGATTGACGCACGTGTTTCATTCCCACAGAGCATTTACAAATCAAATACTCTTTGAACATTCTACGAATCGTTGATTGATATTGACCTAGACGAAGTACTGATGATGCTTTAAATATTTATGTTTAGACCACTTTGAAGGATCTATTTGAAAACAATATAACTGATTCATAAGTAGATTTAGGGGTTTCGCTAGTAAATGCTTACAAAGACTTGATAAATGTTATATTAAAACCTTCCTCAAGAACCACTATATCCATTGGTAAAAACAGCATAAAAATAGGTGCAGTAGTTTTTGAGCTTATCGCAAACAGACAAACAGACGTGGCGGACGACGAGGTGGACTTTGTTTTTTAATATTTAGTTATGTCGTGCTAATTTATGTCTTTGTAGAACCTTGAGCTGTACATTATTTGAGGAGAAAATTATAATGCGCAAGTCCATTAACCAATAAGCATTGTCTATAATATCAAAGGTATCCTACTGCTAGTTTAGCGAATCATCCCGTTCCACGGCAAACTATGAAATTGTGTTAAGGATACCAGATAGTATAATACTTCTATCTACTACAAACATATAACTTTAAATACATTTATATTATAAAATTAACACCCATCACTGGAATATTCGCCTCTATAACATTTAATGAATACCCCAGCGGGACTCAAACCTGCGACCGCTGGCATAGCAAGAAGGGTCACTACCTAAAAGTCAAACGTGGCGTCTACAATGTAAATGTCTCGCACATCTAGTGTAGAATTTTATGTACATCTTCAACCCGTATCTGTACTTAATATAAGGCCACAACGAGTTTCGCCACTTCGTCCAACATTACTTGAGCTTTTGTTATAAGAGGGGTGTCTCGTGACAAAATCAATAAATCTTACATCAAGAGAGAGAAAGATATTCTTAGTTAGAGCCAGATTTTGTTTTTTATTTTATTAATCTATACTTAATATTATAAAGCTGAAGAGTTTGTATCAGAAACTACTGATTCGATTTGAAAAATTCTTTTTGTGTTGGATAGTCCGACTCCGTTTATTGAGGAAGGCTATAGGCTATATTACACCACACTACGACCAATAGGAGCGGAGCATTAATGAAAAATGTTGCAAAAAACTTGAGAATTTTTTTTCTGTTTATTTTCAGCCTTTAGAACGCAAGCGTAGCCGCGGGCAAGGCTAGTAATTGATAAAATAGTATTTTATATAACGACCAGAAATCTTGCTTTCTCTCACTTAAAAATATCTTCAATTATTATCTTTAAACTCTAAGGTTTCATCTAGATTTAGAATTAAAACATGAATTTAAAAAAAACTAAAAATACAAGAAATATGTTCATTACAACATTTATTTTTAGATACTCATTTAAAAGCTAAAAATAATAATACTCGTATATACTTAGTTTATAGGTCTTTTAATCCAAGCGCTGTTAGCAGTTCATGAATGGGTTTTGGAATGATGCCAGGCAGAAGATAGGCGAAAATGTAGGCCTGCGATACATGCCTTATATGTCTCAAGATATACAAAACTAGTTAGATAAACATGTCTTTTACTTGAAAGCACATGATATATTATATGTATGAATAATGTGAAAATGAGAGTCAAAGTGGCAAAGACTGTGAAATATTAAATATATTATACTTATTATACATGTTATAAAAATTTCATGTGCGAATTATTTCTATCATGATTACCACTTGTTTTTCGGTGAAGGAAAACATCGTGAGGAAACCTGCATGTCTGAGGAAATCTAGCAAGTTTTCGAAAGACATGTGAAGTCCGCCAACACGCACTAGGCCAGCGCGGTGGACTATGGCCTGATCCCCCTCGTACTGAGAGAGGCCCGTGCCCAGCAGTGGGACGTTAAAAAGGGCTGATGATGATGATGAATAAAATTCTGTGTCTAATTAATATTATCGAAACAGAAAAATTTATTTATGATATTTCACCGAACGCGTAAAAATAAAATGATATTTCATTTTCCTAGAAAACATTTTGCGTATTTTTCTTCCATTGCCTGCAAGCGTCAATTCTTAAGGAGCTTTAAGGAGCTTATACAAGTTGCTCTCTACAATCGTTTACAAAATAAAAATTGTAAGGCGATGAAATATTATAAGCGCTACGTCAAATCGTCATAATACGAGTATATTATGCCCATATAAAGATTTTTTTAGTTCCTTAAAAGGCAGGATATCACAATGGAACGTCATGTTATATTTTATCCTTTTCCAAGAACTGCTTCTGACGACACGTATTGCTCAGTTAGTATAAGTGACCTAATTTCTGTGCCAGCAGTCGCGGGTTGGAGCCTGGGGCATTCATTTGTGTGACGACTACTGATGTTTGTACTTCAATCCCTGGAATAGATACGATGTTAATCGATTGTTACGTATATTACCGACATTAATCAAAATAATACTCTTTTATTAACGCCATGTTTTTCATTTAGACTAAAAATCATTAGTATAGGTATCAAGTCAATGTATTCATACCTTTTAACGACTGCTGGACACAGGCGCGGTCGCAGCCTGAAATTTTGGAGGGGGTCACTCAATACACATTATTACACAAGACAATTTTTTTTAACCGACTTCAAAAAAGGAGGAGGTTATATGTTCCATTGTAGGTATATATTTTTTTATGTATGTTCACCGATTTCTCCGCCGTCTGTGGGCCGATTTTAAAAATTTTTCTTTTGTTCGGTAGAGTATAGCTCCGAGGGTGTCACATTGTCACCAAGTCAGATTCTGATGATGAGATACCAGGGAAATCGAGGGCAACTCTCAAATTTTATAGGCACCTATTAAGTTTTTGATATTGTATTTTCTAAAGATGTTCAAGCATTTGTGTATGAAAATCATTATTTCACGTGGATGAGCTAATGATGGAAGGTACAATTCCTCGACGGTTCTTTTATGTTTGTTCATTAATTTCTGCGTCAAATGTTGGTCGATTACTATTTTTTTTGTTCGGTAGGGTATACTTCCAAGATGTTCGCATTATCACCAAGTCAGGACCTGATGATGGGATCCTAAGGAAATCCAGGGCAACTCTCAAATTTTATAGGCATTTATTACGTTTTTCATATATTTTCTAAAGATGTTCAAGAATTTGTGATGATGTAAGGTACATCTCCTCAACGGTTAGGAGTTGAAAGAGAATTCTTTTAATATTGTACGTACTTATGAACCGATAGTCGCATTCCTTCAAGATATTAGGTTGATCTGATAATAGAAGATACATCTTATTAACGTCTAGGAGTTACGTGGAAAAATAGACGACAAATCTCGATTGACTATTGTCGTACACTCCAAAACTTTGCTGACTTATTGGAGCAGTAGTTTAGTTAGCCTACCAATATTATATTTTAACAAAATATCTAATTTCCACTAAAAAATTAAAAATAAATTATTTTTTAACAAAACGTTACAAATCGAAACTAAAACAGAAAAATAATTTTAGTTACTTAGTTATTGTTGGAGTCGGTGCCAGCCAAATCAAAATAATCTTAATACAATTTAATGAATGTATCAATTTGTAAATATAATCAAAATATCTGTTCGAAAGTTCATTGCAAAGGCAGGATAAAACTGTCCTTGGCTGGCACCGAGTCCAACAATAACTAAGTAATTAAAATTCGGTTTTATACATTACTTATTAAATCGGTTTTATACATTACTTATCTAAAACAAATGGAAGTCGTCTTTTTGTATTTGCGAATCGGGTGATAATATTTGAGACGTCTATTCTAGTACTATTTCCGGGTGAATGTTTAGAAGAGCTAAACCTGTTATTGCTCTTCTAACATGTTTCATCATGTTCATAAAAACACCACTAGATGTCAGCAAACTATAAATTTATCGCTGTTAGGCGATAGCTAGAAATTTCCTTTTATTATTTGGCAAATTTTTGAGATTTTTCAATTTGACCTTAGATTTTGGGGGGGGTCATGTCCCCTGTGACCCCCCCCTTCGGACCGCGCCTGGCTGGACAGCCTCCTTTCAATTTGAAAGTCTTTTGAAAGTCTAACTTGTTCTCTCAGACAATGCAGCTTTCCTCAAAATTGATCGTAAGGTAATCATTTTAGAACATGATTTAGACACGAAAAGGATAGATTGATGCGAGACTGCGAGATGCAAGACCCAGGATTCAAATTCACATCCTAGATTTCCCGTTACCATTGGGCTATAACTGCTTTACTACCTACTACCATCTACAAAAATTCCCCGAGTGAACATTAAAGAAAGCATACGATGCCGTTAGAAAACAAAGTAGATGTTACCAATATTTTAGTACTGAAGTCATATCTTACCTTGACAGAACCTTGCACGCCATTCAATAAAAAGTAAGGAATCGTAAAATGTGAGTATAAAATATGAGTAATAAAAGCAGGATCGGATTTTGGAAACAGAGAAGGTAAAATGTTGATTGTTATTACATATAAAAAAGTTTATTTTTAGATGTTAAAACCATGGTTCAATGAAACTCGAACGGTTAATTTCAAAATACATCACTTCATATTATAACAGCCACCGTGTCTGTCTATTTTCGATAAACTCAAAAACTGCACCGATTCTCATGCTGTTTTAATCAATTCATGGATAGAGTGGTTCTCGAGGAACCACTCTATTTTTTGTGTACTCTACTCTACTCTATGTTTTAGCATATATAACTACCGAAATCCACGGCTTCGTTCGCGCTTAATCTAGGGACGGACCCGAGCGAAGCAACGGGGATTGCTAGTATTACTTATATTATAAGTGAAACTATCTTTTCGGATTTTGTCGCGGATTTATTTAGTTTTGGTTCTCGACGTTTCGAATGCTTTACGTACATGGTCACGGGAGAGACTAAGGTATTTGACCTCTCAGGGGTTTATATACTTGTTACAGACAGTGCCTGGATAAGAACCAGCTTAAAAAGTATCTCACTTGAATATAAATTAAGACTATAAAAAGCCACTTAAAAAAGTTCCTCAAAATATAGCACTGAAATGAAACCTAGACATTTTCTAGAAAATAAACTTTCAACTAAGCACATAGCAAACAGAATAAAAGAAAGACAATAACGTATTATGCAAGAACAAGAGACCAAGATTCGCTCATGAGTGCTTTGTAAGCTTTTTAGTAAAAAAACTGGAAGGGAATTATTTTTAGCAAACCATGCTTAGCAGATTTAATATAATCCATAATATAACCGTTCAAAAATTTATAATTTTACTAGTTTTTAGGGTTCCATAGCCAAAAGTTCGTGACCAAAATATAAGTCTATAACATCGTGAACCAAAAATCAAAATGAATCCGAGGCAAAATCCGAAAAGATAGTTTTATTTATAATATCAAATATGTGCGTAAATCTAAGAAAGTATTATATTAAGTCCAAATAACTTACTACGAATTACTTTATACGAATGGACGTATTGCTAGAAATATTTTATTAAATAACAAGTATTACTATTAATAAAGCCAAAGATTTTGTACCAGTGAAAGTGCCAGAACTCGCAGGTTTGAGTCCCGCTAGGGGCATTTATTTGTGTGATGAGAACGAATGTTGGTACGTCCGTCATGGGCGTATCCATAACACAGGCCTCGTGGTTTAACAAGGTTTAACATATTTACTTCACGCTTAAACGCCAGGAGGGATTTGGTTGAAATTACTGTACAAATAGACTATGATATAACCTGGAGTACTACTGAATACATAAACTACTGTTAGACATCTAGAGAGGCAATTGAGGTAAGCGAGAGTTAAGCGCTTATTTTATAATAATTTATATAACAATACCAGTTGCTCAACACCATTTTATATTCGGCCCTTTTTAACTTCTCACAGCTGGGCACGGGCCTTCGATACGAAGGGGATCTACCCACAGTCCACCACGCACGCCAAGCGCGGATTGGTGAACTTCACATGTCTTTAGAAAACTTACTAGGTTCTTTCAGACATGCAGGTTTCCTCAGGATGTTTTCCTTCACCGTAAGACCAGTGGTAATCATGTTAGAAATGTTTCGTACATAACTGAAAATATCAGGGGTGCGAGACCCGGATTAGAACCCTCATCATTCGGATATCCAAGGCGCGTTACCACTGGGCTACCACTGTCTCTCAACACATCACCACTTTATTTTCACAATAAATAGATAAATCTCGTAGTAGTTAAGCAAGTTAGAGCCTACAAATGATTTGCGCTAACAATTTAATAGGATTTCTAGTAAAACGGTAAATGGCTTCAGTTAGATAAAGTTAGGAATGCTGTCCCTAAAAGGATTAGGCTTGTTCAATTGGGTACGTAAGATAGAGTTGTTAGCATTGTTTATTATCGTATTAAACCAGAATGTGTTATTTAACAAAAATGACCTTTATTTTGACGCAGGAAAGGAGTATTTCTCGTATGAAAGTATTTTCATAAACATTCACTCATAACTAAACTTTTCCTTCGGTTTCGCTTATGAAAATGGTAGATCAAAAGTTCGTACTGCGTGAACTATTTATTTCTTACAAAACTATTTATGTCTAAAAAAATAATTTTAAATATTTTATTATTTTAAACATTAAATTATTAAATTTCGGATTTGAATTTGATTTAGAGCTAAACTTGGGAAGTGCTATCCTAAGCTACTAACTTAACCCAAAAACTATTGAAAAAAGGTTATAAGTGTGTCAAAGCAACGCATAGCCAGGTTTGCTAGGTCTAAAGATGAAGATAAAAATATTCTGAAACTATAAGTATCAGTAGGTTTAATATACTATTTTACGTCATTTTATATTTTTTTAGTAAATTTATATAATAAAATTATAAGAATAATAAGAAATTAAAATAAGGGCTCTGAAAGTCCAAATAATACGCCCTAACAAAATTACATAGGGCGTGGTGGGTCATTCGATGAAACACAAGTCTGGTCACATGGCAGACAGCAATAGATTAAAAACATATGTCACAAGCAATTCAGACCAGATATTTTAGCGATAAAACTAAGATATTATCTTTTGTTGGATGTGAAATTTTAAGAAAAGTTTTTATTGTAAATTCTTACTTATTTTAATGACTTTAAAGAGTTATGACAAGAGTCCCGCTCGGATTTACCCGTAGATTTTTTACTTTTAATAACTTACTTTATTTCTCAAAAATTCAATATTTTCTTCCAATGAAAAGAATGCTGTACTCCGATTCACCTGGATACCTAGTAATAATAAAACCTTCATCAAAATCTGCCCAGTATTTTTTTCGTATAGCAGTATCATCATCATCATCAGCCCTTTTTAACGTCCCACTGCTGGGCACGGGCCTCCCTCAGTACGAAGGGGATCAGTCCATAGTCAACCGCGCTGGCCTAGTGCGTGTTGGCGGATTTCACGTCTTTTAAAATCTTGCTATGTTTTCTCAGACATGCAGGTTTCCTCACGATGTTTTCTTTCACCGTAAGACAAGTGGTAATCATGATAGAAACGATTTGCACATGAAAATATCAGAGGTGCGAGATCCGGATTTGAACCCGCATCACTCGGTTATCCAAGCGAGCGCGTTACCGCTGGGCTACTACTGTCTATAGCTGTATAGAAACAACCAATTTAAAAACTATAGAATCGGCTTCTGTATCGATAAAAATGACTATAATTTTTTCTAAAAATAATTTAATGTATACATATAAATATTATATTGATTTCGCTTCATAATGTATTTCAATAAACTACTTATTATCGTTAGAGATAAAATTAAAGCGATACTATATTTACCCGACTGCGCCAGAAGGAAGGTTATTTTAATATAAAAATTTTACATTCACCTTCTATTTCTTTATTTTATTTATTGTGAAAATACGTAATTTTCTATAGGAAATTTCACCTATAAGGTCCTAAATCTGTTGTTACTGACTGACTGACAGGCATCTGACAATCAAAGCCCCTGGGGCTTAAATTCGGACATTCTTTTACACAACCTGGCACTAACAATGCGAAGTTATTTTAAATAAAATTATAGGTAAATCCACTAGACATCTATACTATCTATACTAATATTATAAAGCTGAAGAGTTTGTTTGTTTAGTTCAACGCACTAATCTCAGGAACTACTGGTCCGAATTGAAAAATTATTTTGTGTCGGATAGTCCGTTTATCAAGGAAGGCTATAGGTTATATTACATCACGCTACGGTCAAAGAAAAATGTTGCAAAAACGGGAGAAAAATTTCGTTTTATTTTCAGCCTTTAGAACGGAAGCGGGGCTGCGGGGAAGGCTAATAACTTATATTTGGATAACACAGTAAAATTAAAAGTATAAAAGATTAAGTTAGAACTTTTCGAGCACACTATTATTCTATACAAACTATTCTGTGAGAATTTCACGCATGTAATCGCAGACAAAAGGCACTAAAAATATAACACGTCCCAGGTGCACCTTCGGTCCACTGCCTCGAACAAGGCGTTAATGGAGGGATAAAAGAACCATGACACGATTCTCAAGCTTTGACTCAATGTCTAAATACATAATGTACTTATTTAGAGACTCTTTTACTCTTAGATAGATACTCTTTCTTTCTTTAATATTGCTAATATTAAGAATCTGAATAAATAATAAAATATATTAGGACATTATTACACAGCACCATCTAGTTCCGTGGTAAGCTACGAGGCTTGTGCTACGGATACCAGATATATAACAAATATATACATTTTAAATACATACATATTATAAATATAAACAGCCATGACTGCAGTATAAACATTCGCGCTCAACATATGAATTGCCCCCAACGGGACTCAAACCCGCAACCGCTGGCGCAAAAAGTAGTGTACTAACTGAGCCAAACTTGTCGAATTTGTCTTAAAAATTGATTTCGTCTTAAAGGCGGCAACAGATGGACGGAATGAGGATTTTTTTGTATAGAAATAGTGTATGCCTGCTTATTATGCTTTAAGATAATATACAGTTTATGTCATATAATCACTTGGGGCTAAAAAAGGATATTAGTTTAGTAGTCAGTTAGTCAGCCTTTATTTAATGTTCCACTGCTGGGCACAAGCCTCCCTTAAATACGAGGGAATCTTGATCTACCACGCAGGAAATAATAATAATTTACTATGAAAGCTAGTAATAAAAAACAAATATTATGTTTATTCTTTGCCAAATAATATTTGTCATCCCCTACATCAATAAAGGCGCCTCCCCTATAAAATATCATTATAATTGTACTACAAAAGCCCCCCAACCCAAATCTGCATCATCAAAAATTATTGCTATCTCATTATCGCGTACATTGACACGAATCACAATTTGTCGGTTCGAACTACGAGTATAAAATTAAATTTAATATAGCTAGTTATATATATAGGTAGACTACTACTAAGTAGCACTTTGAGAACTTCAGTCCGAATTATTTTCAACATAATCACTACTTACTTATATCTTCTTTCGAAGGTCAGCGATCATTAAGGCAATTTGTATATTTGATGCAGCGGCTCTGAATAAGGAACGGATGTTTTTTCTTATTTGGTTAATGAAAACTGCAGAAGAAAACCAATATGCCTAAGAGATTGTGCGTTAAAAAGAACCGAATCATATAATCAATCGACGAGGATATTTGTAGAACAGCAATTATTTCAATTACTACTCAGCAACCCGTAAACTTAAGAAAATTAAGCCTTAATCGTATTCCGGTTACGATACCCATCTTAATAGGGGTAGAGCTAGTCACTTGTCATTTGTACGAGGGTGGGTTATACTCGGTAGACATGCGGGGTTATAGAAACACAAAGAATTTTTTCTTATGAATGAAACAAATGCATATTTCTCTAAAGTTTATCATAGATGAGCCAACGAGTTTAATTCGACAGCTCGTAGGAATGTCCGGCATAGTTTCATGCAAAGTTAATGTAACGAAAAGTGTACTAAAATAAAGCTAATTTGCTACATGATTCAGGCAAAAGTTTTCAGAAACTCGTTAAGAACTTAAGTCTTCTTGATGAGGTTACTTGGTTTTATTATCAGTACATATAAATAAAATTGAAGTGTATGTTTTTAATTTCAAATTAACAACTTTTCACTAAATGCATATGAAAGTATATACGGTACTACTAACATTAAAAAAAATCAAAATTTTTGTCTGTCTGTCTGTCTTTTTGTCTGTTTGTTTGTTCTGGCTCTGAAACTAATCTCTGAAACGGCTGAACCGATTTTGACGGTACTTTCACTCGCAGATAGCTAATGTTATAAGGAGTTACTTAGGCTGCTTTTATTATAAAACTGTAAAAATCATTAATTCATTTTAACTTACGCCCAGCAAAGCGGGTCGGGTTCGCTAGTATAATAAATAATATGCAAAATAAATAACATAGTTTTCTTAAGCTTTCTTATTCAACGTAAGATAAACACAGGTAATAAATGAGCGTCAAATAAGGGATCAAAGTCAAACTCCGCAAATGATATGTTTACCTTTGGTATAGTGACACTTGAAATTCTCAGCCTTGGGCCCTTAGAAATAATGGCTTGTTAATTTTTATGTTAGGTAAAGTATATGAATATATATTATACTAGCTGACCCGTGCCCACTTCGTTGGGCATAATGTTAATAATTCTTTTTTAGTACAGAGTGTTTAAATAATTTAAATTATTTTATTGATATTAAAAATTAAATTATCTATACTAATATTAGAAAAACTACTTTTTGTAACTTAAATACACAGACAATTTAACCTCTAATTGTCTGTGCATAAATATAAAAGTTAGATATATGCTGTCGTTGACTTTTTTGTAGGCATTTTCAAGCTTCACATCTTTTTTGTAGAACTCAAAAATATATCTTTCATAGTTAAGGCAGAGTTCGTAAGAAACGCTTTCTTCGACCGTTTTTCTCCGATTCACTTTGCAAAACGGACTACCACGTAAAAGCCTTTTTATTTTTTGGTTTTTTATATAGCCTATGACACTCAGCAATAATGTGGCTTTCTATTGATGAAAGAATTTTTAAAATCGGTTCAGTAGATCCCGAGATTACCTCTTACAATTTAACAAACAAACAAACTTTACTTCTTTATAATATTAGTAAGATTAGTAAGATAAGATAAGACTAGTATAGATTGAAGTTATGTTAAAAATCATGAATATTATATAAATGAAACTATCTTTTCGGATTTTGTCGCGGATTTATTTTGATTTTTGGTTCCCGACTTTTCGAATGCTTTACAGCAATCATGGCCACGGGAGAGACTAATTGCCATTTATAATATCAAGTTTCCGCGTAAACTTTAAAAAATATCACGATAAATCTTAGCATCGTTGATATATTATGATAATTAAATAACCCATATGATAAATAAATCAAAATTACTATTTTATTGGTAAAGAAACTTCTTAAGTTAGGCTTATACTAATTTAAAAAAAATTATATAACTATGCAACGATTAGGAATATAAAGCAAGGGTCCCTCAAATCAGAGGGGTGAATTGGAAGAATAGCGACAAACTTATTTGTCATCACACCCTATATTATCCGTTTTACATGTAAAGAAATCCATAATATGTACATAAAAATTGTACATGTAAAGATATCCACAATAATTGTACATAAAAATTGCCATAAAGCTGAAATAATCAACTAGATTGCTGATTGCTATAACCTTAAAAAAAAATGGGTGTTTAGTATTGAGATTTAAATAAAATGTAATTTGCTCTAAGAAGCTTCGTTCAATCTTAAATACTTTGTATGACAAATTCAATAAGTCGTTTAACACCGTTCAGTATTAGTTTATTTACATAAATTCAATAGAATATTCCATTGGCTCCTATTTCCTTAATATCGGATTTAAATCCAGTATTCTAAGAAATAGCGTTGGCATACATAAAACATATACATAAACATAGTAATAAATAATTCAACGTGTAAAGTTGTTCAAAATAGGTTTTTTGAAACGAAGGCCATGCTTAAACAAATCGGTCAAGTAATAACATGCAACAACAAATATACTGTGCGTCCCGATGACTTCATCATGCGCTATTATATTGTACCTAATAGGTAACTTCGAATTTGAGGCAAAGCAATATGTATACATACAATTTAAGTGTATATATTTATTTTTGTATGACTTTGTTGCGGCTACACTATTGATCATGCTTGTCGCATATTGAACTCTCTAGTAGACTAGACTCTCTCTTTCTCTCTTGTTATAACTAAGTCACGCTTAACTCACAAGCCTGTAGCTAGCTGCTGTAATAAGCTACAGGATTTACTTAACCGTACACTACCTCCTTAATCCTTAATTTCATCTAGAAACTGCCCAAGAAAAAAACTGCGCTTGCGCATAAGTAATCCACATTCCCCTAGAAGATGGTTTGGAGGGATGAAATGGCGTTTCATCTGGATCCATATCTTTTGCAAGTTTGTACTTAACTTGAACTTGAGTATTCAACTGAATTTTAGAACTCTAACAAGTTAGTGTTGGAACTAGGATACATCAAAATGTGCGCGTCAAAACGCAGGCTTATGAAAATTAATTTTTTTGGCTATATCTATCTATTGTTAAGCCGATAATATATATATATTTTTTTTATGGTAAAAAGGGGGCAAACGGGCAGGAGGCTCACCTGATGGGAAGTGATCACCTCCGCCCATGGACATCTGCAAGCCAGGCTTGCAGATGCGTTGCCGGCCTTTCAGGAAGGGGAGGGATGGAGGAGGGAGGGAAGTGGGAGGGAGGGGGGAACGAGGGTGGAGGATGAAGGGAAGAGGGAGGGGGGAAGGAGAGTGGGCCTCCCGGACTCTCACTCACCGGACGAAACGCGACAGCATAGCTGCCACTTCACGCCGGTCTTCTGTGAGAGAGTGGTACTAATGAACTATACGGGGCGTGCCGGCCCATTCGGTTGCTACCCGAAGGTAACAAGCATGGCACTACCACTTTAAATATATGTTGAGACATTAAAACACAGCGCCATCTAGTTCCGCGGTAAGCAACGAGGCTTGTGTTATGCATACCAGATACACTACATTAACAATATTAATACCCATGACATGAGTAGATGTAAATATTTAAATCAACAAATGAATGCCCCCAGCGAGACTCGAATCCGCGACCGTTGGCAAAGCAAGTAGGGTCACTACAAACTGAACCAAACGTTCCAATTATATTATAAAGAATTTGTTAGTAGTAGGATTTACCAATCTCTATAAAGCCCTCCATAAAACTTATCGACTTAATCGCATAAGTAACTAATTAAATACTATTATCGATAACGTCTAATGTCATTCCGTATTATAGTTGACTTAGTTCAAAGAGCTAAGTGGATCCTAATGCATTACGGTAAAACATTCTTATTTATACGTTTTAAGTAGTTTCTGGTTCGCAACTTGGGAGCTAGAGCGACCTTTTCTTGCTTTATAAAACTTACACATATATATATACCGTTTCACGGAAATTACTTTTTATAGAGATAAGGAAAAACTAGATAGAAAAATTATGTTTAAAACCAGATTAATGATAATAAGAATAATAAAATTTACCTATTACACATACATACTCCTAAAATTGTTTCTGAATCAAGTTTTAATTACAGGTATACATAATATCAAATTTCTCTCTCTCTCCCTTTCTCTCTCTCTCCATCTCACTCTCTCGCCTCTCTCTCCCCTCTCTCACCTTCTCCCCTTCTCACTTTTTACTCTCTCTTTCTCCTCCCCCTAACACCTCCTCCCCTCTTCCCTGAGTGCACAGTAGTACTCTATTCCTTATTCCAGTAATTAATCTATTTAAGCACAAAATTTGATATAAATTCATCTGTCGTTTGTGCGTGAAAGAGAGAAAAACATATACAAACACATTTTTCACATTAATAGTATCAGCCCGATATTTGATAGCAAAATCAGAGTAATGGCAAATAAACTAGCGTTCGCCTAGTGTGTGAAATTCGATCATAATAATCTAAAATTTCAGGAAAACATAATAAATAAATAAATAAATATGTTGGGACATTATTACAACAGAACCATAACCATCTAGTTTCGTGATAAACTACGAGGCTTGTGTTATGGATACCAGATAGTTGATATATTACACATATGTAAATATTAAATACATGCATATAATATAAATATAAAAATAATATATTATAGACATTTTCTTTCCATTAAAAAAATAACTATTTCAATTTTATTATTATACTAGCATTTCCCGCGTTTGCATTCTAAAAACCGAAAACCAAATCTTTCTGAGACATGCGGTATGATACCTCGCAGAACTAACGTCCTTCTCGTTTTTGCACCTTTCTTCATTGATGCTCCGTTCGTATTGGTCAAAGCGTGATGTAATATAGCCCATAGCCTTTCTCGATAAACGGACTATCTAACACAAAAATAATTTTCAAATCGAACTAGTACATCCTTACATTAGAGCGTTCAAACAAAAAAACAAACAAACAAACAAATAGCTCTTCAGCTTTATATTAGTATAGATAAGAGAACTATACCACATAGAAACACATCTGCACACATCCCTATCCTTCACTAAACCTTGTTAAGTACAGGCGGCCATTTTGCCTATGTTTCAAATTAAATCACAAGCTTTTAGACCGTTTTAGCCTCAAAAACAGCTAGCTCTCGTTTTCCATTAATCTCACCATAGAACCGCCATAGCTATGCAAAAATACCTCGCAATTTATATGAACTGACGCAATGTTTGCGCAAACCTTTTCAATCCGATGCGGATATACCAGTTACGATGCCGAATACTTTAAAACGAATACGACAATACCTACAAGCATTGAAATAAGGACGATTATCTGAAATTTCACGGTTTAGCAGTTTAATAAATAGAAACGTTTGCCAAAATTTAATTATATTTTATAAGGCTATTAACGGGCAACTCTAGATATTCTTCTTTTGGGTTTAGTGGAAATTAAAAGCAACCTTATGTAAATCTATACATAAAACATCTATACATCTATAGACTATACATATAAACAAAATTGTAGTGTCCGTTTTTAATTTCAACTCAACAGCTTTTCAATAAATGTATAGGTAAGTAATTTTTGTGTCTGTCTGTTTGTTCCGGGTAATCTCTGAAACGGCTGGACCGATTTTGACGGAACTTTCACTTGCAGATAGCTAATGATACAAGGCGTAATTTAGGCTACTTTTTAACCGACTTCCAAAAAGGAGTAGGTAGAAATTTTCGGAACCCGTGGCTTCGCTGACGCTAAACCTAGGGACGATCCCGAGCGAAGCGAAGTTGAGTCGCTAGTATACAATAAAATTCTGAGTCGAATCTATACATAAATTTGTTTTTTGAACAACTCATTGTAATAGTCATTATTATCTATAATAGAAGCCGAATATAGTTTTTTAAATTTTGTCTGTCTGTCTGTATTTAAAAATGTATCACGAGACAACCACTGGACAGATTTCGATATTTGGTATGAAGATAGCTGGTTATCCGGGTTAACTTCTATGTTACTTTTTAGTGCGAGAAAATATTTCAATTTTGAAAAAAAAACTTATCGTTCAAAAGGAAAATCCCGAGCGCAGCTAGGGTGAGTTGATAGTATTATATTTTTTGTACATGCAATTTATATATTCAACTTGGACTAAAAGACATCTATTGACCGTACGTTTGCTTGCTCTCTTTCTAATGAGTGGTGAATGTTATAACAACATTCCTATAATATTTAATTATGACGTAATAGTCATGTGATTAAACGATTTCCAGCTGAACAATTATCACTGTTATACCAGAAAATGTGCTAACTTTACTCGCGAGACAATTCATATTTAATATTTTTATTAGACCCCGTTTCAAATTTACATGTTACTTCGTACAATATTATTTTCTTATTACCGTAAGATAAAGCCAAGACTATATAACTTTTTCTACCAATTTTATCATACATATTTATTAGTCCATTAAAATAAATTATGTCTACTGTAATTACTACATAGAATAAAACAAAGTCGCTTCCCACTATCTGTCTGTCCCTATGTATGCTTAGATCTTTAAAACTACGCAACGGATTTTGATGCGGATTCAAGAGGAAGGCTTATAAGTATAACTAGCGAAACCCGCGGCTACGCTCGCGTTGAATCTAGGGACAAGCGCGAACGAAGCGAAGGCGAGTCGCTAGTAATGTATATTATGTTCATGTATATATTAGCTATATTTATCGCTTGCTTTTCTTATTTATGTACTAGCATTACACCTTCGCTTCGCTTGGTTTCGTCCCTAGTGAAAGACAAAAACAAATCGATCCCGCGGGGACAGTACATTTTTTCGAGATAAAAGTAATGCATATGCTATTCCATACTATAATATATCTACTTCATGCAGACCCGATTGATTAAGAAACATTTATTTTTTCACTTTCGCATTTATAATATTAATTATATTTACTTTAAATACTTAAAACTGATTTATCTAAAAATTTATATCACTTTTAAGCCTAGAAAACTACTTTATCGGCTCTATTTGGTCTGCATTGCGGTGTTCTCTACTGTAAAATGACTTATTTGGTATAAAATACAAAACCGTTTATCGAACCCAGTAACCAGCGGGTACTACTTTACTCCTCGGTGGATGAAAATATAAGAATATCTTATTTACATACAGACATATATTCTGATTTCTAGCAAACGTACTTGTCTTTACTACCCTTGGGCGTGGGTCTTTTTTGTCGTTGTTTTGAAAGGCTTGTAGAAATCATGGTCACGAAAAAAAAAAGATATTCTAAAGGTATATTTAAAATATTATATAAGTATTCTTCTAAAAGGCGCAGATGTAGCTTAAAGCCCAGATTATTCGTTATTATAACCGACGAGCGAAGTCACAGCCTAAAACTATCTTTAACATTAGTATATAAGGTATTTATTCACTGCTAAAGTGAAGGAAGATAACCTTATCAAAGCAACGTAGAGATGTAGCTTCAAGCGTTACTGTATTTTCCAACCAGTTAGACTTCTCGTACTCAGTCGAGCATTACGCTGAAACCTCCATTTTACATATATTGCAGATCTGAGACTGTATCTGTGCAGATATATTTCACTAATACTCCTACGTTGGGAATTTTTAAATAAATATGTTGGGACATTATTACAACAACGCTATCTAGTTCCGTGGTAAGGTACGAGGCTTGTGTTACGGATACTGGATAGTTGATATACTACACATATATTAACTTAAAATACATGTAACATATCATAAATATATAAATACCCATGACTGGAGTACAAACATTTAAGCTTAACAAATTAATGCCACCAGCGGGACTCAAACCTCAGAAATTAGGGTCAGTACCAACTGAGCCAAATGTGTTGTTTTAAATATTTTAAAGATTTTTAAATTTCCTGCACATATTAAAAAAAAGGTTTTTGAATTTGTATTTTCATCAGTGACTAACGTCTAGAGGCTAAGATGTGGTTGTCCTGGGTTCAAGGATTTTTTTGCGTTTAAAAAAAAAACATTTTGGCTGGTTTTTTATAGATTACGGGGTGTTTCGATCACAAACATGACCTAATGAGATACAATATTTGACGTCTTAAAGATCATAGCTATTACAGACAGCGTTAAACTACGTTAAAAAAAGTTCAAAGTCATAACCCTTCTTTAGAATTCGCCACACTCGGGTAAGTACAAAAGGCTCTAGTGAACCAAATCTTACAATGTTACCTTTTATTATAATATATAAGGACTCAAGTAATATAAGGACCAAGTTGCATTCAACCAAGCTTAACGTCTAAACATCGTGAGAAATTTTGTGTAGAAAATATACACGAAATTCAAATTTAAAGCTTTTACTGCACTACTGTCTAAACTTTAAATAATTAGGTGCAGAAAGGTTAATTTTGTATAGTAATATCAGCTTTAGATCGGTATTAAGATTGACAGAAAAAAGAACGTTAAATTTACTAAAATAACGAAAACATTTGCTAATAAAAAGCTCTCAGCGGAGAATTTATTAGTTTATTTCCTAAATAAATGTTTTCGCTTACGCAAGCTTTTTATTTTTTTTTAATCAAAGCAGTATTGAAATTCCAATGGAACATGTTTTCTAACTCTTAGAATTTTTCATCAAGCGTTATATATTTTTCTTAAAGTATTCGTTACTCGTTAGGTATATACATTCCGCCGACTTCCCCTTAGCAGACATGGTGAACTATGGCCTAATCGCCCTCGTATTAAAGGAAGGCCAGTGCCCATCAGTAAGACGTTGAAAGGGACTAATACATATATACACGTACATATATAAAAATTGAATTTGTACTATATGACATACACTTTAAATGAGTCCATATAAGACACTAGCATTTCCCGCGGCTTCGCGCGCGTTCTAAAGACCGGAAACCAAATTCTTCCTGAATCGCTCGATACTGTATCTCGTAGAACTAACTCCCACCCTTCCCGTTTTCACAAAATTTTTAATTGATGCTCTGCTCCTATTGGTCGAAGCGTGATGTAATATAGCCTGCCTTGCTCGATAAACGGACTATCTAACACAAAAAGAATTTTTCAATTTGGGCCAGTAGTTTCTGAGATTAGCGCATTCAACCAAACAATCAAACAAACACACTCTTCAGCTATATAATAGTATATTTAAATATCAAAATAGCTGTAACATCGATAGAAATGTCGGCTTATACGAGATTCGAACTCTCCCCTGTCGTCCACTCTAGTAATTCAATCAGACATACTGTACCCTCCACCGTCACACATTGTTCTTTTTACGTCGTCTCAACGCGTCTTTGTCTAAGCGATCAATTTACCCTTTTCGGTGCCGAAACTCTAAAATGTCAAATGAAATCAAAATATTTTATTGAGCATAAAAATTATTACAATTTCTTACTGAACGTCATGAGCCTACTACCAGTTCGGAAAGAAGAAACCTCTGACCTGAGAAGAACTGGCGAAAGAAACTCAGCTGGACTAATATTATCAAGTGTGTAAAATACAGTTTACTTTAAAAACTTTTTACCGTTCATTCTTTATAACATGTCTACTCCATTTTGCGCCACATTGGCGAAGTAAATTGTGTCTAAATTGCACTCCTAAAAGCCACTGAATGGAAGAATTGAATAGAGTGATATGAAAATGACGTATCTAACAGTTATGTTATTTTATATGGACGTAATACGATATTAGTTAACTAATATATGTAGTGGAAAAATGCATGGTTTCGCGTCACATATTTTGATTAAAATATGACTAAAAATGATTTGAGTTTACAAATTATGTATAAAATAATGATATTTAATAAAAAAATAAAAAAAACTGCTATTTCCATGTTTCGCTTCTGTCGGTAATTTGTGACTGCCTATTTTTTAGTGATATCCTAAATAGAAAATTATTTAGCATATCCATTACGTAATTTTATTATTCAGACCATTCCCAACCGTTTGTATTCCTTAATTTTATCTCATTAAGAGAAACACCCGAAGAAACAGCCCTTTATCCCTTATTACGACCAAGATACAGTCAATTTGACGCCAACTTTTGTTTATTTTCGGCGTTAATTAGACTATATAACTAAAGTTACTAGACTATCTAGTAAAGTTGGGAACGTACGTAAATTTGTTTATTATTCCCAATCTACCATTAAAATTTTATAGTTCTAGAACATATAAGGATGTATAATAAAATACAGCGATATTGTATATCTAGTTTAGAAAGACTTAAACAGCTAAACAGATTTTGATACACTTTGAAAATGATATAGACTTTATCTTGGCAATGGACATAAGGCTACTTTTTCCCCTCGGATTTACTACCCGATGAAAGCCACGTTCAAAATCTAGTTGTATACAAAAATACATAACAAAGCTCTTTTAATTTCTACTTAATTCCCCGGGAAAGTTTTCCGAACTTTTTTCGAACTATCACGTACATTTTTAAAACGCAATTAGGAAAATTAGCTCAGCTGGTCTTAGTTATGTGTTTATCAATAAAGAGCTTTTAATTTTATTATAAACTAACGACTTTCTATACTACGTTTTAAATAGATATAAATACTTATAGACTTTTTGTTTGACAGATAGTTTGTGACAGCACTGGGCCTCAAGTCTGCTATTGCAATGTTACAATTGTCTATCAATGACATCGTAAATGCTACTTTTTGCAATTTTGGTAGTCTACTAATTCAATGGTCTTCCGATGGTGTATCACCGACACTTCAATGACATTTTGCAAATAATTGGTAGTCCCGTACGTAATGACAAGTCAATGATCAAACGTATTGCGTAGTCTGTTAATCTATCTTTTTGGCTTTGTATGATCATTTAACATAATGCTTAGTCTTTAAAACATATATTGATAACATATATAATCGAACTTAGCCTAAATAAACGTTTTACGAACGCTTTTACAATTGACAAAATTGTCAATATGACAAGACCATTGATCGACCATTGTAAATTTAGTAGACTACGAAATTTTTGACTAATGGTAATTGAATTAAAATTGCATTGTTCTATAATGACAATTCATGTAAAATAGCAGACTTGAGGCCCTGGACTGTTTTTGATATAGTACGATTATAAATGGTTATCCGGGTGAACATATAGGATACATTTTTTGTGGGCAGTAAATAAATAAATATGTTGTGACATTATTACACACAGCGCCATCTAGTTCCGTGGTAAGCTACGAAGGAAGCTTGGGTTACGGATACTAGATAGTTGATTACATAATATGTAAGTTCAAATACATATTATAAATAAAAACACTAATGACTGGAGTACAAACATTCGTGTTTAACAAATGAATGCACCCAGTAAGACTCGAACCCGCGACCGCTGGCGCAAGAAAGTAGAGTCACTACAGACAGCGCCAAACGTGTCGTCAAATATCTTATCCCTGAGAAAAGTATACTAATGTAGGCACGTTGAGATGAGCGTAGTACTGTAGTATTTAAAGTGTATATATAATAAATAGGTTATTTAGTAATTAAAACTAAAATACATTTATTTAATAAACAAACACGTCGTTTTATTAAAGGAAAAGTAAATTAGCTATTATATACGCAATTTATTTAAATCTCTTTTGAAATATCTACGTCAATATTGAGAGTTAGGTAAATTGAACTTTCCAACTATATTTATTACTTATTCAAAGCTATTCGCCCTGTAATTTGTTGAACTATGTTAATTTATAAATAAACCTTATCAATATTAAATGTACGTACGAGTTTTTAACCTTTTTAAATTTTCTATTTTTTGTTTTTCCATTTTTTCTCTTAAAACTGTTTCATTTTTTATTTTTATTTTTTTATTTTATTTATACAAGCACACTAACAATATACATATTATAACATTTCAGATAATCTTATTCTCTATATAAAGCAAGAGTCTGATATGTATATCTATTACTAGTGTACATAGCGTTCACTGTATACAATAGTTAAAAGTAATTATTAATATTTTGTTAAAAATCTGTTACAATTATTCTAGATTAAAATTATGCTACATTTTTTTAAAGTGATCTACTAGCTTACGTATAAAAACAGAGTAGGTATCATGAAAAATGTCAATGCCAGGAATCGATTTCTGTAAATTATTATATTTAGCACATATGCGTAAAACTGGAGCTTGGCTACCGAGGTTAGATCTCACCCTAGGTATGTAAAATATATTGTGGATCTTGTTCCTGGGAATTCTGGAAGGGACAGATATTGAAATTCTTTCAGTTAAATCGGGACTAAGAATTTTATTATGTATTATTTTGTGTAAAAATTTCAAGTCAAGGATTTCTCTCCTTTTACGAAGAGACAGAATATTAAACTTAGCCAATCTTTCGTGATATGGCTGCCTGTGAGAGAAGTCCTTTTCACTGAAGGCAAGATGTCTTGTAAAAGTGCGTTGAATGCTTTCAATACGTTGAGAATGAACACTGTATAGGGGATTCCAAACAATACTAGCATATTCCAGACAACTGCGTACCAATACGTTGAATAATGTAATTTTTGTCGCCCTACAGAAACCTTGAGCATTCCGTTTAATAAATCCCAAATTCTGTGCAGCCCTGTGAACAATTTCATCGATATGCGAGACAAATGTTAACCGACTGTCAAGAGTGACTCCTAAGTCTTTGATCACGGATACCTCTTTTACTAGTGCATTTTCAATAGTATATTTAGACGCAAGTGGTTTTCTTTTTCGGGTAAATTTAATGTGGAAACATTTGCTAACATTAAGAGTCATGTGGTTAAGGCGGCACCATTTGGCGATATTATTAAGATCATCTTGGATTAATTGTATGTCGTCACATGATTTGATTGTGTTATACAATTTAAGATCATCAGCAAAAAGTGAACATTTACAGTTCTTAATACGTTCAGTTATATCATTAATAAAAACAAGGAACAATAGTGGCCCTAAATGTGAACCTTGCGGCACCCCGCTTTTGGCAAAATATGTGTTCGATTCAAATCCAGTGACATTAACGGTTAATGGTCTCTGTAAAAGATATGATTTAAACCACTGAACTAAAGAAATCCCTAGTCCATGTTGATAAAGCTTATCAAGAAGAATTTTATGGTCCACTTTGTCAAAAGCACTACTGAAATCAGTGTAAATGACATCTATCTGTTCCCCTTTATCAATTGCTAACGTCAAGTCCGAAACTAAAACTGCTAGGTTTGTTTGTGTTGATAACCCAGTTCTGAACCCGTGCTGAGAACCAACAAAAATATTACTAAAGTGTTTAGTAAGTATGGGATATATTAGACTTTCAAACAACTTTGAGAAGCATGATAGAATTGATATAGGACGGTAATTTTTAATTTCTGAACGATCTCCCTTTTTGTAAACTGGGACAATACGAGTCTTTTTCCATTCATCTGGAAATATACATTCCCTCATTGAGCGATTAAAAATTTCCGTCAAAGGCAAAGCCAATGCGGAACCACATCTTTTAACAAAGAGAGGGGGGATACCATCCGGGCCTGCTCCTTTTAAGGCGTCTAGAGATTTGATTTTTTTAAAGACTTCCGATTCGAGAAATTTTATTTTCTCGATACCTAATACCCTTGAGCCAGATTCTTCCAGTTTATCGCTACAGATGTTTTCAGTATAAACAGAAGAGAAATGACTTGCAAACAGGTTAGCAATGTCATTTCCCGTATTGCCTACTTTACTATCTAAAACCATAGAAACAGGCAACGACGACTTAACTTTTCTTTTGGTTTTACAGAAATTCCAAAACAAGTTAGGTTTAAGCGAAATATTATTTTCAATGTTACTTTTGTATTCCCTGTAAGAAACATCGTACAAATGATGACTACATTTTAAATGAAACTCTTTTTTTTTCGCAGATAATTTTGATTCTTGGTTCCATCCATCCATATTCCATACCATGAATGCTTAACAGCAATCATGATCACGCGAGAGACTAAGGTTTTAGTCATTGGGAACCAAAAATCATAATAAATCTAAAAATTATTTAACATTAAATATTCACGTAAATCAAAGAAAGTGAATCTACTTCAATGCGTTTAGGGTCTACAAACTTAGGCCCCTTTGCTTAGGTTCATCTCTGAGTGCCTAAAAGTAGCCTTTGTGTTCCTTTAGGTATACCTGATGTATAACAGTGTACTTAATTTTATCCAAATATGTATAGCCTTTTCAGCTTCAGGAGCTTTAAGAAGTAACTTATATTATTGAGATTTGATTTAGATTGATTTTTGAGATGATAACATTGTATGGATATTTAGTGGAAACTACATACCTATTTTTAACCGACTCCAAAAAAGAAGCAACTAATATTATCCACTGTATATTTTATATCATAATAAGGTACTATAAACAAAAGAATCATAAATATATCGATGCAAAAAATCATCGCAATATCTTGATCTGTAGCTAACTGAAAGTAGAACAAATAAACAAACAAATTCCTAATTATATTCCATACTTCCTTACCATTATAATAAAAAATAAAGTAAATCCGTCGGTTTTTTTAATCTTAATTCACTGAACAGATTTCGATAAAAGCAATGACGTAAAGAACATCCTGGGGACGGGTATAGGCTTCCTTTGATCCCCACCTCAGTTAGCAAGCGAGCGAAGCCACGATACAAGACCAGTATTAGAGATTTAACTTCGAAAAAAATCATAAAATACCGTAGCTTACTATAGATACTTATTTTCCTAGATATTTGGCTTTCCGTAGAAACAGTGTTCGTAAGGTCTTAACCTTCATAGCTATTCAGAATTCTAGTCGCGACAAAAAGAGTACATGCTCGAAAGACCGTCTGAAGCACGTATTCCTCCGGAGAACGTATCCATCGAGTGGGACGATATGAAACATCAAAATACAGGACTTTTCGTGAAAATATATTTACATACATTATAAGGTTGAAGTTTTGCTAGAACAAATTTGCTTTTCGTTTACTCTTTATGTATAAGTAGTATCTACAGAACTAAATAGGTGATAAAATATAAGCCAATATTAGATCACAGAGGCTTTTGTATGATGAAAATTAATAAAAAAAATAACCAAATTATACAAAAATAAAGATTGATCTACAACCCATTATTTGAGGCTAAGACAGTTACCATTATACTATCCGGTAAAATATTTTATTTCTGCGCAAGGACTATAGAATATATTATGAATTATTTCACACGATTCGAATAAGACATTATAACTGGGTATATAACATTTAAATAGATAACATTACGCTTCTAGACAATGGAAATAATTAAGAAAACATTATAAATTTTAAAGGATCGCAAAAAGTCCTCAATGTTATTTTAAACAAAAAACTCTATTAAGTACCTAGTAGATAAAGAGACGAAAATTTAAATATTTCTTCAAATAAATTTCAAATAGGCGTTTCCATCTATAGTAATCGTATTCTATGTAATGACAGTATAATTATGATTTAATCCTACGTCTATTTATTTTACATATAACTTATGCGAACTTTTTTTCAGTATTTCTTAATACAAATAAAAGAAAAATTGAAAATTACAAAGAAAATACACCTTTTTTCAGTAAAATACGACATGTTTTGATACAATACAATTGTGATTTTATTCTACATCTATTAATTTAAATATAACTTATACGAACTTTTTTCGTATTTCAGTATTTAAAAAAATGTAATTTACAAAGAAAATAAACCTTTTTTCATTAAAATTCGATATATTTTGTCAATGTTATACTTAATTTGATGTAAATTATTAAAATAACAGTATTCACTTACCGTAAAGTCCACAATGTGCAATCCAATTCCAAAGACAGTTGTCATTATCACACATTGCCTCTTGGCATCACTCAATTACATACACAGCACAGTGAATCCACTCACATAATCTAGAAATTTTCATATAATTTTTACATTTTTATATACAACAGACGTAGTTTTTTTATTATATTTATTCAAAGGAAATATTTCAAGAGAGAACACGCCTGCGCTCTTGCTGCGGTGTTTCACGACTGACGACTGACGAGCGGACTCTACCTGTTATTTTTTGAGGGGGTGGCGCTTGCGTACAACGTACTCGATATTAAAATTAAACAATTACACGAATTAACGCTGTCTGTGATAAAGAATCGGTTTAGAATTTAATCTATACATATAAAAATATTCTAATTTAGTCGAAATAGTACATTCATTTTTTGGGAAATTATAGAGGCCGTATCTATAGTTTTTTAAGCATGTCTGTCTGGTAACGCATTACGAAAAACACTACACTTTTAAAGTTTGGTATATTAATTGTTGGTTATCAGGGTCTATGTAAAATTTATTACTGCGGGAAAATATCCTATCTCTGAAAAATCTATTCTAATATAGGTACAAGTACAATTGAAAACTCTAGTCAGAATGCCCAAAAATTCCACTCCGGGTAGTACATTTTTAGTTTTTCACTAAAATGGCTGGTACTCGAGTACTACTGTGATAAGAGAGCCTTTCTCTTCGTGCCAGGTTATCGTCACCTTCTGGGACACCCTGTATATGGTTGAAAAACAAACAAGGTATAAACTGCAACAAATGTTGATTTTTATAAGAATCTGTCAAATAGTAATGTATAATTATAATAAAATTCTAACTGAGTTACATATGTACATGAAATATTTTTAGGAAAATCTTGTAGTTTTTATTACCTTGTCCTAACAGGCAGGAAAATCAGGACAGGATAGGTTTTGATGATTTTGGTATAATATCCGATTATCCGGATTAGCGCATAGGACTTTTACCGTGTTAACATTCATCTTTGAGATTGCTATATTAGTTGTAAAAGGGACAAACTCGGGCATAGCAACGGTGAGTCGCTAGTCATCACTACATTGTGCAAAACAAGTCGCTTCACGCTGTCTGTCTGTCTCTATGTATGCTTAGATCCTTAAAGTTACGCAACGGATTTTGATGCGGTTTTTTAAATAGATAGAGTGATTCAAAAGGAAGGTTTTAGTATATAATTTGTCTACATTTACTAGCGGAACCCGCGGCTTCGCTCGTTCTAAATCTAGGGAAGAATCCGATCGAAGTGAGGGTAAGTCGCTTGTTTAAGATAAACATCTAAATCATACATAACATATGTGTAACTCTCGGTTTTGGCAGCGCACGCCAGAAGAGCTCGTAGATGGTAGATTTTTACTACTTACTCGACACTTATCGTCATATTTTAGACAATTTACACAATATCTTTATAAATGAAGCCTATATGTTATTCTGATGTATGAGCTATATTATTTTAAAGTTTCATTAAAATCCATTCAGTAGTATTTACGTGAAAGAGCAACAAACTTCCATCCATACTTACAAACTTTCGCGTTTTGACTAAGTCTTAAAACAAATGAAAAGTATAAGTATGTAACTTGTGCCTTCAATACAATACGAAGCTACAAAACATTCATATTATAGATTAACCTTTGTTGAATCTATTAACCTGATTATAATTGTAAGCACAGCTGCGTCCGCGTTTCATTATATCTCAGATAAATTATTCAGTTCACGTCTTACATTCATCTAACTTCGATAAGTGACGTCGCTAAGTAAATACTAAGATAAGCTTTTATATACGGTTATCTTATACATATAATAAAATTGAATATGTACCTCGATTATTTTTTGAAAATTTCATTGGAATATAATTTTATTATTATCGATAGAGAGGCCAAATCAATAGTTTTTAAAAGTTCAAACTGTCTGTGACCGCATAAAGAACCACTGGCAAGATTTTATTGCAAGTTTTTTCCGTGAATTTACTACTTCGACGCAGTTGTACAAATTTACTACCGATAATATTTTTTTTTTCTGTTTGCTGTTAACTTAGAATTAGATTCTAACAGTACCCTACTAGAGAAGTGCCTTAATTCAGAAAAACCAAGTCTTTAACATGACATATTCATCCATCTAACCAGCCATCCATCCATCCATCAAAGTTCCTAAGATTTTCTATAAAGACGCATACATGAAGTCACTGCAAAACTTCAGGCATGTAGTGCGGTTAATATGTCTACATACGCCTAAGGCAAAAACCGGGGAAGGGTCACGTATCCCTTTGTACTGAACAAAACAACGCAGACAGCCTCAAGACTACGCGTAAATTTCTAAATTTCTCTGCATACTAAAACGTACAAACATATATGAACAGTATTCAGTATATATATAAATTATAAATGTTTACACTAAACGAAAGTCGAAACTGAAAGCTCATAATAAGCTGTCGAGAGGAAAAGCTGCTAATACAATATATTTTATTATAAATTAATTAATAATTTCACAGTAGTTTTCCCTGTACATAATTCGTAGTTTATTTATACATAATACATATATGCTTGCTTCGTTTTTAAGTACATCCTCAGGATATGTACTATCTTAATCTTTATATTAGAATACTCGTCATTTTTAACCAGAAAAATGATTCTAAGTTTTGATGTAACTTCTAATCTATACTGTATATAAATAAAATTGAAGTGTCAGTTTGCAACATAAACACAGTACTATCACTACATAGTATAAAACAAAGTAGCTTTCTCTGTCCCTATATCCCTTTGTACGCTTAAATCTTTAAAACTACGCAACGGATTTTGATGCGGTTTTTTTTAATAGATAGAGTGATTCAAGAGGAAGGTTTATATGCATAACTAGCGGATCCCGCGGCTTTGCCTGTGCTAAATCTAGGAAAAAGCCCAAGCGAAGCGAGGGCGAGTCGCTATAGTTATGAATAAAACTCAATTTTTAACATTTTTGTCTGTCTGTCTGTTCGTTCCCGCTAATCTTTGAAACAGCTGAACAGATTTTTATTAGACTTTTACTATCTGAACTGCTAGCTTTACGTAGTATTACTATGTTTATTTTATTATAAAAAAATAGGGATTGTCTTAAATAACCTAATTCCATGCCAACAAAAATAGGCATTGAAAATTCTAAAATATCTTCTTAGAAGATACGCGAATGACACATATTTTTATTTTATATAGGCTTTCAAGTAATTTTTAGTTTTATACAAATTTTTATCTACCATCATCCCAGAATATTCGACTCTGGTCATGTGATGCTATAAAAAGATGACATTAAACGAAAATGGAAAAACCGGATAAAAAGTGTCTTCTACAATAGAATAATACTCTGAACCTTTAGACTTTTTCTTTTTAGGTTCCCCTACCTTAGTCAAATAGGGGATCGTCATAATTTCATTATGTCCATCCTTGCCATCGTTTTTTCCTTTCATAATAAATTCAATAAATATTTATGTACTTTCCCGTGATCTGCGTTTGTTTGATTTAATATATTGTTATTTTGCAATCTAAGGTCTATTAGCGAGTCTAGAGTCTGAGAATAGTCTTAGCTCTTTAAAGAAACGGTTATGCTCATTTTCACAGACATTCAATAATGTTCGATTCCCAAAAGAAGTATCTAAAAAGGACGTAAATTGAAATTGTATCTAAGTAGCTAATATCAGTAACCTTTTTTCTTTTGTTCTTACGTATTTAAAAGTGTAACCTCTGCTTCAGAATTATGTTTAGTGTTTACAACGAGCGCTCAATAACGGTTTGTTTAATAACTACTAATAAACTTTTAAAGTAGTAATTATTGAAATTTATTCAGAAAAATAACCATCAAAATCGGTTCACAATTTACAAAGTAAACATAGAGTCAAATGGAATACTTTCTTTTAAATGAAAAAACTACTAAAGTCAAAGAAAATTGTAGTTGTTTATTAATTGTAAATTTATTAACTGTAGTTAGCTTTTCTTTTTGACCAATATAATGTAATAAAATATTTTAAGCGTGAACCTAGTAAGTTTTCAGCTTCTGCTAGTTATGTAAGTCTCAATATGTCACGATTATTAAGTTTTATTAATTTGATTTCAATTTTGATAAATCAGTAGCGAGTGTTATGGATCTATAACTAACTTGGTAATATAATTTAAGTTAACTGCCTCGGTGGTGTAGTGGCTAGCATGTACGGCATATCCGGAGGTCCTGGGTTCGAGTCCCGGGTCGGACCAAGTTTAGTTATTGAGTCTTTCTGTTTAGTAAGCCTCAGAAACAGCTCGGAGTTGCGAAGTTAGAGGTGTTTGACCCCCGTGCCTCGGAGATCACGTGTCTCGTGGGTCCTGCGCCTTAACTCTCATTGGTCGTTTCAAATAGTCGTCCCACCGGAGTATGAGAGTGACAGGAACAGAGAGTGCACTTGTGTCTTCACATATACTTGTGAACTATAATATCCGCAGTTGGCCTATCTCAATGAGATTGTCGGTCATAGCCGGAATCGGTAGGAGAACATTATCACTACATAGTATAAAACAAAGTCGCTTTCTCTGTCCCTATATCCCTATGTATACTTAAATCTTTAAAACTACGCAACGGATTTGATGCGGTTTTTTTAATAGATAGAGTGATTCAAGAGGAAGGTTTATATGTGTAACTAGCGGAACCCCGCGGCGTCGGTTGCGCTAAAACTAGGGACAAGCCCGAGCAAAGCGAGGGCGACTCGCTAGTTGTATTATAATTTAAGTTAAGTAAAACGTTTAATGTTTTACTTATAATAAACCCGTTTGTACAGTCCCAATTTATCTTAATGACTTTTTCTTTAAGATTTTTTGATTTTAAGATTTTTAATCTTCAGAACCTCATTTAGAATATTATTAGGTATAATGTACAGATAGAAGATAGAGGCAAAATTACCCGCCCAATTACTACTAAGGTAGTATAAATATACTTAAATGCTATACAAACGAGGGTGAGGGGTCACAGTTAGCCTTATTAAAGTTATTTCATACAATACGCTTTACGGTAGTAGGTCGCAACTTGCAACGTTAAAATATGTCACCTAGTTAAAAATATAGAAAGCAGTTAATTCTTTTATTTGATTAAAAGCCATTCCTTATTTAATGGATTATTCTATTTTTATAAACTAACTAGCGAATGACCCTCGCTCGCCCGAGTTTCCGAGAGAAAAAATTTTTGTAACACAAAAAAATGAAGACTCATACAAATTTGTGAGAGCAATTAGACCTCCTTAATTCGGCCCTGTCGCAAAATCGATAAGCGGACATCTACTTACTACAAACTACCTCCTTGCCAAATTTCATCTATACTAATATTATAAAAAGGAAAGGTTTGTATGTAAGTATGTTTGTAACGAATTGGCTCAAAAAATACTGGACCGATTTTAAAAATTCTTTCACCATTTGAATGCTACATATCACTGATTAATATAGGCTATTTTAATTGCAAAAAAAAATAAGTATCCCTACTAAAACTACAATAATATAACCCAAGGTGTAAAAAAATGCCTATAAAATATCGCATGCGCTGCGAAAACTATTGATAAAACAAAATATGTTCCACAATATTAAAGAACATATTATCAATATCGATTTTGACGGAACTTTTGGTCTAAGAGCCGGTGGAAGATCGACCTTCACCGATCTGATAACCAGATGAGACATATTTTTTATCAAATATAATTCATAAACAAATATGCCTATAATGACTTGCCTATCTGAAAGTGCTCATGCCTATTTTTAATTAAATTAACTTTAATCGATTTTTTTTTCATCACTTTCATTCTTTTGATAACCAAATGAATTTTATTTCACTGTTAGTTTTTAACACACAGAATATGCCTCAGTAGGCTTCCTACTCATTTCTGTGTATAACCTGGCAAGCCGATGTGAACAGGTAAGTCAATATAGGTGACTCTATCGTTCTGCTAACTTATCGAAAGTTATATCAAATTTTAGATCATTTTATTGCAAAATCAGTCATATAGAATTGCCTGCAAAAAATCATACTTAAAGCACTGTTGCCTAGCTAAAAATAGCCATGAGCACTTTCAGATAGGCAAGTAATTATGTGCATATTTGTTTATAAATTATATTCGATAAAAAATATGTCTCATCTGGTTATCAGATCGGTGAAGGTCGATCTTCCACGTCTCCTCTACCATTTCTGCGTAACTTAGGCTACTTTTATTTTATTATAAAACTTAATTTATTTTAAGGTTTGCTAGTCGTCGTTAGATAATATTATGAGACTACGATTTTCTTTACTCTTGTGAAATGCATTAACGCATACAACGTGATGGTCATGTGGAGCTCACCGGCAAGCCAGTACCGACTACCCACTAAGTCTTAAAATTAAAAAATTGATTTAATATTTTCCAACATCTTTTTACTAAAAATATACGTACCTACAAACAAACAGACAATTAAATGTGTATTCAATATACACATAAATAAATTTAAGTGACTGATATCATTCGAGTGACCTATGACTGACAGTGTAATAAAAAAACCCCGAGGGGAGAATGTCGTGACAAGCAATTACACGAGTGCGAATGACTTGTACCTACTAATTAGATAACTAAGCGTTTTTGTAATTATTATGTAACGTAATATCATGCAAAGCTTCTAAGTAATGAAATATTGTACATACTTTCATATTACGAGAATATTTGAAATTTTCAATAACTCTATATTTTTTTTTGCGGATTTTTTTACGCATTTATTTCGATTATAATATAACGCACAAAATTAAAGAATGACTAGGAATGACCACTTGGTTAGGCGAGGGAAAAAAAATTAAACGGCTTTTATAATTTTCTAATAAAGTAAAAGTACCCTAAGTTTTAGGTACTCCTTATAACAGTAGCTACCTGCGAGTGAAAGTCCTATCAAAATCGCTTTAGCTGTTTCAGAGATTAGCGGAAATATACAAACAGACAGACAACATTTTTAAAAATAGATTAATTCATGTAAGTATATATTTTTGGTAAAATATTGGTTTGAAATTTAAATACATAGTACCAACTACTTTCCATCACAATTCATTATATCTAACCCTTAATGTAAGAGGGTCACATGTTCCATTTCTACTTACAAAAGATATTTGCTCACTTCACCCTGCTTGTGTGAAGTGGGGTGTTAGGGGTTTCAATTTTCAACGCAATAAAAGGTATCATTAAAGATTAACTTAGTAAAAATGGTATACTAATAAGTAATAAGTAATAAGTATATTATTTAATGACTAGCCGTTCGTTCTAAAGGCTGATAATCAAAAGAAATATATTTCTCCAGTTTTTGCAACATTTTTCATTGATGCTCCGCTGCTATTGGTCGTAGTGTGATGTAATATAGCCTGTAGCCTTCCTCAACGGACTATCCAACACAAAAAGATTATTTTTAATTCGGACCTATTGTTCCTGAGATAAGCGCGTTCAAATAAACAAAAAACTCTTCAGCTTTATAATATTAGTATAGATTTGAACAAGCTACTGCGTTTCTTATTCTATTTGACAATGACGACCTATTTAAGTTTGTAGTGCCCCTACTTTCGTTGCAAGCGGTCGCGGGTTCAAGACCCGCTGGGGCATTCACTTGTTTAGCAGGAAAGTTTGTAATCCAGTCTCCAGTCATAGGTGTTTATAATTATAATATTATGTATGTTTTTAGTTATATGTGTATTGTGTAGTGTGTCAACTATCTGGTATCCGTAACACAAGCCTCGTAGCTTACCACGGAACTAGATGGTGCTGTGTGTAATAATATCACCACATATTATTGTAAATTGTTGTTTTGTAGCTAAATGTCTAAAAAGAACCCTAATAATTTCGCCATGACTGTCCGTCTGTCATGGGCATTTAACTCAGACTACACTAATAAAAGTAGGTAAATGGCTCATACAAATACCTATACCTCTTAAAAATAGGGGTGGAATTCGTATGAGGGTAGTATGTTTCGACAGGCCTTTAAAATTAAAATGTTGATGAGTTATATATTATTAAGTCTAGTTTTAAGTGCTTTCTTGTTTAAGGCAATATCTAGACGTTTTTTTTTATGTTGGGACATTATTACACACAGAGCACATTATTACCACGGAACTAGATAGTTCCGTGGTAAGCTACTAGACTACAGGCCCGTGTTGAAAAAATTATGGGTCATTTGAACCACCAGGTGACCTATCTAGAACGATATAAGAGCATAAAATAATAAGATTCAGCACTATGCCGTCACTTGTAAGCTGTCCAACTGAGTGCAGGTGAGAATTCAAAAGTACAGGTAGAGTGAGTACATTTTGGTCATATATTTTTGTACGGCACTCTTACCATCGATAGATCCATGAAAAATAATAAGAAAACGCGTAGTGCCGTAAAAAAATGGTGCGCCACAAAGTCAGAATTCTTTTTTATTTTCCGACAATTTCCAGGGTAAATTTGGTCATCTGATTTTGTACGGCATCAGTTTCATTCTATTTCAATACTGCTTCTAATCCATTACTCTGCAACGCCGTACAAAAATCATGCGACAAGGGGAAATAATCGAGGGTTGCAACCCCCTCTCTTTCCGTGGTCCAGGCGGTGATTTGAAAAAGTACGGCTTCGGTTCCAAAACATTATATAGCACTCAAAAGTGCTATTAAAAATAATGCCGTCAAAAAATTATTGTTCATTTGAATGCATACCAATAATTATCTTAATTTCATCGTATCCTTGATTTTTAAAGGCTAAAGTCATTTGATCCTGTACGGGAACTTTATTTTTAACATGATATTGTAAAATACAATTGTTATATAGTATTGCCGTTCAAAAGAAACTGTTCTAAAAAAAATTATAGAGAAATACAAAAACTGAAATTTTGCAAATTATTGCAAAAGTTTAAATATCATAGATTAATGAAATATAGCAGTTTTCTACATTTTATCTCTTGTTTTAAATAGTATTAACATTAATAAATTAGGAAAAAATGATGCCGTACATTTTAATGCAGACCATATCTTTTAGGCTGATGAAAATGACGCTACCATTTTAAGGGTACTTTATGGTCATCTGATACAGTACGGCAGTAACATATTTTTGAAGAGAACAATTGATAATATCATAAAATCACTATGACGTCTAACTGAACTGAAATGGTGTGTATATTATATCCAAGAATTGAAACTGTTAATCTTCAGTATCCACAGTTTTGTATACTTTTTGGTTTAATATATACTTCAAACATTATTGATACATATATATAATTGATTTGTTTCATTGTAATGATGTGAATAAATAAAACAATCATTTTTTAGAAAAAATCGATATATTTAATGATAATAAAAAATATGGTTTTTCTTTAAATTATTCAGTATCGGAATCAGCCGCTGAGTTGGTATCGGAATCATTTTCTGAAACATAAATATGTTTTTGTCAAAATCAAAGTCTTACGTACAGATTAAAGATGTAAAGATTTATTTATTTACCTATGACGTCATCATCTTCTTCGCCTGATTCCTCATCCGGTTCCGTTATGTCACAAACTTTTTGGGGGCATTCCTCGCCGTGGAACCAGTCGAAATCGTACCGACGGTCATTGAGAATCCATCCATAGCTTATTGGTAACAAGGTCGACGGTATTTGTTTGTAGGCATTACACCAAATCTGTGCTATGTAGGTACTTCTCTTCATATGTTTTAACTCCCGGAAACAAGGGGGAAACGACGTTGCTACCAATTTTATAGTTGTCTTTTTGAAAGCTTCATTACTGCTTTTCGGCGTATAAATCCTTTCGAATATGATACACCTTGCTTCGTTGACTGTTTTTCTTGCTTTCACGTTGTATAAAACGCATACGAATCACGAAAAGAGTATGAAAATTAGTACAAATAAACTATCTAAATGCCGTATAAAAAAATATCGTGATGAATTTCACCTTACATTTCGTTATATGAATTTTTTCTTTTTGATTTTTTCTTTTTCAGTTTTTTCCCCTTTGGACCAACGAAAATGTACGGTATATGAAAAAATATTATCTATGCATAAAATACTTTCAAAATAAATTAATTTTATGTTGTGTCAAATCACCCCCTGGAACACGGAAAGAGAGGGGGTTGCAGCCCTCGATTTTTACCCCTTGTCGCATGATTTTTTGTACGGCGTTGCGGAATAATGGATTAGAAGCAGTATTGAAATAGTATGAAACTGATGCCGTACAAAATCAAATGACCAAATTTACCCTGGAAATTGTCGGAAAATAAAAAAGAATTCCGACTTTGTGGCGCACCATTTTTTTACGGCACTACGCGTTTTCTTATTATTTTTCATGGATCTATCGGTGGTAAGAATGCCGTACAAAAATATATGACCAAAATGTACTCACTCTACCTGTACTTTTGAATTCTCACCTGCACTCAGTTGGACAGCTTACAAGTGACGGCATAGTGCTGAATCTTATTATTTTATGCTCTTATATCGTTCTAGATAGGTCACCTGGTGGTTCAAATGACCCATAATTTTTTCAACACGGGCCTGTAGTCTATACGAAGGAAGTTACAGATACCAAATAGTTGATATACTACATATATAAGTTTAAATACATACATAATATTATAAATATAAACTACCATAACTGGAGTACAAATATCCGAGTTTAACAAATGAATGCCCCCAGCGGGACTCGAACCCGCGACCGCTGGCGCAAGAAAGTAGGATCACTACAAACTGCGCCAAACGTACACAAACATTGTGTATTCCATTATACTTCTAAACACATAAACATAGTGAAAAAAAAATTTTTTAGATAATAATTAACACACCTAGCAATTTAAAAGAACTATTTTTTTTAAGTTACTGAGACACTCAGTAGGTACTCTTTTTCAATAGTTAGTTAGTTAGTTTGTCAAAAATACTATTTTTAAATGATATTTTCTAATATTTAAATTTTTAACACAAATATTGTTAAAACTTTATTCTACCACTAAGCAAGATAATATGGTCGTAAAACTATAATATTTCATTATTAACGCTTAACTTCCGAACGACTGGACCAAATTGGATAATTCGGTTTTTTTTTTGTGTTCGTAATTGTCAAAACAAGGCTTGTATAAAAGAAAATTACAAAAATGTAATAGTTTTATTTTTAAATCTCAATATGAAACATGAGTGAGTGAATGAAACAGAAGACTGTGATAGAGCAACAATATATTGACAAAACATTGACAGATTGACGTTCAGTCTGTGACTAAATGATGAGAAAATCACTACAGATTTTGATAAAATTTGGGTGTGATAGCTGGTTTCTCGGATCAACATATAGAATACTTTTTACTGCGGGAAAAATTATAATTTCTGTGAAATCTTTAATGTAATTGTTAAAAAGTATCTAATCTTATTATGAAAATGAACTTCACCAATTAAGTCGAGCAAATATAAATTAAGTATTTACAGCGACATCTCGTGATACAATAACTACTTTACAGCCAGACAAAGTATATTTTATTTACTATGTATCCGCTAGAGGTACATACTTTACTTAGTGAGCAACTTTACCTTAACATATGATAGATGGAGCTTTTCGCAAACAGTCGAATAACGAATTATGGTCCGTCCGCACTAGGCGTAACTGCACAGTAGCGAAGCCACGCGGCACTGCACTGCAAAATATTCTTTGTGCAGTTACGCCTAGTGCACGCGGACCTTAATTTTACACAACCTGTGCTACAAGTGGCAAATAGTTTATAGTGTGCAGATTGAATGAATTTACTTTTTTTGGATCAACTAGTTGTTGAACCTATTTTCATAATCTAAAATAATTTAAGAAAAATATCCAAAAAAACTTGGCACTTTCATCTTCTAAAACATACCGTTGCTACGTTGCTGCAGCGCCACTACTATTTAACGCCTTTTGACGAACATCACGGAGTTAATACTTACCATGCCTCCATATTATTTAACATTTGTATGAGATACTAAATAGTAAATACCTGATAACATTGCATTTACTTTGGTAAACTAATGGTGTTTCATGGTAAACTTATCAAATTATCAAGCTAAAATAAATGTTTTTACTTTAACTTTTAGTTAACTGCAAAAACTATAAAATGGATTTCGGTGAAAGCACAACTATAATATAAAAACTTGGTTTCTGATATTTAAAAAATAAAACACAGCATTATATATAATTATTTATTGGCCTAGCCTTGTTTCTGCGCGATTTCTCTCGCCTTGGCCTTCTCAAGCTTGGCGATACGAGCGTTGGATTTGTTACCCAACACACCACCACCCCAGTGTCTGCGCAACTCCTCGTACCGCTCGTTGAAGTTAGTCCTGATTGCTTCCACAACCTTCGAGAAGGCCGCTCTATCACCGGACTCGACCTGAGAAGATTTTGGTTTTAAGTTTGTTTTGATTGAGGTTTAGTTTTTCATATAAAATAATTGCAACTAAAGTATAATTACTGCCCCTTAACTAAAAACATATAATTCAACAGGCATAAGTATAAAAATAACAAAATCATTTAGCATAGCCCCACTGTGGATGATTCTCATAAATAAAGCCAAAGTTCATTCAACAATCCACAAAAATAAAAAATATTTGCAATTGTTTAAACTACTCAGAACCACTACTATCAGCTTAATAGCAAAATTCATACAACTATAAAAACAATGTAACTACAAATTTAAAAAAAAAAACAAAATTAATAAGAAAATTAAATTCAAAATCCTACTTAAAAAACAGATGGCATACTCAGATATTTCTATAATGGTGGTAGAAAAGCTTTCCTCATGGCGTTTGGTTAGCAAATACATCATCATTATATGCACATCTTGCTTACTCTACAATAATATAATTAAAATATGTGCCCTAACATTTTCTGATAAGCTGCTGGTATTAAAAAAATAAAAAATAATCATATTGTTTGTTTGTTTGTTTGTTTGTGGTTAAACGCGCTAATCTCTGGAACTAATGGTTCGATTTGAAAAATTATTTTTGGGTTGGATAGTCCTTTCATCTACGACCGATAGGAGCATCAATGAAAATTGTTGCAAAAATGAGAGAAAAATATTTCTTTTAATTTTCAACGATTAGGACGCGAGCGGAGCCGGCTAGTATTTAATAAAGAAAATATGATCTATGGATCAAAATTTAATTATGTCAAAATTCTCATATAACTCTTGCATTTCTCTGAAAAAATTATCATTTCACAGAATTATTAAAATTTCGTTATTGGTACAAAAATATATATATAAACAAACATATCCAGCAGTCGATCAGAAAATGCTAAAACACTATACATAAAATATATACATACATGTGTTAGCGCTAAGCATGTGCATGTCTTCCTGTGGACGAGGGCTCCCAAGCGGGACTTGCCCTTTACAATACAGTAGGGCACTCCCATCTTACGGCAAAGTGCTGGGAGAAATAGAACAAGCTGTAACAAACAGAAATGTTAATATTTAATTATATGTATTTGTATTGTACTTTATGTATGTATATAGATTGCTCAGAGTCAACAGTCTTCATGCAGCATATGATTTTCATTTGTAATCATAGCCTCAGGTGAAGAAATTCTAACATCATAGCAATTCATTCAAGTTATTTATTTTTGAAATAAATATTATATGACACATCAACTCTTTTAACAATAAACTGTTTTTTTAAATCCTATATATTGATATGGCAAATGTACTATGTATGAGAATTGCCAGAATAAAAAAAACCTATTTAAAAAAAACATTTGTTTTACCTCAAGTTATCAATGCTTCAAGCAAATTGAGTACTAAAGTAGCTAAATCGATCCAGATAATCTCTATAACTACAGTACTGACAAAAAAATAGCATTTTTATTCATATACTTAAATCTATATTTTACTTTTTAAATTCAATGGACCAGAGATTTTTTCCATTACAGAATAAAGACAAGTAAGCTCAATAATCCTTGCACTTTCTGTCTTCCATTTTGAAGTATATTAGTAAACATCAACATCTTAAAATGAAGATAAAATCATTGGTTTGTTACTAGAAATGGATCTTTTCATCACAATCTTCTTATATATAAATTACGTGTCACATTGTTTGTTTGCGGTGGACTCCCAAACTATTTAACCGATTTTAATCAAATTTGCATGCCATGTGCAGTTTGATCCAACTTGAAAGATAGGATAGCTTACATCTTAATTTATAGTCTTATATCTTATAGTCTTATATATTATTTTATTGACTTCAATGTGTATTTATTGGTTAGTTCTATAAAATCCTAATAGATGACAGTTTGGCATCTAAGTTGCACAGATATCCGGTAGATCGCGCCGTATTTCTATTTCTAGATATTTATTTTAACTAACGCCCAGCGAAGCGGGCCGGGTTTGCTAGTTTTATATAATTATACATAAATCATAAAAAATATATTATGATGTATATTATAATATTATTTTCAAATATTTACCTCAATGGGGTCAACATCATGAGCGATAACAACAAGCTGGGCCTTCTTCTTCTCAACCAGCTTGGTCACAGTGTTGGTTCCCGAGCGGACAGTGTTGGGCCTCTTTGCTGGAGGTTCCTCTTTTTTAGCAACCTGGTTACAAAATTATATTTTAAATACTTGGGGGCAAAAAGAGTAAACTTTATTAATATAATATGGATTTATCAGAGATCTTGGTGGAAAAGGTCGTCATGGCACTCAGAAAGTATTTTATGCATCATTTAAAAATATTCATAGTAATATATCCATCCATTTTTCTCATATTCTATAATGCAATTATTATTGATTTTAAAGACTTAAAAATTGATAGATTTTAATCATTTAATCAATAGAAGACGTGAATGAACGAAGGTCATAAGACGCAAAATTCTAATTCAAGAAAGTTGTGTTCTATGTTTTTGAAATGTATACAAAATAACTGTCAAGTTTTGAGAACTGCATAAGTCATTAATATGGTTGTTTTAAAATCAAAAACGGTTTTTACACCCATAATAACGACATCTTAAATTCATAACAAATGAAGTTTTTTGCAAGATAGATACAAGAAAACCACATGGACTTAATCTTAAATTATACACCGTCAAGTGTTTTTACTTTACAATTATACATGATAATTACATTACAGTTAAATCGCAAACCTTAGCTTCGGCAGCTTTCCTCAGACGTTCCTTCCTGACTGCTTCAGTTTCAGGTCTGTATTTCTCAAGGATCTTGAACAGACCCTTTGCTGAAAGAAAATATGTCTAGATGAACAAAAAACTTCCAATTGATCAATAATGCTTTTGCCATATATTAAGTCAGAGTTAAAAAGCTCGTATTGTTTTTGATAATCATAGTGATTCATAGTTGCATTTGAAGATCATCATGGTAACTTTAAAAACCTAAATATTAATTAATTAATATTATTTAATGAATGAAACTCTTCAGTTTTATTTGCTTTTTTCATACATCTTACAAATATAACTTAATTAATAAGCCTTTAGTTACCTATTAAGTTAACCTTATATGGATTACCAAAATACAAGTAAAAACATTTCTTTTTATTAAAAGTACTAATAAAACAAACCTGTGGTCTTATCCAAAGTTTGGGTGAACTGGTTGATTGGTGGCGGCACTTTTAGGCGGCGTTGGAGCACTGCCTTTTGGCGTTGAATCCTGATGTACTTGGGCCATCTCACGAAGCGAGATAAGTCACGAGTTGGCTGGATATCCTGACCTAGGAAATTTTTATTGATATGACTATTTTATTAAGCATTTGATAGTTTCTTCATATAATTTTAAGTTGCACTTTATTATTTTGTTAACTAGCCGTGTTAGATTATTTTGATTTGCCACACAACTATTATTTAATACACACAGTAAGCAGTAAATCTAGTATATAAGTGACCAATCAGTGTTAAAAAGCTCGTTAATTTTAACCACATGGTGATTCAGTTAAATGTTTTACATCATTCAGGTCACAATATAAACAAAAATTTAAATAATAATTAAAATTAGTAATGAAAATAGACTTACCAATAGCAAAGTTCTTTGTCCTCTTCTCAAATAGAGGGTTTACAACCTTTTTAGGTTCAACTTTCTTCACGACCAATGGAGCGGCCGCTACCTTTTTCCCTACCTTCTTCTTAGGCTAAAATTTAATATAAATTTGTTACAAAAATATTTTAAGTGGAAACTTTCGTCTTTACAGTATATAAAATCGGCGATCTTGGTGATAATAAAGAAGTAAACATAGTCATTCATTTTGTGTTTCACATCATGGTATTTTAGAGGTTATGTAGTTTATATCACAATCCTACGATCTTCATATTAAAATAAATGCTAAGCTAAATAATCTTTTACAGTTATCTACTGCAATAAATATAAAATAAGTTTGCAAAATAGGTTTTGTTTGTGTATAAATTTAACGAAAACAACATTCACGATCCTCACTTACAATTATTATTTGAATGCACTGTTTTTTCTAATATCCCGAACAAAAATAAAGATATATTATAAACGCACATGGTTTTTACCTTCTTCTGCACCATCTTGAATGAACTTTAATAAAGTGATCTAACGGCCACGAACAGATACGTGACCGAAAAAGAACACCAACCTTTCGGCAAAAATGGCCGAACAAAAAGGTAGATGCTGAATTTGACACAAACGTCAGTGAATGTCACAGATAACTTACAAAATAAAGGTTAAAAATATGTAGCAATATACTCTATGATAAAAAATAATCAATTGTAATCATTATTGGATTAAAAACAAATAATCTAAATACATATAATTTTAATGTGTAAATAAATTAAAAATATGTAAAATGATGTAATTTTGAAATGTAGTATAAATATATATGTAATAAAGAAACTTCGGTTCATTATCAGCTTTTTATTATTTATGAATCGATTTACTAAGTAATGCAATTTTTTTCGATTCTTTTATAAAGTTCTATTCAGTACAAGGTTCTTTTCCCATATTGATCGAATAGAGCATACTAATTCTAAGTTATTTAAAATGAAATAATATCCTTTTATAGTGAAATGCCGTACAAAAATACTCCGTCAACGGGCGCGGAGCCAATATCGGTCCGGCCCGTGCATCCGACTTTGAATCAAATTTTTACTTAGACAGAGTCTACTTTTGTATTTATTTTACAGAGACAACTTGTGTTCATTAGGTAGATTATTAAATTTTACGTAATGGTAATACTGCCTAGACGCGGCAACTAAAAATTGACGCAGTCAAATCAGTACCAAAGAGTAAATTATGTACTAGGATCAGTACCACAGTACATTCAACATTGTGACAGTGAAATCGTAGTAGTAACTCTCAGAATAAGGATACTCATAGAAGCCGGGCTAAAATAAGAAATGAAATGCATATGTTTATCTTTTTTTTCTTACGATGGTAATAGTGCGTAGGCAAGAGACATATAATGCCGTCCTGTTTCGTTGTCATGCAGGTTGTCACAAGTTAATTTTTTGATAGTGATGAGTTTATAATCGACATTGTCGTGTCCATGTCGATGAAAAACATATATTTAATTTTATTAAAATTAAAATTAAAGTACCTGGCTGTACATCATATCAGTTGTATTGTGTCGTAGGAAGATTGACAAACCATTTTTTTGCAAAAAGAACGAAGGATTTCTGAAAGACACGGAGTTAGGTAGCGGCTATGATATTATTTAATTAGTTATATTGAAAAATGTTAGCTTAAATTAGGTATTTTTAATCATAAAACTCCAAATATTTGTTTGTGAAATCTCCCTATACACTGAATCCATTTAATTGTCATTTCATCTTCGATAGGAAATCTGCAACAGTACTGAAATTATTATCGACAATCATTATACATCACTAGACATGTATCAACAAAACATAATACTGAATATTAAGTTGATAGCCGACTTAAAGTTTTTAACGTCTTAGATAGAACTTTTATATATTTTGTTAGCATTATAAGATGACCAAAGGGGACCATTTATTTTTTGCCTTGTGACACGTTCCAAAATAATAAAAACAAACAGCCATGTTTTGTTTCACTCACACCTTATGACATGTTAACTGAACTAAATGAGTAAACTATAGATAACTCGGTTTTTATTTTAGCCTGGCTTCCATGCTTTTATTCTTCCAAGTAGTAACTAATACTTAATCTATGGTGAATTCATTATTCATTGCGACCAAAGAGAATGTAACTATTATATTGCCACCATAGAATTAATAAGTACTTTGTACGAAGTACTTACTAATTCCATGATTGCCACTTGCGTTGCGAGCAGAGCAATAGTTTATATAAGTTACTTTATGGTTATATCAAAGAGTAATATAAAGTAAAAAGAAACTATATAGTCTTAAGTTACATTCTCTTTGGTGCACAAGACTAGTTTATAGTAGTCTTTGTATTATAGTTACATTCTCTTTGGTCTTTGAATTATAGTTTATAGATGGGCCAACTCGGGATCTCGCTAACTCGAGTTAGTCCGAGTTCAAATCATGGTAACCCGGGTCAACTCGAGTTAACTCGAGTTAGCATGATAACTGGTATGATTTTAGTTTATACCTACATTCTTTCATTTTATTTCGAGTTCAATAGATCTATTCCTTTCTTTATATGTATGGCTATTGATAATTAATTACGTTAATTAAAGATTTTTTAAATATATAATTAGTATTAAAATGAAGTCAAATAAGGCGATCGTTATATTATTATCTTTTCTTATAATAAAATTTGAAGTTGAATCAACAAACAAAGTCCTTTGGTGAAATCCAGTTCGCTGATAATTAGTTATAGGTACTTTTACTACAACAAAATGTCTATATCTACAGTACAATGTGTTTGAAAAAAAATAGATATTATTCTTGCGAGAGATTTCATTATTTTTTTTTAAAAAAGCGCCCAATTTGTAGTGTAATCCAATCTTAAATAGTACCTATGTTAAGCGATTCTACATTTTTCAATGTTTTGTATAGAAATATTAACCCAAGAGGTTTTGGCACTTGAAACAACCGTAATTGTAAATGTCGCTGCATACTAAAGAGTTGTATGAGTTCTTAAAGCAAATATACAGATTTAAATTCGCTCGTATTAACGTATATAACATTGAGCATTTTAAAACAAGTCAGAACAGTTTAATTAACATGGTATTTTTTCGTTTCAGAATCCATAATAGCAAACATCAAAATCCCTAACTTTATTTATTTCTTATAGTCTAGGTCTAAGATAATTCGATACCATTTAGTAAATATATCTCATTCCATTCGATAGGGTAGGTACATGATTCATAAAACTTAAAATTTATCAATGCTAGATTGTAGTATTCTTAGGTATTCATAACTTCTTAGATTTCTAAATATTTTTAAATCATGTATCCGCATTACGTAGATTCTATAAACACGTCAAAAATAACAAATATCGATAATAATATAATAATAGAAATTAACAAGTGTCTAACAGTATTTAAATAAAATATAGGTTGGAACTGTCGGATGAACAAAAGGTCTAAATATTCCTTAGTATTAGTACCTACATATAAATAAAATTGAAGAGTCTGTTTTTAATTTCAAATTAAAAACTTTTCACTAAATGCATACGACAATATATACGATAATTACATCAAAAAATATTTTTTTTTATTTTTGTCTGTCTGTTTGTTCCGGCTAATCTCTGAAACAGCTGAACTGATTTTAATAGGACGGGCGGGTTATATCTTTAATTCTATACTATCTTCTATACTTATACCTTTATACTTATCTATACTTTACAACATAATATAATGTTTGTAACTAGTAATAATAATAATATGCACTCAAAAACTACTAGACCGATTTCGAATTTTTTTTACAATTAGAATGCTACAATATCCATCAGTAACTTAAGCTATATTTCAAACCTCAAAAATAATGTAACCAATTGTGTAAAAAATTTGCAATTAAATGTTTTTATTGCATGTACCTACAACGGAAAATTAATTAATAATAAAAATCAGTCTAGTATGTACTTTGCTTGTGATTCTGAAATTCTGAATAAATTCGGCCTCTGTATCAATGATAATAACTATTTCAATAATATATACAAAAACATATTTAATGTAAAGATTCAGTTATTTTAGAATTTTATTATATGTATAGACTGTTATAGTAGTCAATAGTAAAAGTACTTTTTTGTAGACTCGCTACTGTTTCTAATGAACGTTCGCGCGCAAAGATTCGTAAGCAACCCGAGTTGGCTTCCGTCGGAAAGCAAACTTCGTTTCGTGTATGAAGTACGAAACGTCTCTTTTATTTTTTGAAGTGAAACTTCTTTAGAATCGTAGTGATTTCAAACTCGATGAAACGAAAAAATAAGTCCATAGTACCAGGCGCTCAGAGAAGGGGAAGAGTTAGCCTTAATATAAATACAAGTTTTACTTCTGACATGTGTACTTTGTACACTCGCACTTTTTTTTTCTATAGATTTTATCACATAAATTCTTGTATTACATCTGCAAAAATTTCCGGGTGGTTATAATTATCCTTATAAAAAAATCTTTTAACCACCCGCCACTGGGACTCAATTCTTTGAGTATGAGTCCCATCATCAGCCACAAAGCAATAAAAGAGCGGAGTAAGGCATTCACGCGACTCGGGAGAGAAACGGAATGAACATGGGCTGCAGTGCTGCAAGCTCAGTTTACGTGTTGGGCGCTAAATCAGCTCAAAAAAAGCGCTAGATTCCGCTAAAAGTGCTAGATTATAAATGTATATGAGGTCCAGTCGTCGTCGACTAAAAAAAAAAAAGGACCCCTACGGAATTTTGAAAAAAAAGGATTATTTTTTACTTTTTCGTTATAATGCAGATATTTCGAAAATATGATACTGAACCTTCGCGTTTACGCTTGAAATGGCTAACAGTTTGTCACATATTTTTTTTTGTGTCAACAAACGTCAAACAAACAACGGAACGTAATCTCCGTTGACTGTTTTTCACAGCTAACAAGCATAAAGATTGAAGAAAACGTCATCAGTCAATTCACATTTCACGAATATATTACGCCATTAAAACATTTTTAATCACCTCAATAACTTTAAAAGCATTGAGTGTCATTTTCAAGTCATTATAAATAATAAGTGTAGTCTTTAAATAAAGCGCTAGATTTTCCGCTAGGAGTCGACTGCCAATAATGGGAGTTGATTACCCTAAAATTCCGCTAGATCTAGCGCCGAAAGCGCTAAAATGGCAGCCAGGCAGCAGTTATTTGGCTGGAAACTTAGAACATCGACCACAGATAAAAAATTGGTAGTGTCATCTATTTCTCGTCACCCAAAACTTTTGCTTAAATTTATCAGCGACTATAAGTCATAGTAAGAGATGTCGCTACGGTCGCAATCGTCAATCCAGCAGTCCAGTACACGCATACCAAACAAATTTGCATGCAAAAAATGATTTAATTTTGAAAAAAATAAGCATAATGTCACATAAAAATAATACTGTTCATTGCTTAAAATAACAATTTAAATATTTGAATCGATATATTTCATTATTACTTTTTAGTGAACCAGCATTTCAAAAAAATAATAAATTTATACAAATGCGTGAATTGGATTACTTGCGACGCTGTTTTGTTTTTTTTGACATTTAAAACTTCTTTAAATTTTATCATTTTGACCAAAGAGTAGAATAACTTTACCTATACAGATTTTGACGGTTAATAAAAATATTAAATATCTTAAAATTCAGATGGGTTTATTTTTGTTTTATGATATTGACACTATTTTAAATAAACTGAGTAAAGGACGCTTTATGTTGTGTTTTTCGGTGTCTGTATGACCAGAGGTAAGATTTTATTTTACTTATATAAGTATTTTACTTATACAAAATAAAGTTTTAAATTAAAAACTCCCGACATATAAAATAACATTTGGGTTGGCTTTAATTAACGGCCACACGATTTTGGTGTTTTGCGGTAGTGGGGGGGGGGGGGGGGGAGGGGGAAGGGAGGAGGGATGCCCTACCCGATGGTATCACTCCCAGGGTGAGGAAACCAGTAGTTTTTTTTTATGAATTTTTTAATTTCATGTTTTTGTATGCGCATAACGGAACGTTTTTTCCAAGTAAAAATGGTTTGGTAAGTAAAATGGAATGTAACTAAGAGTGAAAAACCATTATAAGTTTGAAAATAAATAACACACAAAATAAATTTCAAATCAATACAAATAAAATTGACATGACAATTAAAAATATTAAAGTCGCTTATGTAAACTTGGTAAGTTGTCTTTGAAACGTCAAAGTGAAACGAAAAATAGATCGCCATTTTGTTTGATCACAATGACATTTGATTTGTCATTCATTCCCATAGAGAAAAGTAAAGTCCATTTCACGAAAGAAGTCCCGCGGACAATATGTGGAACTAAATTTGACAGATGGGGAGATCGGCCATGTTGTCGTTTGTCGATGTTATCAATTTTATTAGTCATCTATGGTTATCAAGGTGCGTTTGTTGAGGTATTATTATATTTTGTGAGTTTATTATTGGATTAGTGCGTTATAAGGTTTATTTACGATGCCAAAAGTTGTAAAAAGTGCAGGTCGAGAAATGATATTAAAGGTGAAGGAGTTCTGTGAAGCGGAACACAAGAATCGCGGTGTTTTAATACCAATAAGCAATGTTCGCAAAAGAGTCGCCGCCATGACAGGTAAATTTTGGGGCTGCCATATATAGATTTTTTCCCGATTGATTTACAGATTGGAATTAAGTTTTTTGTTTTTTTAATGCACGATTTTTATTAAGGAAATTTTGAAAAGGAATTAACACAACACAACAATAATTTGTAAAGTTATATTCAATAATAATGTAATTAAATACGAAAATAATCTTTGTTTGAATTTTATTTTATTTTATTGTTCATTTTATTGCAGGTGTTTCAGAGAAAACTGTAACGAGAGTTACAAAAGAAGGCGCAACAGCGGCGAGTACTTCTAAAGTTATCGTCACCCCAGGGAAGAGTCGCCCGCATCCTAAAAAGTTCGACTTGGATGGATTTGATTTGTGCGCTATACGGCAAATAAAAATTTGAATAAAAGTTTTACATGTTATTTTATTTTTCTAATTTAAAGTTAGTCGAACATAGTTTTAAATGTTATTTTATTTTTCTAATTTAAAGTTGGTCGAACATCTCCATTTTATATTTTAGAAATTACAGGAAGATTTATTTTTCACTAATCTGACCTTAGCAGTATGGACAACAAATGGTACCTATTATATTAAAAATACATTCTTTTAAAAACATTTTTTCTTATCTAACTATTCGAGTAGGTACCTAGTTAATAAAATGAAAGTAAATGAACTATAAATTATTTCCCCATATTTAACCGTGGCAACATTATGTCGCGCGAATACAGCGCTGCGTCTGCGGGACTTCTTTCGTAAAATGGACTTAAATATAATACCTACTTTTAATAGAGTGCCCTCTCTACCGATTTTTTGCCAACACGAAACTAGCGCCATCTGTAATTTTTCACCCCATGGCCTATACTAGTCCTGATATCTTAAAAAATATATTTAAAATTAAAGTCGATCGATTCTAAATATGTAAATAAAGTGATGATATTTATATCTATTAACATTAAAATAATAAAAGCAAGAAAAAATATATACTTAACATCACCATTTTTACAAATTTAAAATCTATTTACTGAAATTATTAAGTAGGGTTGAAGACTGTCGTTCTATGTAATAAATAATACAAGAAAATGTTATTTTTAAACTTTATTTTGTATATTTTTGCTCGCCGCGCGTGGCATTACGTAGAGCGTAGACATAAAGATCGTTCGTACCTAAATGTAATTCGTAATAATTAATTATTTAGGAAAAATACTTTGTAAATTTCAGCGGTCCCCCGACGCGACAACGCTCGGCAAATAAAAATATATAAGGAATTTACATAATATATGTGACGATAATAATTATAATAGGTTAAAAATATTATTTCTTAGTTTTTACTTTTTAGAGTTTATATATGTGTCGGGGACTTTTATTTTTAATTTTATTTTGTATTAGTAAAATAGGTACTTATATTGTTTAAGCAAAATAAAATCTTACCTCTGGTCATACAGACACCCAAAGACACAACGGATTAATATTGCTTAAACTAGACAAACACAAAATTAAGCGACCTTTCGACTGCTTATTTAAAATAGTGTCAATATCATATAACTAAATTAAACCCAACAAAATTTTAAGATATTTAATATTTTTATATTAACCGTCAAAATGATAAAATTTAAAGAAGTTTAAAATGTCAAAAAAACAAAACAATGTTGCAAGCAATCCAATTCATGCATTTGTATAAATTTATTATTTTTTTGAAATGCTGGTTCACTAAAAAGTTATAATGAAATATATCGATTCAAATGTGACATTATGCTTATTTTTTTCAAAAATTAAATCATTTTTGCATGCAAATTTGTTTGGTATGCGTGTACTGGACTGCTGGATTGACGATTGCGACCTTAGCGACATCTCTTACTATGAGTTATAGTCGCTGATAAATTTATGCAAAAGTTTTGAGTGACGAGAAATAGATGACACTAGTACCAATTTTTATCTGTGGTCGATGTTCTAAGCATGAACCTACTTCATGGCAGCGTTCGGAACCGTACGATAATTACGTACGATGTACGATAGCATATTATTATCGTACGCAGGTCTGTATACCACGTGTAAAACATTTGGGTTTCAGTGTTCTGTTGATTTGACAGCGGTGGTTTAAAAAAGATAAACTATAGAGTACTTGCATGCATATCAATATTACAATTTATATGATTTATTTATCTATAATAGACATTATCCTAAAAAATACGATAATTTCGATCCATGTACGATAATTTTACGCCCCTGGTACGATAGTTAGTCCACTTCAAGTTGCTAACGCTGCTTCATGGTTCTAAGTTTCCAGGCTCCAGCCCATGAGTTACACTCTCTTTGTCTTTGGTCTTTGATTTGGACAATTGTCGCGAAGCCCTTAGCGGCTTGGCCCGAGCATCCGACTTTGAATCCAATTTTCACTGAGACAGAGTCTACTTTTGTATGGACAACTTGTGTTCATTAGGTACTAAATGATTAAATTTTACGTAATAGTAAAACGCGGCAACTAAAAAATGACGCAATTCACAATTGTGATTTGTGACAATTGGTGTCTACTGTCTGTGGTTGGTGTCGAGCGAGATCATTGCGACAACTTGTTCGTGCGCTACCGGTTTTTGTGAAATATAATAAGGTAAATGCTTTATTTATTAATAACTATTGTGATAATTGTATTACTTGATAAATACTTAAGCTATTTATATAATCTGACATATCGTTTTAGTTGTATTTTTTACAATTTTCTTATTATATAGACGGTCAAATTTCTCGCCTTGTACAAGTGATTTCCGTGTGAATGTAACTAAATATCGCTTTATATACGTATTTACAATTAAAACAAACCCATTTGTTATAAAATAATAAAGAATTCAAAGCTAAAACGAACAAAAATTTTAAACAAAGAAACTTTATATCCACGGCCGCCATCTTGATTCTTGTAGCGTACAATGTACATTGAAAATTCAATATGCAAAAGTAGTATTTATGTGTAAGACAGTGCCTAATGCCTAAGGCCTATAATAGCATCGCAATCCATATTAGTGGTCAAAGTCGTAAGAATTAGTCTTGTGCCTAATCGGACATCTACAAGTTCGCACCGTACTAGTACATTTCGTACACTGTACTAGTATAGTACACTGTAGTAGTACTATTAGTATAATTCGCGTCATGTAAAAAGAACGATGGGGTTGGCTTTAGTTAACGGCCACACGATTTTGGTGTTTTGCAGTAGTGGGGGGAAGGGGGGAGGGATGCCCTACCCGATGGTATCACTCCCAGGGTGAGGAAAACAGTAGTTTTTTTTATGAATTTTTTAATTTCATGTTTTTGCATGCGCATAACGGAACGTTTTTTTCAAGTAAAAATGGTTTGGTAAGTAAAATGGAATGTAACTAAGAGTGAAAAACCATTATAAGTTTGAAAATAAATAACACATAAAATAAATTTCAAATCAATACAAATAAAATTGAAATTACAATTAAAAATATTAAAGTCGCTTATGTAAACTTATAACCACCCGGAAAATTTTGCAGATGTAATAATAGAATTTATGTGGATAAAATCTATAGAAAAAAATTAAAGAGACCCATTTATAGAATTAATAAAAGTAATAAAACATGTGTATGACCCATATAAAAAAAAATAATTTTAAATACCACTTTGTTTTAATTTAATTCCCAAACTTACTTTTAAACACTAGGTTAGTTAGTTGAGTACCATAAGCATTACTAGGCCAGATTGGTTAGGTTAGGTTAGAACATGACCACAAACATAGGCAACTTTAATATTTTTAATTGTCATTTCAATTTTATTTGTATTGATTTGAAATTTATTTTGTGTGTTATTTATTTTCAAACTTATAATGGTTTTTCACTCTTAGTTACATTCCATTTTACTTACCAAACCATTTTTACTTGGAAAACGTTCCATTATACAAAAACATGAAATTAAAAAATTCATAAAAAAAACTACTGGTTTCCTCACCCTGGGAGTGATACCATCGGGTAGGGCATCCCTCCCCCCTTCCCCCCCACTACCGCAAAACACCAAAATCGTGTGGCCGTTAACTAAAGCATTCCCAATATACAAGATGGCACCAAAGTACCTTATGAAATTATGTTATTTAATTCTACACATTTTAATTTAAAAATTAAAAAAAATTATAATATAATATGGCAATAATATTTATACAGTATACCTAGCTATTAGCTAATATGTATTATTATAATTTTATTAATTTAATTTTTTTTTATAATATTTGTTATTCAATAATATTATGTACGAGGGGGATCCCCCTCGTACTGAGGGAGGCCCATGCCCAGCAGTGGGACGTAAAAAAGGGCTGATGATGAATATTATGTAGTGTTGTTTGTATAAGTATTCGAAACGTCGGGAACTAAACATTAAAATAAATCCGTGTCAAAATCCGAAAAGATAGTTTCACTTATAATTATTATGATCAAATTCTCGTAAATGCGCAATATACTAATAGTAATTAGAATGGCGTATTTAAAAATCAAATAAGTATGTAAAATGATTAGATCTTTTTTTTACTTTTCTAAATATATGCTTTAATTATAAAATATTTCTTTAATTATTATGTTTCGAAATATCAATATTATATCAATAGTCATATTATTAGTACCACAGAACAAAAATACTAATTCGTTGGACAACGAACGAAGATAGCGTAGACAGAGTAAAGAATAGATAGTTTTAGTACCGAGTTGAAGTGAATACTGACTACTGTAGTCTGTAACTGTATGGCACAGTGTACTAATAGTACGAAATGTCCGATTGACAGCTGCCTTTCGGAAACATTACTTTTAGTCATGGAGGATAAAACCAATGGAGTGTGAATCGGCATATTTTTGTATTAGCTTAAATTGACTAATTTACGGTGGGGAGAGAGGTAAGCTTCGCTAGCTGTGATTGGGTAACGAAGTGACAACCAAGTGATGACTGATTCTCTAGAGATTCCAAAAGAATTACTTAAAAACATCGATATCGATAATTGTGTGACTTATTACTAGTGTAAGGATTGGTTTGCGATACAGAGATTTAGATTTTTTAATAAAAAGACGACCTCTATGAATATATATTATTTACTAGCAAACAGCGTAAGTTAAAGTAAATTAAACGGTTTTTGTATATATTTTAATAAAATAAAAATACTACTCCTTACTACATTTTGGCCACGCGCCTTCTATAATCTAGAAATAGAAATACGGCGCCATCTACGGGATATCTGTGCAACTTAGATGCCAAACCACTATCTATTAGGATTTTATAGAACTAACCCATAAGTACGTACACACTAAAGTCGTATAATAAACATTTAATTTAAAATAAAATAATATTGCGACTATAAATTAAGATGTAAGCTATCCTATCTTTCAAGTCGGATCAAACTGTATACGGTGTGCAAATTTGATTAAAATCGATTAAGTAGTTTAGGAGTCCATCGCGAACAAACAACGTGACACGTGATTTATATATATTAGATATTTACTGATTCTTAAAATGGATAAGTTTTGAATATATTTTTCTTATATAATCTTTAGGATTTCTATTATTATTATTTATTACTATTATTATAATATTATTTCTATTACGGCTCCTATAAGATTATCTGCATTATATTATTTAAATATTTAAGAGAAGCCACAAGTAGGTACAAAAAATGCACACGGAATTATGTAAAAATTAAGGTAGTTATTATTTATAGGTATAACGAGCATCATCATTTTTATTTATTAATATTACCGTGGTTTTAGAAGATTCTTTCTTAATATCTCTTAATGGAGGCGATTGATCTTGAGTGTTTTTTGAATCATCTGGAAGGGTCTGTAAAAAATATTTTAATAATATGTGCATGACCAGCCTATGTAAAACTTCAATACACTAAAAGATAGGTACCAGAGAAGGTAAATATAATATAGGTACTGATGACCTATATAATCGACGTGTATTATTTTTTAAAGATTGAAAACAATCCGGTGTGAAATGTCTGGAGCATACGACGCTATGCTTTGTTGGACGAAAATTGTCTATGAGTAGCGTTTATCCCAATTTCTTTCTTCTTGCTATCATTGTTGGGAAATCTGCAAATTTTAAATCGCACAAAATACAAATTTTTAATTATCCTATGCCCCACTTGTTTTAAAATAAATCAATAATAGTACCTACAATAAAATACAAATTCATCTAATCTTGAATTATATCGATATAAATCGTTGCGATGCTGCGACAGCACTAACGAGAAAAATTATAGACAAGACGTCAACGTTGACGCGATATACTATTCTGATATTAAAAATTTGATTTATTTTTTTATGAATTGAATAAAATGGAGTAGAAAACCACTTACCTATGAAATGTGATCCCGTCTTTTTTGTAACTTGAAGTAGCAGTACACTTTCCACACCATTTAATTGAGCAACTAGGCATTGTTTTTAGTTTTTCACACTTTTAAAACGGGAGCGCGTGACTATGACATAGACTCACATAAAATAGCAACGATTGTCAACAATTTCGTCGAGTAAACTTGATTTAGCGTACTATTAGTAAGCGCGGTTGTCCCCGCATGCGCACTCCATTTACTCCATGCTTTTAGTACAGTGCCGCGTACTAGTACCTATTAGTACGTAGTACGTGTACTACCCAAGGCTAGTAGGAATGTGGCATCATATTACATCGTTTTTTATGCTCGATACTTTTATAGTGCAATATATTTTTAGATTTTATGTTTATATAAAATATTGAATATACGAACTTTTTTAAAAATATATTTTTAAATCTTCTTTTTCTATTTATATTAGACATTAGTATTTATAATTTGTATAATAATATTTATATATAATATTTTTATGTATGTATGTATGTAAATGAAATATTTTGGTAGCAGTTTACAATCGTTTGGCAGGACGATGACAATGGGAGGGTGTGGATTGGTAGGGGAGATGCTCCCTATTATACCTATACTACTCCCATTACAAGGTAATTCATACTTCGTGATAAAATAAATGTTGAATGTAGCACTCACCGGCCGCCGCGGTACGCTCGCTTCGCTCGCGTGTGTTGTAGTCATATATCTAACCTAACCTACCTAGAAAGAACGAAAAAAAATTAAGATAAACCTTCTGAACCTATGTTATCCAAGTTGAAAAAAAAATGTTATTTACGATGAAAGCACTTTCACACATGTCCATAGAAACGCAGAACGAAATATGGCGGCGTTAGAATAGTTGACAATGACATTTAAATAATTCGACATATTTTTGACATAATAATCTTACGTCTTTGTCTCACATATAAAAAATCCTATTGTTATCCTTCTCTCTCACATTAAGTTTTTATTAATTTTCTCTAAAAATATGAATTACCTTGTGTTGTGAGTGTTATTATTGTGATCCGTGAATAAACGCCTACCATATATATAAGTTTCACCCAATAACTCCTGCCAAGCGATTGTAAACCCAACCCCAGTCCTTTGTTATAACAAACAAAAGCGGCCGTTACGAGAATTTTAAATTCCGTTCCGCCGTATACTACGTATTTCGCGCGGCTATGCTTATGGATTAAATTTATATCAATAAATATTATGAACTTATAAATATAAATAATTATATATTGAAAGTTTTAAATATAAATATAAATATAATAAATTACGAATACATTTATATATACGTAAATGAAATATTTTATGTATTTTTTTCGGCTACATGTATGTTACGTGCATATGTATTTATGTATATATACGTACGTACGAGAGAGAAGGGATATATTTTTACATGGTATTTATTTTTTTCAGCTCAAAATGTCGAATCCTGGTGTGACTTCCCCACCACGGGATTTTTTAAACATCCTGATGAAAAAGGAGGATGAGGAGGATGATACTGTAATAATATCAGACACTGATGAGGAGATGGAGGAGCTGTTTGAAGAGATCGAGGTATTTACCATATATTTAATTTGATGTACGATAGGTACATTTTGAACTCTCACTTAATGTCTTGCTTTCTTTTTTTAAAGGACCTATCAGCACAGTACCTGGTGGACTGCGATGAAGAGGTATGGACCATATTTTTGTAATTTGATGTAAGATAAGTACATTTTAACTTTCACTAAATTTTTTGCTTTCTTTTATAAAGGAACCGCTAGCGCAACCCTACTCGCTCCTTTCTCTTCGCCGGACCTCGCCCCAACCATCAACATCGTAAGCTTAAACCTTTCTATTTCTATTTTAGTAATGAACTTGAGATAAGTATTTATAATGGTGTTTTTGTTTTAGATTTCAGTCAGCTGATGAAGCCCGGCGTTCTCGCAGTCGTTCGCCGATACGACAAACAACGTCGTAAGTTTAAACCTTTTTATTTCTATTCTAGAAAGTAAGTTGAGTCTATAACTATTTATAACGGTGTATTTATTTTAGGTATCCATCATCTCCCTCTCAGACGAGGCTTCGGGCACAAGAGTCGTAAGTTTATTTTTATTTCTATTCTAGTAAGGATTTTCAGTCTAGAATTTATAACCTTGTATTTATTTAGGTACCAGGACGGCGGTATTACCATCCACCTGGTGAACGAGGATGGCACCGAAGCGATTAAGGGAGAATATTTTATCCCTGATGCCCACGCCTTGTATGAATTTAATGAGAGAACGGAGATGGATGGGATGAGGGATGTAAGAATAGGTAATGTCACAGGAGGGATAATATTTGAGGGGGGTGCAGTACAGGGGAGGAGTGAAAGGGCCAGACGGGCAAATGTGAGAGGGCGTGGTAGGAGAGGACGTGGGCGTCTTTTAGGGGGTCGTGGAGAGGGCCGTTCTCGTCGCTCGGAGAGGCAGCCAGGTCAACCACTTGAAGAGATGTGGCTGCGCGACGAGAATGTGCCGGAGGAGTACAGACAGAGGGAGAGGTATGCTATGAGGAGGCGACAGGTGAGAGAGGAAGGTCGTCTGGAAAGGAGAAGCACCCGCGCTAGAGGTGTAAGTATTGAAGGAAGAAATAACGGGGAAGAAAGCGAGAGCATAGCTAAGGACGTATTGTTTGACGCCACAGATGGAAGGATGGGATTGGAAGGGGAGGATCTCCATTTTGAATGGTCGCCAATGGAGACGTTTCGCGGAAAGGAGGAGACATTTATACCTGAGCAGACTGGTTCTGTGTCGTCTTACTCTAGTCCGTATGATGCTTTTCGTTCCTATTGGGACGAAAGCATCTTGCAGTCTATTGTGGATGAAACGAACCGGAATGCGGCCCAAATTTCATCCAAATCGGTCTCCTTCCGATCAGAATGGTATAACACAAACGTTCATGAGTTGTTGTGCCTTTTCGCATTCTGGATGATGACAGGTATAATCCGAATGCCCACCATCAGTAGTTATTTTTCAACTAACGGTCTCCTCCAACATCCAACTTTTTCTAAGATAACTACACTTAAAAGGTACAGGAACCTGAACCGAGCTTTACATTTTGTGAATACCAGCAGTAATGTTGACTCTGCCTTACCAACCAACTGTGGCGCTGCAAGCTTCGACCGAGTGCACCCTTTGAGACCTATCGTAGATTATTTAAATTTAAAATTCCAGACTAATTACATTCCCTCACGTGATATTTGTATAGATGAAAGTTTGCTTCTTTGGACAGGTAGCCTAAAGTTCAAACAGTATATTCGGTTGAAGGCTGCAAAGTTTGGGATTAAAACTTTTGAACTTTGCGAGTGCGCAACTGGGTACTTGTGGTCCTTCCTGGTTTACACAGGTAAGGATACCACGGATATAACATCTATCCCGAAAAGTACCGCAGTTGTGATTAATTTGATAAATCCCTTACTTAATAAAGGTTATAGGTTATTTATGGACAACTGGTTTAATTCTCCTTATCTATCCCGCTTTCTCAAACGTAATGGTACCGACACTGTTGGTATGTTACGTCCTTGCTGCGTAGACGTTCCCAAGGTGGTTAGCTATGCTTCACTGAGCAAAGGGCAGCTGATTGCGCGACACTCTGGGGACGTCTGCGTTTTAGCGTGGCAAGATAAAAAAAGAATTACAATGATTTCGACTTGTCACAATAATTTTACTGCTTTACCCGCTGTTTCATCCCATCCGAACCCAAAGCGTCCCGAACTTTTTAAGCCACAGTGTATATTAGATTATAATAGATCCATGGGCGGCGTTGATCTGAAAGATCAGATGCTTGAGTCATACTTACTGGAACGCAAAGGCTGTTCTAAGTGGTATGTCAAGTTATTCAAGCGCCTGCTGAATGCCTCAATACAAAATTCACGCATTTTGTTGGAGTCTTCTCTTCCAGAGCCTCGTCGTTTAGACAATCTTAGCTTTCGCATAGCATTAGTGCAATCCATTCTCGATCACCATCATCATCTCATACCTGTACAGCGTCGAAAAGAACCACCTCATCCCACCTCATCAGCTGTTAAGGTCATCAACGTACACTGGCCCACTCGCATAATTCAGTCCGCCGTTGACCGTAGTAAAAATCGTCAAACCAGGAAAAATTGCGTCGTTTGCCTCCAGGAAGGGCGGAAAAAGCAAAGGTCGTATTATATGTGTAAAACCTGCAAAGTGCCACTGTGCGTTGAACCTTGCTTCGAAAAATACCATACCTAAATTAGGTATGGTGTTTTAATATTTCACCGCTTTTGCTTTTAGTTTAGTTTTTTTTACTACTATCGCTTTTATCCCACGCTTTGACCAGTTGTCTCTACATAACCTGTATAGCGTGTATAGTGATGAATAATCGGTTTTGGATATATGGTTTTGTACACTGATGTACGATTGTTTCGAATGATGGTGTATGTATATTGTTTTACACTTTTTTTATTTTTATATTGTTTTATTGTGTTTTATGTTGGTTTACATTGTTTTACATTGTTTATATTGTTTTACATTTAAAAACATTTAGTCAATAATTTTATACTGATTCGTCTGTATCGTAAATAATGAGTCATTTCATTAATGATTATTTCAATTTTAACAATTTGAAACAAAACATTTAAAAAAAAAAAACACAGATTCGACTGTTTGAATTTTATTATATGTATAGATTTTACTAATAATAATATTGTAAATAAACATTTTTTTTTCTTTTTATCTTTATTGTTGGATTTAATTGTAAGTAAAATTTTACACATCATCTGTGTAAATTTCAACTTTGTAGCTATCACGGTTCATGTGATCCACCCTGGTGACAGACAGACGGACAGCGGAGTCTTAGTAATAGGGTCCCGTTTTACCCTTTGATTGATTCATCTGTGTCGTCAATGATAACTATTTCAATTTTCAAAAACATTTCAATATGCAGATATATTCGACTGTTTAATTCAAACAGTCGAATATATCTGCATATTGAAATGTTTATGTTATTATATGTACCTACAGATTTTACTAATAATAATATTGTAAATATTTTTTTTTCTTTTATCTTTATTGTTAGGTCTAATTGTAAATAAAAACATTTTATGAACATAAACATTTTTTATTTATAAAACCTCAATACATATACTTATCATAAGAAATAAATATCGACACTTAACGACTTTGTTCAAATATATGGATGTCAGTCACTACGACAAATCGTCTTTTTAGGTAAAAACGCTTGTTTTAGAATTTGTTTGTTTTCCTTTTTTTTGTATTGAGCTGGAACAAAACTTTATAATATTATTATCATAAATAAACCTTTATAATCCTTATCTAGTAAAATTCAATATAAAATAATAAAAAATGTCCCTAAAAAGTGTGTTAACTTTTTTTTGCGCTTTTCGCATTTATTATTCTTACATTAGATATAGATCTATAAATAGATAAACTATTAACCTAGAAATATCCGCTTACAGAACTAAGATAGGTAGTATAGTTCTTTTTATATTCATTTTTTCCCGCCGCGCTGCATAAAGTCGCGTAAAACAGTAGCGCGGCGGGTCAAGTTTATGAACTCTAATTTTATTAGTAAATATATACTCTTTTTTCATTGATTCATGTTTTAGCCATACATTTAAAAAAACCTACAAATTCGATTCAGAATTTTATTATGTACACGTATAATATTTAGTTTAATCAACATAAAAAAAACAGAACGTTAAACTTATTTATCTATTGTTCGATATTACATTTTCAGAGCTAAGATTGGAAAAGGCACACGTAATTTATTATTGACTGAACTTCTTTTGGTCCTCGTAAGCTCACTAATAGGACCTTTTTGTGTTATAATAAAGTAATACATAAATACGAAAGCCGTCTGTCCGTTACATGAGCACTAAAATCCAACAAATTCTGACTTTTAGAATTGCGTTAATTTTAGGTAGGTACAGAAATTAATATGATGGGTTAGCGCACAGTATGTTATTTTGCCTCAGAGGCGGACACTTGTTTTATGATAAAAATATATAGTTGATTAAATTATAATAAATCATTATAAAAATACATAATGTAGAAATTTCGTTTAGCTTTCGAAATATATATATTTTTTATGATAGGTCAAAGTTATTCATGAAAAGTAAATTGTCTAATATTTCCTAAAATAAGCAATTGTTGTTTTGTTTATTAATATTTAGTAATAGCCTATTAGGTGACTTTTAACTCAATTATTTGTAAAAACCATAAATCACTAACTGCAACAGAAAGTGAGAAAAACATATTTTTTTAATTTATAAAATATTTGAATATTAAATTATATTTATATTATATTAGCCATATGAATATTATATTAGCGTTTCTTTTAACACTTAAAATATTATATCTATAAAATATATCTACACAAAGAAAGTAAAATGATTTTTTAAAATATTGAATCTCCCGACACATCTCTTTTTAATTTTTTTTCTTATTATAAAGATATAAGAATACAAGTATACTAAGTTGTAAATAAACATAGCTGTCCTCCCCTGGACATATCCCATACATTTTCCGTAAGCGCCTATTGAGAAATAATGAGTAATATCTAGATCTAAAAATTGCTAATCGAAAACATTCAGGCGTTACAAGTTGTTGACAACCCTAAGTTGAAATTTTTAAACATAATATTTACTAAGATGCGTGATCGAAGCATTAGATTTTTTTTGTGAACATAACTATTAATATTAATAATAAATTCACATTAAAAAAAATGTTAATACTTTAAATTGCCTCAGAAAAATAATAATTTCGATAACATTTTTTTTTTAACTTGAAACTGAGCTATTTACGAAATTGATTTTAGCTTTTATTATACCTTTGGTTAAAACCTTTCAATCCGTAATAAGTTTTATGAAAAATATAGATACAGAAAAGAGATAATGAATTTTTTTGGTATCTATGGAGTTTTCTAGATTTCCTAAATTTCTCAAAAACTATGATAGAAAAAGTTATGGGAGTTTTACTCAGGAGCTTATAATAATACAATTTAATGCGAACATTTTCGATTAACATGTTCATTGCATGTAAAGAATGTTCGCATTTGAGGTCAAATAACACACTGTACTCTCTAAGCGCACGATCCTTTGTTCTTGTTTGTCGCCAACCTCGTCCGACCACCGAAGTTAAGCAACGTCGGGCGCGGTCAGTACTTGGATGGGTGACCGCCTGGGAACACCGCGTGACGTTGGCTTTTTGTTTCTCATTTTGTTAGTTCTCTAAGCGCAAGACTTTCTAAGTGGAGTGCAAACATTCGTGCTCAACAAATTTATGAATCCAGGGGGACTCGAACCCGCGACGCAGCAAGAGGAGTCAATACAAACTGAGCCAACGTGTAACGAAAATAAAATCTAGTTAAAACCTTATAGATTCTATGATTCGTGTTCCAAACTTTTTTATAAAATTTCATACGAGTACCTCTCACAGAAAGTTTTCATTGTACCTAGAATGTAAAATTATTAAAGTGTATACTAATTGAGTTCACTTTGATGTGTAAAGCGAGGCATATCATGTTTGCTTTACAGGTAGGTAGCCCTTTGTGAATTTGCTATGAGTCAATATGAGAAGGCAGATCAGATATTGACACTATTTTAAATAAACTGAGTAAAGGACGCTTTATTTTGTGTTTATTTTGTGTTGTCTAGTCTAAGCATACCTATCTTAAGCCGTTGTGTTTTTGGGTGTCTGTATGACCAGAGGTAAGATTTTATTTTACTTATATATTATAAGTATTTTACTTATACAAAATAAAGTTTTAAATTAAAAACTCCCGACATATAAAATAACATTTGGGTTGGCTTTAATTAACGGCCACACGATTTTGGTGTTTTGCGGTAGTGGGGGGGGGGGGGGGGGGGGGGAGGGGATGCCCTACCCGATGGTATCACTCCCAGGGTGAGGAAACCAGTAGTTTTTTTTTATGAATTTTTTAATTTCATGTTTTTGTATGCGCATAACGGAACGTTTTTTCCAAGTAAAAATGGTTTGGTAAGTAAAATGGAATGTAACTAAGAGTGAAAAACCATTATAAGTTTGAAAATAAATAACACACAAAATAAATTTCAAATCAATACAAATAAAATTGAAATGACAATTAAAAATATTAAAGTCGCTTATGTAAACTTGGTAAGTTGTCTTTGAAACGTCAAAGTGAAACGAAACATAGATCGCCATTTTGTTTGATCACAATGACATTTGATTTGTCATTCATTCCCATAGAGAAAAGTAAAGTCCATTTCACGAAAGAAGTCCCGCGGACAATTGTGGAACTAAATTTGACAGATGGGGAGATCGGCCATGTTGTCGTTTGTCGATGTTATCAAGGTGCGTTTGTTGAGGTAGATATTTTGTGAGTTTATTATTGGATTAGTGCGTTATAAGGTTTATTTACGATGCCAAAAGTTGTAAAAAGTGCAGGTCGAGAAATGATATTAAAGGTGAAGGAGTTCTGTGAAGCGGAACACAAGAATCGCGGTGTTTTAATACCAATAAGCAATGTTCGCAAAAGAGTCGCCGCCATGACAGGTAAATTTTGGGGCTGCCATATATAGATTTTTTCCCGATTGATTTACAGATTGGAATTAAGTTTTTTGTTTTTTTAATGCACGATTTTTATTAAGGAAATTTTGAAAAGGAATTAACACAACACAACAATAATTTGTAAAGTTATATTCAACAATAATGTAATTAAATACGAAAATAATCTTTGTTTGAATTTTTTTATTGTTCATTTTATTGCAGGTGTTTCAGAGAAAACTGTAACGAGAGTTACAAAAGAAGGCGCAACAGCGGCGAGTACTTCTAAAGTTATCGTCACCCCAGGGAAGAGTCGCCCTCATCCTAAAAAGTTCGACTTGGATGGATTTGATTTGTGCGTTATACGGCAAATAAAAATTTGAATAAAAGTTTTAAATGTTATTTTATTTTTCTAATTTAAAGTTAGTCGAACATAGTTTTAAATGTTATTTTATTTTTCTAATTTAAAGTTGGTCGAACATCTCCATTTTATATTTTAGAAATTACAGGAAGATTTATTTTTCACTAATCTGACCTTAGCAGTATGGACAACAAATGGTACCTATTATATTAAAAATACATTCTTTTAAAAACATTTTTTCTTATCTAACTATTCGAGTAGGTACCTAGTTAATAAAATGAAAGTAAATGAACTATAAATTATTTCTCCATATTTAACCGTGGCAACATTATGTCGCGCGAATACAGCGCTGCATCTGCGGGACTTCTTTCGTAAAATGGACTTAAATATAATACCTACTTTTAATAGAGTGCCCTCTCTACCGATTTTTTGCCAACACGAAACTAGCGCCATCTGTAATTTTTCACCCCATGGCCTATACTAGTCCTGATATCTTAAAAAATATATTTAAAATTAAAGTCGATCGATTCTAAATATGTAAATAAAGTGATGATATTTATATCTATTAACATTAAAATAATAAAAGCAAGAAAAAATATATACTTAACATCACCATTTTTACAAATTTAAAATCTATTTACTGAAATTATTAAGTAGGGTTGAAGACTGTCGTTCTATGTAATAAATAATACAAGAAAATGTTATTTTTAAACTTTATTTTGTATATTTTTGCTCGCCGCGCGTGGCATTACGTAGAGCGTAGACATAAAGATCGTTCGTACCTAAATGTAATTCGTAATAATTAATTATTTAGGAAAAATACTTTGTAAATTTCAGCGGTCCCCCGACGCGACAACGCTCGGCAAATAAAAATATATAAGGAATTTACATAATATATGTGACGATAATAATTATAATAGGTTAAAAATATTATTTCTTAGTTTTTACTTTTTAGAGTTTATAAATGTGTCGGGGACTTTTATTTTTAATTTTATTTTGTATTAGTAAAATAGGTACTTATATTGTTTAAGCAAAATAAACCCAAAGACACAACGGATTAATATTGCTTAAACTAGACAAACACAAAATAAAGCGACCTTTCGACTGCTTATTTAAAATAGTGTCAATATCATATAACTAAATTAAACCCAACAAAATTTTAAGATATTTAATATTTTTATATTAACCGTCAAAATGATAAAATTTAAAAAAGTTTAAAATGTCAAAAAAACAAAACAATGTTGCAAGCAATCCAATTCATGCATTTGTATAAATTTATTATTTTTTTGAAATGCTGGTTCACTAAAAAGTTATAATGAAATATATCGATTCAAATGTGATATTATGCTTATTTTTTTCAAAAATTAAATCATTTTTTGCATGCAAATTTGTTTGGTATGCGTGTACTGGACTGCTGGATTGACGATTGCGACCTTAGCGACATCTCTTACTATGAGTTATAGTCGCTGATAAATTTATGCAAAAGTTTTGAGTGACGAGAAATAGATGACACTACCAATTTTTATCTGTGGTCGATGTTCTAAGCATGAACCTACTTCATGGTTCTAAGCAGGCCCCTGAATGTCTAGTTTTCAAATGCGCCGTTTTGGCGCTGCGATCGCTGACTTGAAACGACGCCATTTTGAAATTTGAGATGCCGCCATGATGTTGTCACCTAGTCGGTGGTTGTCACATGGTTGTCACTTCGACTTGACGTTTAATTTAAACTTTAATGTTTATTGTTTTATGTTTATTTATCTAACAGCGTTGAGTGTGCTGGTATTTTGTGAATTTCCTCGCTTTTTGCTTTTTTCTTTCCCAAAGAACGATCATTTGAGAAACCTGTGGATGTCCTTCCTGGTACAAATTAACTCTATCCTTGTCGGACTCTCTAAAGAGCAACTTCTACGAAAACGTGTTTGTGAAAAAAATTTTGATAAACACCAGTTTGACGAAGAAGGCAAGAGACTTAGGCATTCTTATCCATGTCTATTTACGGATAATGAAATAGCGCACGGCGTGCCCCTATCTTAACAGGATCTCACCATACATGCACGGATCTGTCCGCCAGGCACGTCTGTCGGACAGATCCGGCGGGCAGATCTGTGCGTGTATGGCTAGCTCTTGAGTTACATTCTCTTTGTCTTTGGTCTTTGATTTGGCCAATTGTCGTGAAGCCCTTAGCGGCTTGGCCCGAGCATCCGACTTTGAATCCAATTTTCACTGAGACAGAGTCTACTTTTGTATGGACAACTTGTGTTCATTAGGTACTAGATTATTAAATTTTACGTAATGGTAAAACGCGGCAACTAAAAAATGACGCAATTCACAATTGTGACAGTTGGTGTCGAGCGAGATCATTGCGACAACTTGTTCGTGCGCTACCGGTTTTTGTGAAATATAATAAGGTAAGTGCTTTATTTATTAATAACTATTGTGATAATTGTATTACTTGATAAATACTTAAGCTATTTATATAATCTGACATATCGTTTTAGTTGTATTTTTTACAATTTTCTTATTATATAGACGGTCAAATTTCTCGCCTTGTACAAGTGATTTCCGTGTGAATGTAACTAAATATCGCTTTATATACGTATTTACAATTAAAACAAACCCATTTGTTATAAAATAATAAAGAATTCAAAGCTAAAATGAACAAAAATTTTAAACAAAGAAACTTTATATCCACGGCCGCCATCTTGATTCTTGTAGCGTACAATGTACATTGAAAATTCAATATGCAAAAGTAGTATTTATGTGTAAGACAGTGCCTAATGCCTAAGCAGCGTTCGGAACCGTACGATAATTATCGTACATATACGATAATTATCGTACGGTTATATACATACAAAAACATGAAATTAAAAAATTCATGAAAAAAAAACTACTGGTTTCCTCACCCTGGGAGTGATACCATCGGGTAGGGCATCCCTCCCCCCTTCCCCCCCACTACCGCAAAACACCAAAATCGTGTGGCCGTTAACTAAAGCATTCCCTAACTTTCAAGCATACTATTTGATTTTCCTTCATACATCATACTTCAATAGGCTTAGGACTGGCATTCTAGGTTTAAAAATATGTGGTGATTAAATTAATACTTTCTTAGATTTACACGAATATTATAATTCAATTTTCTTTTTTGATTTTGTCGCGAGAATGTCCAGATTTTTGGTTCCCGACGTTTTGAATGATTTACAGCGCACAATGCACATGGGAGAGACTAAGGTATTGGACGTAGGTATCCGGTTTATATACTTGTTACAGACAGTGTCTATCCACAATTTACAAAATATACAAAATGGCACCAAAGTACCTTATGAAATTATGTTATTTAATTCTACACATTTTAATTTAAAAATTAAAAAAAAATTATAATATAATATGGCAATAATATTTATACAGTATACCTAGCTATTAGCTAATATGTATTATTATAATTTTATTAATTTAATTTTTTTTAATAATATTTGTTATTCAATAATATTATGTTGTGTTGTTTGTATAAGTATTCGAAATATTTATTATTATATTTACTGATTCTTAAAATGGATAAGTTTTGAATATATTTTTCTTATATAATCTTTAGGGTTTCTATTATTATTATTTATTACTATTATTATTATTATAATATTATTTCTATTATGGCTCCTATAAAATTATCTGCATTATATTATTTAAATATTTAATATGGCAATAATATTTATACAGTATACCTAGCTATTAGCTAATATGTATTATTATAATTTTATTAATTTAATTTTTTTTTATAATATTTGTTATTCAATAATATTATGTAGTGTTGTTTGTATAAGTATTCGAAACGTCGGGAACTAAACATTAAAATAAATCCGTGTCAAAATCCGAAAAGATAGTTTCACTTATAATTATTATGATCAAATTCTCGTAAATGCGCAATATACTAATAGTAATTAGAATGGCGTATTTAAAAATCAAATAAGTATGTAAAATGATTGGATCTTTTTTTTACTTTTCTAAATATATGCTTTAATTATAAAATATTTCTTTAATTATAATGTTTCGAAATATCAATATTATACCTATCAATAGTCATATTATTAGTACCACAGAACACAAATACTAATACGTTGGACAACGAACGAAGTTAGCGTAGACAGAGTAAAGAATAGATAGTTTTAGTACTGAGTTGAAGTGTATACTGACTACTGTAGTCTGTAACTGTATGGCACAGTGTACTAATAGTACGAAATGTCCGATGGACAGCTGCCTTTCGGAAACATTACTTTTAGTACAGTGCTGCGTACTAGTACCTATTATGTAGTACGTAGTACGTGTACTATCCAAGACTACTTTTATAGTGCAATATATTTTTAGATTTTATGTTTATATAAAATATTGAATATACGAACTTTTTTAAAAATATATATTTAAATCTTCTTTTTCTAATTATATTAGACATTAGTATTTATAATTTGTATAATAATATTTATATATAATATTTTTATGTATGTATGTATGTATGTAAATGAAATATTTTGGTAGCAGTTTACAATCGCTTGGCAGGACGATGACAATGGGAGGGAGTGGATTGGTAGGGGAGATGCTCCCTATTATCCCTATACTACTCCCATTACAAGTTCTTTTTTTACAATGTTCAATTCTTACTTCATGAGAAAATAAATGTTGAATGTAGCACTCACTGGCCGCCGCCGCGGCACGCTCGCTTCGCTCGCGTGTGTTGTGGTCATATGTCCAACCTAATCTACTTAGAAAGAACGAAAAAAAATTAAGATGAACCTTCTGAACCTATGTTATCCAAGTCGAAAAAAAAATGTTATTTACGATGAAAGCACTTTCACACATGTCCATAGAAACGCAGAACGAAATATGGCGGCGTTAGAATAGTTGACAATGACATTTAAATAATTCGACATATTTTTGACATAATAATCTTACGTCTTTGTCTCACATATACAAAATCCTATTATTATCCTTCTCTCTCACATTAAGTTTTTATTAATTTTCTCTAAAAATATGAATTACCTTGTGTTGTGAGTGTTATTATTGTGATCCGTGAATAAACGCCTACCATATATATAAGTTTCACCCAATAACTCCTGCCAAGCGATTGTAAACCCAACCCCAGTCCTTTGTTATAACAAACAAAAGCGGCCGTTACGAGAATTTTAAATTCCGTTCCGCCGTATACTACGTATTTCGCGCGGCTATGCTTATGGATTAAATTTATATCAATTAATATTATGAACTTATAAATATAAATAATTATATATTGAAAGTTTTAAATATAAATATAATAAATTACGAATACATTTATATATACGTAAATGAAATATTTTATGTATTTTTTTCGGCTACATGTATGTTACGTGCATATGTATTTATGTATATATACGTACGTACGAGAGAGAAGGGATATATTTTTGCATGGTATTTATTTTTTTCAGCTCAAAATGTCGAATCCTGGTGTGAATTCCCCACCACGGGATTTTTTAAACATCCTGATGAAAGAGGAGGATGAGGAGGATGATACTGTAATAATATCAGACACTGATGAGGAGATGGAGGAGCTGTTTGAAGAGATCGAGGTATTTACCATATATTTAATTTGATGTACGATAGGTACATTTTGAACTCTCACTTAATGTCTTGCTTTCTTTTTTTAAAGGACCTATCAGCACAGTACCTGGTGGACTGCGATGAAGAGGTATGGACCATATTTTTGTAATTTGATGTAAGATAAGTACATTTTAACTTTCACTAAATTTTTTGCTTTCTTTTATAAAGGAACCGCTAGCGCAACCCTACTCGCTCCTTTCTCTTCGCCGGACCTCGCCCCAACCATCAACATCGTAAGCTTAAACCTTTCTATTTCTATTTTAGTAAGGAACTTGAGCTAAGTATTTATAATGGTGTTTTTGTTTTAGATTTCAGTCAGCTGATGAAGCCCGGCGTTCTCGCAGTCGTTCGCCGATACGACAAACAACGTCGTAAGTTTAAACCTTTTTATTTCTATTCTAGAAAGTAAGTTGAGTCTATAACTATTTATAACGGTGTATTTATTTTAGGTATCCATCATCTCCCTCTCAGACGAGGCTTCGGGCACAAGAGTCGTAAGTTTATTTTTATTTCTATTCTAGTAAGGAATTTCAGTCTAGAATTTATAACCTTGTATTTATTTAGGTACCAGGACGGCGGTATTACCATCCACCTGGTGAACGAGGATGGCACCGAAGCGATTAAGGGAGAATTTTTTATCCCTGATGCCCACGCCTTGTATGAATTTAATGAGAGAACGGAGATGGATGGGATGAGGGATGTAAGAATAGGTAATGTCACAGGAGGGATAATATTTGAGGGGGGTGCAGTACAGGAAAGGAGTGAAAGGGCCAGACGGGCAAATGTGAGAGGGCGTGGTAGGAGAGGACGTGGGCGTCTTTTACGGGGTCGTGGAGAGGGCCGTTCTCGTCGCTCGGAGAGGCAGCCAGGTCAACCACTTGAAGAGATGTGGCTGCGCGACGAGAATGTGCCGGAGGAGTACAGACAGAGGGAGAGGTATGCTATGAGGAGGCGACAGGTGAGAGAGGAAGGTCGTCTGGAAAGGAGAAGCACCCGCGCTAGAGGTGTAAGTATTGAAGGAAGAAATATCGGGGAAGAAAGCGAGAGCATAGCTAAGGACGTATTGTTTGACGCCACAGATGGAAGGATGGGATTGGAAGGGGAGGATCTCCATTTTGAATGGTCGCCAATGGAGACGTTTCGCGGAAAGGAGGAGACATTTATACCTGAGCAGACTGGTTCTGTGTCGTCTTACTCTAGTCCGTATGATGCTTTTCGTTCCTATTGGGACGAAAGCATCTTGCAGTCTATTGTGGATGAAACGAACCGGAATGCGGCCCAAATTTCATCCAAATCGGTCTCCTTCCGATCAGAATGGTATAACACAAACGTTCATGAGTTGTTGTGCCTTTTCGCATTCTGGATGATGACAGGTATAATCCGAATGCCCACCATCAGTAGTTATTTTTCAACTAACGGTCTCCTCCAACATCCAACTTTTTCTAAGATAACTACACTTAAAAGGTACAGGAACCTGAACCGAGCTTTACATTTTGTGAATACCAGCAGTAATGTTGACTGTGCCTTACCAACCAACTGTGGCGCTGCAAGCTTCGACCGAGTGCACCCTTTGAGACCTATCGTAGATTATTTAAATTTAAAATTCCAGACTAATTACATTCCCTCACGTGATATTTGTATAGATGAAAGTTTGCTTCTTTGGACAGGTAGCCTAAAGTTCAAACAGTATATTCGGTTGAAGGCTGCAAAGTTTGGGATTAAAACTTTTGAACTTTGCGAGTGCGCAACTGGGTACTTGTGGTCCTTCCTGGTTTACACAGGTAAGGAGACCACGGATATAACATCTATCCCGAAAAGTACCGCAGTTGTGATTAATTTGATAAATCCCTTACTTAATAAAGGTTATAGGTTATTTATGGACAACTGGTTTAATTCCCCTTGTCTATCCCGCTTTCTCAAACGTAATGGTACCGACACTGTTGGTATGTTACGTCCTTGCTGCGTAGACGTTCCCAAGGTGGTTAGCTATGCTCCACTGAGCAAAGGGCAGCTGATTGCGCGACACTCTGGGGACGTCTGCGTTTTAGCGTGGCAAGATAAAAAAAGAATTACAATGATTTCGACTTGTCACAATAATTTTACTGCTTTACCCGCTGTTTCATCCCATCCCAACCCAAAGCGTCCCGAACTTTTTAAGCCACAGTGTATATTAGATTATAATAGATCCATGGGCGGCGTTGATCTGAAAGATCAGATGCTTGAGTCATACTTACTGGAACGCAAAGGCTGTTCTAAGTGGTATGTCAAGTTATTCAAGCGCCTGCTGAATGCCTCAATACAAAATTCACGCATTTTGTTGGAGTCTTCTCTTCCAGAGCCTCGTCGTTTAGACAATCTTAGCTTTCGCATAGCATTAGTGCAATCCATTCTCGATCACCATCATCATCTCATACCTGTACAGCGTCGAAAAGAACCACCTCATCCCACCTCATCAGCTGTTAAGGTCATCAACGTACACTGGCCCACTCGCATAATTCAGTCCGCCGTTGACCGTAGTAAAAATCGTCAAACCAGGAAAAATTGCGTCGTTTGCCTCCAGGAAGGGCGGAAAAAGCAAAGGTCGTATTATATGTGTAAAACCTGCAAAGTGCCACTGTGCGTTGAACCTTGCTTCGAAAAATACCATACCTAAATTAGGTATGGTGTTTTAATATTTCACCGCTTTTGCTTTTAGTTTAGTTTTTTTTACTACTATCGCTTTTATCCCACGCTTTGACCAGTTGTCTCTACATAACCTGTATAGCGTGTATAGTGATGAATAATCGGTTTTGGATATATGGTTTTGGACACTGATGTACGATTGTTTCGAATGATGGTGTATGTATATTGTTTTACACTTTTTTTATTTTTATATTGTTTTATATTGTTTTACATTTAAAAACATTTAGTCAATAATTTTATACTGATTCGTCTGTATCGTAAATAATGACTATTTCAATTTTAACAATTTGAAACATAAAACATTTTCAAAAAAAAAACACAGATTCGACTGTTTGAATTTTATTATATGTACAGATTTTACTAATAATAATAATATTGTAAATAATTATTTTTTTCTTTTTATCTTTATTGTTGGATTTAATTGTAAGTAAAATTTTACACATCATCTGTGTAAATTTCAACTTTCTAGCTATCACGGTTCATGTGATCCACCCTGGTGACAGACAGACGGACAGCGGAGTCTTAGTAATAGGGTCCCGTTTTACCCTTTGATTGATTCGTCTGTATCGTCAATGATAACTATTTCAATTATCAAAAACATTTCAATATGCAGAAATATTCGACTGTTTGAATTTTATTATATGTACAGATTTTATTAATAATAATATTGTAAATATTTTTTTTTCTTTTATCTTTATTGTTAGGTCTAATTGTAAATAAAAACATTTTATGAACATAAACATTTTTTATTTATAAAACCTCAATACATATACTTATCATAAGAAATAAATATCGACACTTAACGACTTTGTTCAAATATATGGATGTCAGTCACTACGACAAATCGTCTTTTTTAGGTAAAAGCGCTTGTTTTAGAATTTGTTTGTTTTCCTTTTTTTTTGTATTGAGCTGGAACAAAACTTTATAATATTATTATCATAAATAAACTTTTATAATCCTTATCTAGTAAAATTCAATATAAAATAATAAAAAATGTCCCTAAAAAGTGTGTTAACTTTTCTTTGCGCTTTTCGCATTTATTATTCTTTTAATTATGTACACGTATAATATATAGTTTAATCAAAATAAAAAAAACAGAACGTAAAACTTGTTTATCTATTGTTCGATATTACATTTTTAGAGCTAAGATTGGAAAAGGCACACGTAATTTAATATTGACTGAACTTCTTTTGGTCCTCGTAAGCTCACTAATAGGACTTTTTTGTGTTATAATAAAGTAATACATTTACGAAAGCCGTCTGTCCGTTACATGAGCACTAAAATCCAACAAATTCTGACTTTTAGAATTGCGTTAATTTGAGATAGGTACAGAAATTAATATGATGGGTTAGCGCACAGTATGTTATTTTGCCTCAGAGGCAGACACTTGTTTTATGATAAAAATATATAGTTGATTAAATTATAATAAATCATTATAAAAATACATAATGTAGAAATTTCGTTTAGCTTTCGAAATATATATATTTTTTATGATAGGTCAAAGTTATTCATGAAAAGTAAATTGTCTAATATTTCCTAAAATAAGCAATTGTTGTTTTGTTTATTAATATTTAGTAATAGCCTATTAGGTGACTTTTAACTCAATTATTTGTAAAAACCATAAATCACTAACTGCAACAGAAAGTGAGAAAAACATATTTTTTTAATTTATAAAATATTTGAATATTAAATTATATTTATATTATATTAGCCATATGAATATTATATTAGCGTTTCTTTTAACACTTAAAATATTATATCTATAAAATATATCTACACAAAGAAAGTAAAATGATTTTTTAAAATATTGAATCTCCCGACACATCTCTTTTTAATTTTTTTTTCTATTATAAAGATATAAGAATACAAGTATACTAAGTTGTAAATAAACATAGCTGTCCTCCCCTGGACATATCCCATACATTTTCCGTAAGCGCCTATTGAGAAATAATGAGTAATATCTAGATCTAAAAATTGCTAATCGAAAACATTCAGGCGTTACAAGTTGTTGACAACCCTAAGTTGAAATTTTTAAACATAATATTTTCTAAGATGCGTGATCGAAATATTAGATTTTTTTTGTGAACATAACTATTAATATTAATAATAAATTCACATTAAAAAAAATGTTAATACTTTAAATTGCCTCAGAAAAATAATAATTTCGATAACATTTTTTTTTTAACTTGAAACTGAGCAATTTTCGAAATTGTTTTTAGCTTTTATTATACCTTTGGTTAAAACCTTTCAATCCGTAATAAGTTTTATGAAAAATATAGATACAGAAAAGAGATAATGAATTTTTTTGGTATCTATGGAGTTTTCTAGATTTCCTAAATTTCTCAAAAACTATGATAGAAAAAGTTATGGGAGTTTTACTCAGGAGCTTGTAATAATACAATTTAATGCGAAAATTTTCGATTAACATGTTCATTGCATGTAAAGAATGTTCGCATTTGAGGTCAAATAACACACTGTACTCTCTAAGCGCACGATCCTTTGTTCTTGTTTGTCGCCAACCTCGTCCGATCACCGAAGTTAAGCAACGTCGGGCGCGGTCAGTACTTGGATGGGTGACCGCCTGGGAACACCGCGTGACGTTGGCTTTTTGTTTCTCATTTTGTTAGTTCTCTAAGCGCAAGACTTTCTAAGTGGAGTGCAAACATTCGTGCTCAACAAATTTATGAATCCAGGGGGACTCGAACCCGCGACGCAGCAAGAGGAGTCACTACAAACTGAGCCAACGTGTAACGAAAATAAAATCTAGTTAAAACCTTATAGATTCTATGATTCGTTTTCCAAACTTTTTTATAAAATTTCATACGAGTACCTCTCACAGAAAGTTTTCATTGTACCTAGAATGTAAAATTATTAAGGTGTATACTAATTGAGTTCACTTTGATGTGTAAAGCGAGGCATATCATGTTTGCTTTACAGGTAGGTAGCCCTTTGTGAATTTGCTATGAGTCAATATGAGAAGGCAGATCAGATATTGACACTATTTTAAATAAACTGAGTAAAGGACGCTTTATTTTGTGTTTTTTTTTTTTTTTATGGTAAAAAGGGGGCAAGCGGGCAGGAGGCTCACCTGATGGAAAGTGATCACCTCCGCCCATGGACATCTGCAAGCCAGGCTTGCAGATGCGTTGCCCGCCTTTCAGGAAAGGGAGGGATGGAGGAGGGAGGGAAGTGGGAGGGAGGGGAGAACGAAGGCGGAGGATGAAGGGAAGAGGGAGGGGGGAAGGAGAGTGGGCCTCCCGGACTCTCACTCACCGGACGAAACGCGACAGCATAGCTGCCACTTCACGCCGGTCTTCTGTGAGAGAGTGGTACTAATGAACTATACGGGGCGTGCCGGCCCATTCGGTTGCTACCCGAAGGTAACAAGCATGGCACTACCACTGCACATTATTTTGTGTTGTCTAGTCTAAGCAATTATACCTATCTTAAGCCGTTGTGTTTTTGGGTGTCTGTATGACCAGAGGTAAGATTTTATTTTACTTATATATTATATGTTCATGCAAAACGCCTGATTGATTATTGAAGCAACCAACTTTAGCGTTCATCAGTTTTTTGTGTATACCCAACCACTTACATGTACTAATTTACCGCACCACGTAAATGTAATATGTATAATTTTTACAATATAATTTTATAAGAGCATCAAGAACACGTATTTTACTTTTCTCCCATATATATACTGCCAAAATCCTATAAGTACATGGTCCTTATTCGAGCCTGGATGCGAGGAATTCAGCATTGGTGATTAATAATTAAAGGATTTATAAAGAATAGTCGTTGGACATCAAGAATTATAGTCGCATTCGATGTGCAATTTTGCCACATCATTCTGGATAAAACAGGAAGATTCTGTGGTCTGGATATCAGGATACGTACTATAATAATTATAATTTTGATGATTAGTTGCCCCAACACTCTAAAGGTAGTATTTGTGGTTTAAATATTGTTTTTGAAGGTTAGTATCAAATATTTTATTAATTTTACATTACACTTAGCGTTCATACAATTATTTATTGTAATTTATGTAGTATGACTTAATCGCATTAATTTAGTTGAAGTTTTCATAATTTTAAAGGATTATATACCTACATATTTGTGTATATATTTGTGAACTTCTTTTGCAAAGTCTGTTACGTAACCGCTTAAGATTGTACTTAAACTTTACAGTTAATTTAACTGATTAATATTGATGCTAATTTAATTATTTCATAAACAATACGTGTTAATTGTAAATTTAATAGTTCCTAATTAATTATTATATACATATAATTCAGTATTATATAGTAAAACTTACTTCTAATTGTTAAATATTGTTGTAAACGTTTCACATTAACTTTCATTGCATTGTTAGTTATTAGTTATCACATATTATTAATTATAATTTTGTATACATTCCAGGTTGACTGTACTAGTCTACGCAATGCCAGACGATAAGGAGCTCATAAGGAAGCGGGCTAGTTTTAAGGGAAGAGTAACTGTATTTTCTAATTATTTGAATTCTTTAGAACCTTCAACTTTAAGCCCTTCCGAAGTAAATGAATTACAATTACGTTTGAGTAGACTCGAGGCAATGTACGAGCAATATGACGAAGTACAATTATTATTGGAGTGTAGTACTGATAATAAGGATAATCAAATGTCGGAACGTAGTGAGTTTGAATCTCTGTATTATAAATCCCTGTCTTTAGCACAAAAAATTCTTGCCGACTGCAAGAAAACAGATCGAGATAGCGAGGTAAGTTTACATTCAAATAATAAATGTGTCAAGCTGCCGACTATTCAATTACCTAAATTTAGTGGATCTTATACAAACTGGCTAGAATTTCATGATACATTTGAAAGCTTGATTCACTGCAACGATGAAATAAATAATATTAATAAATTTCATTATTTAAGATCCTCACTTGAGGGATCCGCTGCTGTGGTAATTAACTCAATACAATTTTCTGCGGCTAATTATTCGGTAGCATGGAATCTCCTTTGTGATCGATTCGACAACAAACATTTATTAATCCAACACCACGTTTCAACATTATTTAATATAGATTCTATTCGTAAAGAGTCATCAGTAGTTTTAAAGAATTTAATTGATCAAATAAACAAAAATTTACGTGCTTTGGAGTCATTAGGTGAACCTGTCAATCAATGGGACACTCTTCTCATTTACATTATTACACATAAGTTAGATAATAAAACTTATCGTGAATGGGAAGAATACAAAAGTCGCCTTGACAAGAACTCTAAGATAATGTTTTCTACTTTTTTAAACTTCATTAGAGATCGAGCTGATTTAATTGAAACTTTAGAACTTTCGAATTCCAGTGTAGTTAGCCATACAAATACAAAAAATATTAAAATCAAGACAATGAGTATACAGGATTGTAATAGTAAAATTAGTGTTAATAATAATAATATTCAATCAAATTCAATTTTATTAAAACCTAAGTTATGTCAAAAATGCAACGGTGACCATAAATTGAGTGCTTGTCCTCAATTTTTAGCCATGACTAGTGAAGCACGTTTGCAGATTTTGCCTAGCTACAAAGTATGTTACAATTGTTTGTGTTCAGGTCATTATGCCAATAATTGTAAAAAGGCAGGCTGCAAAATATGCCGTCGTAAGCACAACACGCTGATACATGTGGCAGAGCATGTAAAAGGTAGGAACGCTTCAACCGTTGAACCCAGCGGCGGCAGTGACAATACTAACAGTTGTAGGACTGCATCCACTACTCTAGCTCATGGTACGAGTTTATCACTTTCTGCCAATGTTAAGCAGGGCGATATTTTACTTTCAACTGCGTTAATAAAAGTGTTAGGAAGCAATCGCACATTCCACACAGCGCGCGCACTCCTTGACAGTGGCAGCACGTCATGTCTCATAACTGAGGCATTTTATAATCAGTTAGGTTTGTCTGGCTACACTGTGAATAAAGCAATAATGGGAATTAATAATTCTACATCATCCATTAATAAAATGGCCGTCGTGTCAATAAAATCGAGAAGTGATGATTTTATGACAAAGATTAACTGTTTCGTTTTGAATTCGATAACTGACAACGTTCCTAGTAGGCATGTAGATTTGTTGAACCTTGAAATTCCTTCAGACATCTACTTAGCTGATCCTAATTTTAATTCACCAGCTCCTGTAGATGTACTACTCGGTGCCGATATCTTTTGGGACCTTTTAGGATCACAAATAATAAAACTAGGACCAGGACAACCTATTCTCTGTGAGACGAGGCTTGGTTGGCTTGTTTCTGGTCCGACTAGTAGTACCGTAGAGTTAAGTTCTATGAATAGTAAATGTAACGTTACAAAGGTTATATCAGATAGTGATAATGATAGATTTAATGATAATATACAACAGTTACTCACGCGCTTTTGGCAACTTGAAGACGTTGGTACAACGTCACATTATTCTTCTGAGGAAAAACAGTGTGAAGAACATTTTGTAAAAAACACAACGCGTTTGGAAAACGGTCAATTTTGTGTAAGAATTCCTTTAAAATATTCTCCTGAATTACTCGGTGAATCTTTATCTCGAGCAAAACATTGTTATTCCTCATTAGAACGTAGATTTAAAGTTAAGCCTCAATTTAGTCAAATGTATAAACATTTTATGCAGGAATACGAGCAATTAGGTCATATGTCTAAGTGCGACACTGTAGTTCAATTTGCTCATTATATTCCGCATCATGGAGTCATGCGTGAAAGTAGCACTACCACAAAATTAAGAGTAGTTTTTAATGCTAGTAGCCCAACAACTACTGGTATATCTTTTAATAATCTACAAATGGTAGGTCCTGTAATTCAAGATGATCTCTTGTCTATTTTATTACGATTCAGACAGCATAAATATATATTAGCCGGAGACATTGAGAAAATGTATCGTACTGTAGTTGTTCATCCTGACGACAGACATCTTCAACAGATTGTTTGGCGTGACAGTCCTACATCTCCATTACATACTTATCAGCTTAACACAGTAACTTACGGCACAGCCAGCGCTCCATTCTTAGCGACTAGATGCATCCATCAGTTAGGATTAGAGTGCGCTGATAAGAAAGCTTCTGAAGCTATTCTACATGATTTCTATGTCGATGATCTCCTCACAGGTGGAGATGATATACATGAAGTTAAGGATTTACGTCACAAAATAACATCCACTCTTGCTTCAGCAATAATGAATTTAAGAAAATTTAAGTCAAATGACATACAGCTAATGATTGAATCTGAATTTCCACAATCTTCTTTAGACTTGAACGTTGGAGGATTTGAGGCAACTAAAACATTAGGGCTAGGTTGGCAGGCGATGCCTGATCAGTTATGCTTTCCCATGAGCAATCAATCTATTGTAGACAGTCATAGTAAGCGTGAGATTCTCTCTGTCATTTCTCAGATCTTTGACCCTTTGGGACTGTTAGGTCCTTGTGTCATGGTTTTAAAAATATTGCTTCAAAAATTATGGCTGCACAAATTGTCCTGGGATGAACAACTGCCACAGGATATTAGAAAACTCTGGTCCGAATTAGTTCATAAATTGCCTGAAATAAATAATATTAAAATTCCACGTTGCGTCATTATTGATTCCTATAAATTCATAGAATTTCACATATTTTGCGATGCGTCTGAACAAGCATATGGTGCGTGTCTGTATGTACGTAGCATTAGTGATAAAGGTGAAGTATTAGTGCGCTTATTACTAGCCAAAGGTCGAGTCGCACCGCTTAAGCCGACAACTATTCCCAGACTAGAGTTGTGTGGTGCTTTAATTGGTGTGCGCATTTATGATAAGGTTAAGGCTTCATTGAGAGTGAAACCAATGCGCACTTTCTTTTGGAGTGACTCCACAATCGTTTTAGGTTGGCTGAAAATGTTACCTAACAAACTCCAACCCTTTGTTCGCAACAGAGTTGCAGAAATTTTAGATAAGACCGGCAATTGTGAATGGAGGCATGTACCGACTGATCAAAATCCTGCAGATTATATTTCGCGTGGAGTGGACATTTCATCAATAGGTTCATTAACAATTCATGTACCTCCACCTACCTGATTTGCACCTCGGCCCACGTCTATAGACGGGGTATGGTATACGATGGGTTAACAGAATGGTGGTCCGGACCAGATTTTTTAATGCATCATGAGTCAACATGGCCTTCGAAGATTTTACAGTTAGATGATGATATTAGATTGCCCGAAATGAAGTCGAATGTTTCAACATTAATTAGTTCTAGTTGTAAAAATGAATTTAAAGGATTGATTAATTTTAACAATTTCTCAAATTTATTAAGGCTTCAACGTGCTGTAGCTTTCGTTTTACGTTTCATTGATAGAAAATGTAGGAAAATAATGAATTCGGGTCCCTTGAGTGTTGATGAATAGCAAAAAGCGTTGAATGTAATAATTCGCATATCTCAAAGGGAATCCTTTGATGAATATAAATTGCTGCTTATTAAAAGGGAGTTACCTAAGAAAAGTCCTCTAGGTAAATTCAAGGTTTTCTTAGATGACCAAAATATTATGCGTATTGGAGGTCGGCTCCAAAATTCAGATTTCGACTATGATAAGAAACATCCCATTCTACTTCATTCAAATCATAGGTTTACCGTACTGTTGTTTGAATATGAACACAAAAGATTATTCCATGCTGGCCCACAACTGTTACTATCATCTATTAGAGATACGTATTGGCCAATTCGAGGTCGAAACTTAGCTAGGAAGTGTTAGCTAAAGTGTACGCGATGTTGTCGAATGCGGGGAGAAACTATAACCCCGACTATGGGATACTTACCACAGCAACGGCTCCTAGCAAGTTTTCCGTTTGAAAATATAGGGTTAGATTATGCAGGTCCTATTCAATCAGTCGTTCGACAGGGCCGTGGTTCTAAATTAATAAAAGTTTATATTGCGATATTCGTTTGTTTTACAACAAAGTCAATTCACCTTGAATTAGTTGGTGATTTGTCTAGTAATAGTTTTATCTTAGCTTTAAGAAGATTTATCGCCCGAAGGGGTAAACCTAAAAATATTTACTCCGATAACGGTACTTCGTTTGTTGGTGCGTACAATGACCTCTCGAGATTTCTTAAATCGTGTTGTGATCCAGTTACCGAGGAAATGGCAAAGGAAGGTATTAAATTCCATTTCATTCCGCCTTGTTCTCCTCATTTTGCTGGCCTTGCGGAGGCTGGTGTCAAGTCAACTAAACATCATTTAGTCAGAGTGTTGGGCCTTTGTAATCTCACTTTTGAAGAATTGTATACAACGTTAGTACAAATTGAGGCCATCTTAAACTCCAGACCACTGACACCAATTTCGTCCAACCCAGAAGACTTGATGCCGCTAACTCCTGGACACTTTTTAATTGGTCGTCCCTTGACATCATTGCCATCACCCGATTTCCAAGAATACTCCACGCATTCCTTAAGTCGTTTTCAACGTATTGAACAGCTGAGACAACATTTCTGGACCAGATGGAGTAAGGAGTATATCTCAGAACTTCAAGTGAGAACCAAATGGAGGTCATGCAAGGGTTCACTAAAACTCAACACCCTGGTACTTCTGAAGGAAGATAACTTACCCCCTTTGAAATGGAAGATGGGACGAATTATTGCTGTGTATCCCGGCCCAGATGGGATTGTTCGAGTCGCAGATGTTAGAACGTCCAGTGGCATTCTTAGAAGATCGTTCAGCAAGATTTGCCCTTTACCTGTTTATACTGAGGGAGACGTTTCTGGTTGAAAGGGAGCCTTTCAACGCCCGGGGATATGTTCATGCAAAACGCCTGATTGATTATTGAAGCAACCAACTTTAGCGTTCATCAGTTTTTTGTGTATACCCAACCACTTACATGTACTAATTTACCGCACCACGTAAATGTAATATGTATAATTTTTACAATATAATTTTATAAGAGCATCAAGAACACGTATTTTACTTTTCTCCCATATATATACTGCCAAAATCCTACACATTATAAGTATTTTACTTATACAAAATAAAGTTTTAAATTAAAAACTCCCGACATATAAAATAACATTTGGGTTGGATTTAATTAACGGCCACACGATTTTGGTGTTTTGCGGTAGTGGGGGGGGGGGGGAAGGTAGGAGGGATGCCCTACCCGATGGTATCACTCCCAGGGTGAGGAAACCAGTAGTTTTTTATGAATTTTTTAATTTCATGTTTTTGTATGCGCATAACGGAACGTTTTTTCCAAGTAAAAATGGTTTGGTAAGTAAAATGGAATGTAACTAAGAGTGAAAAACCATTATAAGTTTGAAAATAAATAACACACAAAATAAATTTCAAATCAATACAAATAAAATTGAAATGACAATAAAAAATATTAAAGTCGCTTATGTAAACTTGGTAAGTTGTCTTTGAAACGTCAAAGTGAAACGAAACATAGATCGCCATTTTGTTTGATCACAATGACATTTGATTTGTCATTCATTCCCATAGAGAAAAGTAAAGTCCATTTCACGAAAGAAGTCCCGCGGACAATTGTGGAACTAAATTTGACAGGTGGGGAGATCGGCCATGTTGTCGTTTGTCGATGTTATCAAGGTGCGTTTGTTGAGGTAGATATTTTGTGAGTTTATTATTTGATTAGTGCGTTATAAGGTTTATTTACGATGCCAAAAGTTGTAAAAAGTGCAGGTCGAGAAATGATATTAAAGGTGAAGGAGTTCTGTGAAGCGGAACACAAGAATCGCGGTGTTTTAATACCAATAAGCAATGTTCGCAAAAGAGTCGCCGCCATGACAGGTAAATTTTGGGGCTGCCATATATAGATTTTTTCCCGATTGATTTACAGATTGGAATTAAGTTTTTTGTTTTTTTAATGCACGATTTTTATTAAGGAAATTTTAAAAAGGAATTAACACAACACAACAATAATTTGTAAAGTTATATTCAACAATAATGTAATTAAATACGAAAATAATCTTTGTTTGAATTTTTTTATTGTTCATTTTATTGCAGGTGTTTCAGAGAAAACTGTAACGAGAGTTACAAAAGAAGGCGCAACAGCGGCGAGTACTTCTAAAGTTATCGTCACCCCAGGGAAGAGTCGCCCGCATCCTAAAAAGTTCGACTTGGATGGATTTGATTTGTGCGTTATACGGCAAATAAAAATTTGAATAAAAGTTTTAAATGTTATTTTATTTTTCTAATTTAAAGTTGGTCGAACATCTCCATTTTATATTTTAGAAATTACAGGAAGATTTATTTTTCACTAATCTGACCTTAGCAGTATGGACAACAAATGGTACCTATTATATTAAAAATACATTCTTTTAAAAACATTTTTTTTCTTATCTAACTATTCGAGTAGGTACCTAGTTAATAAAATGAAAGTAAATGAACTATAAATTATTTCCCTATATTTAACCGTGGCAACATTATGTCGCGCGAATACAGCGCTGCGTCTGCGGGAGTTCTTTCGTGAAATGGACTTTAATATAATACTTTTAATAGAGTGCCCTCTCTACCGTTTTTTTGCCAACACGAAACTAGCGCCATCTGTAATTTTTCACCCCATGGCCTATACTAGTCCTGATATCTTAAAAAATATATTTAAAATTAAAGTCGATCGATTCTAAAATATATGTAAATAAAGTGATGATATTTATATCTATTAACATTAAAATAATAAAAGCAAGAAAAAATATATACTTAACATCACCATTTTTACAAATTTAAAATCTATTTACTGAAATTATTAAGTAGGGTTGAAGACTGTCGTTCTGTGTAATAAATAATACAAGAAAATGTTATTTTTAAACTTTATTTTGTATATTTTTGCTCGCCGCGCGTGGCATTACGTAGAGCGTAGACATAAAGATCGTTCGTACCTAAATGTAATTCGTAATAATTAATTATTTAGGAAAAATACTTTGTAAATTTCAGCGGTCCCCCGACGCGACAACGCTCGGCAAATAAAAATATATAAGGAATTTACATAATATATGTGACGATAATAATTATAATAGGTTAAAAATATTATTTCTTAGTTTTTACTTTTTAGAGTTTATATATGTGTCGGGGACTTTTATTTTTAATTTTATTTTGTATTAGTAAAATAGGTACTTATATTGTTTAAGCAAAATAAAATCTTACCTCTGGTCATACAGACACCCAAAGACACAACGGATTAATATTGCTTAAACTAGACAAATACAAAATAAAGCGACCTTTCGACTGCTTATTTAAAATAGTGTCAATATCATATAACTAAATTAAACCCAACAAAATTTTAAGATATTTAATATTTTTATATTAACCGTCAAAATGATAAAATTTAAAAAAGTTTAAAATGCCAAAAAAACAAAACAATGTTGCAAGCAATCCAATTCATGCATTTGTATAAATTTATTATTTTTTTGAAATGCTGGTTCACTAAAAAGTTATAATGAAATTTATCGATTCAAATGTGACATTATGCTTATTTTTTTCAAAAATTAAATCATTTTTTGCATGCAAATTTGTTTGGTATGCGTGTACTGGACTGCTGGATTGACGATTGCGACCTTAGCGACATCTCTTACTATGAGTTATAGTAGCTGATAAATTTATGCAAAAGTTTTGAGTGACGAGAAATAGATGACACTACCAATTTTTATCTGTGGTCGATGTTCTAAGCATGAACCTACTTCATGGTTCTAAGCAGGCCCCTGAATGTCTAGTTTTCAAATGCGCCGTTTTGGCGCTGCGATCGCTGACTTGAAACGACGCCATTTTGAAATTTGAGATGCCGCCATGATGTTGTCACCTAGTCGGTGGTTGTCACATGGTTGTCACTTCGACTTGACGTTTAATTTAAACTTTAATGTTTATTGTTTTATGTTTATTTATCTAACAGCGTTGAGTGTGCTGGTATTTTGTGCATTTCCTCGCTTTTTGCTTTTTTCTTTCCCAAAGAACGATCATTTGAGAAACCTGTGGATGTCCTTCCTGGTACAAATTAACTCTATCCTTGTCGGACTCTCTAAAGAGCAACTTCTACGAAAACGTGTTTGTGAAAAAAAATTTGATAAACACCAGTTTGACGAAGAAGGCAAGAGACTTAGGCATTCTTATCCATGTCTATTTACGGATGATGAAATAGCGCACGGCGTGCCCCTATCTTAACAGGATCTCACCATACATGCACGGATCTGTCCGCCAGGCACGTCTGTCGGACAGATCCGGCGGGCAGATCTGTGCGTGTATGGCTAGCTCTTGAGTTACATTCTCTTTGTCTTTGGTCTTTGATTTGGCCAATTGTCGCGAAGCCCTTAGCGGCTTGGCCCGAGCATCCGACTTTGAATCCAATTTTCACTTAGACAGAGTCTACTTTTGTATGGACAACTTGTGTTCATTAGGTACTAGATTATTAAATTTTACGTAATGGTAAAACGCGACAACTAAAAAATGACGCAATTCACAATTGTGACAGTTGGTGTCGAGCGAGATCATTGCGACAACTTGTTCGTGCGCTACCGGTTTTTGTGAAATATAATAAGGTAAGTGCTTTATTTATTAATAACTATTGTGATAATTGTATTACTTGATAAATACTTAAGCTATTTATATAATCTGACATATCGTTTTAGTTGTATTTTTTACAATTTTCTTATTATATAGACGGTCAAATTTCTCGCCTTGTACAAGTGATTTCCGTGTGAATGTAACTAAATATCGCTTTATACACGTATTTACAATTAAAACAAACCCATTTGTTATAAAATAATAAAGAATTCAAAGCTAAAACGAACAAAAATTTTAAACAAAGAAACTTTATATCCACGGCCGCCATCTTGATTCTTGTAGCGTACAATGTACATTGAAAATTCAATATGCAAAAGTAGTATTTATGTGTAAGACAGTGCCTAATGCCTAAGGCCTATAATAGCATCGCAATCCATATTAGTGGTCAAAGTCGTAGGAATTAGTCTTGTGCCTAATCGGACATCTACAAGTTCGCACCGTACTAGTACATTTCGTACACTGTACTAGTATAGTACACTGTAGTAGTACTATTAGTATAATTCGCGTCATGTAAAAAGAACGATGGGGTTGGCTTTAGTTAACGGCCACACGATTTTGGTGTTTTGCGGTAGTGGGGGGAAGGGGGGAGGGATGCCCTACCCGATGGTATCACTCCCAGGGTGAGGAAACCAGTAGTTTTTTTTATGAATTTTTCAATTTCATGTTTTTGCATGCGCATAACGGAACGTTTTTTTCAAGTAAAAATGGTTTGGTAAGTAAAATGGAATGTAACTAAGAGTGAAAAACCATTATAAGTTTGAAAATAAATAACACACAAAATAAATTTCAAATCAATACAAATAAAATTGAAATTTAAATTAAAATTTAATTAAAAATTTCAATTAAAAATATTAAAGTCGCTTATGTAAACTTATTACCACCCGGAAAATTTTGCAGATGTAATAATAGAATTTATGTGGATACAATCTATAGAAAAAAATTAAAGAGACCCATTTATAGAATTGATAAAAGTAATAAAACATGTGTATGACCCATATAAAAAAAAATAATAATTTTTACATACCACTTTAATTTAATTTAATTCCCAAACTAGGTTAGTTAGTTGAGTACCATAAGCATTACTAGGCCAGATTGGTTAGGTTAGGTTAGAACATGACCACAAACATAGGCGACTTTAATATTTTTAATTGTCATTTCAATTTTATTTGTATTGATTTGAAATTTATTTTGTGTGTTATTTATTTTCAAACTTATAATGGTTTTTCACTCTTAGTTACGTTCCATTTTACTTACCAAACCATTTTTACTTGGAAAACGTTCCGTTATGCGCATACAAAAACATGAAATTAAAAAATTCATGAAAAAAAAAACTACTGGTTTCCTCACCCTGGGAGTGATACCATCGGGTAGGGCATCCCTCCCCCCTTACCCCCACTACCGCAAAACACCAAAATCGTGTGGCCGTTAACTAAAGCATTCCCTAACTTTCAAGCATACTATTTGATTTTCCTTCATACATCATACTTCAACAGGCTTAGGACTGGCATTCTAGGTTTAAAAATATGTGGTGATTAAATTAATACTTTCTTAGATTTACGCGAATATTCGAAATTATAATTAAATTTTCTTTTTTGATTTTGTCGCGGGAATGTCCAGATTTTTGGTTCCCGACGTTTTGAATGATTTACAGCGCACAATGCACATGAGAGAGACTAAGGTATTGGACGTAGGTATCCGGTTTATATACTTGTTACAGACAGTGTCTATCCACAATTTACAAAATATACAAAATGGCACCAAAGTACCTTATGAAATTATGTTATTTAATTCTACACATTTTAATTTAAAAATTAAAAAAAAAATATAATATAATATGGCAATAATATTTATACAGTATACCTAGCTATTAGCTAATATGTATTATTATAATTTTATTAATTTATTTTTTTTTAATAATATTTGTTATTCAATAATATTATGTAGTGTTGTTTGTATAAGTATTCGAAATATTTATTATTATATTTACTGATTCTTAAAATGGATAAGTTTTGAATATATTTTTCTTATATAATCTTTAGGGTTTCTATTATTATTATTTATTACTATTATTATTATTATAATATTATTTCTATTATGGCTCCTATAAAATTATCTGCATTATATTATTTAAATATTTAATATGGCAATAATATTTATACAGTATACCTAGCTATTAGCTAATATGTATTATTATAATTTTATTAATTTAATTTTTTTTTTATAATATTTGTTATTCAATAATATTATGTAGTGTTGTTTGTATAAGTATTCGAAACGTCGGGAACTAAACATTAAAATAAATCCGTGTCAAAATCCGAAAAGATAGTTTCACTTATAATTATTATGATCAAATTCTCGTAAATGCGCAATATACTAATAGTAATTAGAATGGCGTATTTAAAAATCAAATAAGTATGTAAAATGATTGGATCTTTTTTTTACTTTTCTAAATATATGCTTTAATTATAAAATATTTCTTTAATTATAATGTTTCGAAATATCAATATTATACCTATCAATAGTCATATTATTAGTACCACAGAACACAAATACTAATACGTTGGACAACGAACGAAGTTAGCGTAGACAGAGTAAAGAATAGATAGTTTTAGTACTGAGTTGAAGTGTATACTGACTACTGTTAGTCTGTAACTGTATGGCACAGTGTACTAATAGTACGAAATGTCCGATGGACAGCTGCCTTTCGGAAACATTACTTTTAGTACAGTGCTGCGTACTAGTACCTATTAGTACGTAGTACGTGTACTATCCAAGACTACTTTTATAGTGCAATATATTTTTAGATTTTATGTTTATATAAAATATTGAATATACGAACTTTTTTAAAAATATATATTTAAATCTTCTTTTTCTAATTATATTAGACATTAGTATTGTCGCGGAATATAGTGCGAACTCGTCATAATAGCACGCTTGTACCATGCCTTACAACAGCGAATGTCAATTTCTAACTTTTGACAATTAGATAACAAGAACAGTTTATTACAAATTTTAATGTGACAGAAAGAGATAACGCATTTTCAGGAACAATTTGGAAGTTACTAGAAACATTTTGAATTTTCGATACTAGAATGTTCTAAATTTACGCATATAAAAAGGCCGGCAGTGTGTCGAGAGTTCAGTTGAAGTTCGGAGTTGAGTGAAGATTGCGAAGAGATACGAAATAGTGGAAAGGTGAAGAAGAACATAGTGAATTATTAAAAGTGATGGTTTATAGTGCTCAGAGACTAAATTAAACTAGTGTTGTGTACAAACTGTGCGTGTGTATTAAGTGTAAATAAAACAACTTTAGTGCGAGAACGTTTTTAATTTCCGATCCCGAACCCGTAGAACGTAACAATTGGTGTCAGAAGTGGGATCGGAAATGCTGTTAGTACCGAGGCACGAGAAGGAAGGAGTCACTACACGCGCAATGGCAGAACAGCAAAGGGAAGATTCTGGCCCTAGTACATCGAGGGATGAGTCCGCGGCTCAACAGAGCACCACGCCAGACATGAACGCCCTCCTGCAACAAATGGCGTTCATGATGCAAGAGCAGGCTCGCCGCCAAGAGGAACAGGCTCGCCGCCAAGAGGAACAGGCTCGCCGCCAAGAGGAACAGGCTCGCCGCGAGGAGGAGCAGGCTCGCCGCGAGGAAGAACGTGCACGCCGCCAAGAAGAACAGCTGCGCGCACTCCAAGAGGAGCACGCTCGCCGCCAGGAGGAACAGCTGCGCGCACTACAAGATGAGCACGCTCGCCGCCAGGAGGAACAGCTGCGCGCACTACAAGATGAGCAGGCTCGCCGCCAGGAGGAACAGCTGCGCGCACTACAAGATGAGCAGGCTCGCCGCCAGGAGGAACAGCTGCGCGCACTCCAAGAGGAGCAGGCTCGCCGCCAAGAGGAACAGCTGCGCGCACTTCAAGAGGGCATTCACAAGAATGTCATACCCGCTCTTCAACGGCATACGGAAAGGGTGGAAGCCGTTGAAAGAGAAGTTGAGGGAATAAAGACGACACTCGCCACACACGGTGAAGCTTTAGAGGAGTACAACTCAAAACTCTCTAAGATGGAGAAGAGGATGGATTACTTGGAAACTCAGAAATTACCGCGTGGTGCCGACATTTGCTCGTCATCAGCAAAGACCTTTAAAGTCCCTTACTTCGACGGCAAATCTTCCTGGGCCGCATTCAAGATCCAGTTTGAGACGATCAAGGAGACAAGTGGATGGACAGATGATGAAGCCCGATCTGCCCTTATCGTCGCACTTAGAGAGGAGGCTCTGAATATATTGGAAGCTCTTTATGCTAGCGACCCCGTCAGAAAGATCACATACAGTGAGCTACTTAGCGCTTTAGAGTCTCGGTATGGTGATAGTCACCTGGAGCACGTGTACAGGGCTCAAATTAAAGACCGTACACAACGAGCCAATGAAACCCTGCAGCAGTGGTCCGTAGAGATTGAGAGGCTCGTACGGAAGGCATATCAATCCTCGCCATCCACCATAGAAACCATTCTTCTGCAGGCTTTTGTGGACGGGATTCGCGACTCAGAGGTACGTGCCGCTGTACGCCTAAGGCACCATATAAGTCTCAGGGAAGCTGTCGCTCATGCTCTAGAGATTGAAGCTGTGCGTCATGATTCAAGACCGAGGAGGGTGCAGCAAGCTACCACGGGAGGATTATCCAACCGGAGACGTCTTTTCAACCCAAAGTGCTACGAGTGCGGTGACCGGGGCCATCTTCGAAGTGACTGCCCTACAAGGAAAAATGATCGACTACAGTCAGATGTTGGTGTAACAAGCAGCGATCAAGTCAGAGGAGAATTGATCTCGGCCAGAGTTAGGACGCTGGCTGGATCTATAAGTCCACCGATAGAAGTAAAACAGGCAGTAGATGGAAACACTTTGGTTGTACATGGCGCTATTAATGGAGTGACATGTAAACTGACACTGGATACCGGAGCTTCGCGAACTGTCATTAATAACCGAAAGCTAAAACACATTGCGGACAGTAATTTGCAAGATAGAAGGCACATCATCCTTATGACAGCCACTGGTCAGCGCATACCTGTTTGGGGGGAAAGAAAAATTGCTATAAAAATTGGGGACAACGTCTATTGGCATAGCGCAATAGTTGCAGATATCGTGGATGATTGCATCATTGGATTGGACTTTCTTCAAAATTATCAGTGTACGATTGACATGAAATATGGAGTTTTAAAGTGCAGAAATAGAGAAGTACCGATAAGTGGTGGAGTTAAGGGGAAAGTTTGTTGCTTAAGAGACACCGCTCTTCCACCAAGATCACAGACTCTAGTACCTGTCGCTATACCTCAGAACAAGTCAGGTAGTCAATGGTGCTGCGCTATCATAGAAAAGTGTGAAGATGAGAGCTCGTGGATCCCAGCAAGAGTTGTAGTAGGTAAAACTTCGACATCCATGGTTCCAGTGCTGAACACCAGTGACGCTACGCAAACTATTCAGAGAGGGGAAGTTGTGGGGACTTGCGAAGAGATAGCCTGGTTAAGCAGATGTCAACAGAATGAGAAGGTGCTTAACAAGGATAAGGAGCAAGCAATAAAACTTTTAGAAGACTGCAAAGATCATCTCACAAGTTCACAGAAGACAAAAGCTGAAAATTTACTTTACCAATATTCAGATTTGTTCTCGAAACATGATGGCGATATTGGAAGAACCAGTTTGGTGAAGCACAAAATTAATACTGGTGACGTAGCGCCTATTCGACAACGACCAAGACGAATTCCATGGGCTAAGGAGAAAGAGGTTGACGACATGATCGAGGACATGAGAAAGAATGACATCATCGAACAATCTACTAGTCCTTGGTGTTCTCCAGTAGTACTTGTAAGGAAGAAGGATGGATCTACAAGGTTTTGCATCGATTACCGCAGACTCAACGATGTAACCAAAAAGGACAGTTATCCCCTGCCTCGAATCGACGACACCTTAGACACTCTCAGTGGTATGAAATGGTTTTCAACTCTCGATTTAAAGAGTGGCTATTGGCAAGTGGACATGGACCCCGTGGATAAGGAGAAAACTGCGTTTTCAACTGGAAAAGGGTTGTGGCAGTTTAAGGTTATGCCGTTCGGGTTATGCAATGCACCAGCAACATTCGAGAGGTTAATGGAACGTGTACTCGCTGGATTACTAGGAGCAGCCTGCCTTGTTTACCTGGATGACATAATTATTGTGGGACGCGACTTCGAAGACCATCTTAAGAAACTCGAAGCAGTACTCGATAAACTAAGGGAAGCTAATCTAAAGTTAAGTCCGAAGAAGTGCTTATTCTTCAGAAAACAAGTAAATTACCTTGGACACGTAGTTTCGGAAAACGGAGTAGAAACGGATCCTGGGAAAATCACCGCTGTGAAAGATTGGCCGACCCCTAAAGACAAGACGCAAGTGAGAGCATTTCTAGGATTGTGCTCCTACTATCGACGATTTGTGAAAGGGTTTTCTGACATCGCCAAACCACTTCATAAACTAACCGAGGAGAAGAGACCTTTCGTATGGGACAAGAATTGTGAATCGGCCTTTCAAGAACTGAAGAAACATCTTTGCCAAACACCGATCCTTGGGTATCCAGACACAAAAGGAGAGTTTATTGTCGACACTGATGCTAGCAATATCGGTATTGGAGGTGTATTGTCCCAGCGGAAGGGTGATCAGGAGGTGGTTATCGCATATTTCAGTAAGTCACTCTCTAAACCGGAAAAGAATTATTGCGTTACTCGAAGGGAGCTACTTGCTGTAGTAAAAACCTTACAGCATTTTAAGAAATACTTGCTTGGACGCAAATTTTTAGTAAGAACCGATCACGCTGCCCTGAAATGGTTATTGGAATTCAAGGACCCCGAAGGACAGGTAGCGCGATGGATTGAACAACTTCAAGAGTTTCAGTTTGAAATAGAACATCGTGGGGGTAAAACACACAGTAACGCCGATGCCCTATCTCGAAGACCATGCGAGGAACACTGCAAGCACTGTCACAGACAGGAGGTAAAAGAGCTAGAATCTATTAAAATTATAAGAACAGATTCGATAGATGAACGTTGGAGCGATGATGCCATGAAGAGAGCACAAGAAGAAGACCGAGACATACGACCGATCATGGAATGGTTAAGTAGTGGTAGACCAAAACCTAAGTGGACTGACATAGCACAGTATAGTACCGCTACGAAAAGTTTGTGGGCACAATGGGACAGTTTGTTGTTACACAATGGAGTATTGTGCCGCAAATGGGAGCAGACACGTGGAAATGATAGCCATCTCCAACTAGTGGTACCTAAAATAAAAGTATCCGAGGTACTTCGAGCATACCATGATGGTTCTTCTGGTGGGCACTTAGGGGTAAGAAGAACGTTAATCAAGATCAAGGAGCGATTTTATTGGTTGCATTGTCGAGATGATGTCGAGGACTGGTGTCGGAAATGTGTACAATGTGCCTCTGTCAAAGGCCCGCAAACCAGAAGTCGAGGGGCAATGAAATTATACAATGTTGGGGCACCTTGGGAGAGAATCGCAATAGACGTAGCAGGACCATTTCCGATTACTAACTCCGGGAACCGATACATTTTAGTTATAATGGACTATTTCACGAAATGGCCAGAAGCATTCGCCATACCAAATCAAGAAGCTGTTACTGTTGCAAATAAATTGGTCAAAGAGGTATTTTGCAGATTTGGTGTCCCATTAGAAATGCACAGTGATCAAGGAAGAAACTTCGAATCACAGGTGTTTCAAGAACTGTGTAAAATCATGGGGGTGCACAAAACTAGAACTACGCCTTGTCACCCACAGTCCGATGGAATGGTGGAGAGGTTTAATCAAACTTTAGAACGACATTTAGCCAAGGTTGTAGATAGTCATCAAAAGGATTGGGACGAGTACATATCACTGTTTCTACTATCTTACCGTACAGCATTACATGAAAGCATTGCAATGACACCTGCCTTTGCCAATTTCGGAAGAGAATTACGACTACCAGCGGATCTGTTAAGTGGTTGCCCGCCGGATACTCCCAGTTGCATAACCGAATATGCCAGTGAACTACGAGCGAAGATGATTAGTGTTCATGAGCAGATACGAGATGCAGGACTACAAGCAAGTGAACGCATGAAAACTCGTTATGACCGAAAGGCGACAGGAACGAACTTCGAGGAAGGCTCATTGGTATGGCTGCATAACCCGGTGAGACGAAAGGGTAAATCGCCAAAGCTAAAACCCAGTTGGGAGGGGCCTTACAAGGTTATAACGAAAATTAACGACGTCACTTTCCGAATTCAACGTACATCTAGAAGCCCGGCTAAAATCGTGCATGTGGACCGATTAGCCAAGTATCACGGCAACAACGATGCTCGAGACGAGCATGTCTTAGGAGGGGGTAATGTCGCGGAATATAGTGCGAACTCGTCATAATAGCACGCTTGTACCATGCCTTACAACAGCGAATGTCAATTTCTAACTTTTGACAATTAGATAACAAGAACAGTTTATTACAAATTTTAATGTGACAGAAAGAGATAACGCATTTTCAGGAACAATTTGGAAGTTACTAGAAACATTTTGAATTTTCGATACTAGAATGTTCTAAATTTACGCATATAAAAAGGCCGGCAGTGTGTCGAGAGTTCAGTTGAAGTTCGGAGTTGAGTGAAGATTGCGAAGAGATACGAAATAGTGGAAAGGTGAAGAAGAACATAGTGAATTATTAAAAGTGATGGTTTATAGTGCTCAGAGACTAAATTAAACTAGTGTTGTGTACAAACTGTGCGTGTGTATTAAGTGTAAATAAAACAACTTTAGTGCGAGAACGTTTTTAATTTCCGATCCCGAACCCGTAGAACGTAACAGTATTTATAATTTGTATAATAATATTTATATATAATATTTTTATGTATGTATGTATGTATGTGAATGAAATATTTTGGTAGCAGTTTACAATCGCTTGGCAGGACGATGACAATGGGAGGGAGTGGATTGGTAGGGGAGATGCTCCCTATTATCCCTATACTACTCCCATTACAAGGTAATTCTTACTTCATGAGAAAATAAATGTTGAATGTAGCACTCACTGGCCGCCGCCGCGGCACGCTCGCTTCGCTCGCGTGTGTTGTGGTCATATATCTAACCTAATCTACTTAGAAAGAACGAAAAAAAATTAAGATAAACCTTCTGAACCTATGTTATCCAAGTCGAAAAAAAAATGTTATTTACGATGAAAGCACTTTCACACATGTCCATAGAAACGCAGAACGAAATATGGCGGCGTTAGAATAGTTGACAATGACATTTAAATAATTCGACATATTTTTGACATAATAATCTTACGTCTTTGTCTCACATATACAAAATCCTATTGTTATCCTTCTCTCTCACATTAAGTTTTTATTAATTTTCTCTAAAAATATGAATTACCTTGTGTTGTGAGTGTTATTATTGTGATCCGTGAATAAACGCCTACCATATATATAAGTTTCACCCAATAACTCCTGCCAAGCGATTGTAAACCCAACCCCAGTCCTTTGTTATAACAAACAAAAGCGGCCGTTACGAGAATTTTAAATTCCGTTCCGCCGTATACTACGTATTTCGCGCGGCTATGCTTATGGATTAAATTTATATCAATAAATATTATGAACTTATAAATATAAATAATTATATATTGAAAGTTTTAAATATAAATATAATAAATTACGAATACATTTATATATACGTAAATGAAATATTTTATGTATTTTTTTCGGCTACATGTATGTTACGTGCATATGTATTTATGTATATATACGTACGTACGAGAGAGAAGGGATATATTTTTGCATGGTATTTATTTTTTTCAGCTCAAAATGTCGAATCCTGGTGTGAATTCCCCACCACGGGATTTTTTAAACATCCTGATGAAAGAGGAGGATGAGGAGGATGATACTGTAATAATATCAGACACTGATGAGGAGATGGAGGAGCTGTTTGAAGAGATCGAGGTATTTACCTTATATTTAATTTGATGTACGATAGGTACATTTTGAACTCTCACTTAATGTCTTGCTTTCTTTTTTTAAAGGACCTATCAGCACAGTACCTGGTGGACTGCGATGAAGAGGTATGGACCATATTTTTGTAATTTGATGTAAGATAAGTACATTTTAACTTTCACTAAATTTTTTGCTTTCTTTTATAAAGGAACCGCTAGCGCAACCCTACTCGCTCCTTTCTCTTCGCCGGACCTCGCCCCAACCATCAACATCGTAAGCTTAAACCTTTTTATTTCTATTTTAGTAAGGAACTTGAGCTAAGTATTTATAATGGTGTTTTTGTTTTAGATTTCAGTCAGCTGATGAAGCCCGGCGTTCTCGCAGTCGTTCGCCGATACGACAAACAACGTCGTAAGTTTAAACCTTTTTATTTCTATTCTAGAAAGTAAGTTGAGTCTATAACTATTTATAACGGTGTATTTATTTTAGGTATCCATCATCTCCCTCTCAGACGAGGCTTCGGGCACAAGAGTCGTAAGTTTATTTTTATTTCTATTCTAGTAAGGAATTTCAGTCTAGAATTTATAACCTTGTATTTATTTAGGTACCAGGACGGCGGTATTACCATCCACCTGGTGAACGAGGATGGCACCGAAGCGATTAAGGGAGAATTTTTTATCCCTGATGCCCACGCCTTGTATGAATTTAATGAGAGAACGGAGATGGATGGGATGAGGGATGTAAGAATAGGTAATGTCACAGGAGGGATAATATTTGAGGGGGGTGCAGTACAGGGGAGGAGTGAAAGGGCCAGACGGGCAAATGTGAGAGGGCGTGGTAGGAGAGGACGTGGGCGTCTTTTACGGGGTCGTGGAGAGGGCCGTTCTCGTCGCTCGGAGAGGCAGCCAGGTCAACCACTTGAAGAGATGTGGCTGCGCGACGAGAATGTGCCGGAGGAGTACAGACAGAGGGAGAGGTATGCTATGAGGAGGCGACAGGTGAGAGAGGAAGGTCGTCTGGAAAGGAGAAGCACCCGCGCTAGAGGTGTAAGTATTGAAGGAAGAAATAACGGGGAAGAAAGCGAGAGCATAGCTAAGGACGTATTGTTTGACGCCACAGATGGAAGGATGGGATTGGAAGGGGAGGATCTCCATTTTGAATGGTCGCCAATGGAGACGTTTCGCGGAAAGGAGGAGACATTTATACCTGAGCAGACTGGTTCTGTGTCGTCTTACTCTAGTCCGTATGATGCTTTTCGTTCCTATTGGGACGAAAGCATCTTGCAGTCTATTGTGGATGAAACGAACCGGAATGCGGCCCAAATTTCATCCAAATCGGTCTACTTCCGATCAGAATGGTATAACACAAACGTTCATGAGTTGTTGTGCCTTTTCGCATTCTGGATGATGACAGGTATAATCCGAATGCCCACCATCAGTAGTTATTTTTCAACTAACGGTCTCCTCCAACATCCAACTTTTTCTAAGATAACTACACTTAAAAGGTACAGGAACCTGAACCGAGCTTTACATTTTGTGAATACCAGCAGTAATGTTGACTGTGCCTTACCAACCAACTGTGGCGCTGCAAGCTTCGACCGAGTGCACCCTTTGAGACCTATCGTAGATTATTTAAATTTAAAATTCCAGACTAATTACATTCCCTCACGTGATATTTGTATAGATGAAAGTTTGCTTCTTTGGACAGGTAGCCTAAAGTTCAAACAGTATATTCGGTTGAAGGCTGCAAAGTTTGGGATTAAAACTTTTGAACTTTGCGAGTGCGCAACTGGGTACTTGTGGTCCTTCCTGGTTTACACAGGTAAGGAGACCACGGATATAACATCTATCCCGAAAAGTACCGCAGTTGTGATTAATTTGATAAATCCCTTACTTAATAAAGGTTATAGGTTATTTATGGACAACTGGTTTAATTCCCCTTGTCTATCCCGCTTTCTCAAACGTAATGGTACCGACACTGTTGGTATGTTACGTCCTTGCTGCGTAGACGTTCCCAAGGTGGTTAGCTATGCTCCACTGAGCAAAGGGCAGCTGATTGCGCGACACTCTGGGGACGTCTGCGTTTTAGCGTGGCAAGATAAAAAAAGAATTACAATGATTTCGACTTGTCACAATAATTTTACTGCTTTACCCGCTGTTTCATCCCATCCCAACCCAAAGCGTCCCGAACTTTTTAAGCCACAGTGTATATTAGATTATAATAGATCCATGGGCGGCGTTGATCTGAAAGATCAGATGCTTGAGTCATACTTACTGGAACGCAAAGGCTGTTCTAAGTGGTATGTCAAGTTATTCAAGCGCCTGCTGAATGCCTCAATACAAAATTCACGCATTTTGTTGGAGTCTTCTCTTCCAGAGCCTCGTAGTCGTTTAGACAATCTTAGCTTTCGCGTAGCATTAGTGCAATCCATTCTCGATCACCATCATCATCTCATACCTGTACAGCGTCGAAAAGAACCACCTCATCCCACCTCATCAGCTGTTAAGGTCATCAACGTACACTGGCCCACTCGCGTAATTCAGTCCGCCGTTGACCGTAGTAAAAATCGTCAAACCAGGCAAAAATGCGTCGTTTGCCTCCAGGAAGGGCGGAAAATGCAAAGGTCGTATTACATGTGTAAAGCCTGCAAAGTGCCACTGTGCGTTGAACCTTGCTTCGAAAAATACCATACCTAAATTAGGTATGGTGTTTTAATATTTCACCGCTTTTGCTTTTAGTTTAGTTTTTTTTTTACTACTATCGCTTTTATCCCACGCTTTGACCAGTTGTCTCTACATAACCTGTATAGCGTGTATAGTGATGAATAATCGGTTTTGGATATATGGTTTTGGACACTGATGAACGATTGTTTCGAATGATGGTGTATGTATATTGTTTTACACTTTTTTTATTTTTATATTGTTTTATTGTGTTTTATGTTGGTTTATATTGTTTTACATTTAAAAACATTTAGTCAATAATTTTATACTGATTCGTCTGTATCGTAAATAATGACTATTTCAATTTTAACAATTTGAAACAAAACATTTTCAAAAAAAAACCGATTCGACTGTTTTAATTTTATTATATGTACAGATTTTACTAATAATAATAATATTGTAAATAATTATTTTTTTCTTTTTATCTTTATTGTTGGATTTAATTGTAAGTAAAATTTTACACATCATCTGTGTAAATTTCAACTTTCTAGCTATCACGGTTCATGTGATCCACCCTGGTGACAGACAGACGGACAGCGGAGTCTTAGTAATAGGGTCCCGTTTTACCCTTTGATTGATTCATCTGTATCGTCAATGATAACTATTTCAATTTTCAAAAACATTTCAATATGCAGAAATATTCGACTGTTTGAATTTTATTATATGTACAGATTTTACTAATAATAATATTGTAAATATTTTTTTTTTCTTTTATCTTTATTGTTAGATCTAATTGTAAATAAAAACATTTTATGAACATAAACATTTTTTATTTATAAAACCTCAATACATATACTTATCATAAGAAATAAATATCGACACTTAACGACTTTGTTCAAATATATGGATGTCAGTCACTACGACAAATCGTCTTTTTTAGGTAAAAACGCATGTTTTAGAATTTGTTTGTTTTCCTTTTTTTTGTATTGAGATGGAACAAAACTTTATAATATTATTATCATAAATAAACCTTTATAATCCTTATCTAGTAAAATTCAATATAAAATAATAAAAAATGTCCCTAAAAAGTGTGTTAACTTTTTTTTGCGCTTTTCGCATTTATTATTCTTACATTAGATATAGATCTATAAATAGATAAACTATTAACCTAGAAATATCCATTTACAGAACTAAGATAGGTAGTCTAGTTCTTTTTATATTAATTTTTTCCCGCCGCTTCTTCGCCGTCTTCGCCGACTTCTCTCTGCATAAAGTCGCGTAAAACAGTAGCGCGGCGGGTCAAGTTTATGAACTCTAATTTTATTAGTAAACTAGCGACTCGCCCTCGCTTCGCTCGGGCTCTTCCCTAGATTTAGCACAGGTAAAGCCGCGGGATCTTCTAGTTATGCATATAAACCTTCCTCTTGAATCACTCTATCTATTAAAAAAAACCGCATCAAAATCCGTTGCGTAGTTTTAAAGATTTAAGCGCACATAGGGATATAGGGACAGAAAAGGCGACTTTGTTTTATACTATGTAGTGATATGTATTTTTTTGCGTTCCTCAAGGGGTTAAAGAATAAAATTTTATATTGACAGGGATAACCAGATCTTAACATACGAATTTGCTCGTAATGTTAATACTCTTTTTTCATTGATTCATGTTTTAGCCATACATTTAAAAAAACCTACAAATTCGATTCAGAATTTTATTATGTACACGTATAATATATAGTTTAATCAAAAAAAAAAAACAGAACGTAAAACTTATTTGTCTATTGTTCGATATTACATTTTCAGAGCTAAGATTGGAAAAGGCACACGTAATTTAATATTGACTGAACTTCTTTTGGTCCTCGTAAGCTCACTAATAGGACCTTTTTGTGTTATAATAAAGTAATACATTTACGAAAGCCCTCTGTCCGTTACATGAGCACTAAAATCCAACAAATTCTGACTTACAATTGCGTTAATTTTAGGTAGGTGGGTATGATGGGTTAGCGCACAGTATGTTTTTTTGATTAAATTATAATAAATCGTTATAAAAATACATGTAGAAATTTCGTTTAGTTTTCGAAATATATATATTATTCATGAAAAGTAAATTGTCTAATATTTCCTAAAATAAGCAATTGTTGTTTTGTTTTTTAATATTTAGTAATTGGTGACTTTTAACTCAATCATTTGTAAAAACCATAAATCACTAACTGTTACAGAAAGTGAGAAAAACATATTTTTTAAATTTATAAAATATTTGATTAATAAATTATAAAATTAATATTAGCGTTTCTTTTAACACTTAAAATATATCTACACAAAGAAAGTAAAATGATTTTTTTTAATAGCGAATCCCCCGACACATCTCTTTTTTTTCTAATTATAAAGATATAAGAATACAAGTATACTAAGTTGTAAATAAACATAGCTGTCCTCCCCTGGACATATCCCATACATTTTCCGTAAGCGCCTATTGAGAAATAATGAGTAATATCTAGATCTAAAAATTGCTAGTCGAAAACATTCAGGCGTTACAAGTTGTTGACAACCCTAAGTTGAAATTTTTAAACATAATATTTTCTAAGATGCGTGATCGAAGTATTAGATTTTTTTTTTGTGAACATAGCTATTAATATTAATAATAAATTCACATTAAAAAAATGTTAATACTTTAAATTGCCTCAGAAAAACATTTTTTTTTTAACTTGAAACTGAGCAATTTTCGAAATTGCTTTTAGCTTTTATTATACCTTTGGTTAAAACCTTTCAATCCGTTATAAGTTTTATGAAATATATATATACAGAAAAGAGATAATGAATTTTTTTGGTATCTATGGAGTTTTCTAGATTTCCTAAATTTCTCAAAAACTATGATAGAAAAAGTCATGGGAGTTTTACTCAGGAGCTTATAATAATACAATTTAATGCGAACATTTTCGATTAACAGGTTCATTGCATGTAAAGAATGTTCGCATTTGAGGTCAAATAACACACTGTACTCTCTAAGCGCACGATCCTTTGTTCTTATTTGTCGCCAACGTTCATACCACGTTGAACACACCGGTTCTCGTCCGATCACCGAAGTCAAGCAACGTCGGGCGCGGTCAGTACTTGGATGGGTGACCGCCTGGGAACACCGCGTGACGTTGGCTTTTTGTTTCTCATTTTGTTAGTTCTCTAAGCGCAAGACTTTCTAAGTGGAGTGCAAACATTCGTGCTCAACAAATTTATGAACCCAGGGGGACTCGAACCTGCGACGCAGCAAGAGGAGTCACTACAAACTGAGCCAACGTGTAACGAAAATAAAATCTAGTTAAAACCTTATAGATTCTATGATTCGTTTTCTAAACTTTTTTATAAAATTTCATACGAGTACCTCTCACAGAAAGTTTTCATTGTACCTACATAGAATGTAAAATTATTAAGGTGTATACTAATTGAGTTCACTTTGATGTGTAAAGCGAGGCATATCCTGTTTGCTTTACAGGTAGCCCTTTGTGAATTTGCTATGAGTCAATATGAGAAGGCAGATGCATCTCAATCAAGTAATTGGACATACACGAATATTGGGAATTTACAGAAAAAATGGATTTATTACTGCCATTCATTGTAACTACCAATTTCATTTATTTAACTAATATTATAATATCTTTATAATAATGGTTTTTATTTTGGGATATAGTACAAAATATTTGTTAATAAATTATAATATATTGTCATATACTTATATGTATTATAAGCGATTAATGAAACTTTACAGAATATCACATAGGCTATAATATGATGATGATGATGAAGATGTCCTCAGACAGACATTTTAGAGTGCACAAGTGTATGCGCAGACACAAGTGCACTCTCTATTCCTTATCACTCTCAAATTCCGGTGGGACGACTGCTCGACACGACCAGTGAGAGTTAAGGCGCAGGGCCAACGGCTTAACGTGCTCTCCGGTGTACGGGGGTGGAACACCGCCAATTTCGCAACTCCGGGCTGTTACTGAGGCTTACGAAACAGAAAGACTCAATAACTAAACTCGACACGACGACCCGGGACTCGAACCCAAGACCTCTCGTTGTGCGACCGTACACACTACACCACCGAGGCATAAAGAGGCATAATATATAGAGATACTAGCGGAACCCGCGGCTTCACTCGAAATAAATCTAGGAACGCAAACTATAGTACTATATTAGTAGACATTGTTATGAATTTTAAAAAGATTTATAGTTACAGCTGATCGTAAAACTTTTGCAATATGAATAGATACGTACCTACAGTACCGGCGCCAACAATTTGGGAAATGAGCAGGGGAATGATGATATAATGATAATTATAAATGAATTATCTTTATAGTCTGGGAGGTAGTGTCAAATGTGACCGGAGCATTTTGGCATGGCTTTTGTTTTTTTGTATAGTCAGCTGTTCCAACGCTTATTAATAAATAAATTGTCAGTTGGCCCAAAACCGGGGCATAAGATGAGAAAATGCCAGGAAACTTGATAGTAAAAAAATGTTCTTGGACTATTTTGGCAAAGATAAAAAAGTATAAATAATTAGTTTATGAATTGTAGATCTCAAAAAAAAGTGTCAGCTGTATCATGTACGTGACAAAATATGTTAGCTGATCATGTGAACATGTCAAAAAATCAGAAAACCTTGTAGCATTTTGGCAAAGCTGAAAATTGTATATATTGAAGATTATAATTCAATAATCATAATAATTTATGTCAGCTGGAATTTTAACAAGGCACAACCTGTTAGCTTGACTTTCAAAGTTTGGTTATTAGGTATATCATATCATCATGGCATGGTTTTTGGTTTTTTGTATAGTCAGTTGTTCCATCGCTTATTAATAAATGAGGTATCAGTTGACCAAAAACCGGGGCATAAGATGAGAAAATGCCAGGAAACTTCAATAAAAAAATTTTTTTTTGGACTATTTTGGCAAAGATGAAAAAGTATAAATAATTAGTTAATGAATTGTAGATTTAAAAAAAAAGTGTCAGCTGTATCGTGTACGTGACAAAATATGTTAGCTGATCTGATATTATACTTCATAACCAAACTTTGAAAGTCAAGCTAACAGGTTGTGCCTCGTTAAAATTCCAGCTGACATAAATTATTATGATTATTGAATTATAATCTTTAATGTATACAATTTTCAGCTTTGCCAAAATGCTACAAGTTTTTCTGATTTTTTAACATGTTTACATGATCAGCTAACATATTTTGTCACGTACATGATACAGCTGACACTTTTTTTTTAAATCTACAATTCATTAACTAATTATTTATACTTTTTCATCTTTGCCAAAATAGTCCAAAAAAAATTTTATTTTATTGAAGTTTCCTGGCATTTTCTCACCTTATGCCCCGGTTTTGGGCCAACTGATACCTCATTTATTAATAAGCGATGGAACAACTGACTATACAAAAAACCAAAAACCATGCCATAATGATCTGATAAACCTAATAACAAAACTTTGAAAGTCAAGCTAACAGGTTGTGCCTTGTTAAAATTCCAGCTGACATAAATTATTATGATTATTGAATTATAATCTTCAATATATACAATTTTCAGCTTTGCCAAAATGCTACAAGGTTTTCTGATTTTTTGACATGTTCACATGATCAGCTAACATATTTTGTCACGTACATGATTCAGCTGACACTTTTTTTTAAGATCTACAATTCATAAACTAAATTATTTATACTTTTTCATCATTGCCAAAATAGTCCAAGAATATTTTTTTTTCATCTACGTTAATATTTTCTCTAGCCCAAAAGCCCCGGAGTCGCGCCAGCTGACAATTATTTTTGTTCTCATACAAGTACTAACTATCAAAATAAGTTTATAGAGTCCATGCCAAAATCACCGTAAAAATTTGACACTACCTCCCGGACTATTACTACATGCTTATAATAAAGTAACTACCTACCTATGAAGTACCATCAAAATCATTATAGTTTATTTTCGTGAAAGTGTAGCAAATATCAATACTTTCACCCTTATAATTTAAATTAAAAATAAAATCAATACGATTTTAAATTTTATTGAGAAAGCAACAAGTAGGAGTACAAATAACATGACATTACAAGACATCCAAAGCTTTAGATATTTCTTAAAACTACATAATATAATGTATATTGAACACTGATTGATTGATGAAAAATAATTTATTTGGATGAGTCTATATAATTTACTGGGCCATTAAAAAAAGATTAGGAATGAATATCTCCGATATTTCCATTCAATTCTTACGTTCAATGGATTCTAAGAGTATCGTTTGGAACCAATTTAATTCACCAATGTCCCGTAGACTCTCAATGTGGTGAAGATAATTACCTACTTTATTTATAAGTATTTTTATCACTTACCCTGGCTCGGATTTGTCGCTACTCCCTACTCGATTGAAGAGTTAGCGGGTTCAAATCCATCCTTCCTTTAACTCTGGTAATGTGCATATCATTTCCAACATGATTACTTCTTATCCTCCTGTGAAGGAAAACATTGTGAAACCTGCTTATCTAGTTATAGTGTCCGACCGAAACTGGTTTTTACGACCGAAACCGAAACCTAATTTCGGCGACGGTCTCAGTTTCGGCCGAAACCGAAACTTTCTTATAAGGATCATGTTTTCAGAGAAAAATAAAGAAAATGTATTATAATCAGTCAGTTTTCATTAGTAAAATTAATATAAGTGTTCATTTTATACGGATAACCGGGTAGGTAGGTAGGTCTACTCGTTTAATTATAAGTGTTAATTTGTAAAAAAAACAATTATTATATTGGTACCTACTTAATAATTATTAAATTGAACGCGAAACTCTAAATTCTTAATATTACCACTAATGCACTATAGGGGTCGTCCATAAATCACGTGATGTTTTTAAGCAACTTTTTAGACCCCCCCTCCCCCATGGTGATACGTGGTGAGGTTTAAGATTAATTCTTTTTCTCATTAACAAAATCAATGGGATGATGGATGAGGTGGTTTATGTATGGTCTTTGACTGTATGCATACCCTCTAGTTTCGGCCGACGGTCAAGTAACTTTGAGCACTGGGTACATCACCCGCTAAAGTTAAGTCAAAATAGTATTCACTTTTCTTAAAATTTCAGTGCTGATATTCACATATGTAAATATAGTAAAAGTTTTTGAGAATATCATTAAAAATGTATAATTCGTCCGTCTGTAACTTATAACTACTACTATAACAATGTAACGTTACTTATAATTTATGAATGTCTTAATTTTTATAAATGATATTAATGGAAGTATGTCAATACTTTTTATAAACAATCCAAAGCAATTAAGACCAATCGGTTCATTATTACACTTCCATTCTTACTAATAGCGACGCTTCGTGTGTCTGGGGGAATGTTTGGCCCATCCTATTGGTCTCATCATCTGTTATGAAGAATTTATAATACACGATTTTTTAAAGCATAACATAGCTTTTAATAGTGCCATTTCTTGTAATAGTAGTTCCCGTACAGGTCTTTTCATAGAAGTTTTGGAGGTGACTAGGTTTATTATTATAAAAGTTCGGCGATTGTCGCGGCGCGCGGGATAATCCCAACGGTGAGTAAAAAAAAAATCACGTGATAACTCACTACACCCCCCCCCCCTCCCTCCTGGTGATATTTCGTGATTTTTTCCGAACCCCCTCCCCCCCCATTCAAACATCACGTGATTTATGGACGACCCCATAGTAAATACCATGTACCTAACTAATGTTTGTTTACATATCGAGGGTTTACTACGAAAACCTGCTAAACTACATTTTTTGAAAAAAATAGTTAAATACGTGAAAATTCTTATCTTTTCAAACTCTATAAACTGGTAAAATCGGCTTAGTGCTACATTAAATACTTTAGAGTTAGTTAGATATAAGATATACAACAAATCGTTCAATACTCTACTGCTAAAATATCATAAACGACATTACTAATAATTTACCTAATAAATGTTTCATGTAAAAAATTTAAATAGACATTTTTACCCGACTGCGCCAGAAGGAGGGTTATGTTTTTCGAGAATATGTATGTTTTATCGATATAGAGGCCAAATCTATTGTTTTTATAATTTTTGTCTGTCTGTCTGCCTGTCTGTCCGCATCCGAATCACGAGAAAACCACTTTACGGTATTGCATGAAATTTGGTATGATGATAGCTGTTTACCCGGGTTAATACATAGGATACTTTTTACCGCTGGAAAATATCTCATTTCTGAGAAATCTCGAGTAAGTGTTAAAGACCGACTGTAAAACGTCACGCGGTATGTGAAATCTGAAAATTTAGTTTAGGGTCTTTAAAACGCGGGTGGAGCCGCGGGAAATGCTAGTAATATTACCTACTATGTGATTAAAATTAGTCATTAGCATAAAGATTGTGCATTTACTCTTTCTACTTTTTGTTAATATTTCTTGAAAATCAATAAATATTTACAGGTAAAACTAGCTAACTTCTTTTCTTTGTCAGACCAAACCATAAGTTCCCACTTTTAGCATTATTTATTTAATCTGTAATACAGTATAATATTAAAGCTACCTAATTTTCAACATAAATCAGATTTTTAATTTTTTATGGTAAACTTGATTCTACTATAATATAGGTACTCCTTTGTTATATTAAATTACTTTTCGAGGTACTCTTATATTATATGCACTGCAAAAAAACAGGTTACGACATGATTACACACGTGGACGCGGCCAAATGTAATCGTCGCTTGGATGTCATTTACCGCGCCGAACACACCCGAGCACAGCGCGGAAACTCCCGAACGCAGTTTTGGTTTCGGTCGTAGTTTCGGCAGGTATGCTGCCGAAACCGAAACATAACCGAAACTCGTTTTTTTGCCGAAACTCAACCGAAACCGAAACCGAAACCGAACATTCGGTCGGATACTATCTAGTTATGGTTATGGTTAAAATGGGCTGTTATCCGCAACTCGACGACTAGCGCCTATTTCACGTATATGGGAATTGTCTATGTTATTCTTGCTATTCTCTTCACCATGCTGAAAACCTCCGGGAGTGTGCTCGGAGTGCCAAGGTGTTGCGTTTACCTGAAATCTGACAAATTTTAGAAAGCCTGATCCAGGGGATGAAAAGGGTTTATACAAGGTGTCTCAAAAGAAAGTTCACATTTAAATCTTTTTTTAAAAGAAAAGTCTTAGCTTTATTGAAAAAATGTTTATTTTATATCGAAGTACACTGTTTGGGAATTTATTTTTTAAAAATAACATCGTCCAAATGTAAACCGTTGCGCTCTCGGCATTCATTTAGTCGGGCACTAAAATTGCCTATGACAGCTCGGCAGGTAGTCTCCGTGATGGCTGCCATTTCATGACCGATATTTTCTTTTAATTGTGCCAGGGAAGTCGGTTTATTAGCGTAAACTTTTGATTTGACATACCACACCCACAGGAAAAAATCCATAGGCGTTAAATCGGGACTCCGTGGAGGCCAATTTATGTCACCTCGCCTGGAGATTAATTTGTTCGGAAAAATTTCTCGAACTCGAGGCAGAGATCTGTTGGACGTGTGTGAAGTTGCTCCATCCTGCTGGAACCATGTTCTTTGGTTGTAACCAGGAAAGTTTTGCAGTTGGGGTACGAAAAACTCGTCTAACATCTCCACATAACGCTCTGAATTCACTGTGAGTGTGCGTCCCCTTCCATCTTCAAAAAAGTAAGGTCCGATAATTCCTCGTGCCGACATCGCTGCCCATACGGTGACTTTGGGTGAATGTAGCGGTTTCTGATGTTTTTGTTTTGGGTTGGTTGCACTCCAGTAACGACAATTTTGCTTGTTTACATGCCCATTCAGGTGAAAATGGGCTTCATCGGAAAACAAGATGTTGGTGAACGTTGGAAAGCGCTCAATCATCTGATTTACAAAGGCAAGCCTCTGACCAGCATCTTGAGGCTTCAGTTCTTGCACTAACTGAATTTTGTACGGGTGCAGCTTTAAATCTTTGTGTAAAATGCGGCATAATGAAGATCTGTGCACATTTAAAGCAACAGCACGCTTCCGAATCGAGAGGTTTGGATCATCTCGAATAGACTGAGTAACACTGTCCACGTTTTCGGCTGTTCTTGATGTTCTTGGCCGCCCAGATTTTGGTTTCTCCAGAGTTGACCCAGTCTCTTCAAACTTCTCAACCCATTTTGCAATGAGTCGAGTGCTAGGCGTATCATTTAAGTGACGAATATGTCGAATACTGCAGAATTTTCTACGCGCTACAGTCGCCGAATTACCGTTTTTGTAAAACTCACGTACGCACAACGCACGGTCCGCACCAGAGAAACGCTCCATAGCGACTAAATTCCCAAGAGTATACCAACTGACATACCCCCCGCGCCCCTCAGAATAGTTGCTTTCGCGTAATAAGATAAGCAAATGTGAACTTACTTTTGAGACACCCGGTACATGCCTGTATTTGCAAAACTTTGCATTCATTTGCTGTAATACTAAATACTCTATACTTAATCTAAATGATATACTCGTTTCTACTTATTTAACTGCCTCGGTGGTGTAGTGGCTAGCATATACGGTCGCACACCGGGAGGTCCTGGATTCGAGTCCCGGGTCGGGCCAAGGTTAGTTATTGCGTCTTTCTGTTTCTATCTCCCGCGCAGATGGCTAGTCTTAATGAGATTGGCCGCCGTGGCTGTAATCGCTCGGGAGGACATTATATTATGTACATATAAGTTCTTTTTTTTTAATCTGTGATATAAGTAACGAATTGGAATAATCTTAGGAACGTTTAAAAAAATATTTCAAGGAAAATATCTTTTCTAATTTCAATTCTAAGTGTCTATCACACGTGTAGCAAAGAAATACAAACAGTTTTCCTCGCACACGTAGATGTAATTTATTTTCATACTAGCTAGAAAATTGGTACTAAAACTAATTACTTAAGAGCTGAATGCCTTTTTACTCCATTTAGTGCTTGAAGTAGTTTTATAAAATAGAAGATATGAGACGTTAGCAATATATTCTAATGTAACATATATAGACCAAGAGCTATTAACGACAATTAAACACGATTTTGACTAACTGTAATGATACTTTCTTAGGTTTACGCGAATATTTGACATTATAAATGAAACTATCTTTTCGGATTTTGTCGCGGATTTATTTTGATTTTTGGTTCCCGACGTTTCGAATGCTTTACAGCAAATATGGTTACGGGAGAGACTCTCCCTCCCAGAATCAAAAGACAGTGGTAGCCCAGCGGTCTTTTTTTCCTGAGTCCTTGGCACTAAAACCAAGAGAAAGAAGCATCAAATAAGTATATAGGTATTTTAATTTAGACACATACGTATTATATATATGTACCATAAATACAGCTCTTGGTCTATAAAAATAAAATAAGCTACAAGCTTTAATTTGTTCAGCTCACTATCTGCAAGGATTAAAGTTTATCTTAAGTGCAATTCATAGTTTTTAAATCAAGGGAGAATTTTAATCTTATGAAAAATTAAATTATATTTTAAAATTAGCTAGATATTATTCAAAATATTTAAAAAAAAGGGTGTTTTTTGGTGTTTCACACCTTAACTGTTGTTTTTTATTTTATTTTATATCAATTAGTCTAATTTTGTAAACTAACTAATCACAATGTATTAAATTGTGAATAAAATAGTAGTAGCCCAGTGGTAGTGGTGGTGGTTGCTTGGAAAACCAAGTGAAGCAGGTTTAATTCCCGGGCAGGTTTAGCGCGAATCATTTCAAACATGTCTAAAGATGAAGGAAATCATCGCGACGTGAGTAAGTCTAAGAGTAAGCTTTTGAAAGACATGCATTCCGCCAACCCGCACTTAGCCAGCTTGGTGGACTATGGCTCGATCCCCTTGTATTGGCCGGCCCGTGCCCAGCAGTAGGACGTACATAAAGATGTACTGTACTGTACTGTATTTTAACTACAAACATGTACTAAGGATTCTATTTAATTTTAATAGCAATGGACTCTAAGCCGATCTCAATGAAACTCATTAAGAGATTAATGTATGTTTGGTACAGCTTATTTGTGAGCTTAAAATGATAAATAATGGCCATATAAATAGAATACGAGTAAATCAAAATATACATAATATATAAACATTTTTTTTCGTATAATAATATTACATGAGAACTAATTGCTAGCAATATTATTTCTTCATACTCGAGTTAATATTAAACATCCCTCGTGCCTTTTAGAAAGCAAAGATTTCCCATGAGAGTCGAGATAGACCTTTATATATCTTTGATATTCTAACGCCAAGAAAATAATCCCATTTAGATGTTATTTATAAATTTAACAGTGTAAAATTTAATACTTTCGTGGTTTTACGCGAATATTTGATATGATAAATGAAACTAAATTTAAAAAAAATTCTAAACGACAAAATTCGAAATTAATTTTTCGGATTTTGTCGCTATTTATATTAAAATTTTACGCAGTATTAAGACTGGTAAGAATATGAAAATTCTGCGAATCTTTTCCACTATGACATATCTGATACAAGGATGGCTTATTGAGTCGAATTGTTACTAAAGACGAAACTTGGGTTCCTCATTGTAAACCTTAGCTGAAACAAGACTCCATGTAGTGACATAAAAAAGGCACAGCACATCCTAAGAAGTTTAAGGTGTCACAGTCAGCTGGGAAACTCATGGCAACGGCCTTTTGGGACTCGGAAGGAATATTATTGATCGATTATAAAGATAAAGGTGTTTCTATAATCCGAGGATACTACGCTTCAATATTAGAGCAACTAAAAGAAACTATTAGAGAGAAAAGACGGGGAAAATTGACGAAAGGTGTGCTGCTTTTGCACGACAACGCGCCGGTCCACAAAAGCCGCGTTGCGTTGGCTGCCTTGTATAAAATGGGCTTTGATGTTTTAAATCACCCACCTTAAGGTGGGTGATTAATAGTGGTGAAAATTAAAAATGAGCTGCGGGGTACAATATTTACCAACGATGATGAAGTCAAGGAGGCAGTTTCGGCGTATTTTGAAAACATTTTTATATGAGGGTATAAATAAATTAATTTAAAGATCTGAAAAATGTATCAGTCTTGTCTTGTAATGTATCAATACATGATTAATATGACGGACAACTCCACCACTCGCGTTCATTGGTCAAATAAAATAGCGTGCGCTTCCACGGTTTCCTTTAACTTCCGTCCCTTTTCATGATATCACTCCCTCGGGTTGTAGGAAATCGACAGGAAAGATGTAACACATGCGTAAAAGGTTTGTTTAAATGCGAGTTAATTTTTTCCTGGGTTCCTTAGTTTTATTATATAATAATTACTTGTTATTCCTAAAGTTTTATTAACTCTAATAGTCTTAATAAGTCTAACCAAAATAATAAAACCAAAATATGTTTTTCATTAACAGATCCATCTGAGAACGTTTTCTAAAGCTAGAAGTCTTTTTTTGTCATATTTTAAAATTAATTTTTTTCTATTTCTTAATAAATTTTTTCTTAATTTTTTATATCACATTTAATATTTCGGCCCGATTTCACCAAAGTGGAATAACTTTTATTCCTAGGATAAAGCTGTTATTTACTCTAAGATAACCATGCTTTCATTTCACCAACTACTTATCCTGAGTATAACAAAGCTATACGAGAGTAACTCTTATACCGCCAATTTTGAAAGAATAACCGGCTTATTCCTCAGATAAAATCAAAATGGTGTCAAATTTTATGTCAGTAAAATTCATATTTTTGCACATTGAATTGTAATTAGGAGAAAATATTATTAAAATGCAGCGTTTGAGAAAGCGATAGTGAAGATAACTATTTTATTTTGAGACCTCCAAGGTGGTTTAAAGAAAGAAATGAGCATTTTTGCAACTACGATGAAAAGGATTTCATGATTAGATTTCGTTTATCTAAAGCAGCAGCATACAATTAATTATTAAATTAAATTAATTATTAATTAAATTTATTATTATTTAATTTATTATAATTTTTTAAAAAACACATAGCAAACTATAATTCGCGTCATGTAAAAAGAACGCTGGCTGTCAAGTTGCGCAGAGGCGATTTATAGGCGAATTTGGTGGTAAGACGCGGGGCGCGGGACGGTGAGGCACGCGCCGCATGCTTTCCGGCTCGCTATTGGTTTGTCAGTTCAAAATACCATCGCGCACACAAAAGTTATTAGTTACGAAATGATTTTATATCAAAAATAGAAAAATAATATTTTTGAATAATATTGTTTTATAAAGATAGAGTCTGATAACAATGCAGTTAACAATAAAAATATATATATATATATATATATATATATATATATAAACGAATTAATTTAATTATTTGTAAGTGTATTAAAAATTCTGCAATGAATCAAACATATTTTATTAATTTATAAAATTCTGTTTAATGACATTCTATCAAATATAATTTTCAACGTATCTACGAATAACCACTATACGTCACGAGCGAAAGGTTAGTTAAAAAATAAATGAATAGGCTTAGTAATTTCGTGTGCGAATGTACCGATGCGCAAACACACCCCCCACCACTTTCTTCCAGCGTTCTTTTTACGTGACGCGAACTGTAAACGAAATTAACTTGAAAAATAGCACTGACACATTGACATAAGTTCAAAGTGACGACTAAATTAAAAATGTCCTGTTATGCTATACTGTACTGAGATAATGACAAGTCTATTTAATTTGACTGCATTTACATTCAATTCTCATTTAATGTGCCACAGGTAAAAAAAAACATTAATCTAAGAATAGTTATACTAGGATTAACATTTTGTCTTTACAAAGCGGTGAAACGTACTACGAGTTATTCTGAGAGTAAATGCAGCGAATAATTTTATACCTGGCATAGTTATTCTTGGATAACGACATCATTGGTGAAATTGGGCCTTAAACATTTTTATTAATATTATAAAGTTAGTTGTAGTACGGAAGTCGTACACAGTCGTAGGAAGTAATGCAGAAGAAATTAATTTTGTAAAGAATAGTTTGCTTCCTGTAATTTAATTTGGCAACTCTCCCAGAGCAGCTCATCAGCTGATTAAATTTAACCTTGAGCCTTCTCGAGAGAGCTACTTGATATAGACGTACGATACATTACTGTGATTACTTAGCAATTATGTCTGGTAAAGCCATTTTATATACTAGCCTTTTCCACGGCTCCGGTCGCGTTTTAAAGGCTGAAAATCAAACTAAATATTTTTCTTACGTTTTTGCAACATTTTTCATTGATGCTCCGCTCCTATTGGTCGTAGGGTGATGTAATATAGTCTATAGCCTTCCTCGATAAACGGAATATCCAACACAAAAAGAATTTTTAATTTGGACCAGTAGTTCCTGAGATTAGCGCGTTCAACCAAACAATCAAAAAACAAACAAACAAACTCTTCAGCTTTATATTATGTATTAGTATAGATTTCAGTAAACGAAATGTTGTTAATCTTATTAATAAGAATTTATTATTCAGTCTGTTTGTTTGTTACTTCCACAGTCCACACTGACGACGACTCGTTTGGCTCAGTTAGTAGTGACCCTGCTTTCTGCGCCAGCGGTCGCGGGTTCGAGTCCCGCTGGGGACATTCATTTGTTGAGCACGAATGTTTGTGCTCCAGTCATGGATGTTTATATTTATAATATGTATGTATTTAAACTTACATATGTGTAGTATATCAACCATCTAATATCCATAACACAAGGCTAGTACCTTATCGTGGAACTAGATAGTGCTGTGTAAAAGTCCCAACATATTTAAAAAAAAATTAATGATAATGTAAACAAAATTTTGTACGTAGGGATATGAATATTCCATAGTTTACATAAATGCAATTTGAAGAAGTTAGGTTGCTATTGTTTAATCTTCGCGTGTTTGACGACGTTTGACTCAGTTTGTAAATAACCTTTCATATGTAGCGGCCGTGGGTTCGAGTCCCGCGGGGGGCATTCATGTATTTCAAGTTACGTACGTGTATTTATTTATTTATAGTTATTTGTGTAACTTCTAAAAAAAGTTATGAATATATCTGTACGAAAACTGGACCGGATTTGGATATAATTTAGTGCACAGACAGAAAATGGACTACGAACTAGTTTTTAAAAAGCTCTCAATAGTCGTTCTTCTAGATTGTCTTAAATATTAATGTAAAATATTCTAACAATGACACCGAGGCCGTGGAGATATTAAAATTTAAAGCACAATCTTATAATGGATGGTGAAGTTGGTGTTATTTCAATATTACCATGAGAATATCTAAAGTTGTTTCAGGATCTATGCACATACGTAGTAAGAAACGTACAACTCTGTGCTGGTAAAAAAAAATCAGATTACTTGTCTTTTTATTGATAACACAGATCACACAACACTTCGATAAGTGCACGTCATAGCGTATCGACAATGTCGTCTTGTCATAACGTTTGTAACCTTTTTTTTAAATACTATTTATTAACTCGAAAACCATCAAATTTTTTCGCTCGTTCTAGAATATTGTTTTAAGGTACGCCCGCACTAGGCGCAAAAACGCGACGCAACCAAATATTCTTTGTATGAAATAGTATGAGATAAGAATAAATATAACGCACTTTTATGCAGTAGAACTACGCGACAATAAGAGGAGAACAGAGAAAAAATATATCACTATAATATGCAAGATGAAAAGTGATGAGACCTCAATTTATTCGTCATATTTACTATTTCCCGATTGTTGTGCAATATTTATAGGAGCGACAATGCGGCGAGTAATATTTCATTTTTAAACAAAAGAACAGTTTAAATGGAAACCGAGCAGTTATTGTACATACTGATTGTGAAAATTCATTACAATACTACAATTCATAGTTGAAGTGATTAAAAAAGAGGAAATAAAATAATCAAAATACATTCTAATATTAAATAATCAATGTTATGTCTGTCTGATTGCTGTAAAAAGTATCCTAAATGTGGAGCCGGATAACCATCTATCAATGATAGCTCAATATGCTCAGTGATAGCCTATCATTATATCAAATTAAATCAATATCTGTCTAGTAATTTTCTCGTGATGCGGTAACAGACGGACATACAAACATCTTAACCAAATTCGGCCTCCGTTGATTTATTTTAATCCATTCAGCTTAGAATTTTATTATTTATAGGTAGGTAATAGATATAGATTAATACATTAAACATGTTCAACTTATTTCTTCCTTCAAAGGCCATTTAGAATTAGTAACTTCTGTAGGTATACATTTAAGTTCAATTAGGAAGCGATTCAGGCAAATTGGCTTTCCGAATGGTAGAAGCTTGTAAAAGCTTTAACTTATACCGCTGTTTGAATTTTGTATTGTTTAAGCTCGTTAGTTCGAAACTTTTAATGGACGTCCACAAATAATATATGATGTTAAATGAAATTTTAGAATATGTTTCGCATTGTTTCAATAATGAAAGTGTAAGCTCAAATTCAAAACAAAACTTTGGTAAGGTCTTTTAATTGTCTTTTATATTTAGGTGTGTGTGTTAAGGTTAATTAAGACTAACGATTTGTATCAATTTTGGATTTTATCCGACAGCGAAGCCCAAGGGAGGGTTATGCTTTTGACCTGTATGTATATGTGTGTATTTATGTACGTATAAAGTCTGAAGGCATGTATGTTGGACCCTATGTTATCTCATTACTAAACGGCTAAATCGACTTTGATTTGTACATCGCTAGATACGTCCTGTTAACGCAAGTGTCGTGCAGGATATAGATACAATAAAAAAATGGATTCTGGGTGACAATAATTGGTGCCTGAAAAAAAGTTTTCAGTTCGAGTGGGGTATCAAAATATAGCTTTTTTTAGAGAACGTCACAAAAATGCAATTTATAGATTTATTTAATTTATAAAAAAATAAACTAAAAATTTAAAAAAGTAAAAATTTATTAAAAACTTAAAAAATGTCGTATTCATAACAAATTTATCTATTTATACTTATATCAAAGACAACTTTTTCGAAAAAAAGACATTATTTCAGCTCATAATGCCAACGACCTAGATACCTAGCTACTATCACTAAATACAAACACGTGTATTTATACCTCGAAACTAAACTACAAATCATTTCAATTTCCATACTGATTGAGCATTTTCATGATTTGTACACAAATGTGAAACAGTAAACTAATAATTGGCTTTTCGATGCACAAATTTATTGCTGGCACAACGAAATTATAGTGATTCGATATCCATATTTACTCATGGAATTATGCAGAAATAACGTAACATATGCTAATGAGTACCCTCATATTCTCTCATGGTAATACGATAGCTCCCCATAAAATCAATTACATGCTTATATCAGCTAAAATTATTTTTTTTTCAAGTTAATACATATTTATTATTTTGGCAATGAAAGCAAAGTTTCGCGCTTACTTGGGAAACAGAGTCAAGCAGGTTCAAATCCCGAGTGTAGCACGTCGCCTCTGAGTGTACAAATTATTTCAAACATGATAAACATGATAATTATTTCAAAGATGATAAGTTACCACTTGTCTTCCTCTAACGAAAAATATCGTGAGGAAACCGGAATGTTTGAGAGAACCTAGCATGTTTTCGAAATAAAATAAAATGGATTCAATAATACATACTCGACATTATGAGTACGACAAATATCCAAAATTTTCTATTTTAGTAACTTTTGAATGGCTATAAATAAAATAAAATTCTCAAAAAATACAATGTACTTAATGTAGGCGTATCTTATAGAAAGTATATAAAGTAATAGACGTCAATAGGTCACGCCGGCGGTGTTCCCAGGCGGTCACCCATCCAAGTACTTCGGTGATCGAACGAGAACCGGTGTGTTCAACGTGGTATGGACGTTGGCGACAGAAAACATCAAACGATCGTGCACTTAGAGAGCACAGTGTGTTATTTGACTTCAAATGCAAACATTCTCGATTAACATTAAGTTGTATTATTAATTTAGTGTCCGACCGAATGTTCGGTTTCGGTCGAGTTTCGGCAAACAAAACGAGTTTCGGTTATGTTTCGGTTTCGGCAGCAAACCTGCCGAAACTACGACCGAAATCGAAACTGCATTCGGGAGTTTCCGCGCTGTGCTCGGGTGTGTTCGGCGCGGTAAATGACATTCAAGCGACGATGACATTTAGCCGCGTCCACATGCGTAATCATGTCGTAACCTGTTTGTTTGCAGTGCATTTTGTTTGTTGTGAGTTTTCCTGTGATATGTTTTGAATTCGGTAAGTTTTATCATGTGATATAATATAAGAGTACCTCGAAAAGTAATTTAATATAACAAAGGAGTACCTCGAAAAGTAATTTAATATAACAAAGGAGTACCTAGATTATAGTAGAATCAAGTTTACCATAAAAAATTAAAAATCTAAACATTTTGTGGTTAATTTAACTCTTTCGCTAATGCTATATGTAAGCAAACATTAGTTAGGTAGGTACATGGTATTTACTATAGTGCATTAGTGGTGATAATATAGGTACCAAATCAATATAATAATTGTTTTTTTTTACAAATTAACACTTGGAATTAAACGAGTAGATACCTACCTGGTTATCCGTATAAAATTAATACTTATATTTATTTTACTAATTAAAACTGACTGATTATAATACATTTTGTTTATTTTTCTCTGAAAACATCATCCTTATAAGAAAGTTTCGGTTTCGGTTTCGGTTTCGGCCGAAACTGAGACCGTTGCCGAAAGTCGGTTTCGTTTTCGGTTTCGGTCGTAAAAACCAGTTTCGGTCGGACACTAATTATTATAAGCCTCTGAGTAAAACTCCCATGACTTCGTCATAGTTTTTGAGAAAATTCGAAAATCTAGAAAACTATAGATACCAGAAAAATAATTATCTCTTTTTTGTATAGGTATATATCTTTCATAAGACTTATTATGGATTGAAAAGTTTATACCAAAAGTACAATAAAAGCTAAAACAAAATCGGAAAAGTGCGCAGTTTCAAGTTAAAAAATTGATTTTATGTTTTCGAAATTATTTTTTTTTAACAAATAAAGTTAAGCAACGTCGGGCACGGTCAGTACTTAGATGGGTGAACACCGCGTGACGTTGGATTGTTTGGTCTTATCATTAACTAAATCATAATTATTGTAATAAAATACTAAACCGAATCTGTATATTATTTTCTATAATATCTCAACAGTATGTTATATTATGCGTGTACCGGCCCCCTTCGGGTGACTTCGATATATTTGAAAATAAGATGGACGATATCCTTAGAAATGTATGTACAAGTAGTAAATCAATAATTGTATGCGGGGATTTTAATGTCGATATACTTCAAGTAACGCAGCACAGTAATCGCCTTTTAAGTCTATTCAGATCATACGACTTAAGTAATGTCTTCTGCGAACCAACTCGAGTGACAAATTCTTCCTCCACGTGTATTGATAATGTGTTCTGTCATGGGGAAGTTCTCGATAAATTAATAATAGGAAATTTAAGTTCAGACCACTTGGGTCAAAAAATTTCAATAACTAGTAATATTGTTAACTCTAAGCAAAATATAAAATGTAGACCGGTCACTCATTATAAAATTAACATTTTTAAAGAGAAGGTTATGCAACAATTACTTCAAGTGCACATGGCAGTAGATAGTCCCAACTCATATTATAATAAAGTATTTAATATACTCTTAGACTCGTTCAATGACGTATTCAAAGAGCGCACTGTAATTAAGAACCCTAAAATGAAATTTAGCGACTGGGCGACAGTCGGCATATACCGTAGTAGAGACAAGTTGTATGAACTATATAGTATGAAGCAGTGGAATCATGACCCAACGTTCTATACTCGGGTAAGAGCTTATTCAAAAATTTTTAAAAAAGTTTGTCAGCAGGCTAAGTCTATATATATTAGAAATAAAATTTTAAATCACTACATAGTATAAAACAAAGTCGCCTTTTCTGTCCCTATATCCCTATATCCCTATGTGCGCTTAAATCTTTAAAACTACGCAACGGATTTTGATGCGGTTTTTTTTAATAGATAGAGTGATTCAAGAGGAAGGTTTATATGCATAACTAGCAGATCCCGCGGCTTTACCTGTGCTAAATCTAGGGAAGAGCCCGAGCGAAGCGAGGGCGAGTCGCTAGTTCTGACAATAAAATTAAAGCCACTTGGGACGTGATTACTCGTACGACTGGCAGATCTAAGCCCGCTAGTGAACCTATCCAATTGTTAATCAATAATGCTACAGTGAGTTCCAATGAAGATGTTGCAAATTCATTTGAAAGTTATTTTTCTAAAATCCCTGAAAAGGTCACATCTTCTTTAAAATCCTCTACTTCAGATGCAATAATTTCTTTGAAAAGTCATACTCCTCACTGTGATCACCAATTTAAATTTTCATATGTAGATGCGAATGAAATAATTAAAATATTTAAAACTATTAATCTTAAAAAAAACTGGTGATTTATGGGGCATGTCTGTTAAATTACTTAATACAATAATAACAAACATTGCACCACAATTGTCTCTTATATTCAATAAATGCATAGATACTGGAATATTCCCTGATCTTATGAAAATTAGTAAAATAATACCTCTTTTTAAAGATGGTGAAAAAAATGACCCTGGCAATTATAGACCTATTTCTATATTGCCATGTATGAGTAAAATCTTTGAGAAACTTATTTTAAGTCAACTTTTGACTCATTTTAACGCAAATAATATTTTCCATAATGAACAGTACGGTTTTACTAAAGGCAGATCTACAGCCGATGCGGGGATTGCGCTTCTTAGACATATTTATGACGCTTGGGAAAAATCACAGAATGCAATTGGAGTTTTCTGTGATTTGTCTATAGCTTTTGATTGTGTGAAACATGAAACTCTTTTGCTTAAATTTGCTCATTACGGTGTTCGTGGTATTGCTCTCGATCTACTTGCTTCTTATCTTACTGATAGAGTTCAGAAGGTTGCAGTAAATAACGTCAACTCTTCTGGTTCTCCTCTTAGAATGGGTGTTCCGCAAGGATCTATCCTAGGTCCATTTTTGTTTTTAGTTTATATTAATGATCTCCCGTTTTATGCCGATAAATTGTGTGATATTGTACTCTTTGCGGATGATACCTCCTTAATTTTTAAATTTGATAGAAAGTCAAATAATTACGACGAAGTAAACAGTGCATAATCGCATATGCTTCACTGGTTTAACATTAATAATCTGGCTTTAAATGCCAAGAAGACAAAATATATGCAGTTTTTATTACCTAATGTAAAAAGACAGAATTTGAATTTGTATCTCAATAACGACACATTAAATACGGTAGATTCCACGATCTTCTTGGGATTGACATTAGATTCGGGTCTGCAATGGGGTCCCCATCTCTCGTCTCTTGCGAGTAGACTGAGCTCAGCTGTTTTCGCTGTTAGAAAAGTCAAGCAGCTAACGGACATAGATACTGCCAGACTTGTTTACTTCAGTTATTTCCATAGCATTTTATCTTATGGTATTTTGTTGTGGGGTAATGCAGCGGACATTAAATCGATATTTATTCTACAAAAAAGGGCCATTCGGGCTATTTATAACATAAGCGCTCGTAATACTCTCCGCGGACTTTTTAAAGAAATAGGAATTCTTACGGTTGCTTCGCAATATATATATTGTAACATTATGTTTGTTCGGCAAAATATTAATTGCTATTCAAAGCACAGCGACAAACACAGTATAAATACAAGAAATAAGGATAAACTTGTAACACCCAGTTTTCGCCTACAAAAGGTAAACAGATCGTTTATGGGGCAAGGTGTACGCATGTATAATAAAATTCCACAGTCCATATTGAACTTGCCTTTGAGGCAATTTAAATCAAAAATTAAAAATACGTTATTGAATAAAGCTTATTTCACTATAGCGGAATACCTGGTGGATGTAAATGTGTGGGATTAGTGACTGGTTGTGTCTCACGTAGGATAAATAGATAAATTGTAATACAATATTGTTACCAAATATTTTTTTGAAAAGAGCAACTGTTGAGTTTCTCGCCGGTTCTTCTCAGCAGAACAGCTTTCCGAGCCGGTGGTAGTTTACTCACAGACTTACAGACTGACTTTTAATTTTGATAATGTAAAAATGACGATTCAAAAGAGCTTGTAAAAGTCTATTTGAATAAAGAATATTTTGATTTGATTTGATTTGATATACCGAAGCGGAATCTTAATTTTTTTTAGATATTTTGAGTTTGTCTGTGACTGTATAACAAAATCAAGTTGCTAAAAAAATTAAGTGTTTTTTAGTCAAATTAAAGCCTAAATTTATATTTGCCAGGAATATTTATTTAAACGATAAATACACAGAGCAGGTGAATATATGGTCTAAGAGCCGGTGGAATATCGACCTTCACCGATCTGATAACCAGATGAGACATATTTTTTATCAAATATAATTTATAAACAAATATGCCTATAATTACTTGTCTATCTGAAAGTGATCATGGCTATTTTTAATTAAATTAACTTTAATCGATTTTTTTTCATCACTTTCATTCTTTTGATAACCAAATAAATTTTATTTCACTGTTAGTTTTTAACACACAGAATATGCCTCAGTAGGCTTGCCTACTCATTTTTGTGTATCTACCTGGCAAGCCGATGTGAACAGGTAAGTCAATATAGGTGACTCCATCGTTCTGCTAATTTATCGAAAGTTATATCAAATTTTAGATCATTTTATTACAAAATCAGTCATATAGACTTGCCTGCAAAAAATCATACTTAAAGCACTGTTGCCTAGCTAAAAATAGCCATGAGCACTTTCAGATAGACAAGTAATTATAGGCATATTTGTTTATAAATTATATTCGATAAAAAATATGTCTCATCTGGTTATCAGATCGGTGAAGGTCGATCTTCCACGGTCTCCTCTACTAATAGATAATTGTCAATTCCGTGGATAAATATAACTCAGTAAAGTTGTATAAGGTTGGTCAAGAAAAATAGAAGGTAGGTATGTATGTATTAATCTGTGGTATGTATATTTGTGCATTCGAATTTTATTTTATTGGTACTGAGAAATGTCCTCAAAAAATCTGCGTATTTATACAGTACATACATATTTTATAGATAATTAGATAAAGAATTAAAGCAGTACGTTTATAAAATAAGTATATCACAGGCACCTTCCGCAACCATTGTAATATGGTTTCATTTCGGTTATCGACATGGGATATTCCACGTCTGGGAATCTCACCATCGATTTTAAGCATTCACATTCTGGATCTAAGTATGAAGAACATTGGCATTTGTTGCATGAAGAACATGGGTACTTGTTGCATGAAGAACATGGGTATTTATTGCAAGAAGAACATGGGTTCTCATCCTGGCAAGAGTCACATTCTTTCATAGGACAGGACATACAAGTTTCACATCCGGATCTCGTCATTGGTTCGCCACATCGTCTCGCGCAGAAAGCGTCTATGCCCTGCAAAAGAAGAAATTAATAATTAATATATTTAAATACTTTAGACGTCGATTTCAGCCTACTTTTGACGACACGTTTGGCTCAGTTGGTAGTGACCCTACCTTCTGCGCCAGCGGTCGCGGATTCCCGCTAGGGGCATTCATTTGTTGAGCACGAATGTTTGTTCTCCAGTCGTGGATGTTAATATTTATATTATGTATGTATTTAAAAAAAATATATGTAGTATATCAACTATCTGGTATCCGTAACACAAGCCTCGTAGCTTACCACGGAACTAGATAGCGCTGTGTTTAATATTGTCCCAACATATTTATTTATTTATTTACTTATAATTTTGTTATCGACGATATTCAAATTATCGTCAAAATCATATATTTTTTTTTTATTATTTGCCTAATGCGTATGGATTTGACACATTTATTGTTTTAAATATCTCGTGACATGTGAATGCCGAACGATAATGAGTATTCAAAGGTGGTCAGCTGGGAGATTCGGAGAATGTATGTTATCGATAATTTCTTACTCGAAATACTAAATATATTTTAATCCGACCTAGGACTCGAACCCAGGAGCTCTGGTCTGCAATCATATAGCTAGATAGTTGATCACTACCTGAGGGAGGAGGGATGGAGAGTGGGCCTCCCGGACTCTCACTTACCGGACGAATCGCGACAGCATAGCTGCCACTTCACACCGATCTTCTGTGAGAGAGTGGTACTATACGGGACGTGCCGGCCCATTCGGCTGCTACCCGAAGGTAACAAGCATGGCACTACCACTTAATTATATATACACATATGTATATACTAGCATATAAAAGAATTAAAAAAATCTGAATAATCCTCTTACAAATTTTAAATTTAATTTTCAATAAAGTTTAAAAGACTTACTTGGCTGACGCAGAAAATGAAAACCACAAGCACGACTTTATTCATTTTGCAAAAGTGTTTGAGGGATATAGTTCGACCTACTTTATATATAATTTAAATTTATTTAACATTACAGGAAGTTAATGATAATGTTTGTAAAGTATTGGGCAAGCGAATTTCGAAAGAGGAAGTGATAGTGAAAATGGAGAAAATCACGTACGTAAATATGTTAGTTGATAATATTTTTTTTATTAATATTTATATTTAGCGCTTATAAATAGAAATATATGGTAATACAATAAATATATCCACTAACATTCATATAGTAATTAATATCCTTAGTACTTATTGACACGTTTGGCGCAGTGACCGTACTTTCTTGCGCCAGCAGTCGCGGTTTCGAGTCCCGCTGGGGGCATTCATTTGTTAAACTCGAATGTTTGTACTCCAGGCATGGGTGTTTATATTTATAATATCCTTCCTTCCTTCCTCTCAGCCCATACACGTCCACTGCTGGACATAGGCCTCCCCCAAAGATCCCCACGACAACCGGTCTTGCGCCCTCCGCATCCAGTGGGGTCCAGCGACTTTAACCAAGTCGTCGGTCCACCTTGCGGGAGGCCTGCCCACGCTTCGCTTTCCGGTACGTGGCCGCCACTCCAGAACTTTGTGACCCCATCGACCATCCGTTCTACGAGCGATGTGCCCCGCCCACTGCCACTTGAGCTTCGATATTCGGTTGGCTATGTCGGTGACCTTGGTCCTTCTGCGTATCTCCTCATTTCTGATTCGATCACGCAGGGAAACCCCGAGCATAGCCCTCTCCATTGCTCTCTGTGTGGCCTTGAGCTTTCTTATGAGGCCCATCGTGAGCGGCCACGTTTCTGTGCCGTATGTCATCACTGGCAACACACACTGGTCAAAGACTTTTGTCTTGAGACACTGCGGTATTGGTGACGAGAAGATTTTACGTAGCTTCCCGAACGCTGCCCATCCGAGTTTGATCCTTCGATTGACCTCTTTTTCGAAGTTGGACCTACCTAATTGGACAGTTTGTCCTAGGTATATATACTCGTCTACAACTTCGAGCATAGAGTCATCGATAGAAACTGGAGTGGTTGCAACATGGACATTTATAATATATATGTATTTAAACTTATATATGTAGTAAGTATTTCAACTATCTGGTATCCGTAACACTAGCTACGAGAGCTTACCGCGGAACTAGATGTCCCAAGATATTTATTTATAAACAGTTGAATGTCTTTTGATTTGGTTAGAAATTCGAAATTTGGTTAGAATTTAGAAAAATATAATAGATAAGAAATTGTCGTCGTACAATCAACATTATACGACACTGTTGGCTCATTTTGTAATGGGTGGCGGGTTCGAATCTCGCTTGAGGCATTCATATTTTGTTGAGCACAAATTGTGTATTATATTATATATATGTAACTTAACTAAATGTTTCTGGGTTAATTTAGGTACCCAACTATTTATTTATTTCAACCAACGGCTTTTGATTTATATTTTAGCTATACTAATTAAACTAATTAGCCTAATGGTAGAGGAGACCGTGGTAGATCGACCTTCACTAGGGATTGCAATCCGGCGTCATTTTCATTCCGGCCGGATCCGGCTGAATTTCCATCAATCCGACCGGATCCGGTCGGATCCGGCCGGATTGACCAGATCGATATAATTTTCGCCTTTTTGGTTCAAAATGAACTGTTAGTAAGTTATTCAAGTATCATTATACTTAATATAGTAGATAATTTACAAATCGAAACTAAAAAGAAAAAAAAATAATTTTAATTACTTAGTTATTGTTGGAGTCGGTGCCAGCCAAGGAGATTGTATTAGGATTATTTTGCTTTGGCTGGCACCGACTCCAACAATAACTAAGTAATTAAAATTATTTTTTTTTCTTTTTAGTTTCGATTTGTAGCGTTTTGAAGTCGGTTTTCATTTTTGTTAAAAAATAATTTATTTTAAATTTTTTTGTGGAAATTATTATGTTTAAATAAAATATTGGAAGGCTAACTAAACTACTGCTCCAATAAGTCAGCGAAGTTTTGGAATGAACGACAATAGTCAATCGAGATTTGTCCACGTCTATTTTTCCACGTAACTCGTAGACGTTAATAAGATTTACCTTCTATTATCAATCCACCTAATATCCTGAAGGAGTACGACTATCAGTTCATAAGTACGTATAATATTAAAAGAATTTTCTTTCAACTCCTAACCGTTGAGGATATATACCTTACATCATCACAAATTCTTGAACAGCTTTAGAAAATATATGAAAAAGGTAATCAGTGCCGATAAAATTTAAGGGTTGCCCTCGATTTCTCTAGGATCCCATCATCAGATGCTGACTTGGTGACAATGAGAACATCTTGAATGTATACCCTACCGAACAAAAAATAAATTTTTAAAATCGGCCCACAATTCACGGAGAAATCGATGAAAACACATAAAAAACAACTGTTGAGGAATTTTACCTTCCATCATCAGCTCATCCACATGAGATGATGATTTTCATACGTAAAAGCTTTATCGGGTTTAGAAAATATATCAAAAACATAATAGGTGCCTGTAAATTTTGAGAGTTGCCTTCGATTTCCCTGGGATCCCATCATCAGATCCTGACTTGGTGACAATGGGACCACCTCGGAACTATACCCTACCAATCAAAAGAAAAATTTTTGAAATCGGCCCACAGACGGCGGAGCAATCGGTGAACATACATAAAAAAAAAAAAAAAAAAAAATACATACAACGGAACATATAACCTCCTCCTTTTTTGAATTTTTTTTGAAGTCGGTTAATAAAAAACTAGCGGAACTCGCGGCTTCGCTAACTAAAAGTACAAAAAATATGTTTGGCTATACGCATTTACTTATACCAACAACATACTACATATACCAAAAATTGATTCGTCATTTACCATTTCATCCCTTTTGTTATGAGGACTACTCTTTAAACCAGTCCAGTCTTGGCGTAGTTGTAGTAGTAGATAGATCTATGCCTACTATTACAAACTTTTTGTTGACTTTGTTGAGAAAAGTATTACGTTTTTAAACATGTGCAAAAACAAACTGTTATTTAAATCAAAAGCACTAAGAAGATATAGATAGATAGATAGACTATTGATTTCATCTTTGATGTAAGTTACCCCCAAATTACTGTTTACCCCTTTTTAACCCCCTAAGGCAATGGGTTTCAATAAAATACGAAACACGTTTTCCATCAATTCTGTTAAGTATCTTTATGCAAAATTTGAAGTAGATTGGAATCACACCATACAGACATTGCTCCCGTTTGTCACTCCCTTAGGCATAAAATTTCGGAAAATTCTTTCTAATCCGATAACTACGTCATAAACTACAAGGTCGCACCCTAAAAGTTTCAGGTCTCTACGATTAGCAGTTTAGGCTGTGCGTTGATCCATCAGTCATTCAGGATGGAGCAGTTTCTAACCCAATGTTAAGATTAGGCAACGAGCAAACAATTAAAATTTAGCGGTGGCTAGTGTAGGCAACTAGGTAAAATTTTAACGTTGTAACGAGTAGCTCAGTGTTCCTAGATGTCACTTGCACAGATAGATCAATTATTTTTTATTTATAAATAATAATTGATCTATCTATAATAATATATAACTTTATATAATCTAATATAATTACTTTACTTTACTGAGATGAGACCATTATAATTATTAAAGTATTCGATAATGCTAAGAAACAAGTCTTATATTTATGTCAGACACCAACTTGCACGCATGAACACCACATACTACGCATTTAAAGTACCAACTTATGCAAAAGCTCTATTATTTTGCCAAAAATTAGTAACACCGGATCCGGTCGCCGGATCCGGTATATTAGTACCGGATCCGGTGACCGTGAAATGATGCCGGATCCGCCGGATTACCGGATCCGGTTTTCCGGATTGCAATCCCTAACCTTCACCGATCTGATAACCAGATGAGACATATTTTTTATCGAATATAATTTATAAACAAATATGCCTATAATTACTTGCCTATCTGAAAGTGCTCATGGCTATTTTTAATTAAATTAACTTTAATCGATTTTTTTTCATCACTTTCATTCTTTTGATAACCAAATGAATTTTATTTCAGTGTTGTTTTTTAAGTTCCCATAAAAAGAACTCTCTTTTACCTGATTCAACTCGCATAGGACCAGTAATTAAATATTCGATGTGCAAACTCGACGACTAATAATCGTAAAATTTTAGTAGACCGTCATTTTATTGCGGGAGTTTGGCAAACTGAAAACGTTTTAGTAAATGGATTTTCGAACATCAAAAGCCCAATCTTGAAATGTATGGGGGAACTTCGATATTCACTTGATCACAGGATGTTTTCATAGCTTTAAGACATAAGAAAAGAAATTAGTATTAAAATATAAAGTTACAAATATTTTCACTTTAACTTGGTAAATTATAATATAGTATTGATTCTTACCTAAATAAATAAGTTACTCACACACAAGTATTTAATTTTGAACAAAATTGCTCTTGGCATCATTTGATTTTAACGAATATCTACGAATATCTTACGAGATATCATAGTTTTAACATAACGGGTTTCGTGGTTTCCACTTTCCAGCCTTTAGAACGTGAGCGAATCCACGGGAAAAGCTAGTCATTTTATAAATTTCTTTGTTCCTCTTTATCACATCTTTGTACTTCTAAGTTCTATACCTTGACAATGGTTTCGTAACTAGAATTAAGGTTTTTTTTTTTTTATGGTAAAAAGGGGGCTGACTTCCTGATGGGAAGTGATCACCTCCGCCCATGGACATCTGCAAGCCAGGCTTGCAGATGCGTTGCCGGCCTTTCAGGAAAGGGAGGGATGGAGGAGGGAGGGAAGTGGGAGGGAGGGGGGAACGAAGGCGGAGGATTAAGGGAAGAGGGATGGGGGAAGGAGAGTGGGCCTCCCGGACTAATCCCGGTTAATGTATGTCAGGCGATAACTTTACTAATACATATAAGTACAGTAAAATTTTATTGAAAATAGTCATTATTATCGGCCAACACAAAGGCCGAATATGTTGTTTTAGGCATTTTTGGATGTCTGTTTATCTGTCTGTCTGTGTCGCGAATAACGTAGGGTAGTCGCGAAATAGTGATAAAATATTTAAATATTATTTCTTATACACTTGAGGGTAGAACGAAGACTGTCAAATAGAATAGATTGCGATTTGAGGCAGACGTGTACGGAACGCGACCGTGGCAGGTCGGGTGCGAGCTTCTGAGTAAAAGTGTTCTGTAAACGTGCGAGGCAGATCAGGCGCAACACCGTGTTTGCCAAGTGAGTGATTTCATTTTACCAATGTGTGAATATTCAAAGATTCAGTATAATTCAGTAGTGTTGCGCGGGAGCCGTTCGTTGCTCATAAATCATATTCAGAGATTCAGTATAGACATGTGGCAGCATGTACATTAGATTCAGAGTGATAGATTCAGCATTCAGAAGTTTGAGTTCAGTCACTCGTAAATCAGTTAAATCAGACCAGTTACAAGTTTAGCGAGGCTCGGGGTGGCTATAGGGGAGGTTGGAGGCCACTAGCTAGGGATCAAACCCTCGTATGATAAATCAGATCACATTCATTACCAGTAAATCACATGTGTGTATTTATCAGTTACATTATAATTGCGATACGTCGTTATATCAAAATATCTCATCTCTTAGATATCTATACTAAATTTAATACGTACCTAGAGGCGAACCCGAGTGGAGCCAGGGTGGCTGACTAGTAAAAATATAAAATATATAACATCCAAATAATACATTCAGATTAGTAAAGTGTAGGACAGAAGAAATCAAAAACTTTTGTTGATCCCTAATAAATAAGATAATTATGACTTCTTAGTTCTTACAAGTACTATTCGCCAAAATAAAATATTTCTCTTTTATTATGTCAGGCGTTTTTTTAATTTTAATTCAATTCAATTCAATTCTGTTGTTGATGGCTTCAAAGCGTGCCAGTTGAACACAGATTATTTCGCCAATGTCACGTAGAATGGAGAAGACACAAAGGAGATTGGTCGGTAACATAGAGTGAATAAGTTTTTTTTAATTTTGTATTTCAGAAAATAAAATGTCACATTGAAAATGTTAAATGACACTCATATACTTTAACAATATTGAAAAAATCACATTCGTTAAAAGTATAGGAAAGCTTAAGCTTACATAATACTGTTCAGAACTTTTCAATCTACGTCCAATTTGACAAGTTAAACTGGATTGAAGTCCACTGATTAAATATGACTGAAAAGGCCTGAATCGAACCTGCTATTTCTATGATAATACTAGCAGCTTTGCTTGTAATTTTTTTCCAATCTGGTATCGCAAATCAACTTTTTGTACTATTTATAAGGAATACTTATATCCTACAGGAATTTCTTATGCGGCTCCCGGTTTATGGAGTACCTAAATAAGAAACCTAATGCCTGTGATACATCTATATGAAGGCTAGTACTGCCTATATGGATGGTAAAAAGTAATAATGATTGAGTTGCACCGTTTAACTAAAATCAGTAGTCAAATCAACGGTTTTGGTAAAAAAATCGATGATTTGACGAACGTTTGACAAATGAAATTTTGTTTCAGTCACTAAAAATAAAACAACGAAGTCATTTGTAATTCAACTCCAAATTTCCTCAATCGTCTGCAGATTTTCTGCACAATTACATCTTAACTCGATGTTAAACTGTTATTATTTTGCTTTTCAACTTTTAATAAACGGATTTTATAAGAAACTAGCATTTCCCGCGGCTTTGCACGCGATCTAAAGGCCGGAAACCAAATTCTTTCTGAGTCGCACGGTATGGTATCTCATAGAACTAACGCCTGCCCGTCCCGGTTTTGTAACATTTTTCATTGATGCTCCGCTCTTATTGGTCACAGCGTGATGTAATATAGTCTATAGCCTTCCTTAGTAAACGGACTATCCAACACAAAAAGAATTTTTCAATTCGGACCAGTAGTTTCTGAGATTAGCGCGCTCAACCAAACAAACAAGCAAACTAACAAACTCTTCAGCTTTATAATATTAGTATAGATTTATTATTAGTATAGATTTTAATGTAATCTATACCAGAAGTTCCCCATTAGTGGTCAAGTTTAGTAGTCTCTAGAGTCCATCCGAGAGTTAAATGAAAGGTTGTCGGAACATGAATTTTAATTTTAGTGATATTGTAAAAAAAACATTTGTTTTATTGAATTTTTCTAAGGTTGTTTGTAAAAAACGAAATTGCTGAACAGATTTAGATGATGCTTTTTGTAACACATAAACTAGGCACCCGAACGAAGTGAGGGTAAGTCCCTAGCTCATGATAAAACATCTATATGATGTATTAATACTTACTTCTTTTAAATTACTAAATATATCTCCTCTCTCAAAGTAAATCTCTCACAAACAATAAAAAGGGATAAAAAAACGTATTAAAAGAAGTCTCGTATACGAAGTCCCATAATTTAGCTAACAATTGTGATTTTAACGAAATTCCGATATCAACGCAAAGGCGCAAGTCGTTTTCTTGTCCCGTATAATAATCCTGTTACGATTCAAACGAAATTTTGGCAATTTGGCAATGAATTTGGCGAATTCGGGTATTTAATCAAATTGTTTAAATGCGAGCAAAACACTTGTTTAGGACAAGTTTTTGAAAGCAAGTCATTGTTATTTCATTATCATTGTAGTATTGATTCAAAATATTCATAAGTTTGTTTTTAAGAATAATAAAAAGCTGTGCTCGCATTACTTTTTTTTAATAAAAAGAATAGGGTTTGACGTAAACAATTAGTTTTGTGCCACAACAAGGGAACTAATTGAAGCGGGTTCTAATCTCGGGTCATCCAAGCGCATTTTGCTGAAGAAACCACGTATCTGAGACAACTGGTGGCCATCGTAGTTGATCCTAATTCCGTCTCAAGCCATAAGGAAGCCGTAGGCACACAAGAATTTAGGCCTCTTATTAAAAAATACAGACCAGAAAAACTTACATTCTCCAACTTAAACGTAAATATTGACATGGGAACTTACTACCTACTTTTCGGGGTCTTCATGAGGCTGGTAATTGCCTTATGTGCCCTTGTGCCCACGGAATTCCAGTCTCCATATTGAGATAAGATCGTGCATAACAGTTTTAAATAAAAAGGAAAAATTATATACAACAACTACGTTACATCTACGAAAAATAGGAAAACTAGGAATGCTGTCTCTAAAGAAAATGTAATTAACCTGTAGTGCCGCAATTTGATTGAATTTTGATGAAAATTTAATTATTTCAAACATAATTAAGCGATTAAGGAATTAATTACAGCTGCCTTGATTACAGTCCATTTGATTATAGTCTAAGTTTCCACCTTAAACCTTAACCTTAACCTGAACTTAAACTAACATTTATATACTAACAATCAATTCAATCTCTATGTCCTCATATAATCCTAAATCCGTATGTTTGTTCTCTTCACGTCCCTAAACCGTTGACCCGATTGTAATGAAACTCTGGTGGGCTATGCCTGCGATCTTCCTGTGACAAAAAAGGACGTTTTTATTTATTTACTAGCAAGACGCGCGGCTTCGCCCGCGTTCATTTTTTTAATCGCTACTAAATTCTTATATTCTTAATTCATTCGATCACTCGCTGGGTTGAAAATCCTCCAAAATTATTCCAGCTTTAATACACTCTTGAGCCGCGCGGCTACCTATTTCATATAGTATTATGTGCGGCGTGCACTCCTCCTCCTCTCCTGTTATTGTAGTTTTAGTAGGGATCCTTATTTTTTTCTTGCAATTAAAATAGCATATATTAATCAATGATAATGTAGCATTCAAATGGTGAAAGAATTTTTAAAATTGGTCCAGTTCCGGTGTTTTTTAGCCAATTCGTTACAAACATACTTACATACAAACCTTTCCTATTTATAATATAGTATAGATGTGTTTCCTGAATTGTTCAACTAGTGACTAGTCACTAGTGTTGCTAAGCCTCGTTCGATAAAACTATATTTTTCGCATTTTTTTGAATTTATTTTGATTTTTGGTTTCCGGTGTACCAAAAGAAAACTCCAATGATTTTTAAATGCTTTACCGCATGTTAAACATTTGAAATGTAGTCTTAAACTCTATTGTTCATATTAAAACCTAACAATGCCATAAATCTTACGTTCAGAATTCAGATTGAATAAGGTACGTATTTAACGTGAATTCATACATTTCTTAACGACTCACGTCGTATAATATAAGTGTAATACAATAAAGCTGAAATTGAGGTATAAAGTTTATTTAGACATTATTTAGTAGTACCTATTTCCTTCGGTTTCGTACGATATTTCTTTTAAACGCAAAAAATGCAGATTTCTATTAGTACTCGAAAATGTTGCACCTCAAGAGCGTTTTGTGGTATTTGAAATATTAATCATTATTTTTTTCTACCTTTCGAATGTGTATAAGAGCTGTATACAATATCTATCTTTTGTAGGATTTTTTGAATATTTTCTGTTTATTTGCAACTAAATCAGTACAATAAATTATATCAATTAGAAAAAATCTTCTTTTTCTTATGTACCAGCTATTACTTATATATTCTGTGCTATTACTACCAATCCTCGAAATAGACTCATTTCATACAAGTACCTACTTAATCTGCAACTTTAAGCCTATTTTATTATTTGTAAACATAAAATTTTGTTATTTCTTCGTTTTAGACAGCTTTAAACGGGAGATGATAAAAGGTGTTTTAATGTTACACATAAATGTCATCTTTTTTAATATATCTCTTAGCAAATTAAATTTTGTTTTTTACTATTGACTCACCCTCGCTCCGCTCATATTTATCACTACGTAAATTTTTACCGTAACTATTGTTAACTTCTATTTATATAATGAATAATGAATATGGACTGATATTGACTATTATTATTCTATTATTAATTTACTTTATTTGGAGTTGTATTGACTATCTGAGGGCGTTGTAAAATGGGTGGGATCAAATGATATATAAAACTATAGATACGTTGCCCGCGCTCTGTAGTGGCAACATGAATGCAAGGCAATTGCCGGACTTTCATTTAGTCGCGTACCAACCAGTGCCGCGGCAGTACGTGACATTAAAATTAGTTTTGTGTATAACTTCCTCATACAGCGAAAAAAAATGCCGTCCTGTGTTTTTAGGACATGTAAAAACTATATTTTAACTGTAAAAGATAGAAAAGTATCATTTTTATGCGTAAGTATCAAGAAAAATGTATTTTATTTTTTTCGATGCCTTCTAATGACAACGGAATTAAAGAAATATATTTATCTCTTTCTAACAAATCTAGCTACCGACAGTATTTACGCTGTTTTCGACAGCCGTGATGTTCATGCATGACGCGCCTATTTATATTTTTTTATCCATTCTGAATAAGTGCTTGACTACGTTCCACTTGATGGTAAGTGGTAACGCAGTCATAGATGGTAAGTCGCACTAATTCAGTAACCACCTATTCACTCTTGCCTTGAAGACACCCATATTGTAATCGGACGGAAACACCGATGCAGGCAGGTTGTTCCAATCCTACTACTCTAATCCGTACGTATAATAAATGACGAATAATTTATAAGTTCTGTTTAATCGGTGAGTGACATTTCGATTCATTACTTCAGACAGTGTAGATATTATAATATAATTGCGATATCATAACTGCTGAGAGTATTGCTGGAAATATTTGGTGTGGAAATAATTATAATAAGAATATACGAATAATTTAATGTGTATAACATGTAATTGGAAGACCATCCTGTCGCAGCGTTAACACATATATTTAAATATTATGTTGAATCGAAGAACAAGTGACCATCATTGAAGCAAGTTTTCCGAGACATGGTCCAGTCCACCAACTGATGATGAATATATGAATCTTAGAAATAAAGCTTAAAGCTTTGTTTTTGAAATAGAGAAATAAACTTAGTATTAATATTATTCCCTTTTATCCTCCCAATCAAGCAGCGATGTTATTCTTCATAGTAGTAATTGTTATATTATTTAATTTAATCCTTGTTAAAGTTTTATTATTTTTTTTAGAATTTTATGAGTTTTTTAAGCATTTTAAAGCATTGTTTTCTTTTTTTTTTAACGAATGTTGTGTTCTCCTATAATTATATCTCCGTTATACATTAAAATAATATGATAGATTTAAGTAAATTGTGAATATAATGTATGTATACTGTTGGAGATCCGTATAAATAAATAAATAAAAAAATGAAGAATGAATGAATGAATGAAGAATGAATCAATGAATAAATATAAATGAATAAATAAATAAAAAGACATGTGGTAATCATGTTGTGAATGATTCGCACTAAATGAAATATCAGAGGTGCGAGCTGGGCAGTGGGCACTGGGCTAACACAATCTTTAACTTGATATGATAATTCTACAAAAAACAGCCCTAACAAATAAAAATCATTAATATTGTTCAATCGTTTATTGAAATACACGTACATTACGGTAATTTTGTTTTAAAGAACATATAGCCAAGAAAATATAGCAAGCATTCTCAATGCGACATGATATGTTACACATTTAATCTGAATTATACGTTACGAGACATTTAAAACTGAATTACTCCTACAAAATACACTACAGGTACATATTGAAAATATTTCTATCCTCTGTAAAATCGACAACTGCGACAAAAAAGTACATTTAATTTAATATAAAAATTAAGCTTTCGACAGCCATATTAAAAAAAAAACTAAGTGTCATGTTTCCCCAAAGTCTCATAATAAAGACGTAGACACATTGTGTATAATCTTTCAGCTTCTAAAGCTTCCTATACTCATGTGCATTTGAAAGCCATTTAAAAATTGAATATTTTGCAATATCTAACAGTTGGCACTGATTATTGATTAATAAATAGTTATTTTGAACATCTTCCATACAACAGGTGTCAGTGCAAAACTGGCCTAACTTTAAAACTTCTTACAGTGTTCTTTCTTCTCTTATATCCATGAGTTAATCTTAAATGCATGGGATATATCAATAATATGTTTTTATTAAACAGAACATAATATTTCTGTTTTTTTTTTCATAAAAGTAGAGTTAGTCCACTTTTGCACCGACAGTTAACTAACTAACTTACTCTATCTAAATATAGACCTATAATGACTTAAATCACAAGATTCAATTCCAAATGAAGCCTGGTGCGGATTGTTGAATCAGTCGTGCGAAAAGCAATATCGATTATTCATCTTTCATACAATAAGTAATAAAATATAAGTATTACTATTGGATTTATTGAAAAATAAGTTTTAATGCTTCTTTTTACTAATTTTAGATATTTTTACAAATAAATATTAATGAAAAAGGTTTTTTGTTCGACAATTTTTTTAATATGATTTTTTTTTAAATAATAATACTTCAATTTCGAACTAAAATGATTTTTAATCAGGAATTATCATTTTAACACTTAGATACAAGTGAGATATACACATATATTATTTTACACATATATATTAAGATATAAAATTTGAACACTAGCTAATTAAATAGAAATGGGCGATTATGTACCATATTTAAAAAGTGATTGTATACAAAAAAATACGATTGTCATAATAATAAAAATAATATTCAAATATATTTACTTAAGAAAATCAAAGAATAATACAAAAAAAACTTTCTTTTACTTAATTTATTAAAAAGTAATCAAAATCGATTAATATCGATTCATAAACACCCAACTCTATTATCATAAATTTGTGATGATCATTATAAAGCTCATGATACTGTGATACATCGTGATAGAGACATCAAACATATATATTTATAAACAGCCTTACTTTAAAATTAAAGAAAATATCTAGTTTACACAACACTTTAATTCGTATAGAAATTTTTGTACAACAGTTTAGGTATCAAGAATAGTGCATCGAATACTCTTAGTTCTAACATTTTGTTTTATAGCAACTACTATATATTTATTTTCATTTGAAGGGAAGTAAATCATTACTTCGCCTGACAAATTATAAATATAGAGACCGGTATAGAAATATCTGATACTATAAACACATATCATATTTTTTTCTACTACATTATCATTATCTATTCTCACTAATTGAAAGGAATTATTTTACAAAGTTACGAAAACTTGATGTGGGTTGTAGGGGGATGTAGGAATTACTTTAAAAAAATAGTATATTTATCAACATATGATTAATTTTTTAATACGAAAATATGATATGATCTAACAATTGTCATAATTAAAGCGAGAATTCAATTGCATCTACTCGTACCATATACAATATTTTAAAATTTAAAATACATCAAAAAGCAAGAGTTTCCTAACAATTTGGCATGTAACGATATATCTCACTCATTATAATGTAACTACTAAAACTGCGTAGGGAACTACTCTGCGGTCGTATCTACTTTTAAATTCTACTTGTAAATGCGTAAATCTTGCGTAGAAAAGTGTCACTGCGGGACTTTTAGCTTAGTTTATAGCCTCAAGTAACTTACGAAGCTGGTTGAGATACAAGAAAATGAGGAACTTGGCAAAAATTTAGGCGTAACTCTGCGCGTGTTCTAACGGTATGTCTGACAGTTTGTTACCTTTATCCACCCAGTTCTTTAATCTTCCGCGCAATTCTTCCAAGCTTTTTGATTTGGCTTTATTTATCCTCTTATACTTGACGTCTTTAGGCTTTGTCACGTTCCTGTGGTTAGACATGACTCTATTGTATGTTACAACATGGTTTGACTTGTTCTCTGCTTCTCCTTCATCACTTTCTGGGTTCGAAGTAACCTCATCATCAGAATCGTTTAGAGGCATCATTCTTTTTGGCACATAGCTATAAGACCACAATTCACTACCCTTCGGTTTGACATCTTTATCATCTATGCTTTTCACTTCAGCTGTTAAAACGACGCTTCGCATTCGGAAATTATCTCGTCGTTGAGCAAGAAGGCTGGTCTCGTTATATTTTTGCTCATCAGTTTTGTTTGCGTCTTTCAGTTCCTTTTCTGTGCTATTTTGTGCACTCAGGCCTTTAGTTGAATCACCATCTGCCTCTTCCTCCACGCTATAGACCGTTTCCAAAATTTCTGGCCTCCTGAGGAAACCGTTGGAACGCCTGACGACGCTATATTTTAGGTTAGGATCAATAGCATCTGAAATCGATCGAACTATCGTAACGCTGTCTGGATTGGCTGATCTAAACCTTGGCACGTGAGGCAGGTTACTACAGTCAGAATCGACATCTTCCATTATGACTGCTGAATCGGAATCGTTTAGGGAATCAAAATCGCCCGTGATATGTGTGTCTTGTAACATATCTCTGAAATCTGGTATAGTTTGCGATGTATCGATACCATTATCGAGTAATTTAGATTGTAGAGTTTCGATTACTTTCTGTTGTTTCATAATAATCGTCTCCCTGAGCGCGAACATGCTGGTGATCTCCTTCTGTTTGCGAACCAATCGAGATTCGAATAAGAGGAGCTGGCTAGATAAAGACTTGAGTTGCTCGGCTTTCTCTCGTTGTAGGCGCGAGACTAGTTCCTCCTGAGTCCGATGCGCTCGACGCCATGTTAGAAGTTGGTGAGCTTGTGCTCGATATTTCATTCGAAGATCTCTGTAAATGAATAAAATAGATTGTTAACTTTCATTTTACCCTATTAAACAATTTTTTTTAATTATTTTAAATAAAAAACTATAACGATAAGAACGGATTCAACTAATTTAATATAAGAAGCCAAAATGTTCATAAATTTACCTAAAATTAGATGTAAACTTAATCAACCAAAAAATAAGATAATTAGTACGTTATTTTAAATCTATTTAACGAGGTATTCGTAAAATGTTACCGGATGGTCCTCCGAGCTTCGTCAAGGGTGTGCGCCTCCAAGGGGTCGGTGAGGGACGCGGCAAGAGAGACATCTGGCTCCGTCGGGCTGTTTAATGCCGACTCACTCCGACTGTGAACAAACGACACCATATCAATCAATTATTATAAATACCAAGCTATTGTTATTCTTAGGTTTTCTATCCACATAACCACGTATAATCTTCATGGTATCTGTATGTTTTGAGCTATAATATGATTTATTATTGCGATAATTTAAAATAACATTAATAAGGAATTCTTATAAACACCAACATAAATGTTTAATTTATATTGGATTAATTTCTATGTAAAAAATAACCGAATTTAAATGAATATTTCCCTTAATGCCACCGGAGAGATTTAAAGCTGGCACTACAACCTGAGCCAAACGCCAAACTTGTCATCATTCATCACTATCACTACATAGTATAAAACAAAGTCGCCTTTTCTGTCCCTATATCCCTATATCCCTATGTGCGCTTAAACGCAACGCAACGGATTTTGATGCGGTTTTTTCCAATAGATAGAGTGATTCAAGAGGAAAATTTTATATGCATAGCTAGCGGATCCCGCGGCTTTGCCTGTGCTAAATCGTCGCTAGTCTATAATATATAAAAGATGAAACTTTCCTATGTGCATATATTTTGTATTACCACTTGGAAATATGATGCTGTGAATGATTTCCATATGAAAAGTGAGAAATGGATATAAACTCACTATATTTACGATACAACTTCTTCAATTATGATAATTTTATTATCTTACACTGAGCAAAACACAAGACAAAGGCCAAAGCTGATATTACTAAAGTTTAATACAACTTAAATTCTCAATGTATATTTCCTATTCACAAACTCAATTAGTTCGAGCTCCAGCTCGTATACATTATGGATTCGCGATCACATCGCAAAATCTATTTCCTGAGAATATTTCGATGTAGAAGCAAAGCGTGCATCGAGTAATCTAAATGATAACGTATAATGATATTAGAAACGGTGCCAAATTTCTACTTTTGGGAAATGTTCGCTTAACATATTATAAAGCACCTGTGCGACCGAGCTTCCTTTGGCATTTTTTTTATTTTTTATTTTAGAAAAAATATAATTATCTTCATTCACCCCAACCTCACCACAACACCACCACAATTATCCTCACTCATCACGAAAAACCGCTTGACGTATAAAGAATTCCGCTAAATCCAGCTTTTGCAAAAAACCGACCCTAAGTCTTTCACAAGTCTGTATAAAAGTTTTTGCTATCAACTTGAAATTTGGCAGGAAGCACCTAGCGACAATATTTTGGCGTAATACGGTTTTGGCGTAACATCTGGGATGTTTCGATAATAATGACTACTTCATAAAGATTTTCCAAAAAAAAAAAATTAAATTCATGTTGCTCCTTTAATACTACACTTAATACATGTATAAGGTTAAGTTAACGTTTAGCAAAAAGTACAGATTGTAATTAATATCATCTTAATTAATAAAATATTACTCTACTACTACTACTTACTTACTAAACTCATCTATTTAGCTGAGCATTTTAATCACTTAACTTAGTCTATGTGATACAGAATACATATATTATGTAATTGTACATGTCACATAGAAGTACGACAGACATTAAAACATCATTTACTATGTTGAATACAGAACATGTCGTGATATGAAATAGTAATGACAAGTTCAAAGTGTACGTGTAAAGGCAACGGGAGGAGGTCGTAAAGGGAGAGTCTGATTATAAATTAGTTTGTACCGCTACGAACCCGCATACCCGCAAACAACACGTAATTTGGCGTGTTTCAGATAAATAGACATGTTTAATTGTTTGGTAAAGTGAATAGAAACATTATAGAGTTACAAAGTACATTAATAAGCTGATTAATTACGTTTGTTATTGTTATTTGTCATTATATATAGACAAAATTTACAAAAGCGTGTAATTTGGTTCATTTTTAACCATAAAATATATATGTATTACAAAGTACACTTTACTTAATAATTATTTAAATACATATAATATTTAACGGAAACTACTCGTACAAAGGCTACCATCTTTAAGAAAATTAGTTAATTAAGTGCGGTACAGTAATACAACAACATGAGATGGTATAAACTTTATATTCTAATCTATTTTCCAAATATACTAAATTAATTACCAAAGTATAATAATACTTATATTGATGTAATGTTCATTTCTAGTAAGAACAGTAACTTTAAATCAATTTTGAATTTTGGCCCATTCCATTTATGATACTTAAGTTAAATCATAAGTTTTCAAATCATATAAATCTACACTAATATTATAAAGAGATAAAGCTTGCAAGTTTTAATGTAGTATTTAACTTATACTATTGAGCTTCTTTTGCTTTTATTTTTTTTCCTACAAAAATGTGTCACATTATATTAAATTAATAGAAAACGAAGAAAAAAATTAAACTTATTTATTGAAAAAACTAAGACAAATTGTTTGAGATGAAAAATAAAAATATAAAATGTACCTCTGCCAAAAATTCACCTAGGGAAGTACCCAAGCGACGCCTAATTCTAAAATGACATAGCTTTTACAAGAAAAGTCTTTCTTTCGCCAAAATATTCATGAATTATAATACTTTCGTCTGAAATAAAATAATGGCTACAGAACTGCTGTAGCACGACGTTACATCTCATATTCATAAGGCTATGCACAAGCGGGCACACGCGGGCTAGAGTTAAAAGACGCAGCTCTTATTACGTAGAGCTAAAGCCTGTTCTTCAACAAGGCTTAGGCAGTCACAACGTGATAGGTAAAAACGTTCGTTATAATTTTGTTTGGCGCAAGTTGGAAGCTTTTGTAGAACTTCAGCTTCAGATGTCTTCATTTATAAGAATAAAAATGAACTTTATATGTAATGTTTACTGGTAATTGACTTGTATATGTACTGGTTTGTGGATGACATATTTTTGTAAATGACAAATTTAATGAGTTAACCTTTCTGTTGATTTATTTTTATTTTCAAACTACAAAGAAACGTCGTAAGCTCCATTTTGGCCTTTTGGACACCTTAGAGCCTGTTCTTACTACTTATATTTATTGTACTTTATAGAAGAAAGTTTATTACTCCTATTTAAAAAACAAAGCTTCACTCTAAGTTTTCTTTATACTAATATTATAAAGAAGAAATATCTGTATTTTTGTATGTAACGAATGAACTGAAAAACTAATGGACCGATTTTAAAAAAATATTTAGCCATCAGACACCTACATTACCACTGAGTAGGCTAAATTTATTACTAGCAGAACCCATGCCCAGTGGTCGCGCTAGATCTGTCGTTAGTGCACATATAAAGATGTGTCATCCTCACATAGATTGCACTATACAGACAAGACAACCGTTATTTAACGCGAGCAACATAATTTTAGCGTACGAACCTTTTCCCGTAGTTTACTTTGGGGATAACTTTTAACAAAATTTATACAAAAGTAATATGAGATAATTGTGTCAAGCAACACAAATAATAACTATGTATAGTTTATACAGAGCTATAGCCTATACGTAATGTAACAATAAAAATGTCATCTTGATCGATTCAACAAAAAATATTATAGTACACAGGTAATTACTGTGCAATCTGAATTCCCAATCCCGTCACTCTCATACTCTGTGGGAAGCCTACGACTGAAGCTCCCTCTGAGGCATGGGGACGAATCAACGTCAACTTTTCATCTCCAATCTGATCTTTGAGATTTTTTTTTACAAATAAACTCAATAACAATTTGGCCCAATCGGGGATTATAGAGGTGCAGTAAATCATAAGTGATATATACATAAATGTATTTAAATGTATATTGCTTTTGTAATTTTCAAATATAAATAAAAAAATTCCTAACAGATTATCTAATAGAAAACAGAATATCTTAAGTTAGTCCTAGAAATAGATCTTAATCTATACTAATATTATAAAGAAGTAAAGTTTGTTTATTTGTTAAATTGTAAGGGGTAATCTCGGGATCTACTGATCCGATTTTAAAAATTCGTTCACCAATAGAAAGCCACATTATTGCTGAGTGTCATAGGTTATATAAAAAACCGGAAAATAAAAAGGCTTTTACGTGGTAGTCCGTTTTGCAAAGTGAATCGGAGAAAAAACGGTCGAATGAAAGCGATTCTTACTATATTTAAGTTACAAAAAGTAGTTTTTTTAATATTAGTATAGATAATTTAATTTTTAATATTAATAAAATAATTTAAATTATTTAAACACTCTATACTAAAATAGGATTATTAACATTATGCCTAACGAAGTGGGCACGGGTCAACTAGTAGTTAATAAGTACATTGTACATAATGTAATCGTAGAAACTAACCTCTAAAGTAACGAATGGCATGTTTTATACACATTTTACTTTATTTGTTGAGCAAAATATTAAATAAAAGTTAAGGAAATGAGTAACACGGTAAAATATATAGAAAAAATCGCTCGAAATTTCAGCGACGTTCGCCTCCGCATAAATAAATAAAGTTAAGTGATTATTAAACTTAACACCGTTATTTTCTTGCTTGTTTATTTTCACCGTATTTCTTTATAAAATATTATCACAATAAAGATATTAAAGGCGCGCCACGTTTCAAAATTTACTACATCAAAGAGAAACATACATATTTTGTTTTAATTTTTATTAACTTTATGTTTTTTACTTCCCAACTTACTCCAACTTTATTTAGTTATTCAGAAATAGAGTTTTTCATTTTTCAAATTCGTTACTCATTTAGTAATTCATTTTTACTTATACCACTAGTTTTTAAATCCGCATAAATCTAAGACATTCGCTTTTATTTATTAAGACCTCTTGATAAAGCTACCGTACCGTGTATAGGAATATTTCTACATTTCATCCTGGCCCTCAAGTGGGATAACAGAATGATCGATATTACGAGAGTTTTTGAAATCTCAAGAGGATTAGAAAGGCTCTGAAAAAGGTGATGTGGTCTGGTCGCAAGTTTTGTGTATACCTATTTATAATTCGCAGCTAGGTTTGTTCAATATATATAAGTGTTAAATATGCAATTAATTTTTATTTGTTCTTCATTGGTATAAAAATCCACAACAGCTTAAACTATATGTAAAAAGTCTGTGTGAATTGAATACTTTTTGGAAAATCTAATTAAAATATTAATTATGAACTATACAGTTTTTTTTTTAATTTTTTCGGTCTGTCTGTGACCGTATCACGAGAAATCCACAGAGACATGGACAGATTTTGATGCTATTGAGTATGATGATAGCATAATTTTTACAGCGTAAAACTAACTACAATACTTACTCGTATATTTCCAGATCAAATGAAATTAAGCATATTAAATATTGCTTGTGACATCAGTGGGTGAATTACACTGAACGAAATGGTAAAAAAGTAACGGAGCGGATAGTCTCAGGGGGCAATGAAAAAGACTGTGTAAAAGCTCCAATCTAAAATTTCTGAACGATTACAGCTCAAAATACCTTACCAAATAAATTTGTATATTCTTTTCAGGCTTGGCAAAGCGTGAAATAATGATAACTGAGACAAGGGTGGCTTATATTCATGGTATGGCTTATATTCGTGCCGACTGCTTTGATTTAAAGAATATTGAATGTATAAAAAAGAAAAATCACAATTTATTGTGGTACTGCACAATCAAATTCCATAATTACGTTTGTTTTTAGGAAATTTATTAATTTTAGTATGAATTGGTGGTATCGAATGTCATAGGTTCGATATGCGTTCAAGATAGGACATAAAGTCAACAATCAATTAACAACATATGTATATAGAGGATGGATCGTTTTTTTTATTTTTTTTGTTAAGTGCCAATAAGGGTACATTAAAGTCAGCGGACCCTATCATTGCAGTGCATTGGAGCGCTGAAGAAACATTTGCATACATACATACCGACATCCCGAACTACGAGAGTCACTACACGTAAATTAGAGTGGTTGGGGGACGGAAAGAATCCGGGCCGCCTCGATTATGGGTAGAAAGGTCGACGAGTAATCCCTGATGAATATTTTCAAGATTTTTAAAAGCCATTATAAATAAACATATTATTATAAATAATAAGGATACTTCATTCCTTTTATAGTTTAAAACAATATAAGATTTGTGTGCAAAACATTTATGTAGTATACATACGAGTATATTGCTAAGACTTCAAATAGCTTTTTAATGATAATGAGGTAAAATTGAAGTAGATAATGACACCAGAAGTCAAAGATATCTGTTCAGATGACGATTACATGTTCAGCGATTACATGAACTTGGTCATTATATAATATACATAAAATATATTTAAATACAATATGCTGATTAAAATTATATAACTTTTATACTAAAATTGAAGTTGGAGTCAAAATATCGTGAGTTTAATAACGAAATAAATCTTTAAGTTAATTTTATTCATTATAAGTCTTTGTAAGTAAATTGTATTTAAGATTTCATATATTATAAATATTATTATTTTAAAACCGGACATATAAACGAAAATATAACAGTAAGGACTGCATTGACATTTATATTAAAAATTTATTTGTGTATCACGACAAGTTCCAACAATTAGGACATAAGTATTTATTTTTTGCTTTTAAGTTAATCTATGTAGGACGTGACTTTTTTTGAAAAAACCACAAAGGTACTTTATTTTATAGGCTTAGTAAATATTAACATAACATTAAATTGTAAATAGAAACAAAGTTTTATAAGTTTTAATAAGTAACTAAAATCAGTGTAACATTTAAGTTCAAAAGTGATTAATCTCCTTCGTCTCTATCGGTATTGTAGACGTTATTACCGAAAGATCTTTTAACTATTAATCACCTAGTCATAACTGAAAATAGGGTGTGACAAACAAACATACAGATACGTATAGAGTACAAAATCTGGTTATATACTACATAATAAAATAAGTCCAGTATTTCAAGCAAATAAACTAAAAACTTGAATCCTGTAGGAAACATGATATTAATATTAAAATTGAAATTCAGTATGATACTAAATCTTTGAAACGTGACTCGTTGAATCGTAAACGAAAAATATTGCATGAAATACAAAATGTATTTTCAAGTTTTCAAATAGGAATCTGAGAGTCAAAGAAGATTCGTGGAAATTACTTATCGAGGTAGAGGTAGTATATTTTTATTTTGATGCACAAAATATTTAAATTAAATTGACTTTTCTTATTACAACAGAAAACTTGTTTTATGTTCAACTAACGACTTACTCGCGCTTCATTCGGCTTTAGGTGCCTAAATTTAGCCAAAACTACTATTTTTTCAAAAAATCAATTTTTATTAATTTTTTTTGTCTGTATCTGTATTTCTGTTTGTTCCGGCTAATCTCTGAAACGGCTGGCCCGACCGCGACGGAACTTTCACTTACAGATAGCTAATGTTATAAGGCGTAACCTAGGCTACTTTTTAACCGACTTTAAAAAAGGAGGAGGTTATATTTTGAAAATTTTATTTATTTTACCCGTGGCTTTCACTAGAAATGTTTTGAGCAATCCTCGACATAAGCGGCGACAACCGAAACAGAATCGAAACTGACAAGGTGTTAACCAGTGTTTTCCTAATTTCATTGCATTAAATGTTATAAAAGATAGGCATGAAAGAAAAATAAAAACAGAAGATATGTAAGATGATATGTTTTTTTATTAGTGACTTAATTTTATACTTTCCGAAAATATTTTCTCTTATTACTATATGTATATATATACATATAAGTAAGAATGAAATAAGAGTTTCAGTAAAGGGTTTTTTAAATATTTTTATATATAATATTAGTAGCATTCATCCGCGAACCCACAATATACAACGTATAAAATGTGCCTATGTCCGGTGTCCCGGGAAGTCCTTTTCCTCTATTTTACTTGGTATAAAAGTAGTAAATCCTTAAAATCGATCAATGTTACACGGATATGCATATAGATAAACACAGCACATTGGTCATTGTAACTACAGATTACGTTTTGCTTCGCATTCCTACATTATTCCAAACCTAATAACTGTTTTAAGAACTCATATAGTTAACATTGATAATATGCCTAATTCAAATAAAACTGTAATTGGAAACCGTTTAAACGATGTGATCGGCACTTCTCAATTACACCACGATTTACCTTGAAAACTGACTAGCTTTAAATGAAACTTGGATCCCCTCTTTAATGCCTTTGGGGGATGAACTATGAAAAATACTTTATTAGTTCTCGTCTTCGTTATATAAGAAACTTCGCAAAATTCTACTTTTCAATGTCATTTTCTACATCCAGTGATTAACACTGTGTCTGATCTGGCAGTCAGCCAGTTTGGTAAGCAGTGTTTTACATACATATAAGACTATTATATTTTAGTAGTTTTATTTCCTACTGTACCTATTTAACGCTTTTTATGACGTCCCACTTCTGTAATCGGGCCACTCTTTGGCTTTTCGGAAATTTGGCCACAGTCCATCGTGCTGGTCAAGAGCAGACTTGCAGACTGCATTTGTCTTTCGAGAACTTGTTCAGCTCTCTCAAACATGCAGATTTCCTCACGATGTTTTTCGCACACGAAAATATCAGTGGCGTGACACTCGTATTTGAAATATTTATTACAGTTCTATAATACTACTCTCTCTCTATTCAGCCATTTTTTACGTGTCACCCTCCCTTCAATGCAAAGAGATCAAACTATACTCTACCATGCTGGTCAATTGCGGGTTGACAGACTGTATATTTCTTTTGAAAACTTGACGGGTTCTCTCTGTTTCATAACCGCTTCCTTTCCTTCACCGTCAGATAAATGTACACCTTAATGTAAGTAATTAATTATTGTAAATCAACGGCGGTAGAACCGGATTAAAACTCGCTTCACTTTTTTTCGCAAACAAGCGCGTTCCCACAGGGCTACCCATAACCCTATGTATACCTTCTATAAATATAAATACTACTTCTAAATTTTAAAAACAGTTAAAATTGACCCCATAAAACCGTTACTATTGATCAATGACTGTCTTTACACTTATCACTCCTTGAACTAAAGGTAAAACGCCCTACGTTTACATGAACCCATTGAAGCCTTAGTCTGTCTCTTATACACAATACTTGTTTGAGAGAGATAGAGAAAGTATGGTACTTTCGAATGGAAAAGTGACTCATTCAAGGGACATGAAACAAATTAATGATATAAAAAAATTGTAATATTTAGTTATAGGTCTTGTAAATCATATTATGAAATATAAAAAAAATTGGATTTTAATAGGTTTCTCTACAATTTTATTGTTACGTGTATAAAATGAGTATTAGAAAATGATTTGAAACTCGTAATATTTTGATCGTCTACACTAAATAACAATATTCGTTGAATCAATGACCAAACATTTAATGCCCTTTTTTATAAGGAATAATTTACCAAATGATATAGCAAAACTAACAATTTTGTTGGCAATGGTACTTATCTATAGGGAGCGTCACGGTTGAACGGGAAGCAGCGCAGGCGCAGCAGGTGGTTTCCGCTTAGTTCCGTTGTAACAGATGGCGTAAGTAATTTAACGAATTTCATTCATTTAAGATAAACGATTTCAATATGAATTTAAATAAATTTATAGCAGTAAAAGTTTCCTTAATCATTTAAATAGCCTTAGTTTCTGAGGTTTCCTATTAAATCAAGGAATCTACAAAATTGGTCCAATGTTCATTTTTCAAGTATATATTACGTCACATTTCTTGGTGTCTAAATTTAGATACTATTTCATTATATACATACATTTGTGTATAGTAATATGTATATTTTGAACATTAAAATAAATTATTTTAAATAAATAACCATAAAAATAGATTTCCATACAAAAGTATGTAATTATTACAACTTAACTCACTTTAAAGTCAAATAACGATTAATAACACTAATGTTTTAAATTTTCTGCCATTAATTAATTTACAGTTTATTCTCACAGTATTAACAGATGAGTCTGATTCCCACTTTGCCGATCCATTTTAATCTGCATTCTCCGGTTTCGACAAAAGGAGGACAAAATATTTTTCATACTTGCAATCCCATTTTTCTATTTTAGCGGTTAATATTCTAAAAATCTCTATTCTATGTGATTCAAAGTCTTTATAGAATTACTGCTATTGCACTTGGCAGTTGTAGATGGTTTGTAAATTGTACTAAAATATGTATAATTACATTTTAATGAAAAAGAAAGCCTTACTGGCAGTGGTACGAAAGAACTCGTACAAGTTGAACGTTTTAATTTACTTTGCACCAATTGTTCTCTAGAGCTCTATTAATAAAAAAATTAATTATCTCGCCAAATTATAAACAAATTACTTTTTCCGCTGAATGTCAACGCAAAATTGAATTTAAAATAAAGGTAGGTACACATTTTTAGAAAGAAAATATGAAATAAAATATTGAAGCGAAAATATAAGTCAAAAGCCAGTATTATAGTTTTAACTCGCAAGTACGAATTAAGAGAATAATGACGTCCTATTTTGACTCATTTTATGACAAATACATATAAATATATTCCGTTTAGTATATACATAATCTTTTAGACAGTGGTATCGTGAGGAAACCTGCATGTCTGAGAAAACCTAACAAGCTTTCGAAAGGCATGTGAAGTCCGCCAACACGCACTGGGCCAGCACGGTGGATGGCCTGATCCCCTCGTACTGAGGGAGGCCCGTGCCCAGCAGTGGGACATTAAAAAGGGCTGATGATGATGATGATATACATAATCAGTCAGTCAGTTTAGTATAAGATATAATTTATCATAAGGGCAAATAGGTCCACTTGTCCATGGCTACGGCCTCACGAGGTCCATTTACGTTTACATGGAAACTGAGGAGCTCAATGTTTTAATAATACATTGGACTGTTTTTTTTAATTAACCTAATTCTTTACCTTTCACTTTTTTTACTAAAATAAGTCCAATCACTTCGCTAATGTCATTTAGAATGGTACGACACATAGGATTGGTCGGTAGAATATGAAAATTAAAATTATAAAATAATAATATATAATCAGGGGTTAATCCTTAATAAACCTTGGAACTACAACAAGAGACAGCACAACTAATATTAATAAATGTAGATGAAAAACTTAATAAGAAAAATATTAACTAATAACATCGCAACATTTAGTAAAGATAAACCTTCATTTTAAAGAAAATAATTCATCTTTATCCATTAAGGAAGCAAATGTGTAGAAAATTACCAAACACATTTTAAAAGCTACGACGAGGAAAACGTAAGTTTCACATAAATCACAATAACAGCACGGGCAATCACGGCTTCAAGAGATTTATCACCTGCTTTTGTTTTCACATCCACTCTCTTGCACCTGGCTAGCACCCTCAATGAAGGTTTAAAATGAAAAATAAATATTAAACTTTTATCATCGAAGTAATATTGCAACGGCGAATGTTTCGAAGTAATAGTGAAAGTTCCATGGGTACCAGATAGTTGATACACTATAGGTATACAAATAATACTTTCGTAGGTTTACGCGAATATTTGACATTATAAATGAAACTTTCTTTTTCAGTTTTGTCAGGATTTATTTTGATTTTTGGTTCCCGGCGTTTCGAATGCTTTACAGCAATCATGGTCACGGGAGAGATAAAGGTATTTGAGATCGTCTCACGTATTTAAAGTCTGTAACACGTATATAAGCCCCTTGAAACGTCCCTTTGATTTATAATACTATACAAACTTTAAATTATTTATAAATATTAACTGTTACACGCAGGACTGGATTACAAACTACGACTCAAATTTGCGACCACTGGCACAGCAATTATTGCCATTACAAAATGACCCAAATGTGTCTTCGAAATACAATAATTTGTATGCGAATTATGTTTGCTACTAGTTCACTATGAAATGTTCGGATTTAGTGCACAGATAGTCTATATATCACCTGGAGTATAGGTAGGCTTTTTGACTTTTGGACACTTTTTTACAGATACTTTTATAGATCGTGCCACAAAAGATTATATAGACCACGTAGTATGACTTGCGCAGAAGACAATTTATAGGTAATAATTTTAATATAACAATTAACATCTATGCTATATACCTTATATCGAAACATCCCTAAATAGATATTAAAATTAATTATACACGTTACATATTAATAGTCTCACGTTTCGTGGCGCGTATAATACTAGTGGTACATACATATTTATTTGTATTAAGCGCACTCAGTTGTCACGAGGACAAGTCCTTAGTGAAAAATATCCGATTCGAAGCCTGCACTTCAAGGTAAGCCAAAAGGAACTAAAACGATTCGAAACGTCCTGTTACGAGAAACAAATATAAAAAAAACCATGCATCTAGAAGTTATTTTACATTTCTTTGACTTTAACGTCGCAATAACTCAGCATGCTTTATTGTAGAAAGCAATCACTGTTGTATCTGGCGTGTTGCCAGTTCTACGAAGATGCAGACATTGCCTTGTTTTACACAAATATATTATTTATTCCGTAATCTATTCAAGGGTAACTTTGATTTATAGATAGGATTTCCGTGAACGGATTCACTGGCTTATTGCGTATGCAGTACCCCACTTGGTTATGCGACAAAAGCTTTTATATAAAGTAAGAAATATAAGCGCTATACAAACTTAACATTTGTTTTTGTTTGGCTCAGTTTGTAGTGACCCTCCTTTCTTACGCCACCGGTCGCGGGTTCGAGTCCCGCTTGGGGCATTCATTCGGATGTTTGTACTTCAGTCATGGGTGTTTATATTTATAATATGTATTTAAACTTATATATGTAATATATCAACTGTATGGTATCCGTAACACAAACTTCCTTCGTAGCTTACCACGGAACTAGATGGCGATGTGTGTAATAATGCCCCACATATTTATTTTATGTATTTATTTAATTATATTTTATTGTTTTACAACGACTCACCCTGACTTCGCTCGGGTTCTTCTCTAGGTACGTTTAAACGTCCAGTTTTGATAAATAATTAATCAATATAAAAATAAGAACTCTTCAAATCGAATTAGTAGTCCCTGATCATAGCACGTTCAAACAAACAAACAAACAAACAAACTCTGCCTCTTTTAATACTACTATCATTAAATTATTATTACTTATTAAACCTCTATTATGTATACACCTTTTCATGGAACTTAGAAAGCAATAGCCTTGGACATCTACATATGTATATACATATATTATAAAAAGTCGGTCGGTTTGTAGTCGGTCAATATATGTATATAGGTAAAAAAATATATAAAAAACCGTATAATATTTAAATTAAGCTAGTTGTTTGTTGTTACAATCGCTGCACTTTACAATTTCCCGTTTCTTCTCATCAGAACTACATCTCGTATATTGGAATTTTCAACCAAGTATTAAAACTACTTACGTTACGGACCGACAATACAACACCAAATATCATTAGTATAAATTAAATAATATTATCATTAGCATATATTTAAATAAAGTACAGTTTGAGCATGTTACTATCTAGTAGCTACTTACCCTCGCTTCACTTTAACGCGTTACTAGAAACTTCTTTTTTATATTTAAAATATTTACGTACAATGAAATTTTAAATTAGAGTCAGTAGGTACAGTAAATATTGTAAAAATAATCTTAATTAGTAAGTCATTATTATAGACACAGAGGCCAAAATATATAATTTTTAGAATTTTCGTCTGTCAGTACAGCTACATAGGCCTTTCAATGGCCGCATCACCAGAAAATCACTAGAAAGATTTTGGTGAAATTTAGTACGATTATAGCTGATTATTCTGATCAACATAAAGGAACCCGAGCAGACCAAAGGTAAGTTACTAATTGTATATATAATATTATACACAGTAAGCGAAATTTTAAAATTTAATTACTAATAGTATATATATATCATCCAGATCATAGTCTATATGTATTACTAAACTTCATCAAAAACCATCCAGTTATTTCAGCATGAAAGATTAACAAACGTACACACAAGCTTTCACACTGATATAATAATAGTTTGATAACTAATAATACAAACAACTTAGAAAACATACTTCACAGCCCTTGTTAGCATTGTTCTAATCTGGCTGGGGATAACTAATTAGATTGCTAAAGTTTAAGGCTAGGTAAGCTTTGAACTTAGCGATATAATCATTACTTTGCACCAGTTGTTAGAAAGAGCTTTAATTTTATTGTGTGGTTTGCTAATTCCAGTAACTATGCTTAATTGAACAGAATTCGTCCCTATGTTTTAATTTATCGACAAATAACAGAGTAACGGTATAAATCGAATTACAAACAAATCACGTAATTAATGGATGTTTCCTCATTACATTACATATATCCAAAATATATATGATTCTATACTTAGAAATTGGACCGTAGGCGATGTTAACTTAAAAGCTTTTTATAAACGTAAAATATTACAAAATACGATAACAAAAAAATAATTGTTTGTAACAAACTTATATAAATAATAACAACCGATGCCAAAAAACTCAATATATAATATATATTCTTATCTTGAAACGCTTTTATTAAGTTGCATAAAAAATAAATGATTAAAAAATGTGTCACAACTTAAGAATGATGTAATCGCCCTCAGACGTAACCACAGTATCATTTGTTACATAATAAACATAAAAAAGATATTCGTTTCTCACTTCAAGAATTTAGGCATTTTCTTGCCATCTGCGTCACAATAAAACAAAATTAGCAAGGAACAAAGCTAAACTGCTTCAAGTCTTCAACCACGAATTCATTCCATTATTCATACAGTTGTTATTTGCTTATTCCTCCTACTTTTTAACTTTTTAAATAATTTTTCAATTTACTGAGGTATTCTTCGCAGTACAAACTAAATATTTACTTCAAATGTGGAAACTTTTCTTTTGAATTTGTATCTTTTTTATGTTTTATTTGTAATTTCAAAAGAAACAAACGGCCTGTCCGCACTGCGAAATTTCACCGCGCGATTTTTTTTCCGCAATTCTATAACACATGGAATCATATAGAAAAATCGGGCGGAAAAAAAATCTGTGATTTGATGCAACTTGAACGCAATGCGGTGCAGTAAGGGTCGAAAACAGTCGATTTATATATTATATCGGAAAATAAATCGAATTTTCGCAGTGCGGACAGGCCGTAATTCATGTTAAAAATTGTATTTTTTAATAAAAATACAGACATATTGTAACTTTATAATTTCCTTAATTAGCCTGCTAGGTATAAAATGTGTAAGCCGTCATCTGTGAAATTTAAGCATGAATTCATGTTTATTTATTGTAATACTTAATTCCAGTCGAGGCATTATAATATATTTAAATAAATATAATCAAAGTCCAACTGAATCAAAATTTTACATCAAATATTTTATTGAAATAATAATAATGTAAAAATGTCTATACCTGACTCAGAGGTAGCCAAAATATTATATGGATTTAAATTGAAGTAAGCAATATTTATAAGTTTCTAATAGTGCTATAAGTGTTGATATAAGTGTACTTAGGGAACCATGGGACTGACAATTAGTTCAGTAACTAATAAAAATTAGAATTAAAAAAAAAGATACAGAATCTGAAACTATGATAGTTTTGAGAAAGTTTGCTTGTCTGAAAACCCTAGGTTAAAAGGTATGGTATCATACCTACCCATAGTTTTTCTGGTCAACATCACTACATAGTATAAAACAAAGTCGCTTTCTTTGTCCCTATATCCCTATGTATGCTTAAATCTTTAAAACTACGCAACGGATTTTGATGCGGTATTCTTTAATAGATAGAGTGATTCAAGAGGAAGGTTTATATGCATAACTAGCATCCCGCGGCTTTGCCTGTGCTAAATCTAGGGATAAGCCGGAGCGAAGCGAGGGCGAGTCGCTAGTATATTATAAATATGTAAGTTGCGAATTTTAGCAGTTTTCTTTTTATATTTAAATTCTTATTTCTTTTTATAAATTTCCAAATAAAAACGAATACTTTGCAAAAAGTCACTTCGTTGCTTTTTTATCATTAGAAGGAAAGGTAAACAAGTTGATTCAACGTGGTATGTTTGCAAAGCTAAAATAAAGAATTTCTCATCAAGTTCAGTTCACTGATGGTAAGTTCTTACCTAGGCAGGAATAACGAAATCATAATATTGTTGCATTTATATAGTAGATATTTAATATCTCCTTTTTAACTTATGAATAATCATTAGATAAGTTTTTCATACATTTTCTATTATTATGTATTTAAACTATGATTATAAAAAATCTCACGTCCCGCTGTTTAGCGTTATTTCCCACATGCTGGGTCTGGAAGATATCTCTTCTAGAGATACATAGATACCTTTGTTCACATGTTTTATATCGTTTTTCTCTTACTATTTATACTGTAATGAATATAATAATAAAATCTGAAAACGCTTACGTTTCTTTTACTTCATCTTCTGTATTTTCCATCAAATGCTAATGAGCATACACAACCATGTCACATATCTACACATTGGCTGCCAAATAAGCACAAAGCATGTATAAGGGCTGCCCTATACACAAACTTACTCAATACATTTAGCTGAGGTTAAAAAAATAAGTTAAGAGACTATTTTACCCTTTTCACAGTTGAAGATTTAGATTGACACTTAGCATACATTGGCACTTGGGTTTATGATACATAAATTTATTTTGTACCCTAATTACGTATTTTTTAGGTTGTTTTTACCATTTTACGCCTGAAAATTCACTCAGCTGCAGTAAAAAGCGAATATAGCTCTTAGGATTGTTGGTGTAAAGTAGAAACTGATATTTCTTTTACTCTGTATTATGCATGAAGATAGGGCCTTCGCGGCTTCATACGTGCTCATTCAAATCTGCCGAGGACGTGGTATTGTCACTTTATTCTACAGGTGCATAACAGAAGTTTCTATAGCAAGTGACGACAGTGAAGATGTTTATATATTTTTTTAAATCCAATGAAATATCCCACATATGTAATTTATTGAAAAAAGAATTCGTTTATTACATACTTTTAATATTAAATACTTTATATACAAGTAGTATTACTTTATAAATGTATTTATAGTACCAGTTCATTATTAATATTATTTTTACTACTAGATATTGCATGATTGGGTCGTCTTATTATTGAAGAGATCTCAAGTGTGGAAAAAAATCATCTTCTTCATATGAACTTAGGCATGTTTCATGAAATAATCCTTGGACTAAGTAGTAATTGTTCAACAGAAACTTTCGAACTGTTTTTAACAATACAGGTATTATACTATGTATACAAATAAGTGAATGTACACAAACATATTTAAAGCTTTCGTTTGATTCTCAAAAAAGGATAAAAGTAATCCTCTTGTATGGCCACATAAAAGAGAGCTTTTAAGTTTAATCTCAATGCGTATCTTTCACTTTTTTTAACAAAACATAAATATTAAAATAAACTAGTAATATTTAATAAAGTTAACGCCATAATACAGATATACATAATTATGACTTTCACATGTCACGAGTTAACCAAAAAAACAAGAATTACAATGTAAAATACTTTACGTAATTCAAAATATCAGTATAAAAGCCTCATAACATAATTATTTACTAATTCTGTTTGTTTGGTTGATAGCTCTAGGACTAATCATCTAAAACAATTATTATTCTTATTCATATAGCCAAGTATTAAACATATGTAAGTAACCTAGTACTAGAGTTTATGCCGGAAGTGAAACCGCGGCTTGAATTGAGTATACCGTTTTATGCTAAAAGATAGGCGGTACATCTCAATTACAAAACATTGTATATGTATAATAACATGCTTTCTAAGACCAGTTTGATTTATACATATATATAAATGTGGGAATAATAGTGAAACGTTTTAAATTAAGTGATATTTCTTTAATAAATTCGGAACAAAAAAATAAATACGTCTTACATCGTTTTCTATATCTGACAGCTGTCTACTTTTATATTTCTTACAAAAAACAAATCATCTAGTAATGAGTTCATATACAAAAAAAATAATAAAAAAATAAAATAACCTTAACTATCTTATTATACCACACGGTCATCCTGCTTATTCATCTGACCCAGATGTGTCAGAATCTTGACTCATCCAACGCTTCATCAAATCAGCGGAGCTGGTGGTATTAATCGGACCTTCACTATGACCAACTTTCTTCACTTCATAACGGTCATTCCGTTTTTTCCGTACCACTTCATAAGGCCCCAAAAATTTAGGGTATAACTTGCTACCCTGTGTGAACTGGGTTCTCTTAATTGCAACCAAATCACCAATTTCATATTGATTAGCCTTTTTTCTGTTTTTATTATAGCTTCTCCTGTTCTCATCTTGTATCTTTTGTATAGATTCTTTTGCTTTCCGTCTAAGTTCAGATCTATTCTCACTATAACTTGCAATGCTCTCTTCTTCAATTAACTTTAGTATCTCATCATTTTTGTCTTTCATCTTTACTCCAATTAGCAATTGAAATGGCGTCATTCCAATACTTGTTTGAAAAGTACTATTTAAGGCACGAAAAGGCAGGAAATGTCCTTTCTCGCGAGTCTTCTTCGGTACTACAATTAGTTTTGCCTCCTTTAAACAGTCCAATTGATCTTCTATCAATGGTAGCGGGAATCTTTCCTTTATTATCTTCTTATTCAATTTCCTGCAATCAATACACAATCGATATTTGCCATTCTTCTTTTTATCTAAAACAACCGGACTTGCAAAATCAGAGTTACTGGGTTTTATGATTTTCTGCTCTGTCCATTCTTCTATCTGTTTGTCAACAATTTCTTTTTCCAGAGGTGATAATCGGCGTGGTTGTTGGTAAATTGGGGTTTCATCGGTAAGTAATATCTTAATTTCAACATTACTTTCTTTCTTAGCTTCATTAACTTTGTATTCTTTAATAATCTTTTTTATACTTTCAGAAAACACCGTTTCTCCTATATTCAAGTCGTCGCGTATATTATTCTCTTCAGTTAGTAGCGTGAGATGTGTTATCTTTTCTACGGTAATTCCATCTGACGTAAAGTTAATGTTGAGATCGTTCAATATTGGATTGCCAAGAATTAAGTTGACAGGTATAGTTTCATCTTCTACTACATGGAAAACTGTGTCAATAAAACAATCATCTATTTGTAATTTTACTGTGAAATATCCCTCCGTATTTACTTCCTTTTTCCCAATTCCAGACAGACAAATTTTAGAATTATTCTCGTATTTCGGCTTATTCTCTGTAAATACTTTCAATTGTGTAGACTTTATTAGGTTTACGTCACTTCCGGTGTCAATTAATGCGGTCATCTCAACTCCGTTAATCTTAATCTTCTTAAAAGGAGTCTTTTCTTCTTTGTCGTTACGGATGTTTAGAGCTTTCTTTGGCTTTCCTAGGCATTCGGTACCTTTATGGCCATATTCATTGCATCGAAAACATTTCACTCCTTTCGTACAAGCTGGTGCAAGATGATCTATGTCACCGCAATTGAAACATCTTTTAGTCGTCGATTTGCGTCCTGTAACGGCAGCTGACGAACTTGTAGTTACAGAATTATTCTGTCGGGCACTATTCTTACTCTCGATTCTTTTCCTAAGATTACTATAGGAATCTAGCTTATCACGGAATTCCTTTATGTCTCTGGCGCCGTACAAAATAGCTTTATTCATTTCAGAATCACGAATGCCATCAATCACGTATTCTATTAAAGCATCATCTTCTACACTGGCGTGCAAAGCCAATTCCCTCATATGCAGAAAATATTGTTGGAATGTTTCTTCGTTTTTCATTTTTCGTGAGGCAAGCTTCTTATGGACTATAACGCTATTTAATTTGGGACCAAACTCGTCTAAAAGATATTTCTTCAGAGTTTCCCAATCTTTCACACTGCCTATTGATCGTAAAAATAGTCTTGCGGTTCCGCCAAGTAATCTTTTTCCATAAACAAGCTTCTCAATCTTGGACCATTCCATGACATCAGCCGTGTCTTCAAATTCCTGTATCCAGCTCGAAATCGGATATGTATCATCTCCGGTAAACGTTATCATAGATTTCTCTAAATCACTGAAAGATATCTTCGATCCAGATGATTTAGGATATTCTTCATCTTCTTTTATCTTTTTTCGGTGGCATTTTTCGTCTTTAATAAACTAGTAATCGAAAATTTTACTATTTATTCTATTTTTATTATTTTTCGTCTTTAATTCTTCTCTTCGTTCTTCTTAATATAATAAAATTTAAATTATAGCTTTAATACGTCTTCTTAAATCATCAAACATCAGTATATAAATCTTCAAAACAAATATTCATAAATCGTCTTTCATAATAAAAATTCTTGATTCGGTCTAGAATTCATCGTTAGCGCATCCCGAAGTATTCGTTGGTTACACAAATCGGTGCGTCGCTTGTCAATAGGTATTAAATCAGATTTACCTTTCGATACTTCGATATTAATATCTCTTATTCTTCGTCGTTGATCACTTTTAAAACGATAGACGATCAATCCCGGACGAGCCCCCAAAAGTTGTGGGAATAATAGTGAAACGTTTTAAATTAAGTGATATTTCTTTAATAAATTCGGAACAAAAAAATAAATACGTCTTACATCGTTTTCTATATCTGACAGCTGTCTACTTTTATATTTCTTACAAAAAACAAATCATCTAGTAATGAGTTCATATACAAAAAAAATAATAAAAAAATAAAATAACCTTAACTATCTTATTATACCACATAAATATGCGTTCAAAATACAGTAAATTTTATCTTTTATCCGTCGTAATTATTTCACACGATTGAGGCCACCTTGATGGACGACCGGAAAAAATTAAAAACTTCCTCCTTTGGCGGAATCCCTATAAGGTAGAGAGGAACTGTGAGATAACGGGATTATTATTTTAATCATTTTGGCATTAAAAGTTACGAATTTCTTAGATATATACTGTGTGTCGGCGGCACTCTTTCTTTTTTTATCTTGATTAGTACGTTACTAATTTTTTTTAAAAGCTTTGGTGTGCACGAATGCACGTAAAACTAAGTGCTTGAGCTGGGAAAAATAAATTGATCCTTGATTTGGCTTTTGCATTATAATTAACAACGATAACCTCGTCATTACGCTAAGTGAAGTAAAATTAAAGTAGGTTCAAATCCCATGTCTCGCTCCTCTGATATTTTAAAGTTCGAATTTCAGAATCGATACCTGAATATCTCTATATAATTACATACATATAATTATTATTTTTCATTAAGGATATATTTTTAAGAAAATAAACGTCAAAATTTTTGTAATGAGTCAAAGGGAATAACAGTACTTAATTACTCTCGTAATGTTTTTATGTCTTAATCTTTTGTTTTTGAATTTTAACCATATTAAAACACTTGAAGCAACAACGAAGTTTTAAAAAATAAAGACGCCACAAAGCTAGTTTAATTACACGCTTTTGACAGTTAATTAATAAATCTAATAGTAATTTGTAGGTGTTCTCTAGGTAAAGTACGCAACTCACAAAGCCGTATTAAATCTGAAGTTTCATAGAGGTGGATGGTAAGCCTCCCACACATTTCATGTGAATTGAGATTAGTGTTATAATAGCTGTGACTATGGAAAAAGGGATATCTAGACAATTTTACATAGGAATTATTTAAAATCTACATAATATACAGTAAATCTTAAGTTATAAAAAATCATACTTGCAATATAATATTATGACTTTTTTATGACTTAATTTTGTATGAAGATTTTAGACACAATGTCAACTTCAACTTGCTCGTTGGTCTTTTAGACATTCTTACGACATAAAAAATATTCATAGAAGAAGCCCGTGGTTGGCTTAAATTTTCAGCTTCCGAACCGATTTAAAACTTACGTCTTACGCCTGATGTCTCTCGTCTATTCGTCGAGTTGTCATAATATGACATTTCAACTAGGAAACGTATAAAGAATAGATGTACCTAATCAATTAAACCAAAATTTGCTATGAATTCAATTTCACTTTATATTACAAACTGTTTCTTTACGCACCACAATATCAGATGCAGATGTTATAGATTTGTGCTCATGAATATTAAGTGTAGATAGTTTACTTTAGACATTATACTGGAAAATTGCTAGTATAAATCGTGTTCGCATATTCTGAAGAGACGTTGTGTCGTAACTCTAAGGGTTTATTATAAATGGACAGCGCGGAAACGTGAGAGCGAGCGTTTCGATGTAATAGGTTTTTGTTCATATCGACAGGAACACATTTAGACGAGGATGTGAATGACAAAGTAGTTGCAAGTTAGTAGAATGGCCACTTAAAAATAAATCATTTTCATTTCTTATATAAACTTACTTGTGTTATTACTATTGTATAAATATTTAGATGGACATAATGCCTATGTTATATCAGTCGGATTTACTTATTTTTTTGTTATTAGAAACGTTACGTTACCTGTTTAGTATTAATATTTGGTTATATAAATGTTTACCTGTTTCTACATATTGTTAGTTACTTATTAATCAACTTTATTTTATAACATGGGTTTCTCTAAAACTTATAAATAAAGTTTATGAAATAGCAATACTTTAAACAAAATGCTTTTTATTTATTTATAAAACTAGAATAAAACTTGACTATCACAAAAAATTGGACTCGCACTTTATTTTACACAGCCATTGCGTGTTAGCTTAAGAAAGAGATAATTTACATGTGACAATTTTAAATCACAGATCCACATTCACTTAGGTTTATATTTAAGTATAGATAAGTTAATATTTTTCTATAGGTAATGCATAAAAAATCTACTACCTACATATACTCGTACTTGAAATTGAAGTGTCTTTTTTTAGTAATTTTAAATTACTACTGCACTAAATAAATATGGATACCGTGTATTAACACCAAAAAATATTTTATTTAAATTATTGTCTTACTGTCTGTCTGTTTGTTCCGGCTAATCTCGGAAACGGCTTGACCGATTTCGACGGGACTTTCACTCGCAGATAGCTGATTTTATAAGGAGTAACTTAGGTTATTTTATAAATTTTACTTATTTTAACTATCGGAACCAACAGTAAATCTAGGGAAAACCCAGCGAAACGAGGGTTGAGTGGCTAGTATAAAAATAAAAATACAAACTTCTGATATTAGTTAGAGATAAAATATTTGTATAGAAGCAAAACTAAATGTTCTGTATTTAGAACACACAAAACTAAAATGAAAGGAAAAAACTGTGAACTAACAACGTTAACAGTTGTTAACATATGTTGGAATTGCTTTGCATTCCCACGGGACGCTCTAATTTGTAAATGCAATAGCTAGTCATGTTCGGTTTGTTAGCGCTTTTGAAATGAACATAGGATCTGTTGAAATATAAATTTAACCATTTACACGACGGAAGATTTTGATTGGAATATTTTAATTTCTTGTGGGTAGTCCAGTGTTAACGCGCTCGCATGATTAACAGAGTGCTGCGAGTTCGAATATGGGTTACGCACCTCTAATATTTTCATATTTTCTAACATTATTAACTGGCATGGTGGACTATGACCTGATTCCCCTCGTATTGAAGGAAGGCTTGTACTTGTGCTGAATAAATTTTAATTTCTACATTAATCTAAGAATACGTAGTAATATTGGTATGTAGTCAATAAAAGTATATGTACAAACACCATCTATCTCGTCATGACAATTTGACACAATCAGTTTGAGAAATCAGGCGCAAGCGACTTTACGTATTGTCCAAGCGCGGAATTTCAGACTGCCTGATGCTGATCCGGGAATCGAATCGAGCTTTTTAGATCTACAAATCAATGGAAGCTGTTACATTTAACTATAAGTATTTAAGGTTAGCTATGATTATGATTACACAATGCTATATAGTAAATAACACTCATTTTGACTTAGACACCGATTAATTAAAAGGCATTATCTCAATATAGTCTAGAACTAATAAACCCACGCAATTATTAGAACAAAATAGTTATGCAACGATTAAGAACAATGAGCGCTGTCCATCTGTTAACTTTCGTACTGGCACAGGCGCACGCGTCCTTACGTCATACTAGGGTTGCCACACGACATTTGCCAATAACCTTTTATTACCATACTAAAATACGTTTAATTTAATAATTGTTTACGCTTTATTATAATCATGTCACAGACTAGTTATGAAATTGTTTGCTATTAAAAATATGTAACAAGTTATCTGAACTATTAACACATTACATTGGTCTATCACTAATTTTTAACTGTTAAGTTCTGTGTACATCAATAATACGTAATTTCAATAGATAAGTTTAATATACTGTCTCCTACATAATAAATATTACAGTAAAAAATTGCCTTCCTTTCTTATTTTCTACAATTAATATATTAATATTTAAAAATTTATATATATGCAGTATCAACTATCTGGTATCTGTAACACAAGCCTCGTAGCTTACCACGGTACTAGATAGTAGATGGCGCTGCGTATAATAATGGCCCAACATATTAATATTTATTACTTATTTCTGTTTGTTATATAAATAACAGACATTGCATCACGATAAATACATCTTTTCAGTACTGAATGCACTTTCCCTGATATCACAAGTTAGATATTGTAATTACTATATTTATAAGTTAACACTTAAAGAAAAGTAAAAGCTGTTAAGCATGTTATTTTCAGAAGTATGTATTTATCAAAAAATAACACGATCTCGCCAATTGCAAATGAAATATCTTAGTCACTTTAGTCATTCAAATACATTTGAATAGCAGTATAAGATATTAGTACAACTAGTTTTTTTATACATATAAGGCAAGTATAAATCTTGATTATTACTGTACTACAAAACATAAAACAAAAAATATAAAAAAGCTCTTCATTCACAATCATAAACTCAAAATGTTACTCTAGTGTTTCTTCACGAGACATATTATATTATATTTATATATTTAATATTTTATTCTTGTTTTATTTCAATGTCCACACTTCGAAGTTTTCGACAGTGTCATTCATACTATGCTAAGAGCACTTAGAAGGTTTCAAAACTTTTAAGTCGATATCTATGTTTCTGTTAATCTGTTAATTAGATTTACTTATTCATAAGGTTGAATTATATCGACAAGTTTAGCTTGCAGTTTCACTTGAATTTTTATTACTAAGTAAGCGAGAACAACAACTATACCTTTTATTTAAGAGAATGACAGTCGAAAGCATAATATGCTATTTTAACATAATCATTCCATACATACTAAGGGCTCTATATTTAATTAAGGGCTTCTACTCGACCCGATGATTAATAATTAATTTTGATTATAAAAAAATCATATCAACCTAACTTCTATTAGTTATATAATATGTAAGTTTCACGCAAAAAACAAGCAATGCCAGGACTAATACATTTTTTATAACACTAATATAAAAATATTACAATATAGTTTTTATTACATACGAAGTACCTTTACCTCTTGATATTGTAACGTAGACGTTACGGTTGTTTTATTTAAGTACTTTGCTAGGTACTCAAGTTATGATGAAATGAAATGTGAGCTTTTGAAATGAAATAAAAGGTTTTTCGATAAAAGGAAATTTTATATTCTGTCTCTAAAATATATCATCATACATCATACCTTCTATCTCTAAAACTGAAAATAAAATCTCTATTTGTTTAGGTACGATAATACATGGTAGTTCGATGTTGTAATTACTGGAAAGGCTATTTGACAGTGCAATCTACAAGAGCTCCGTAATTTAAGAAAATTAAGGACACGAAAAAAGTCTAAAATAAGCCAACGGCATTTCAAGTACAGACGTGATCATTCCAAGCAATTCTTCTTTAATTATTTATATCCGCTACACTAAATCATGCAGTTTAACAAGTCATATAATATACGTTGCACCAAATATTTATTAGGAATGTTTATAATTTGCAGTAGAGCAAAAAAGTATAATTGTTGGTTCGTTAAAAATGATTATATAAATATTTGACTAAGTGTATATAATTCATGAAGATCCCTCGTTGAAAATAGTGTACATAGTTAAGTATGTACATAAGTATGTACAGTGAATTTTTCGTGATCCTAGCACATGAAGTGCGGACACCTACGTGTTATGCAGTAGAACAATACGGAAGAAGATAGTAGAGAAGAAGTACAGAGAAAAAGAGAAAGATGTAAATCTTTTCTTTCTTGAAAGAAAGAAATTAATACTTAGTTATCATAAGTTAATATTCGTAATAAGCAGAAGAACCTGCTAATTAAAATAGTTTTAAATTTAGTATAAAAGGTTGTCCTCGAACACGTAAAATGATGGTGACACCGGCGTTAACCAGTAGCGCGCATGTCAATACGAGAAAGTAATACGGTTCTATTGCTAAAGCTTATATAAGCGTAAATATCTTTGTATATTTATAAACCAGCAATTATCTGATTTGAAACACTTTCTGCTGTTATTGAATAACTAGTTTTAGTCTGCAGTTTCGCTTGCGCGGAATGTTTGGTTAAGATATATAGGTATTGACTATAACTAAATTATGAGATATACATTATTACTAGCCTTTCCCGCGGTTCCGCTCGCGTTCTAAAGGCTGAAAATTAATAAAAAAAGCTCCCGTTTTTGCAACATTTTTCATTGGTGATCTGTTCCTATTAGTCATAGCCTGATGTAAAAAAGCCTATAATCTTCCTCGATAAACGGACTATCCAAAACAAAAAGAATTTTTCAATTCGCACTAGTACTTCCTGAGATTAGCGCGTTCAAACAAACAAACTCGCTCCGCTTGGGTTCGTTCCTAGATACGATTTAACTGTTGACTCATAACCATCTCTTATCATACTAAATTTCATTAAAATCGGTCCAGTGCTTTTCTCGCGATGCGGTCACAAACATACTGACAGACAATAATTCCAAAAACTATAATAACTATTCCAATTTCCAATAAGAATTTTCAAAAAATGTACAATTTCCACCAGAATTTAATTATGTGCATAAATATACATTACAGATTTTCATCTTTTCAGATTTTCATCATTTTTGACGACACGAATGGCTCAGTGGGTAGTGACCCTGCTTTCTGCGCCAGCGGTCGCGGGTTTGAGTCCCGCTGGGGGCATACATTTGTTGAGCACGAATGTTTGTACTCCAGTCATGGATGTTTATATTTATAATATGTATGTATTTAAACTTATATGTGTAGTATATCAACCATCTAGTATCCATAACACAAGGCTCGTACCTTATCGTGGAACTAGATAGTGCTGTGTGTAAATGTCCCAACATATTTATTTATTTATCCAAAATATAAGCTATTATCATATAATTAATTTTATTGAATGGCACGTTACATACATTACAAAAAAGTAACAAACTCACTCCACGGAATTTCGCATTTGTAGAATGATTGTAATATGAGATTTACAAAGATTTTAGAAATGCGAAATTCTACATAACAATTTTAATTTATACCTTGTTATTTTTTTAACTGCGTCATTTTGCTTAATTTGACTAGGTTCGAATAATGATCGCAGTGTAAATTAAATTCATAAATTATTATAAAATTTTCAACTTTTTAACCGTTATCGGAGCTATCGCCTATCAAACTGATCTGATGATGTAATTATGATGATGGTTCTATAGAGGTCCTAAATATGCGTTCACCTTATCATGGTGGCAATGTCGTCTAATTTTCCACCTAAGTTTATACCCATAACATAAAGTATATCGTAATAAAAAAATTAGCACGAAGTACTAGAAGAATTTTTATATCAAAAGTAATTATAATAAGCATAATTAATGTTTACAGAATAATTCGCGCGGAATGTCATAATATCATTACCTAAAGCTAAGCCTTACCTTTTAATTCGGCGTTAATGAACTTGCCGTCGATAGAATAATGATGAGCTTAATTAGTAAACATTGCAAAAAACCCTTACTAACAATCTAGAAATCGTTTATATAATAACTAATAATTAATTAGGATGGTTTCGTTTTTTTATGGGAATTATTCTAAAATTAATTAAATATAGAATATTTTGGCTTGTTTTAGCCCTTTTAGCTCAGAGTCTGAATATAAAATGTATTTAACCAGCTTATATCACTTGCAACTATATAGATTATAGACGATAATAAGGTAGGTGCGGGTAATAAGGCCTAGCTAAGGGAAATTTGAAATAAAATAAAAAAGCCTTTTGCAGTAATTGCTACCATACATTCGCATATAAAATATCTAATAATGACGAAGGACAGATTATAATTGCTAATTCAAAATTAATTTTCAATTTTAAGTCCTATTTGTAACAACGCATTTCAAACACACACGCTTGTTAGAGCTCACATTGTTTTGATCTCGCCATTCTATCTGCATCGAGTGTAACAATGCACCCACACAATCCGAGATAGGATCAATGATTTATCACCTCACCGATAACCTGAGGGTACATGATAATAGATGGTAATGATCTACGTAAAATACGGATATTAGAACTGTAAAAGGTAATGAGAGGTAACGCGTCGTTTTACAAGGAGAGGTGAAATGGGTTCAAACTCAAGTTTCGAATCATAATAATGTAATTGGCTAATTATTTACAAAACGATCTTCATTTACGAGGCGAAAGTAAATTATCATGAAGAAATCTTCATGTCAAAGATAACCAAAGTAGTTTTCTAAAAGATGTTATCGGGGTTCATACAATAAATATGAACCTATATCACAATAATACATTATAAATATAATAAAATCCTATCAGTTTGAGTTACTTGTTCAATCAAACACCGATCAAATTGAATGATTCTGGGCTGAAGATATATATTACGCATAAGCAAAGCCAAAGACCGACACATGTTAAAGAAAAAAGTGATGTGAGAAAGAAAGTAAGTAAATCATGTATTATTGTTATGAAGAGTTCAGTGAGGGAGAAAGATCATTGAGTTATATACTCGAGCCGTGTAGCACCAATAAACTTCGCACGTTCTCCCAAAAATATGTACATAAATATTGTTGTTATTCACGCTGTATCTGACTTTCCTAACTTTTACCAGGCTATTCTATTACATTTATAAATATTAATAAAATCATACTAAAGATCTAAGATTTAAAGAAATATTAAAATAAATAGATTTCATTCATTTTCAGACAAAAATAGTAATATGAATATGGATTCAAGAGTTAATGGAGATATAAAAAAATGCTTATGGTCCGGGAGGTAGCGTTGCATTTTTCATAGTGATTTCAGGCTGATCCATTTTAGATTTTATTGATAGTTTAGATGAAGATAATAATCGAAAAATTGTTCAGCAGGTGCACCTGAGGTGGACGGACGAGATGAAAAATTTTGATTATGTCAAAAATAAAAAATTTAAAAACGATTTCAGGTCGCTTAATAATTTGTTGAGTGATTGTTTGCATAATATAAAACAATACAAAAATAGTCAGCAGGATAGATAACGGTGGATTACACGTCAGCAGCCGACATAAACCTGATTAAAAAAAAATAATTTTGATTCATTTCAGGTCGCATGAAACTAATACACAACAATCTTTTCATCAATTAATTAATAAAAAAAAACGTCAGCAGGCTATTCAACGGTGGTAAGGTTGTCAGCAGGGGGGTAAAAGGTAGCGTTGCATTTTTCATAACGATTTCAGGATGATCCATTTTAGATTTTATTGATAGTTTAGATGAAGATAATAATCGAATAATTGTTCAGCAGGCTCAAAATTTATGGACGGGCTGGATAAAAAATTTCGATTATGTAAAAAATAAAAAATCCAAAAACGATTTCAGGTCGCTTAATAATTTGTTGAGTGATTGTTTGCATAATATAAAACAATACAAAAATAGTCAGCAGGATAGATAACGGTGGATTACACGTCAGCAGCCGACATAAACCTGATTAAAAAAAATAATTTTGATTCATTTCAGGTCGCATGAAACTAATACACAACAATCTTTTCATCAATTAATTAATAAAAAAAAACGTCAGCAGGCTATTCAACGGTGGTAAGGTTGTCAGCAGGCGGGTAAAAGCTGCTAAGTACGTAGCCATTCAATCTTAGTAAAAGGCAATCAAATATTTCGCTGACAGTTAATCGACCCTTAAATAGCTGACCCTTATTTTATTAAATACATTCTTTAAACTAACTTTATTATTAATTTAAACATTACTGTATAAAAAAATCACATATATTTAGGGGGGTAAACTCAATACTACATTCATTAATGAATGTTTCTCGCTGTTCATTTCCTAATTTCTCCACATTAAGTAAGAAATCAGCAATTTCATGTGATGCTGCTTTACCTGTAGATAAATTAAATAAAAATCTTTGATCTAACTCTCTTGCAAATGGATTATTTTGTCTAATTTGGTCTATCAACTGTTGTTTTTGTATTGAATGTTTTTTGATTCTATTCTTGTCAAGATCAGCAGTTACGTCTTGATGTTTCTTTAAACCAGCTTTATCCATTACATAGCTGATAATCGCTGTCCGAATACTATGGCTCTTGCACCAACGTTGGCGAGCAGAAATTGAGTTCGTTGCATGTATTATACCAGTTAATTTGTTTGCTGCGTCAGCATTAATGGTTTGTTCTAAAGTGAGGTCAACTGGCTGCCGCGAAAATGGTTTGTCGGTTCTTTTCACCCCAAAGGAACCTTTTTGGAACTGTAATTCTAGTCCAGGATGATTTAATGAAACTCGAACGTCTAAAAAAAGTTTTAGATCGGAAATTTAGTGCGAGGTTAAATTCTATTTTTACTGGCTTAATTAGAACTATAGAACTATAGAACTGTGTAACCTCTATCTTACCATCGGCCAGGCAAAAGTATCCTAGGTAATATTAGGTAATTTATTTTAACAATATGTAATTTGATATTTATTATAATAATTGTTACTAACATAGTTTTATAAGAACATTGTTACTAACACTTTCTAACATAGTTTCTTAAGATCATTGTTACTAACACGTCTTAACATAGTTTTATAAGTTCATTGTTACATACTAACACTTTTTATGGACAATGTTCTTGTCTGAAATAAATGATTATTATTATTATTATTATTATTAATTACCATGATAATCAAATCTATAATTTTGTTGGTTGAACTAATTATATTATATATGAACAGTATATTAAATGATGAAAAGTGTAGTGATATATTGAGGGCGGAAAGAATTATTATCAGTCTGCTCGTATAAAACAATTAGAATAATATACCAGCTATGTTCCAAAGGAAAAAAAAATATGATTTTTTATACAGTAATGTTTAAATTAATAATAAAGTTAGTTTAAAGAATGTATTAAATAAAAAAGGGTCAGCTATTTAAGGGTCGAATAACTGTCAGCCAAATATTTGATTGCCTTTTACTAAGAATGAATGGCGTACGACGTACTTAGCAGCTTTTACCCCCCTGCTGACAACCTTACCACCGTTGAATAGCCTGCTGACGTTTTTTTTTATTAATTAATTGATGAAAAGATTGTTGTGTATTAGTTTCATGCGACCTGAAATGAATCAAAATTATTTTTTTTTTAATCAGGTTTATGTCGGCTGCTGACGTGTAATCCACCGTTATCTATCCTGCTGACTATTTTTGTATTGTTTTATATTATGCAAACAATCACTCAACAAATTATTAAGCGACCTGAAATAGTTTTTGGATTTTTTATTTTTTACATAATCAAAATTTTTTAGCCACCCCGTCCACCCATTTTGAGCCTGCTGACTTTTATATCACTAAATGACAGCTAATAAACATTTGATTTCACCATGAATTATTCGACCTGAAATGATTATGTGATTTGCAACGCTACCTCCCGGACGATTATTATCTTGCTCAAAAGTCGTGCATGTTTAAATTCACAAAAACACTTAGATGTGAAGTCATTATGCGAGTACCATTTTTTCCAACCAGGAATTAAATAGACTATTTAGAAACAATATGACAAAAAGCCTTTATTTTAAAAGCTCGAAGCGTAAATAAAACTTTCTTTTAGGTGTTTTTCTTTTATTTCTTCATTACAATTATTTTTTGAGCAAACGTTGTCTTTACCATGACCATTATTGCTAAAATATGAATTCGGACGTTAGAAACCAAACCAAATCCGCGAAAAAAACTAAAAAGGTAGTTTGTAATAATTAATTAAAAAAAAACTTTTTAATTCTAAAAGTATTCTAATTAATTCTAAAACTAGGTATAGGTACTTGTATGACAAAAGCACCAGTACTATAATACTAACAATTAGTCTGTAAAAAGCCTACGTATCTTAGAATCGCAATCGTGAGAGGTTAATTGTACATGTGGACGTCGAGGTCAAAAGCTGTACAAAAGTTAAATTGATTTGTTAAGCTTGTACTATACCTCATAAAATGAATGCTTACTTAATTATAAAGTAAGAGCTCTTAAAGCAATAGATTTCCATTTGAATGTTTAAATACTTCGTTTGATCTTAATTTTCGTTTGTGAACATACGTATGAAGTTGGTAAATTGACTCGAAAACAAAAATTATACCACGGAATTGACAAATAACACATTCACCTGCTCTGTGAATAATACCTACTAGCAGTCCCGGCCACGCGTGGTTGTGGCACACATCAAAAAATTTTAAAGGTGAAGATTGTTTAATTTTTAACTTAGAGTAAACGTATCTCAGATTTGTACACATATTTACAAATCTGAAAATCGTTAGGTTTCTATTAAATAAAAGCTAACCCATTACAATAAAGAAATTAAGATCTGTTCAAAAAATCAAAGAAGTCATCGAGGAAACACATTATTTACACACAGCGCCGTCTAGTTAGTTGATATTCTACATATATAAATTTAAATACACACATATTATAAATATACCCTTGACTGGAGTACAAACATCCGAGTTTAACAAATGAATGCCCCCAGCGGGACTCGAACCCGCGACCGCTGGCGCAAGATAGTAGGGTCACTACATACTGCGCCATACGTATCGTCAAATATTACCAATTAATATACCAAGATATTAAGGCGAAATACAGCCTTCTTGTCTATCTACTTAAACTACTTCTTTACATAATAGTTTTGCTTAGGTGGTGCGGTGTCAAACAAGATCAATACTATAATATTTAATACGTTTTAATAATAACGCGATTATTTGACTTCAAAATAATTTTTTTGGATTTATTTTTATTTTTGATTCCAGACGTACTCCGCTTTACAGCAATCAAAGTCACGGGAGGCGAAGAGATACAACTTTATTTTAAATGTTTAATTTATATTGCTTTAATTTTTTAAGTAAATATGACTCAGCTTTTAATTTCATAAAACTAAACCATTACAGATAATGCGCATAATCTATCTATGGCTCTTTTACATAAATGATGTCTTTTTGAAGTCGGTTAAAAACTGACCTAAATCAAGGATTTATATGAGTGACACTAGCTTTTACTTGCCCCTTACGGAGTATATACGAACAGTCGTAAACTTCGTGCACCATCTTTGTCGTGATTCTAATAAAATAAATCGATTTCGATTTAGTACCTTTTTGTTGTTAAATAATGCCATATGCAACTTTCTAGTGATTTATACAAAAAGTCAACCCAAAGAGCCATTTAAACAATAGAAACATTTAATCAAACATTTACACATTATTATCATTAAGCAAAAATGAGATCAAATATCAGTCTGCGGTTCAGATTGCATGCAGATAGTGTTAAATTGTTGTATTAAGATTTTATTCAATTACCAATTTCAAGTCAATATGACAGTAATAAATAGGCTAAAATAGATTTTAACGATTTAGTTATATAGTCACGTAAAGCTCGTAAAAGCATATAAAAGCTCCTATATCTGTGTTTTCTATACAAAGCGGGTTTCATGTTTACTGGTTTCTGAGTAAATGGAAATATATAGAATCTATGAAGAAGCCAAATAGTCTGTGGTCTTGTGGCTGGTAATAATTTAAGCAAAAATACTTTACCTCTCAGAATCCATGATGGTTAAGTTATAGAACCTCCAGTTTTACGACGTTAACTGTCTCCTGCAAAAGAAACAATTTTATTTTAATTATAGCTATAGAACACAAATACTTATATTTTTTCCAATAGCCGGATTATTATTGGGAAAAAACAGAGAAGTGAGAGTCTAGTCTGATTCGCATAAAAAAATTTAGTACCAAAAATATAATTTTATTTTATTTTAAACAACATTAACTTAAAAACAATTTGTTAGTTTATTTAACTTTTCTTGAAACTGCAGAGCTCTATCATTTTATTTATATAGATAATAGTATAAATAAAATGATTTGTAGTGAATTTGTCAATAATAAATAATAGTAAAATGAAAACGAGAAAATGCCAACTTTGTAAACTTCGCAGGATATACAAAGTTAGCCATCCCCACTGTAAAAATTGAATAAAAATCTCATCTAATTTAAGACACGTTCGACCGAACAAAGTAATGTAGTTTATAAACTGCCACTATTCTTAGGGAGGGCTCGTTTGTGTGAAATACTGTTTATCTTATCTGCAAACTTTTAAAGGTACAAGGAAATGAAATGAATTTCTTGTTCCTATTTTCTTGCTATCTTTATTTTGCTGTTGTTTTTGTTTGAAATAGATCGTGACAGGTTGTTTAATGTTTTAGATGTATCTTCACCTTTTATCTTAACGTAATTTATATATGGTATTTTTTTATACGAGTAGTATTTTCATTTCTAAAATAAAATTCGTGTAAGTGACTTATTTGTTGTACTTTATATATAAATAATTAAATAATAAATATGTTGGGACATTCTTACAACAGCGCTATCCAGTTCCGCGGTAAGCTACGATGCTTGTGTTACGATATGTAGGTAGTAGACGGTAGTTTTTCTGCGATTTTATTTGTTACAAAAACAAAAAAATACCTCTTCAACGTTATATATAAGTACCTAATACATAGTAAGAATTCTAGCGTTAAATCGAATGAAATGGTACATAAGTACTAGAAGCATCTAGTATCTGATGTCAACTTCTACGAATGGAACTAATAAGAGCTTTATATAACGTTGGAACGTGGTAGAACTTTTTACACTTTGAGATAAGAAAGAAAGGAATTGCTTTCAAGTTCAATGTCAAACGAGACATAGGCCATAACGTTTGTTTAACTTGAGGTTACAATCTTGTTTAAGCGGTTCTCTTAACTACGGACTTAACTACTTATTTAATTAATATAAGTCGAAGAAATTAAACATTTTTTAAACGAAAGACTAAGTTTACCAAACATTAAACACTTAAAAATCATACAAAAATATAAAACTACACAAATGCGTTACTTATCCTGGGGATAAGTTTTTAATCTACACTTCATGTTGTGCATGCAAATAGGCAAAACCTTCAAAATTTCAAAATGCATAGAAACAACAAGTGCAATTATTTTAAATGAGAAAAACCGAAATGTATCTTATGTAGAAAACTATAAATTAGTTTTGTGGCAAAAACTCCAGTAATATTCGAATAATTAAAATTACACAAGACAGCGTGTGTGTAAACTAGAGTATTCTATTGTATGACTAAAACTATTATTGCTCTTGATAAAGTTCTCTTAGTTGCAATAGACAGATAATAATTGACAAAAACTGACGTGTATATGTAACATACTGTACATAGTAAATTACACTTTTAAACCGCAGATTTATATCTCTAGTCTAGTTAGTCTTCACCACACTTAAGTCGTGTGAAAAGATGTCACTTTGAGATAAAGTAATCATTTATCAGTCGTTCGTAAACCAATCCATGAGATGCGCTAATGAGACTTATTATTTTTTGTTTAGCTCCCCTTCTTGTTAATACGCACCTACGTATGTAACCTATTTGATTAATATTATCATAATTCAAGAAATTCCAATAAGAAAAATACAATCAATTTTCAACACAGAGAAATTGTTTACAATTGTTAACTAAGTGAGACGTACTAACCTACCTAATATATTTATTTTATCTTTTTCTTTAATAGATTCAGTAAATAGTTGAAAAGATTCATATCAAAGTTAAACAAACCCATATTAATTTACTCCAATTGCTTAAAAGTAAAAAAAATGTAAAATATATTATTATTAATATTAACAAGAGTCGTAATTAAACACTAATAATAAAACACAGTTAAATGATTGATTAATATCAGTCATAAGATTTCCAACTTTAATAGGTTTATTATAAATCCCTTATAGATCATTATGATGGGTGATTTATTATTGGAAACACCATGAGAACTGGTCTAGTTTCTCGACGGTAAGAAATGGTGTGCCAACGCAATCAAATGTGGGGATCAATGGCGAAAAACATGTGGGAATTCTCTCTGAGAAATAATTAACGTACTGATTGCTAATGACTGAAGTTATGTAAATCTTTCACTATGGCAAGGGCATTAATGCGATATATAATACTACTTGAATAGAAAATTTTCACGGATTTGATTTTCGCCACCCTAAATTATAAGATATATTATTTACAAATAAAAAGCCTTTCATTCCATGCTGTCTAGATTTTCTTAATTAGCAATAAAAAAGTAAGTACGTCGCGATATATTCGGTTGTAATTCTCCAAGATTTAAAAAATACAATAAGCACCAAGAAGAATAAATGAAAAGGTTTAAACAATTAGATAGTTGATTTACATATATGGAACAATTTAAGCAAACTATTTTTGACTGAAAGAACCATTATGAATCATCATCTCACTACTGAAGCGACGACTATAAAGAAGACATGATGGAGGTTGCACATAACTTACATGGGTATTTTACCTTTATCAAGGTATAACAGTAACTGTCAAGTTTCCAACAGGTAAAAAAAACACAACAAAAAAATTACGAATGAAAGTACATATATAGTTTCTATTATATATGTACTTTCATTAATATCTATTTAGTATTAAAAGCTAAGTAATAAGTATAGTTTAGTTTATCAGTGCTCAAAATAATAAGTTGGAAATCAATTGTCACTGAGCCTAAACCATTTCTCTCTCTTTTTCTACAGTTAAGGCCTATGAACTGTAGATAATCATTTTATAAGTTATCTGGTTGGTTTAATTAAAATATTTAAAATGTACACCAGATTAGTATATAAATTAAAACAGACTATTAATGTATTGATTAAATTTCAAAAATATTCTTCATTTACATTATCTGCTATTATAATAATTCTATTTATTTGCAAATTACTAATTAGTTAATTATAATTCGATGTGAGGAAGCTTTTAGTAAAATAAGCTTAAAATGTTTTCAAACGTATGCTTTTACAGTCTAGTTACAAGGTAATTAATGTGAAAGCGCTATAGTGTTTTAACGTAACATCACCCGACGAGCTTCGCATTGCAATTTATTTGTTTGGTGAATTGTGCAAAAATCAATACAAAATTAACGTGGGACACATACAGTACACATATCGTCGATCTCTATTAAAGGTTTATTAAAATCGATAGTACGTAGTAACTTTGCATAGCATTTATTTCGTATATTGTTATTGCGGTTTTCTTGCTTTACTTGCTCATTTGTCGTATTTCGAGTAAAAATCGAATCCCAGGATGAAATCTACTTTGCTGTCATATTTAATCGAAATTTGTTCAGCAATGTAAAGATGCAACGAGTTCTTTTAATATAAAGAAAGTAAAAAACTATAGATTTGAAAAGAAAGAATGAACCGCAATAATGTTTTAAATACGAGATAATAACTACAATAGTTAATAATAATTGTTAGTACAATAATTTATAAGTGAGTTATAAAGAACAATGAATATAAAATGAACAAGGTATTGCAAACTAAATAGCCTGATACCAGCTAGCCTGTCGCTATCCTTTGTATAGCTGCGAGCTGTTGCTGCGGGTAACGTTGCGCGTAGCTTTAATGAGTTGTGCATTAAACCGATGCAAGTGATAAGAGTAAAGCTTTTCAAAAGGTTAATCTTATACATCAAATTTTAGTAATCAGTATACATAAAAATTAATGTTTACTTTTCATTCCTATTGATGAAAATGGAGCCTCGGTCAAAACTAAATAATAATATATTTATTTATAATTTATTTCATTATACATGAACAGCTTAGATTAATTAGAAAGGTATTTTTTGTATAAAGCACACGTAGCCAACTAAATATTATATAATTAGGCCATAGTGTTCCGCGCTAGCCTAGTGCGTGTTGGCGAACTTCACATGTCCTTCGAACTTGCTAGGTTCTATCAGACATGCAGGTTTCCTTAAGATGTTTTCCTTTACAGTAAGACAAGTGGTAATCATGGTAGAAATGATTCGCACATGAAAATATCAGAGGTGCGAGACCCGAATTTGAACCCACATCACTCGGTTATCCAAGCGAGCGCGTTACCCCTGGGCTACCACTACAAACAGATTATTTAATGTATTTTTGACTTCTACTCATAGGTGTCCCCACATTCTTAATAACAATTAAGTATCGTTGAATTTCTGATGACAATAGTTTAAAACTTCTAATTTAAATAAGACATTTCCGCTGCCCGCATATATCTCCAACCAAACGTAAACCATCGTGACTTACCTCGGGGTATCGAGTTCTCTTCCCAGGCGGAAGTGGGTCTGACGGGATACGGTTTATAGGGCCTCACCCGTGGCCTAACGGATCGTGACCGAACCTGTTTATGGTCAAGTCCTTTCTCCTCACTAAAATAGCGTATTGGCGCTTTAGTGAAGCGAATATATCCCTAGTTTATAGAAATTCTAGATACGTAAAAAGTTTCAAAAGGCAGGCAGGTAGCCCAGTGGTAATGTGCGCGTCTGTGAAATCGAGTGAAGCGGATTCAAATACTGGGTCTCACACCTCATCATTTCGAACATTCCCAACTACTTGTCTTACCGTTAAAGAAAACATCGAAGCAACGTATCAAGTTTTTATAGGACAACCGACAAGTGTAGTCAAGACAACCCTTGGTTTGGCCAGCGTGGTAAGCTATGTATGGCCTTATCCCCCTCAATTGAAGGGAAGTCTACTACAGCAGTGGGACGTTAAAAAGGGCTGAATACAACAATAATCTCGGCCTTATTATTTAGAAATAGAAAAGATTAAGGTCATCTTTTAACAAAACATATCATATAAGTATTATAAAGAAAAATCTTGAATAACAAAGGAAATAAAGAAGGATAATATGGGATGAAATCATATGGATTATCATATAGAAGCTTAACGTATCGCGCTTTTTCCGGTCGTACCTATTATAAAAAGATTATCCATTATTGAATAAGACTGTACCTCGTAGAGTGGTCGTAATTTTTGAACGAATAATTGAATAAAAATAAAAGAATAGAAATGTCTATGACCTATCACTTACAAATATCTAGTTTTATTGAAAAAAATAAATTGAGTTTAGTTCACACCGGAAAATATTGTATTGCCAGGCAATCCATTAGTTACACTTTCTTCCTTAGGTCAGTGAACTTTAAACACCTTTTCAATTCAAATTACGTAAATGCTGATAATTTGCAAATTTGTTATCACTTAACGGTTACCAGTTCATTTACCTATCGTTCGGTGAAATATTTACATTGCCCATATAAATATATAAAGATATAGTCGTTACTTCAAACCTATTTGAACAATAAAAAGTCAATTTATTACACTCTAATGTATTCATTCTTAAACTTTACATACCTTAGGTAGGTCTAAAAAAATTTTGAAAAATATCTGTAAACAAATAAGCAACGAGTATTTCAATTATCAACAAACACATTTATATGTATCTGCGCTTGCTCTATGTGAGTTAATTTAAACTCTCTATTAAATTTCAGAAGTTAAAATAAAAGATAAATCGGATAATAATAAGTTTATAAATAGAAAATGTTGCACAAACAGACAACAATTTGACACTGTATATTAAGATGGACACTTTAAATTGCCTCATCCGAAGTAACCTTTAACCCACGCAGTGTTACTTTAAACTATTACACTTTACCAATACTTCTTTCAAAAGAATGTAGGCGTTATGAGAGAACAAAAACAAAGGAAACTCCTAGAGTCCCACACAAGTTAAGTTTTTGTAGTTGTACAACAGTAATATATCAATGTTCAAGTTTTTGGGTTAATTAGGGCTGCCCAAAAACCTCTTAGCGAGGTAAAAGTAATGCAGTTAAGTATAAAGAGTAACGACTACTACCTTTCAGGTAAAAATAAGGCAAGGAGTGAGTCAATTTTGTAATAAAGTTGTATAATCTTAATGTATCAACTAAATGCAATATTTAAAAGGATTATAATAATCAATATAAACCATCAATTAAATAAACCAAACCAAACTAAAATTCTTTTTATTATTTTGTTAAGTATCTTTACATAAAAGTGAAAGTATGTTTAACTTTGTGTTTATTCTTCGAAAGTGTCCTTTTTTAACGTAATATCGGAGTTTCGGTTGAACGTGATCAAAGAGATATTTCGTGGATCAGAAAAGGCCAAGGCAAGGGTTTTTAATCACGGCATACCAAATAGTTTCTGTGGGACACCACAAAACCTTCGTGAACGTGCGAAAGCAGTAATATCTCAAACGAAGCTGGTGCTATTAAATTAAAATACCAAGACGTGTGAAAATATTAAAATGTTTAAAAGGTATGTATTATGTTCTAAATAATAATTAATTTTTGGGCAGCCCTATCGCTGTAACAGCTATACAAAAATTTTATAAATCTCATCAAATTTTTTTATTAATGACATTGACAAAGCAATATATTAGCATAAGAGCTTATTATTTCACGTTTTAGAATACGTACAAAAATTGTATTTTTTAATATAGAAGTGTACTATTTTAAAAAATAACATATTTTATATTCACTCAACCCAAGATTTGACTTGACCATAGCAGTAAATCAGATTTCATCTAACAATGTAACAGCTCGCGGGTAGCATGTGTTTGTACAATGTAACTCCACATGCCCCATACCTCTGTTCCAACCTACATGGTCACGACGCGCCGCTGTAGCGTATACGTCCTAGGATACCATATTAGGTTGACATTTGGCTGAGACACAAGAACTAATAAATAGAACCAGATTTATTGCCCATTGTGAGAGATATTACTGCGCACTGTGTACCCACTTTTACTTTGTATGTATAGGGGACGCGAAAAGTTATTTTTGAGTATAAATTAAAGTACCTCTATAGCTTTATATCGTCGACTAAGTATACTAAGCTGCTAACTCAATTTTTTACTAAATTGACTTTGGTATCAAATGAAAGAGAGAAAATTAAAGCAAAATAAATAATAATATCTATCAATTGGCATTTAGATTACAGTTATTTCGTTTCGTAATTATAATTCTAAATTCTTATTTCTGCCAAGTAGTATGAATGGGAGTTAGCAGCTTAGAATATTTAACCGAATATATATATATTTTAAATTATTTTATTTTTATCTTGTCTCTGCCGGTAATAGGTAAAGCGACATTATTCTGCGTACATCCTCATATACGAGTAGTGACGATTGAAAATGGCGATCGATTGAAAAGAGTAGCAATTGATATTCAATCTAGGTGGCGAGTTATATCATGGAAACAATGGATGGCTTAAAAGCCATTCATTTTCCTCTGCCATGAAAATAAAAATTATATGACTCAACATTTGGAATTTTAATTTAACCGAGTTCCGATATAATTATAACTAATTAATTAAAAGGTTAAATTTGTGACTTACACATTATTATATCAACTTACATCAAATTATGTTTGTTTACAAAAGCCAAAATCTCTCAGTCAACAACATATTATGTACAGAAACCATTAAAAACTGAGATAACTACATGGAAAAGGTATATTCTGTATATTCTAATTTCTAGACTAAACTTTACTCGCGCTATCGTCACGCAAGCGTAAAAACATTCCATATCCGGAAACAATAGAAGCACACTAATCAAGTTTTCACTCTTGTCTCTCATACATTTCTATTAAGGGAGTACAATTCCTATTTAACAATATACGCGGTTAAAGACCCTAATTAAATCAGAATAAGTATTATAATTAAATGCATTTATTAATACACGGTGTATATTTTGAAGTTTAACATTCTCGCATGCTTTTGTTTTGTACGTCATTATATTCAAATTAAAGCAATGTTATTGGCTGTCAAACACGTGATTACGAAAGTGTGAACATATTAAGGCGTTTGAATTAGATCTACCTTTCGAATAATTACTTGGAAAATGTGAAATTCTTCTAATAAACTTTTAAGTTCAGTGGAAAAGCATAATTCATAATTATATTATACATTATTGTACATTATTATACATATTGGTTAAATATAAACTCCAAAATTACTTAACCGATTTAGATGATTTAGTACTTTGTGTACCTATGTAATTACCTATGTAGTTACCTATGTAATTTGTTTTCTTTATGTATTTTAAGTGCAATGAAAAATATTATACCTACATAGATCTCAAAAAAATTTATATCGATACGATAATAGTAATAAAAAAACAAATAAAGTAAGTGACAAGTAAACTAAGTAATGGTAAAAATGTTTACCTACCAATATAAAGCAGCTTCCAAACTACTTCAAGCAGTATTTACTAATGTGTTTGATCAAGAAAAACAATATTGACAAGGGAAAGAATCAAAGAACGCCGAAACAATGTGTGCGATGTACAAACATGCACCTCACACCGAACGTCCCACCTGCAGTGATCACTGACCAAATAAACTTCGATTAGTTTCGAAAAAGGAGTCAAGGTAATAACGGTGAATAATAAAAGAAATAAAAATGAACTAGTGTTTGTTGGGGCATCACTTTAGAACAGCGGAAGATATTACTTATTTGTTTTTAAGATGTTCGTAATATATAATTCTATGGGGTAAATAATCGTATGTAATAGTAAAATTTGCTCAGAATTTGCATGAACTCTAAAATTACAAAGAAATCCAAATAATTTTGAGAGGACCAAGGTGTCTATCTGCGTATGGTTCATTTAGACTCTAAACGAATCTAAATTTTAGAGTTATGGTTAAAAAGCCTTAACATTTTTTTTATATTATCATGTGTATATTTTTATCTTTATTTCATTTTTAGATTCACATCATTTTTATTTAGATATATAGATTTAACATATCTATTTTTATATTTAAATTTCGAATATAAAACTTATTCTAAAGCTTATTCTCTATGGCCTACTTATCTTGATATTTTATTCCAAACAGCCGACGTGTGTTTATTTTATCCTTATAAAACGGTTTATTATAGACCCGTAATTCCCAGAGGGAAGCCCACGCTAAAGTTTCTCTAATGTTTAATTATAACGAATTACACAATTCAAGTCAAGGTACTTCGTCCAATTCTCTACTCTTTGTTAATATTTCACTCCTTTGACACCTCTTGACTGTGCAGTCTGTTTCGGCAGACCTGGCGAACGGTCGGGGCGTCGTGGATAAGCGATCGAGCGAGCTAAGCGATCCTGCGACACCCCTTTAAGACGGAAAGTGGATTCTTCGGCTAAATAGTGTATAGACAGCTAATAGTGGATAGACTACTGGCTGGTTTCTAGCCGGTGAGACCTACATAAAACCACCTGTTTTCTACAGACCCTAAATCTTATTAATAACCGAAGTTAGATTAACCTAAACTGTCGAAGTTAAATACAATTAAAATACTAGCATATCAGTAGGGATAACGCTTATTTCATTACTAAACAATAGCATATTAAAAATGAAGTCACTGAACTGAAATCAACAGGTGCATGGATTGATGACTAGGGTCAATAAACTTCGCTCGGCACAATGGCAATTTAAAGTTCAAACTCAGACTCACTGCTCATCATCAATATAAGATGTGTGCTAGTATTTTTCATTTATTTATACAAAACATCAGCTTGTTTGACAGATGTGGATATTCCAATTTTTTCATGATCAAATGACACTAATTGTAAATACTAAAATTTGTTTGTCAGGAGTAAGGTAATTGCTGACTAAATAGAATTAAATGAAAAGTATTGAGACAGACCTCATGTAACACATAGGCTGATGATTTTACGACAGATTTTTTAAAAATCGGCTTAGTAATAAATATGGATAAAGGTAAATAATAAAATGTAAATACTACATAGGTATAAGTCACCTGATAGATTTTCAGGGAAAAATATTTTGAAAACATTATATGACGTCAAAAGTTGACTATATTAATAAGTTGAATGTATTCTTTTATTTAACGAGTCATAAAGTCGAAAAGAATAAAACCTAATCTAGTCGAAATACGTGTCTCATAGGAATTTGTGAAATATTTACTGCTTCAGATAGACTAGAGATTAATTAAGTGATGTAAATTGCACTGTTCTGTCGAATCTCTGAGTGTCGTTTGAGAACGAAATATTCATATAGTCTTTAGAGGGAGCAAAGCTTGAAATAATACAATGGAATGTTTGATGAATCACAAATGAGAATATATAACTGAAAAAGCTTGTTTATATTACTGTTATAATTTATATTAAAAATCATAAAGATTTTTTTTATATTTAATTAATAAAAATAGTTAATAAAAATCTTAACAATCTCATTTTTTATAACAAATTTTTCGTTAATTTTATTTAAACGCTACATATTGTTATTCTAATAATAGTAAAGGTTATACCAAAAATTAGTTACATAATACAGTGAAATTATTAAAAAAATATAGTGAGAAAGAATGCTTACCCTATTTATTAGGTATTACATCGAAGAACGGCTCCGAAGGAAATGATAAATAAACGTGCCAAAGACGGATGTAGTATTGAATTTTATATAAGAATATGCGGATATAACTGAACGTACTATACAATGAATATTATATAATCATTTCGATGTCTGCGATCGCCTCATGTGTCTAATGGCTAGTATGTACAGACCTAGTCCTGACTTCGAATCCTGGAAGCTCATGACAATATTGTAGTTGCAAAGTCAAAAAAATTTAGATAAAACCATTAACCATGAAAATAACCATAGTTTCTTAATTCTATTACGCTTTAAAGAATGCCTCAAACTAAACTTAATTTGAAGGAATGGTACGAGTAGTCCGATAATGTTGCTTCGAAATCTTAAACCACCCAGATTTTGCAACGCGACAAAGTAATACACTAAGTTATTGAAGCGACCATTTTGACAGGACCGACCGGACAGCTGGTGAATTGGTGGATACTAATTTCAAGAATACCTATGATCCCTGAAGATTTTCCTTTTGATTTTTTTAAAAGATAACGATTGATAAGTTCGAAGGACAAGCCTTGTAGGTAAGTGGCGTTGATTTGTGAAGTTAAGTATGTATGGCAGAACTATTGTCAACGGTATATATAGAGGACATTAACGAAATGGTTTGTCAAAAGAACAAACAACATTAATTTCTCGGTATAAATATTACTGCCCGAAATGTTATCTATGAAGAAGTTTTTAACGTATAAAGTAATCGGGTAAAGTTGAAAACAACAGCTAGTAATTTACATAATATAAATACTAATATTAATATTAGATGAATAGTCTAACGCACAGGCAGATTTATTTCTAGGAGCAATCAAGGGCAGTTAGACCCTATTTATTACTACACTGGAAGAATAAAACTTCTATTATATACAATTATTTGTATTAACGTAGTAGTTTAATTTCTGTACGTAATTTTAGAAGTTCCACCGAATAACCCAGTACAATTTTAGCACCATCCAAGCAATTTGTTGTGTTTTCCAAATTAACTCCCAGACACTTATGAGATAATAAAGCCTTTAAACGTGCGGTGCGAAGCTAAGATTGGTAAAGAAAATTACTGCTGTAATTTTCTGTAATAGGACGGTAGGTTTTAATAAGACCCACTTATAAGGAGATTGCTGACCGCCTCTTGAAGACTTTTCTTAAGATATTTTATTACTTTTTCTACATCAGTCTTATTTTATGTCTGATCAATACGAAAGTTACAAGAATATCTAAGTACAGAACATAACAACCATGGAAACTCTCTACATTTCTTTGTTTAAAACACCTGTTCAAAGGTTGTTTCCGCACCATGTAAAGTGCTAGGGCGGCAATTTTAGCGAGTTTATCGAGCGAATGAACAAACTTAATTTGGACGCTTGCAAAGACGAAAAAAAGTTAAGAATTTAGGAATTAAGAGGTTTTTATTTTAAGAGGTTTTTATTGAGTTAGCGTTCAGTTGGATATTTAAATTTTGAAATGATAATTTTATTGTAGAAAGACAGAAAGACGACTGAAATTTATTAACTCAATATTTAACTAAGAAATATTATTTATTAAAAGTAATAAGACAGTGGTAGCCCAGTGGTAACGCGCTTGCTTGGATAACCGAGTGATGCGGGTTCAAATCGGGGGTTTCGTACCTCTGATGATTACCACTTGTCTTACGGTGAATGAGAACATCATGAGGAAATCTGCATGACTGAGAGAATCTAACAAAACAAGTTTTCTAAAGACATGTGAACGCGGTGGACTATGGCCTGATCCCCCTTGTATTAGGGAGGCCCGTGCCTAGCAGTGGGACGTTAAGAAGGCCTCAATTACAAGGTAATAAAAACTATTGTTTAAACAATAATAAATATGTATAACGATATTAAGTCAAATATTTAACAAAAACAACTTATATATTTTAAACTAATTTTACTCCAGTTGTTGTTTGGATTACACAGCAAGAAATTGAAACAGATTGAATAATAATTCGAGTTGAATAATGATTTGATTGTTAAAATCATAGTGAATAATTAACTGCCATTAACAGTTAGTTTCCATGATCCATGAAATCACTATTGCCTATAGCTAAAGCTCAAGTATGTTTAAGCTATCCTATTTATCCTATCATTATCATAGTTATCCTAACAACAACAGTTCACCAAACCTAAAATAACTAATAATCACTCCATGTATAATATTTGTAAATTAAAACTAGTATTAAGTAAGAATTTATACGATAAACTTCTCATACTTTGTAGTTCTAATCTACAACAATAATCTTTCAAACTATTATTAATATTACTATCATTAAATTTTATAATTGTACTTTAGCTAGTCTATCAACATTAATATGTTCCCCATATTGGTAAATAAATGTTACAACTTCAAAGGATGTAACTGTCGTAGGGAGATATTGACATTTATTCATATTAATATCTGTTTGATGATGGATTTAACTAAATATTTGACGATCACAATTTTCCATATTTCCTCCGTCAAAGTCTTATTTACACAATACTTTTCTTTAATATCGAAAAATTTAACTTACTTCTAGGTAGTACGTATAACCAAGATCTACCTTAGGTCACCTCTAAAATTTTGAAAAACTGCGCCTGTCTTACAGTGGTTATGAAGAGTTCATAAAACTCAACAAATAAATTAATTTTATTATGAACGTATGTTCATTAAGAACGTAGAAATGTATTACTTGGTCTGAAGAAAGAAGAAATAAATCAATTTACATTTCATATTATTAAGTTCCGTAAATAGCGATTTAAATTCAGTCATCTAAAGGTCATCTGAATTAAGGCTTTATTTTCGATACTGGATGACCTACATTATTAGACCTCACATGTCTTATATTATTCAAGCGGATTAAACAAAGTTATGGAATTTAACAGTAGCCTTTAAATACCTAAACCGAATTATTTGGTTAGTAATAATGCAATAGTAATTATTACTATTGAATTGAATTATTCTTCTTTTTCTTCTTTGCACGGCTGGTTTCCTCACTTACGCAATAAATACCTATAGTGCGTGAGCTTGTGCTGATTGTGTTTGTCTGTCCCAGTAGTAAAGCAGGATGCCGGTGTCTTGAATGATTTCCTGAAGCGTCCTTCTGGAACCTAGTTTTTCTTTACGCAGGCGTTCGAGTTCACAACATTCTAGTAGAATGTGGGTTGGTGTTTCTTCTCCTTGTAGACATGCTTTACATAGGGGGCTGTTTGTGATACCTATATTAAACAGATATTTATTGAGTCGGCAGTGTTTTGTTTTAATTCCACCACTGTTTTCAGTGACTTGAAGTATTATATACGCTTCTATACTATCTGGACCCAGATCGCAGTCTAACTAACTAAGGGTGAATTGCTAGTGATTAATAGTAGACTGTTAAAGTCAGTGAAATATTTTTGATTAGAACCAAACTACGAGTATATAAATAAAATAGACAAAAAATACGTTGCTGCTGGACGGTTTATCTCAATGCATTATTATAAAAATCTTAGATCAAAGTACAAACTACTAAATTCATTACATCTAGTTTTCACAGAGACGAGCAGAATTCTTTTATTCATGCGTATTTCGTGGTAAAAAAGACATATATAAGAAATTTTATTCCCTTATCAACGTGGTCTGCTGAATAAACAATGCTTCATATAAACTATACTGTTTTATTTCCTTGGTACGTTCAGTATTATGTGAACTTTATATGTTGTCAAAGGAAATAAATGGCCTGGAAACGTTAAATTGTTGTAAAACTAGCAGTTTGAAGGGTTGTTAAGAACTTGGGTTTCTAATTGGGCTAGTTAAATTGCAAAGCTGTGGTAGTGCAGGCGTAATTGGATTCTTTGAGCAGAGCATTTACAATTTCGAAAGTTCAGTACATAAAAGTGTTTATTACATTTTAACTTACTTTTGTTGTGTTGTATTCGACCGTGTTTAATGCCCCACGTCTGGGCACAGGGTTTCCTTCAATACAAGGTTTCCTTCAATACTATCGAGCCATAGTTAGGTCAAGTGGGAGTTGTTGGAATTCTTATGTCTTTCGAAAACTTTTTAGGAGGACATGAGGTTTTCTCACGATGTTTTTCATTTATCGTAAGACAAGTGGAAATAATTCTCGCATGAAAGTACCAAAGATGCGAGAATCTGGATTTAAACCTGCTTCCCTCAGTTTCGGACCATATACTTTTTTTTTGTCTGGATAACCTCTAAAAGATTAATCTCTCTTATAAAATCATGATTGCTGAAAAACATTCAAATAGTAAAAAAAGGTATCCAAAAATCAAAATAAATCTAAATTAAAATTGTGAAATATTCGCGTAAGAAAGTATTACCAGTATGGTCTCCTTAACCACACTCTATTATTATACTTTTGGAATACTCAAAATCTATATCGGACCAATACAGTACAATTCAAGCAATTAACAGCAAAATATATTTTAGCTTCAAAGAAAGTCTTGCACTTTTTTCCTTTAAAGGCTTTCAAATAGAAAATATTACAGAGAATAAGTACGACTAGTTGAAGCGTGATTTTGGAGGCAATCGTAGCAGGCCATTGTTCCTAGTAAATAATGACGGGGCTACTAGGCTACGAAAACGGATGCGAGCAAATATTAAGCGTGCGGTACAAGTGGCAGCGATTTTTCCTAAATCATAGATTAGAAAAAAATGTTCCAGAGTTGCAATTTTTTTGAAATTATCATTTAATCATTATAGACGATAATTTTGAGAACGAAAAACAAAGATTGTACTAATAAATATTATTATGGATTTTTTCTTATCCCATTTCCTCAATACTTACGTACATACATAAACAGTAACTTCTCAAAACTTTGTAAATGTTACCTGTCCTATTTACAACAAACAAAGTCTTTATGACAAAAGTATACTACTACTTAAAAGTTAAAGTAACAATTTTAGTAGATCGCAATCAAAAAACTTTTTGGTTAGTAGTTGCCATACCACTTCAGATTCTTTACGGGCGGCTTAATTCATTGAAGAATAATTCGGCCCGACCGAAATTACCTGAGTATTTGCTACGAGAGGCTGAATAAACTACGGGCTTGGGCAAATAATGAGGGTTCGTACAATTGGATTAACAATACGTTAGTATTGTTTATTACTGTTGCTATTATGTTTAATTTATTACCAGCTGTAAGCATTCAGTAACTTATTTTTTTTTTCGTTATGGCTTAGAATTGCGTTAACTGACACAATACATTCTGCCAGTGTCGCGTTGTGTGAGGAAGATACGAATGAAATCGAGCAGTAAAACTTTTCTGTATCCACGAGTTAATTTCTTAATTTCGTTAATTTTTTATTATATATAAATTTTTATTTTATTTATTTTTTAACAGTAAATAATAGTTCAAGTTTTATTCCTGGCAAGCTAAACTTTGATTAGCTTTTTAACTCTCGAGGTGGCCGTTATTTGAGACATCGTAGATCCAAACAGTTATGTAAATCACACTGAGAGCCTTTTTTTAATACTAAACTAATAAAGTGAGTAATTATTTTATTTTTCATGAGTAGATTAACGTAGAAATATCCAAAATTTCTTTTCAAATTATCTATCACATGCTGATAACTTTTTCAATAGCATTCCAATTTGCACGTGAACTACATCTCTTTGAGCACGTTCTTTGTTTAACTAGTACACTGAGCAACATTAACATTTGCATTGTAAGAAAATAATGAAATGTATCAAAATAACAAAATCATGTAGAAACATTAATAATTAACAGTAATATTATATAACATTTGACTCGGCAGTGCACTAAATATTTTTTTGAAAATATAATAATTAATATTCTATTTACGTGACACAGTGTAGCACTATTTATATGACAGGGTAATGCAGGTTCGATTTCCTTCGCCTATACGCTTTAGTATACGCTCTACAAAAGCGAAAAAACAACAGTTTTATTGTCCCTTAATATAAAATAAATTGTACTCACTACTTACACAGATTTAGTTTTTCAAATTTTTTGTACTACTTTTATAGACGAGTGTAGCATTTCAGATTGAATCTGGGCTATATTGGAAAACATACATCACAGCGATTGAATTGCAATCGGGCACGTCACCGTGAATTCACGTTTTAGTGAGATGACGACGTGACAATTTTGTTCCCGCTCTATATTCCGCAACAATTTGATATTTTGACCTTTCATATTGAATTTTAGGACATTATAGTGGGTTGCTTTAATAAATAAACAAATAATGTATTTAATATTTAATAATATTTTGACGACACGTTTGGCTCTTATTGACACCCTTATACTTTCTGCGCCAGCGGTCGCGGGTACGAGTCCCGCGCCAATCCCGAGGGAGCTATAATTTGTTTAGCACGAATGTTTGTACTCCAATCATGGGTGTTTATATTTTTAATATGTATGTACCTATTAAAAAGTTATACACAAGCCGCGTAGCTTACTACGGATCCAGATGGTATGTAATAATATCCCAACATATATACTACTAGCTAACCCGTGCCCACTTCGTTGGGCATAATGTTAATAATCCTTTTTTAGTACAGAGTGTTTAAATAATTTAAATTATTTTATTAATATTAAAAATTAAATTATCTATACTAATATTTTTAAAACTACTTTTTGTAACTTAAATATAAAAGTTAGACATATTATGCTGTCGTTGACTTTTTTGTAGGCATTTTCAAGCTCCACATCTCTTCTCTAGAACTCAAAAATATATCTTTCATAGTTAAGGCAGCGTTCGAAAGAAACGCTTTCATTCGACCGTTTTTTTTCCGATTCACTTTGCAAAACGGACTACCACGTAAAAGCCTTTTTATTTTTCGGTTTTTTATATAACCTATGACACTCAGCAATAATGTGGCTTTCTATTGGTGAAAGAATTTTTAAAATCGGTTCAGTAGATCCCGAGATTACCCCTTACAATTTAACAAATATACAAACACACAAACTTTACATCTTTATAATATTAGTATAGATTACAATGTATATGAATACAATTTTAATGATGGGTACAAATTCATTATAAAGTTTGTTGTTCTAAATAACCTCGTCCTTTTTTGAAGTCGGTTAATAAAGGAAAATATACAATGGCGTTATATAAGCTGCAAGAATACAAAGGCACTATATACGAGTAGTAGGTAGTATATATACGCTCCATATTTGCGAGCGAACGTCTTCACATTAAAATTATACGCCTGAACCATTATACTAATAGATAATTGTTAGAAATATCAAAAAAGATACAGAGGCAGCAAAAGATCGAAGTAAACTGATAGATAAAATTAGTGTTGAAATACTTAATTATTTTATAAGTGACTCTCGAATGCGTCAATGTAATAGGAAAATCAGGATCTATTTGAAAGTGAGCATTTTGATAATACTTTCTAAGATTTACAATATAACATTTGTCATTAAAATAACACTATCTTTAGTTTCGCGGATTTATTTTATTTTTTAGTTAGCTAAGTTTCGAATGCTCAACATGAATCATGGTTACTTTGGTGCCACTTTTGTGGTATCTGTAATGACTACTTTATATCGTTGAGACGATTAAAACCTTATATTTCCCGTTATTTAAAAAAAAATAGGTTTTAGGATACTAGAATCCTCGTATGCTGATATTAATTATTATTAACACTACTCACTACTGAGTAGAGTACACACATAGGAAACATTTCTGGATAATAATTGAAGTACAACAAAATAAGGTATTTTTGCTGTTGCAGTCAAATAGCGTACATACAAGTTTAAATTGCAAACGTTTATAAAATAAATTCTTCCTGCTACGTAAGGTAAATAATAATTTTACCGTCGAATTTTGTGCTAGCAGTACGTAGGGAAATGCGAGAAATGTGATGATACACTTTATAATGAATTCAAAGTTGGAGATGCGATGCTTTAACTTATCAAATAATATATACGTATAATTTCCTGCTGCGTTATATATTTATCTAACGTAAGTTACGTAACGCGGTCGCTTGGATAACCGAGTGATGCGGGTTCAAATCCGGGTCTCGCACCTCTGATATTTTCATCGAATCATTTATATCATGATTCCCACTTGTCTAACGGTGAAGGAAAACATCGTGAGGAAACCTGCATGTCTGAGAAAATCTAACAAATTTTCGAAAGGCATGTGAAGTCCGCCAACACGCACTAGGCCAGCGTGGTGGACTATGGCCTAATCCCCCTCGTATTGAGGGAGGCCCGTGCCCAGCAGTAAGACGTTAAAAAGGGCTGATGATGATGATGATGATTAAGTTATGGTATTAGAATTAGTTATATATAAATAAAACCACGTAGGTATGTACATACAGTTTGTAGTAGGTTTTTAGTAGTGTCTAGCAAAAGAAAACGTATCATGAAGTTTATAACTCAAAAAGTATTGACATTAAAAAAAAGTTTTAAACAAAAGTAATCAGAATAATGTAATCTTAAAAAATGGATAGATGCATTTTATTGATTTATCCAATATTTTAAAAGTTATCGGTCGAAATAGAAAAACCAGTTCATTAAATGGGCCATAAATCGTAAACTGTTTGTGATTTTGTGATTGATCAGTAAGTGACCCTTAACCTAAAAAAAATTAAAATTGGATCAGAAATTTAGTGCGAGGTTAAATGCTTTATTTACTGGCCTATTTGTATTGTATTAAATTGACTTGACAACGCTTGGCCGTGTCTGCTGGTATCTTTATAAATTAACAAAATTATCTTACGAATCGAATTTCCCAAGGGACCTTTCAGGGTTTAAAATCGTTCGCTGATTTAAATTTTTCTATTCTTTAAATTTTATCTCTTGCTTGAGCAAATTAGCTAATTTACCTATCAGATTACAGAATTTTCAATATTTTTTTTGTGTACAAGAACACTTTAATGAATAGGCTGTTAACGTAAAAAGCCTTTTTGTAGGTCCAACGATTTAATCATTGAAATATTATTTTGAGAGGGGTGCTCTTTTGAATACCTCTTATATCCTAATTCTATACATAACCATTTTAATTACTAGATTAGATGTCATCGTCGTCGTTATGTCGGATCGAATTTTGCATATCGTAAAATATGTATAAGTGTTATATATAAACAATTTATGTTGTATTTACAGATGACATTCAGAACAGAAAACCTGGTATAAATCAGAGGAGATTCATTCGTCTGTTTTCTTTGCTGAGCCGTAGTGATAAATGCGGGGACGAAAATAACAATGGTCTGCCTTTGAGAATGTAACTTAGGATTTTGGATAGGTCTCAGCCGGCCGCGAAACAACGTTACACAGTAAGTTGTAAATGTAATGCTATCAAATTTTCAGTATATTTAAAAATTTTGTATAGTTAAAATTTATATCACATATGTGAATTATTATTGCGAAAATATTATTTAATAAAGTTAACTTTCACATATTTTTATAATAAGATAAGATTGCATATTTTAATATTTGACTTTGTACGTACTATAAAAACACTGCAATCATTTTATATTTTTGTTTAAAAGTTTAAATTTTATGCTATAATTTCGATATACTTTAACCTCAGAGAAAAGTGTGAATAATGAATATGAAAGTGCTGTTAATTATTATCAGTTTATTTAAATATAAACTATCCACTTTTTGTAATTTAGATCTAAATGCCATTTTTATGAAATTTAAAAATACAGTTCTATAATAATTATAACTAAATTTTTTGAATGCATAAATAATAAGAATGCCTCTACATTCATTTATTAAAACTATAATATTACTCTCGGGAGAGTTCCTAGGTGACCTAGAGACCGATAGTCTTGACCTACACTAACATAGACAACTCGCAATTGACCTACAGCAAAATTTAAGATTAAAAATATAACCTATGCAGCATTTTCTGAAAGATTGATACTAAATATTTTTTCTAACGTCGTAAATAATAGTTTAATGCAAAAGTTTTAAGTTATTATTATGTAACTTATTCAAACGTTTAAAAATGTTATTGATGATAACTTGGTTATGAAAATAAATCTTAGTTACAACATATTCTCTTTTCCACCAATATTTTTGATATTTATCAAAAAAACAGGCTCCTTTTTAACATACCTTTTATATGAAGTATTCGATCTTAAACAGGTAGCTTAGCGATGAGTCACATTGTCCATCTGTAACAAGATATTATTATTATTAGCAATGTTATTACATTGGTAATAAGTACGCATATAAATAAAATTATTTAAAATTATTAGCAATGTTATTACATTGGTAATAAGTACGCATATAAATAAAATTTTGTTTTTAAAAAACTACCTACATAACTGCATTTTCCAAAAACTTAGACAAAATTTCACTTAATTTGAAAAAATATGAGAAGGGAAATTTTAATGTCCATCAGTTACTTTAAATAAGAATTTATAACTAATATTAGGCAATTTATTGCTGGCGGTCTCTTCTAATAATTTAGTAATTTGCATTTAGATGATTTTTTGTCAGCTAAATATTTACTCTTAATTTAACCAGAAATATATTTCGCGATAAGTTTAAGAACATCTTTTTCATTAATATTGTATTATGATTTACTATAAGGCATTTGTAGATTTTTTCATCAAGCACAATCAGATCTCTTAGCGTCGTGATATTCCAAAGTCTCACGTATTAAAATACAAAAAAAGTAAAACCAAAATCATATTTACAATAATATGTAATCAGAGTATTAGTTAGTGAACTACTTAGCATATTATCGGTTATATACTCGTATATATAGTGTATATGGATTTGAATAGTATTTGTAATACTTTCGTAGATAGGTTTATGAGAATATTTGATATTTTAAATAAAACTATCTTTTCGCTTTTTTGCAGCTTGACCTTCGCCTCCGTGACAATGGTTGCTGTAAAGTATTTGAAACTTGTTGCACCAAAAATCTAAATAAAAAATTCAATAAGATTTTCATTGTAATATAATATTAATTACAACTTAATATGATAATATATTCCGAAAAGCTGAAGCATAAAATCGTGTTCGCAATCAATTATGTAAATCCTTGCCAAGACCAAATAATACCTGGTTATCGAGATCAAGGAAATTCGAACTTTCAATCTAGTTTCCCTTATATCCTTCCACATTCCCGACTACTATACGACAACGTATGCACTCGTAATGTAAACCTGCTTTAGCGATCTATCGCATATACTAGCTCTTTTTAAGTGTAGAGCTAAATTAAAAAAAAATGAATTCTTCGCTCAACGCAGTGACAATGCTTCTACCAAGGCGAAGTATATGTGAGGTGAAAATTTAATAAGTGATATTTTAAGTTTTATACTAAAAATCCCTATTAGCATAATACTGAAAAACTGCTTAATTTATAATAAAGCACTAAATTATCGGAACAAGTTTAAAAAGCAGTTAAAACTTAAAGCAAAGAAAATATTATTCTAGACGCGCGTCCATTTTTCTTCCACATTTAAGTTACATCAACAATTTTTTACATAACGAAGAAATCAAACAATAGACAGAACAGATTCCGTTCATATATCGCATTTACGGAACCCTAAAAACCACTAACTTCATTTAGGCCATGTCTGCTCTTATCGTATTTAGTCAATAGAAATTCATAGCCTTCATCGGCAACCTCATTCCTCCAAGTTCTCATCATAAATTGAATATGGTTAAACCAGTTTCCTTACGGATAAGGTTATGTTTACTAAGACTCCTAGAGTAATCATAAAACATTACACTAACGTATCGTAATATTAACCACTTTTAGACGTTTATAAATGATCTACTTATTCAATAAGTTATTCTACTTGCTTCGATCAATAATAAAATATACTATGTTTGATCGAATTACTTCAGTTGAATCATTAGAGATGGCCATTATGAAAACCATTTTTTTTTCAATAAAATCTTAATTTTTATATGAAATTATAATTTTTTTTCAGTTTAAAAGAAGCTTTATAGTTTTTTGCACTTTTTACTCGCTTAACTTCTTAATTGGATCCCATATCACTAGATACTAATATTGGATCGAATAAATTATGTCAAATCGTTTAATAATAACCTTTGTTTTTTTTTATATTCATAATCAAAAATAATCACTGTTTCAATACTTGGAACCCATGATAAATTTAACTAGTTTCCGTTAGTAACATCAAAATATTAGTCTTTTTAAATAACACAATTTTTACATTATATATGTTTGTTCCCTGAAACAGCTAAATAGATTTTGATGGGACTTGCACTGACATAGCTGATGTGCTTAAGCTATTAGAACAAGATAGGGTTCCGTTCAACAGAATCACAATTACTAGGGATGAACCCAAGTGAAGCGAGTGCGAACCCCTAATAAACAATAAAACCATATACAATACACATTTAAACAACTGATAAAAATATCGAACAACGATAGCAAATGAACGCGGTGAAACTACACATAACATTTCCTGGTTAGGTAAACTGTAGGAAAGTAAAAGGATTAACGACTAACACGGTATACGGCTACGCTGCATGTAAAATACAAATAGATATTGCAGTAGTATACAAAATTGATATGTGCAATAAAGAGTAGAGCGGGTAAAGGAATTAATTTCTATATTTATATAACACTTAATAAAAAGAGTTAGATCTTCTCTTTCAAGAAACAAAGTAACAGCTTACGCTTTGATTGTAAGTACCTACGTATTATACTACAGATTAAACTACTATAATGAGATAATATAATACCATCATACTATCTGCGATGTATACTATTTATAATAAATATTATTTATTTAAAAATATATATCTTCCGGACTTTGTTCTCTTTCTCGTGACAGTTGAAAATGTCTGAAATAAAAATCAAACGTGTGCGAAATAAGATAGTTTTAATTTAATATTACACACATTTTCTTTTAAAAACAAATAAACTACTTTTATAAACAAATTCAATAAAAGATAAACGTAATAAGTAAAGATTGTCGTCACATAGAGACCCTAATTTTCTAGGGATTTCTGAATTAGGAATGTAAATTATTGCAAGTTAAATCTAGTAAATATAGATAAAAATAACTTAGTCTACCCTTTATTAAAGTCTGATCTTGTCAATATAATTTAAGTTAGTTCCACAACCTCGTAAAATATTGAGTGGTAAAGCGAAAAACTATGTAAGTCACTACTTTCCCTAAAAGAGTATGTATTAAAAGGAAAAACATTAACAAAATCACATAAGACATACATTATTCGCCTTATACAGATTTAATTGACGCACTAAATATTTTAGGATTTACGCTACTAGAATAGAAATCAGGACCACGTTGATTTGTTAGGTACTAAAACATATCGAGGGTAGTATGGTAGCATAAATAATTTAGGTTAGGTTAGTTAGGTAGGGTCTCGCACACGTGTCATGGCGTGAACATTTACAATGAAGATATATATATATATATATATATATATATATATATATATATATATATATATATATATATATATATATATATTTAATAGAATATACGAGTATGAAATCGAGTGTTTCGAATTTAGTAAATGGCATTCCTAGTATAAGCTGATAACTTTTCATTGAAATATTTAATTCATTACTTTATAATGAAAATAAAATATTTGTTCTATACAGGTATTTATATAAAACTGGTGACTCGCCCTTGCTCCGCTTGGGGTCGTAGACGCGTTTTAACGGTTAGTATTAATTTGTCAGAGATAATATTATATTTTCCTGTAAAGAAAATTATCCTATATGTATCGTAACCTGGATAACCATTTATAGTTTTCTCGTGAGTCAGAGACAGACAGTAAAAAATCTAAAAGTATAGATTCAGCCTGTAGATACTGTACTGGTAATAATGACTATTTAAATAATATTTGCAAAAAAACAATGAAAGATTCGACCAAGTTAGAGTTTGTTTAATATTATATAGATTAACATACATCTCTTGGAGATTTCCATGCTTGCGAATAGCTCCATTATACCAAAAAACTTACTAAGGTAATAATAATAATAATAATAACCCCCCCAAGGGAATTGACCTTGTCGCGGTGGGGGGGCTTACAGAAAGGAGGAACTATATCTTTTAAGATCACAAGATCTGATCCACTTATCATAGAGACCTTATAATGCCAATATCACCTAGGCTCACCCTTTCTAACCAATAATTGCCAACCTTTTTAATGAAAAATGGAAAGAAGATTTTATAACTTGCGGCCGCTGCCCGGGGGTCGCCGGGGCGCACCTGGAGCCGATGCTGGGTGTCTCAGTATGCGAACCATCGGCGACAAGGAGTTGACCAGGCGGGCTCCTGTCGAAGAATTTGTTACAGCCGATGTTCATCTTGATCACAAACCTTCATTCCAATTATCATCAACACATAGTCTATTCCAATCACCCAGCTCGTCAACTCATCTTTTAAAAATACCTCCCTCTCCGTCATCATCTTCAAACACTAATTTATCGAACAGTGTTGCACAGGAGGCAAGCTATGTCAGTACACCTGTGCCCACTTTATCGTCAACTCAAAGGACTCGTATGAGATGGAATAATGAATTAAATGAAGCCATTATCAAGTCCTGTTACCGTATAACGAAGCTTGAAACAAACACTATTCCATACAGAAGAACACTTCACCAACATTTTATTAATACCTTTCCCCATTTATCACATGTATCAGAACAAAGAGTGGCTGATCAGAAACGACGGATAATTCTTAATAAACTAATAAGTGCAAGCAGATTACAGAGTATTAAAAATGAAATATCAATAGAACTACAAGCTGATTACGATATCACTAAAACCCAAAGTAATAATTTAAATGTACCTTTATCAGCAAGAATGAGATGGTCTAATGAGTTAAATGAAAGCCTCATAAGATGTTACTACATAGTTACAGAGCTTGAAAATAATATGACAGCCTATAGACAAAAGCTCCATTCAAAGTTCATAGAAATCCATCCTGAGTACTCAAATATGTCGGCCCAAAGACTATCAGATCAAAGAAGGTCAATAGTAAATAATAAGCTTTTATCATCTCAAAGACTACTAGAAATAAGAAAAGAAATACAAAACAATTATAATTACGAGGATAAACAACATAACAGAATGAGATCTAGTGACGAATCAAGCAATACTCAAATAGCAAAAACTGCAAACACCTCAGTAAACACAGTAAATAATACCGGTAGCCGTCAAGTTATAACGACTACTATACCATCAACGTCTAACACACAAAAATTAGTTTTAGAATCCCGAGAACCAGAAGATGTTAATTTAGAAGTTAATCAAGAAATAGAAGACCTTTTTCAAGAAACCTTACACTATTTTATAAACACTGATCCCACTTGTAGACTATATATTCCCAAACAAAAACTATCGAAAAAATTCTTCACGAACCTACATTATATAAATACTATCACTTTACCAAAACACATACACCCAAATATTGATTTTAAAACATTGCAAAACATCATCTATTCTGCAGCCTATACAGTAGCTAAATTAAATGGCTCCATTGTTAAGCAGATTAATAAAGTACAATCAGAAAAAAAACCAAAATGGCAGGTAAGATTAGAAAAGAAGATTGATGATTTAAGAGTTAAAATAGGAAGAATGACGCAGTAATGGAAATAAAGGTGCAAAACTAGCACACCAAGTCCAACAAATAATGAATCATTATAAGACACATACAACACATGAAAGCCCAAACACACTACCAATTCATTTTCTTGACACTCTTAAACAGAAATTGGCACTTACTGCCTCTAGGTTACGTAGGTATCGAGCATGTTCACTAAGAAAAACACAGAATAAACAATTTAGTCACAATGAAAAAACATTTTATCGCAATATAAGTGCGGCCAGTTCCAATTATACAGAATCAAGTCCACAAAATATTCCATCACCGGAAGAGCTCCGAAATTATTGGGCGGATTTATGGGAAACTTCAACAGAGCATAACGATAAGGCAGAATGGATTGAAATAGAGAAAAAATACCACGAAAAAATTACTCAAATGGAATTTGAATCTATCCCACTAGAAATCTTTAACAAAGTCATTAAAAAATTGCATAACTGGAAATCACCAGGGTCAGATAATATTCATAACTTTTGGTACAAACATTTGACATGTACACATCCGCACCTATACAATCATATAAATAAATTCATCCAAGATCCTCATACAATACCTCAATATATTATGCATGGAATCACGTATATGTTACCAAAAAATAATTCAGAATCTTTAAATCCATCAAATTATAGGCCTATAACGTGTTTACAAGCAATATATAAAATAATTACCTCTTGTATTACTGAAGTGATATACACGCATATTAACTCTAATAGTATATTAGCAGAACAGCAAAAAGGCTGTAGAAGGTTTACTCAAGGTTGTAAAGAGCAATTAATTGTTGATACTATTACATTACAGATAGCAAATAGAAATAAAAGTGAATTACATACTATGTATATTGACTATAAAAAAGCTTTTGATTCAGTCCCTCATTCTTGGTTACTTAAAGTGCTAGATATATACAAAGTTCACCCATGTTTAACAAACTTTCTACAGTCTATAATACAAAAATGGTCTACAAACCTACGATTGAAAACGACGTTAGGAATAATTGATACTCCTTCCATTAAAATCAGAAAAGGAATATTCCAAGGAGACTCTCTTAGTCCTCTGTGGTTCTGTCTGGCATTGAATCCATTATCAAACTTACTTAACAATAGTAATGTAGGTTACCCTTTAAAATATACCAATAATGAATCAAATCAACTAATTACGTATCATTTAAATCACTTAATGTATATGGATGATATTAAGTTGTATGCATCATCACTAGAGGATCTCCATAAACTAGCTAAGATAGCCGAATGTTTTTCCAAAGACATTCATATGACATTTGGAATAGATAAATGTAGAATTAATTCACTCAACGCCAGACAAGACCAAGAGCTTAATTACCTATTAGAAAACGGTCAGCTGATACATTCATTACAAGAAGGTGAAGCTTACAAATACTTAGGTTACAATCAGTCACGCGAAATAATGTACAAAGAAGTTAAAACTAAACTAATTCAAAACTTTAAACATAGATTAAACATTTTACTACGATCACAGTTGTACTCCCGTAATCTCATCAAAGCAATAAACACGTACGCCATACCTATCCTTACATACTCTCTTGGTATCATCAAGTGGTCAAAATCCGAACTTAAAAATATCCAACGCATAATAAATACTAACATGACAAAACATAGAAAACACCACCCTCGAGCTTGTGTTCAGCGACAAACATTACCCCGCACTGAAGGAGGTAGAGGGCTCATAGACGTATCTAACTTACATAATAAACAGATTTCTATACTTCGAACATATTTTCATCAAAGATCGGTACAATCTATACTACATGAAATAATAGTAAATGCTGACAATAAATTTACACCTTTAAACTTACAAGATAGAACAACCCAGAAAAATGAGAATCAAATATCTAATCAGCTTAAAATAGATGAATGGACTCGGAAATCTTTGCACGGTAGACATCGTCATGACTTGTGCCAAGCTACTGTTGACAAGGCTGCATCAAACGCATGGTTGAGGCGTGGCGAGCTGTTCCCGGAAACTGAGGGATTTATGATATCTATACAGGATCAAATAATAGAGACTCGGAATTACCAAAAACATATAATGAAAACCCTTACGCAGAACACGGACTTATGTAGAAAGTGTAACAGCTCTCCTGAAACTATACAACATATTACTGGCGCATGCCGAACAATAGTACAGACGGATTATAAACACAGACATGATCAGGTTGCTAACATCATCCATCAACAGATAGTCCAAATGCTTAAAATTACAACGATTAAGAGTGTTCCATATTATAAATATATACCAGATACAGTTATAGAAAGTTTAAATTATCGTCTTTATTTTCACCGCGCCATATTGACTGATAAGACAATCCATTACAATAAACCAGATATAACTCTTCATGATAAACGCAGTCAATCGGCTTTTATCATTGACATAGCTATACCAAATACCCATAATCTACAGAATGCGATAGCTGAAAAGTTGACCAAGTACATTGAGTTGAAGGATGAATTAAAGAGAATGTGGAAACTTAAAAGCGTTACCATAGTTCCAATCGTACTCTCAACTACTGGTGTAATTCCGAAGCAACCGTTTCAATCTCTCAAAACACTGAACCTCCCTGTATATACATATTTTAATCTACAAAAGGCCGTTATTTTGAACACGTGCAGAATTGTCCGTAAGTTTCTGCAAACAGAAAATGATACAGGTAGTAATGTCCCCACATCGTTTGATATTGCACAAAATTAGCCAATCTGCTACAACACATACCTTCATTACTATGCCAAAACAAAAATAATAATAATAATAAAACTCTTTATTGTACACAAAAAGAAAAGAAAATATACATAGGAAGGAATAAAGTATAAAAATGCGGCCTTATCGCTAAAAAATATTTTTAATGAAATATGCAGTGAAAGTTAAAGTTAAAAATTTTAAAGTGACAAAAAATTTGGAAACTTCAAGGAAGCTCGACATGATTCCAATTTTTTTTGGCTTCTAATTTCTTGACAGAATACCCCAATAACGCCGATACGAGTTGACCAGAATTGAACCCAGGCCATTCACACTTGTTAACAACAAACCCAAGGAGGTATATAATATAAGCCACACTACAAAACTCGAAACAATAATATAAAATAATATAATAGAGTAACATTACAGGTACCTATATTACATTTATTAAGCAGCTACTAAATATCTTAATAAAGGAAGCTGCTTTACTTCACCATCTTCAGGATAACTTTTAAAGAATCTTCCGAAGTAAAATATACTGAAAAAGAATTTACCTTCACGTGTATTTCTGTTACTTATTCACGATGTGACAGCTCAAGGGAATTAAGTGTATTATGGAATGTAAATTCTTAATCTTATATCCACGAACCTCACGTGAGGAGGGCCACGGTCAAACACAAGTGGTATTTAAATAAAAATGTATCTGTTTTTGTGTAATGTTTTGTAATTTTTTATGTGTATATAAAACAAATATATATTTTTTATTAAGCAGTTTTGATATCTCTCTAAACTACTTACTGTTGACCCAGTTTATCATCATACCAATACCAATACAAAGGGCGATGCTTGTACAAACTGACAGACAAAAATTCTAAAAAATATAGATTCAGCCTCTGTATCGATAATAATTCGCAATTTCAAAACTTTGCAAAAAATATTTAATGTACAGATTCAATTTTGTTATAATTTTACTATTTGTGTGGATCGCTATGAAAGTAAATATGCCGATATATACTTTAATGACTGTCAGAAAAAATTTTTAATAGGTGCAAGAAAAAATGTACGTTTGTATGAAAACAACGTGTTTACATACTATTATTTGCAAGTTGCTACAATAAAATTTAAAATAAAAAAATCACATCATTAACTACTCTTGTAATTACTGAAATATTCTTGGCACATCAATGTTTTTGTCGTAGAAACAACTTTCTACACATTAACGTAGAGCCTTTGCATAAAGGCTCTTTGATGAATGAGCGCTACATGAGATTGGACTCGTGTCAAGGATTACTGCGGCATTTTAATGAATATTATTAATAAGTAATAAACTAGTATGAGTAAAATAACTACGTTATAGTAACTTCAAAAACTAGCTATCAACTATAAATTCAATAATATATTGGAAAAAAGAGTGGTTTCTATGAACTTTAGCCTGCTCTTTACTACTATCACTCTATCTCACTTATTTTGACTGGAATCAATCGGTTCTAGAGAGCCAACTAATTTTATTGTTTGTTAATTACTGTATAAATTTTATAATTTCTAGAAATTCTGTTATTTCTTTATAAATTAAATGCAATAAAGAATTGTATATATATTAAACAAAAATAATTTGGGTCAGTTCAAACGTTATACAATTTACTAAAAAAACATTTTATTATAATTAACAGGCAAACCTTTTTTGTATTTACAAAATTCAGAAAGTATAAATTCGCCCCATTCAACTGATAAATTAATTGTATAATACGTATAGAAAATTAACACGGCGATATAATGCAAGACTAGGTAAGTTAATTGTTTGACAGTGTTACCCAACATTACAGGCACACAAGAGTTAAACTACTAAGTCATTGTTAAGCAAACTATTAGAGGAACAAGAGAGGCGAGATACACGATATCTTGAAATCAGCTCAGACATAAACAACTCGAAACTAGGTTACCTAAGCAAGTCTTGAGTGCGGTTTCCATTACGAGTAGCAAAGAGAATCGAATAGGATACTAAATTACTAAAATAAGAGTGAAAAGTACAATTCCATGTAAATATAAAGGGGAGAAAATAATGAATCGTCTTTCTTAGATTTATAAAACAGATACCCTAAAACACTAGAAAGAAGTTGGTGCGGCAATTCGTATCTTTTTACACGCTTTTTATTAGCTTCACCTGTATGTTTGTATGTTTGTATGTTTGTTTGTAACCGACTTCTTTGGGCGACCCACTTTAAACGGCCAGATTTTGTTCAAACTTTGTAGATTTATTGAGGACCGATGACAATACACTAATTTGATAAAATTATTCCATTTTTCAATTTGCAAAATATTATTTTTGCTAGAAAAAGTAGAAAACAAATAATAGTTTAAAATAACTAAAAAACACGCTTTTTATAGAAAACCGAACTAAAAAATAGAAAATAAAATTTTATTTTAAAAAAAGCGTGGGGTGCATGGTATCATTTCGATAATATCTTAAAAAGCACCCCACGCTTTTTTTAAAATAAAATTTTATTTTCTATTTTTTAGTTCGGTTTTTTATTTAATTATTTATACCTCAAAAAATTGCTCCTCAAATGCTCCAGCAGAATCCGTGATTGCTCCACTGCTAAAATTTATTGGTTAATTAATAATAATTTTTATTATAAATACATTTTTCGAAAATTTTATTATGCTATAAAAGTGTATAATATTTTTCCACAACTCTGCTGAAGACGCCGCGACTCTTTGAAACTGGTACACAGAATATACAAAATAAACATATTCTCATCCAATTTTTTTCACTTCTACTTTAATTATTCTATATTAAAGTATTACTTATTATTCACAATTTATTTGCTTCTTACTAATCTCGTTTCAGTTTAGCCGTCAAAATGCTGGCTCAAGCCTTTTTAGGTGTCTGTTCTTGATAATAATTCTAAGCCTGATTCTATTGTTAGGGGTAAGTAAATAATACTATAAGAGTATTATACCTTTCTATAGTTGTTAAATAAGGTCGGCTGTTTGTTTAATATAGTGTATTTTACATTTACGAACTTTGTAAGGACATTAATAATTAATAATTCTCTCCTACTTTTAACGTGCCACTACTGGGACTTCTGCACGTGGTTAGCAAGTAGTTCTAGGCTTTGAAAAGACCTCTTAGACCACTCGGTATTTTTATTATTTATATTTTATTATTAAAGTTTTTTAATTAAACAATACTTTAAAGTTTTTCATATTATATTACCTTTTACTTGACCTATTATATTTTTAAAGTAATTAAACAAATAAATAATAAATAAATAAATAAATATGTTGGAACATTCTAACAAAAGCGCCATCCAGTTCCGTGGTAAGTTACAATGCTTGTGTTACGGATACCAAATAGTTGATTTACTACATAATATATCTTTTAAATACATACATATTATAAATGTAAACACCCATGACTGGAGTACACATAAACATTCGTGCTCAACAAATGAATGCCCCCGGCGGGACTCGAACCTTCGAACGAAAATAGGGAAGTAGAACCAAACGAGTCTTGAAATTTTCTAACATTTGTATAAGCATACTTTTATGTAAGTATATGCTAAGATTGGTGAATATTTTATTTTTGTCATCCTTGGTAGAACCTATTCATTACAAAAGTCTTAAAAATCGAAATAAAAATAGACGCCCTATGTTGATCGAACCACACCAACATAGCTGTTTCCTTTCAATCAAGTAGATCAAACGACCCATCTTGACCTATCTCTCATACGCGATACTCCTCATAATTAGGGGTACTAGATTAAATTCATTCGAATGCGGGGATTTCAAGTAGGTAATTAAAAAAAATATATATTTGTGTTCGTTACTCCTTCATGCTGAGACAAAAAAGTCAAAATTAAGTGGTAGTGCCATGCTTGTTACCTTCGGGTAGCAACCGAATGGGCCGGCACGCCCCGTATAGTTCATTAGTACCACTCTCTCACAGAAGACCGGCGTGAAGTGGCAGCTATGCTGTCGCGTTTCGTCCGGTGAGTAAGAGTCCGGGAGGCCCACTCTCCTTCCCCCCTCCCTCTTCCCTTCATCCTCCGCCTTCGTTCCCCCCTCCCTCCCACTTCCCTCCCTCCTCCATCCCTCCCTTTCCTGAAAGGCCGGCAACGCATCTGCAAGCCTGGCTTGCAGATGTCCATGGGCGGAGGTGATCACTTCCCATCAGGTGAGCCTCCTGCCCGTTTGCCCCCTTTTTACCATAAAAAAAATATATATTTTTCAACTGATATTTAGATATTGCATTCCTTTCGTAATTACAATTTTTCTTATTTCGTACAAGTAGTATGAAACGATATAGATTAAGTAGTACCTACAAATTATGTATATCTAGACTCGATATGAATTACGGAATACATACAGAAAGCTACCCAAGTAAGCGACGTCAAGGTAAGTTGCTAGGCACAAACTAATCATATATTTCAGATTTAACGCTCTACACGCGAAATGCACTTTAATATCGCGGCATTCTGCACTAGCGTACTCGGCTGTATAACTCATGCGTAGGCTTAATGAGCAAACTTTACCTGTTTAACTGCTATTTTAAGCCACATCACTTAAAAGTAATATGCTAACTTTAAACGTTATGTCATCTATGCACCTGGTTGAAAAAACGCTAAATCGAGTTGGTAAATTGAAAGCCTTTAGCGGTGGTGTAGAAAATGAAAATAAATGGTGCAGCAGTGTTAGAGCCTTTGATTCGTAAATGTTTTACACAAAGCAAAGAAGGGAGGTGTTCATTTGAGATGACAATTCTATAGCACCAAATGCTTAAGAAGCCCAGTGAATCAGGCGCAATTCGCACCTCTGATATTGATCAAGTCAATTCATCATTTCAACATGATTACTAATCACCTTAAGCTCAAGGATTCTGCATATCTGAAGGACTTAGCTCGAAAACATGAAGTTCATACTAGGCCAGAATGGTATATAACAGCCATTGAATTTACAGAGCCTCAGCAGTAAGGACTGATAAGTAGCTGAATAATAAAATCGAAAACGCCTTAACATTTTCTGAAATTGATTTTACAAAGAAAAGCTATGATATTTCAAAAACGTGGAAAATGACCAGCTATTTGTAATACGCGTGTTCTGGAGGACCCTGTGATATCGTTATAACGAAATGAAGATAATATCTATTTTTATTGTCGACTTTGTTTCAGGAGCAGATGGTTGGTTGGACGCCAGTTGGTTTTGTCATAATGTGTCACAGTAAACATAAAAAGCTCTTATGTACATATATAAAATCATAGAAGTATACTTATTTTTTGGGTCTACACTATTAATTTTAAATTAGAAAACAGACACTTTCAATTTTAATATTTATATTTACTGATTTAGAGTTATAAATGAGTAGTGTATCAACTATCCGTCTGTGTATCAATTACAATAGCTTCGTGGCTCACGAAGGAACTCGATAGTGATGTGTGTTATGCCAACATATTTATTTATATCTGTATATTAATATTTATTTTAATAAAAGCACTGGGGCAGCGCGTCGGACTATGGCCTGATTCCCTTTGTACTGAGGGAGGCCCGTGCCCAGCAGTGGGACGTTAAAAAGGGCTGATGATGAAATTCATTTTAATAAAACACACATTAAAAACTTTCATATTTTAAGCCATACTTATTTAATAAAAATTGTACCATATTACTTTAATAAAAGTTTATCAATTGAACAATGTAACAACTTCATTTATTTCATGTAATCATTAAAATGTTCACTAAAGAAAGGCAAAGAAAGGATTTTATGGTAATAATTTATGGTTATGGAGGTATGGAAAAAAGTTATAAATCAATATGTCACGTCAATATGTCATGGTGTATGAATGGTTGGTTATGTTATGATACAAAGCTAGACAGGTGAACCCTAAAGCCATACCAGCCCGGAAGTTTACCGCATCGTTGCGCCGGGAAACATCGAAATGATAAATAAGACACACTACATTAAACAGGAATAAAAACGCAAATTAGCGATCTAATTTTTATTTAAATTAAAAAAATACTTTACAATCTTTAACGAAATAATCAGAACAAAATAACTCAGATTTTTAGTTTTATTCAATTTCAGAAAAATATTTATGATTTTGAATATCTATGCATATTATAATAAAAAAACTAAACTATTCTAAGTCGAATCTGTTCATTCTATATTATATTATAATATTGGAAAATCTCATTGAAATAATCAATCGATACAGACAAAGGCAAAATCCATGGCCTCTAAAATTTTTCCTGTTTGTCTGTCTGTAATCAAGAGAAAACCCATTACGGTGGTATGTTAATAGCTATCTATGTCAACATATAAGATACTTTTAAATACCGAAAAATAAGTAATTTCTGAGAAAGCGAACGGAGTGAGGAGAATGATGAAGTTAAATTAGTTAATCAATAACTATAATAAAACATGGTCCATTTCGAAATTACCTTAAAAATTATTAAAAAGTTCGTGGAACGAACACTTACCCAAGTTTTGCTCGACGGAAGATACGATTTAAGAGATTTGAAAGAGAAAAGCGCTCATACCTGGACCATAATTATGAAGGCGATAGCGATTAATAAATTCGCTTGCAAAGCCGTGTCTTTGAACAATAAAGATCTTACGACAAGAACGAGTTTGTAGTGAAAAGATGAAACCTAAAAATTCCTGAGTTTATTTTTTTTTCCCGAGAACCTTTACTAAGTCAAAAGAACACGTATCTATAAGAAAGACTAACGTGGTAGTCATGGTACCAATTAAATTTTGAGGAATTATTTTTTTTTATTAATATTCTGCATCCCAAAAAAGAAACCCGTTTAGTAACAACAGGGTTAGGCCATTGTCCACTGCGGTCGCTGACCAAGTGCGGATTGATGGACATGTCTTTCTAAAACTTTTTAAGTTCTCTCTTTCGCTTCACCCTAGAATAAGTCAATCATGTTGGAAAGTATTCGCATAATATGAGAATATCAGAAGCGCGAGACCCTGGATTTAAACCCACTTCTATTCGACCACACTCGTTTTAAAATACAAATTTAATATTTGCACAAACAAAACCAGCTCGATGTGAAAGTTTTTACATATGATATTATCCCTTTGAGAAGGGTAAGGTTGGTGATTTAATCATCAAAATTGTAAATAATCCTCTCTTCATTCTTCTTCATAAGATAGTTTACTAAAGGCGAATCAAGATATATTCTTAATAATTGTACATGAAATAATAGTTCCAAAAGGTAGTCGATATTCATTGTAAAATCTGTAACATTTTTTGTTGCTACAAGAGAAATGATAAGTAAAGCTTAAAGAAATAAGTTTTGCTTTAGACGTTGCCCACAAAATTAAGCTGACATCAAATGACATACTTGTCAAAAGTTTGACATTCCTCGTTGTCTTCGTCGCCTGTAATTGACGAGTTTAGCCTTTGTAAAGAGTAGTTGAGTAAAGTTTATATTGACTATTAATTTTCTGACCAACAGCCCCTGAATTTTGGGTCACGTCTTATTATATCTCTTATATCTCTTGTATTATATACGCGAAATCTTCACCAATTTAGGATTGATTTTCAAATTCCTTTTTTTAATAAATAAATTGTGTCTGTTAACCAGTAGTTTATGCGTAGCTATCTAAACAAGTTCTAAAAATGCAATCCAAAATGTGTACTTATTAGGTACTTTTCAGCTTTTTTCGAATCTAATTTATATTATTTGTCAAAAAGTAATTATTGAATATTCAAGTAAAATTATAGTCTGATACAAGTAGCAAATCCGACCTGCCACACGACCATCGATCACAAACCGCATCGAATCGAACCCGGAACACTGTGACAAATTGCGACGGATTGCATCACTGTAATGCACTTGCGTTTTGTAACGCAAAATATAATTTACATGCAGCGAAGGAAATTTGAAGAAAGACTATAAACTAACCACGAATTTTACTTTCGACATAAGTAATTGGAAGCAGGAATTATTGCAAACGTCCTACGACTGGGTGGTTCATATATTATTACCTTTTTCATATGAGGGGAAATCAGCCATAGTCCACAATGCCAGTGACGTGCAGGTTCATGGACTGCATAATATATTGGCTTTTCGTAAACTTGCTAAGTTATAAATGAAACTATGTTTTCGGATTTTGTCGCGGATTTATTTTGATTTTTAGTACCCGACGACTCTCCCGGAGAGACTCTCCTGTGACCATGATGTCTGTCAATCATACAAAACGTCAGAACGCAAAAATCTAAATAAATCCGAGACAAAATCAGAAAAGATAGTTTCATTTATAATGCCAAATATTCGCGTAAACCTAAGAGAGTATTAACTTGCTAAGTTCTTACATGCATGCAGGTTTTAGATGTAATTCTGCTCCGTAAGGCAGGAGTTATTTCTACGTTGGAAAAGATTCGCACATAAAAATGTCAGAAACACGTGACTATGAATTTTAATCCGCTTCACTCCGTTTCTGAAGTACGCTAGTTGCTTGTGTGTTACCGTACACTATCGGTTACATAAATAAAAGCTATAAACTATGTCATAATATATTCATTAATATTCTTAACGTAAACATTTTTCTTTTTGTTGTTTGTGCCATATTAGAATTATATAAAGCACGGACGGGCAAACATAGCAATATGTATACATATAAGAACAAATAAGCAAGAATACCATAAACAAGAATCAAAACGTTGAACAATATGAACATAATTCACAAAATTGATTTCACCAAATGAAAACAATAAGTAACAATGAAAACCTAACGCCATTCAATCGATTCTACCATTCACATACATATTGTCTATAATACAGTAGACAAACCTATTTCTTACCTGTTATAAGAACACGTGTGTTGTGTTTATTAATTTCATTTCATTGTTTGTAGCTTTCTTTTGTTACACACACGCTTTGTGATGCTAGTGACAGAAGTAATAATTAATTCTAATTCACTATTACTGAAAATGACAATTTTCAGATTTTGATTTCGTAAAATATTAAAATATACTTCTTTTTGTTTTATTTTCTTACTTCTAGAAATGAAATGAAAAAAACGTCGTTCCGTAGCTTTTTCTAAGCATTAAACAATAAATAGTAAAAGAATATACAAAAAAGTTGTAGCGTCGAAGATGTTTTAAAATACTTTAATTACATTACTCATGAATATGCGTTAATTAATTCAAACATGTTTACATAAAACCAAGTTTAAGTATTCGAGCACTGCCACTGTCACGGTCGCATTATTCTCGGTCAAGATATTAGACTTAGGCTTACTTTACACTGAAACTAAGCTATAAATAAATGAAATAAAAACTATAAATAACTACTTCTTCTGTAATACTTTTTACGTCTTTATTATGTAACATGAGTCAATGGTAAAACCAATCGAAAAGACTAAAACATTATAAGTACTCTCCAGTTTCGTTATGCAAACATGATAAAAAATAATATTCACGTAAATTAAACCTCTCGAATGCAAATTATTAAGCAATGCCAATTTTACATTCGACTGATTACTGAATATACGATTATGTATGTACATCGCTTTGCATAAATGAGATAAGAAAATAAGTTCCATATAAATTCTTCAGATATATGTCAGCGTCCTCCATTTTCGACCTAAATAGGTCACCTTGCTAAGTCTCAACCAGACCATATTAATTTATATGACTCTAATAAGCCTTTTTAATAATCGTAGTATAACACCTAAATCGTGATCATGTAACAAGACAATAATAACTAAGAAGAAAAATAGCAAAGCTCAATCACTAACTTAGCCTCAGACCTAAGGCTAGCTACTAAGCCTTCAAGTACAAAACATGTTTCTCCGCAAAATACCATTCTACATTAAGATTTTTTCAGTTTATTATCCTTACCTATTTGTAATAAAATTCCATGATGTATATGAATAAATAGGTTATTAATTACGAAGAGAAAACATACGATTATACATACATACATAATACATAATATATAGATTAAGTACATAAGCTATCAGTCGGATAATAAATACCTTCGTTTTACATTGAATTGTCTTTAACAAGCGAAGTTTTGAATTATAATTAATTCATAGCAGGTATGTAAATCATCTCCATTTGGAAGTTGGTAATATTATATTAAATTTAAAACTCAATTATCAAGTTCTAAACTGCTCAAGTTCGTAAAACGACGTAAATATCACATAGCGTTTAAGCATCTATTCGTAAACTTTGATGTTCAAATAAGATTTTAAGTAAATTTCAGTATTAAATATGTATTTTATACTGTTTGCTTATATTATTTCAAATTATAAGAATATAGTATATACTGATAGTATGTATATACGGATTTCATGATATAGCATAGCATTAAGTGGCTACCACAAGTCCCAAGAAAGTAAAAGCGCTGATATCGCGTGTCGCATGCAATAGAGCACAGAGTTACTTATTCATCTAGATTTTTTAGTGCGGAACATTTATAGATTGGTGGCAGATATATGGATAGAATATAGTTATATGTAGACGTGTCTTATAATTGATACCTTTTGCAATGCAATAACATTTTAAACTAGTGACTCACCCTCGCATCGCTCGGATTCGTCTCTACGTACGTTCTAAAGTTTAGTTTAGGTACATTTCTCTCAGTATAAAGTATTATGGAAATCTAGATATCATTACACCTTTCATCAAAATGTGTCCAGAGGTTTTCACGTGGTGCGGTCACAAACAGACTGACAAACATTTTAAAAACTATAGACTCGACCTATGTATCGATAGTAATAACTATTTTAATGAGATTTTCCAAAAAAATATTATTATAGATTATATATTACAGATTCATTTCAGTTAGAATTTTATTACATTAATAGATTTGATTAATCTATACTATCTATACTAAATATTTCCTCGACTTTTTCACGACTTTGTCGGTTTATCTAAATATCCCGTCCCGAGACCCTCAGGAAAAAGGATACTTAGAGTATTTAATCCTATCTATCCCCATTTAAAATTGGAAGCTAATGTTGTGAAATGGAAGATTGTGATACATTGGTCGTTTCTTGAGCAAGAGCTTCAGATGTAGATGGAAAACCTGCAGATGAATGTTGTGTCATTGATTGAGATATGGACGAATGATATGCGTTCGTTGATTGTGTGTTTGATTGCGATGTGTGTGATTGATATAATTGCGATGAACGTGTCACGAAAACTGTATCTCCTAGCACCTTACTGATTATGGTGGAAGAGTGTAGTGTTGCCCAAATGCAAGAACAAGACGAGACTTAGCCAGTCTTGGTCTTGGTCTTGCGCCAACACATCTGGTCTTGGTCTTGGTCTTGGTATTGCACTCCCAGTCTTGGTCTTGGTCTTGGTCTTGCAGCAAGAGTCTTGCAAGTCTCGCAATTACCTATTAGCCTATTGCTATTTATTAAACGTTACTTTAGGTCTTAGAACAACGTAATGGAGTAAGTACATTTTGAGATTGAATTAATATAGCCATAGTAAAGCAAACAAATTAATAAATGTCTAAACATTTAATGAGAAATTCGAAATTTGAAATTGAATTTATAGGGACTTCTTTAGGCGCGTTATGAAAAAATGATGAGAGTGAAATTTTAAGAATCACTGTACCACAAAAGTAACAAGTTGAAATTGCCTGCTAAACCGCTCATAGCAAGTTGAAGTTGCCTCTGATCACTGTTTTCATATTATTTATAATTATTTTAATATTATACAGGGTGGTGACGCTTGATCAACGTTCCTTCAAACCACATATAATATAAAAAATTACGAGTTGAATACAAAAAAAAACTAATTGAAAATATTCAAAAATGAAGCCACAGGAATTTTTTTTCGTTTTAAAATTTAAAACCATCATCGTATCACGTATGTACGCGCAAGCGTAGTTCGCCGCGAAACTCAATAGTCATGTGATTTGGTGTAATTTTGATCATAGTAATAACATTATCAATTACTATACTAGTTAGTTAAAATGCTTACGTTTATCAAAAAAGTATCTGTATAGTAATTTATTTCCAAAAAAAAACTAATAAATTATTTTCAATTTGTCTTTCAGAGAGAAATAAAAAGATTTTTTTAGCGACTACTTTATTACTAATTATTATAAACATCACATCTTTAAATTATTTTAAAAACCCCATCACTTTCGACATAGGAATAATTACAAATTTTTTAAATAACATTTTAACCTCAAACTACCACCTCATTTTATAACCACTTGTGTGACAACATTACCTACTAACTTAGGTAGTGAACCGCATTGATAGGCACACAAAATTATTGACTGTCATAATTACAATAATATGGACTAGAAGTAGGTAGGTACATAAATTATTATCATAACATCATCAATATCAAAATTAAAGCTTAGTACTCGCTACGCATTAAGAGGTAGGTATGGATGTATAGGACCTGCATGCCTAGATAATCAATGACTTTATTGTATTTTTTAAATTTTTAATAAAGCAATTTCAAAATCTACTACTTAACCACTTTTTATTAGGCCAATTAGGTACCTACCTACATGTTATTAATTCACGCAACATAAGTTCGTTAAAACTTAGTAAATGTCTTTACTTCAGATAGGTACCTACCATAATATGCACCACGATGATGATATTAGTCAGTACCTATCTAATTACCTCTACTTAATTATTTTTTTAAAAGATGAAAAGGCATATTATTATGTATGTGCTTTTCAAAATACATCTACGCTTGAGTCCTGTACCTACTAATTTAAGAACACCAGTTTTTTGCGACGTAAGTAGACTAAAACAATAGATTTGTATCAGGTCCGGGTTGTTAACAGTTGCAGAACTAGTCTTCTACAACCAATCAGTACTTTACTGAAAACAAAGCATTAGGTACATGCGATAGGTAAGTAGGTAATTCGTAGATACTAGATGTATACCTACTCCCAGATATGCAGAGGCAGAGCTACTTGTACTAGAACACTGCCTCGTAAGTCGTAACAAGCGTTGACACCGAACCCCTAAATGTTTTTTTGTTCCATCCACCTTGGCAATTATGCACCTAGTAGGTATAATATTTTCATAGCACAGATGTAGTCAGTAGGTAGTCACTAACTTTTGTACTTCTTTCAGATAATTTATTACGAAGTCTTTAAGGTAGTCCTAGTCATTAATAAAAGCAACTTATCATTACGACATTAAACTTGACTAAACTAAAATCAAAATAACTTAAAAGCAAAACAAACACAAACCACCTTTTCAATCAAATTCCGACGAGTTTAGTTTAGTTTAGAGTGCGGCCGTAGCGATTTCGAAAAAGTATTGAAGAATTCGTTTTATTATTATTAAAACTACCTAAATATTAATTATTTTTATTTATAGTTAATACTTAACATCAATTTTTAACTAAATTAAGAGCAACAATAAATTAGAAACATGTAATCGAACCGGGATTCGAACCCACAACCTCTATCTGTGGGCCAATAAGCCCACAAGGGCGGCAATTTTTTCTGCGTCGTGCTTCACAAACACGGTTTTACACAAGCTACTTTTTCAATTTTCAAAAAATCTATTTAGGTACCAATAACCTGAGATTTATTTATCAAAATGCCTATGAACTTTTCTATTCGATTTATCATTTTACGAGAGACAAGAAAATATGCGTGCAAGAAAGAAGTTAAAGAATCTGTTAGTTGTATTAATACTTAACATTAATTTAAATAAATTAACAGCAAAATTAAAAAAAGTAAAATGTAATCTAACCGGGATTCGAACTTGTGACCCTGGGAGGTCAATTAGCCTATAAGGACGGCAAATTCACGCATCCAAAATCTAGTTATAATATGAAATTTATTTAATAAAATAGGTAGGTATACTAACTTTTCTATTTAGTGTAACTTTATGCGACAGGATAAATTAAACAAAATAATATTATTAGTTACTACTTTATTACAAATTATAAGACATTCGTGTAGCATTAAAATGATTTTAAACCTCCATCAATTCACACAAATATTGATTAAAATAATACACAAAGTTATAATATAAAATTGTTAAATTGAATGATGCAATAATGAATAATGCAATATTGAAAAACGTTCACTAGAAATTATAATCTATCACAATATCTCGTTACATACTTTAAAGTTTAAACAAAACACTGTTTAATTTACTTTCGTAAAAATTCTTAAGTGTACTTAAAAATAACAATAATTGCAAAATTATTAGGCAACTCAGACTTTTTATTTGGCCTGAGTTAGGCAAAGGCACTCGCTAAAATATTCGTTATAGGTACCTATCAACCATAATAATTATAATAAAATACATTCAAACTGTTATGTATCTAGAATGTATTCACAAGTTTTTAATTCGAAACGAATGTCGGCGATCCATTTAATACTTAAACAACATTAATAATTATTCTGATAAAATTACAAGGACATTTACGATACCTACGAGCATATTTCAAATATTGTAGGTATGACACAGTCCACAGAAAAAAATTAAATAGGTACATTGGCACTCGAGTTTTGACCCTTGATTTCAATTTTCAATTAATTTTATCTATATCACATAACTACACACACTAAACAAGCACACGAAGCAAGTCTTGCTCGGGGTAAGAGTAGGCGAAGGGACTGGGCATTGGCCTTCCTCTACCAACCAAACAGTTCCTCAAATCAAGTACCAGGTACGCGCAGCGGTAGATAGCCGTTGATACCGCCTTGTACGTACGCAGAGCTCTGTGGTCATCTCACATTCCTTCTTCCGCCGCCCACGACTATGAGCGCGTCACTAGGAGGGTACTATCTGGGACCCTTGAGGCTTCGATCGAGTAGGTAGCCGCCCGGGCGATCAGCCCAGCCGTGTGAGACTCTATTCAGGGAGGCCCAGCCAGGCGATCAGTGACCGATCGGTGGCTACTCTGGAGTCTCAAGTGAATCTGCCGAATTTCTTGCAGAGCTCCTGATGTTGCCGTTTTATATCATCTCCCGTTAATGAAACAGTTGACACCGTTAAAATATGTCTTCGTGCCTTCGAACCTTGGCAATGGCAACCACTGCACCACTTGGCAATGGTACCAAATACCATCGCCATGACGGGGCTTAACTATTTTAGAACCCCTAAAGAGCGTTAAAAACTTATACAGTATGACACTTTCACTATTAGGTACATCGATTCATTAAAATCAGTCCTTTGCTTATGTGCGTACTGCGTGTTCCCACTTCAACACTTTAAAGTCAACTAAAGAAATAGAAAAATACTAAATACCTAGTTAAAAGCATAAGCCGCCTTGTCAAAGAAATGCCGACATTGGGGTGCTAGTGTAAGCGTAGTTGAGGCGGTAATTTCATTGCTTTATTTAATATTATTATTGGTATTTTTAGGCCTATTATTATTATTAAAAAATATTCTAGTAAAAATAATTCAAATAATTATTTTATAAATGTTTTCCTATAGGAAATGTTTTAAGAAAAATAAATTAATTCAATTACTTATTCCGAATTCGCTATAATCCCCGCTATCGCCTATGATACCTCACCACACCTCACAATTCTGTCGGTACACATTCAAAGGGCGGCGATGCTTACACGTGTCTTTAAATTTCTTTGAATTTTACCGATTTGACAAAATGGCGCGACTCTCAAGGATTTTTGCGTCATAGATTAAAAAATACACGGTAAAACCTACTTTTAATTAGTATTTAATAATATTGCAAAATGATAATTTATAGTATGAAAATAGTAAAAGCATTTCCTGTTTTTATTACATATTAGATTATTTTTTTAAATACCTGGTGATAAATTGACATCAATGATTTTTTATAACCATCTTAAAAGTGTAACCACAATAGCCAGTAAAAATAAAATCGAATTTTTGTTTTTTATAAGATTTAGGGTCACTTGATGGGCATAAAAAACACAAAATGCTGACCAATCTAGGTGGAGCTTCAAGAAAAAAAGTTTTGGGCGATATCTCAGAAACTATGCACATCAGAGCAAAAGTTATTGAAACCATTATTGTAGAGAATAAAATTTCGCATTTTTTATTTCTTGTAAACTTTTTTATAAAACTTATCGTTTACGATTTAAGGCTTTTAATGAACCTGATTTTCTGTCTCGGTCGACAAATCTCACCGACAGTGATTAATCAATAAAATGCGTGTTCAATGAACCGTATTATGCTCATAATAATGTGATTATTTTCATGTATTTTATTTACCTACTTTACAAGATATTTTACTCAACTCTAAGACATAATATGCTATGCCACTCCTGCGAATTCTTATTAATTATTCTATGCAAACGTCGCTAGGGCTAGTAGTACCTACGGCTGCTCGGGGACAGTGTGATGTTGCCGCCTTTAGCTGGGGTCAACAAACTCTGATCTAGTAGTGTTTATTTTTATGACCATTTTTATTGTATTTATAATTTATTTTGTGTGAAAAATTCACTTTTTTATTTGAAGGTATTTTTTCAAATTGTCAATTTTTATCGACTTATATCATCTCACCCTACATGCAGTTTAAAGGAATGTTGATTAAGCGTCACCACCTATATATAGTATCTAAAAATATGATAGCAAAATTGACATTTACTAAAATTAAATACCTAATAAAAATATTAAAAACGCCATCTATGAGAAATAATTATACGTCATTTGATAAGTGAAAGTATGGAATTATGAGTTAAGACCACATTATTATACCTATTATTCTTTTTTAAAAGTATATTTTACAAACGAAGTATATTTTTTTAGGAATTAAATATTCTGTATCTGTTTGAACGACTTCATTTTTCTTACTGCAGAGATTGATTTACAACTACAAAAGAAGTCTAACTACTCACGCGCATACATAAAGTACACGCAACTATATTTTTTTATTATTTTTTACCTTCAAAAATCGGTCGACCAAGTTTAACTTTAAATACATACATATTATAAATATAAACACCCATGATTGGAGTTCAAAACAAACATTCGTGTTCAACGAATGAATGCCCTCAGCGGGACTTGAAACCGCGACCGCTGGCGCAGAAAGTAGGGTCACTACAAACTGAGCCAAACAAAACTCAGGTCGTGACTTAGGATACTTTTTATTGCAGAAAAATAATTAATTTCCACAGGAAAACAAAATAGGTAATTGGTTTTATTGAGTCGTCTTTAGAAAGCTAGCGGTGGCTAAATCTTAAGAGATACATCATACATCAAAACTATGCAGTAGGAAAATGTTGGTAATAAAAAGCCAATTACAGAAAAGTCTATTACATCAAATATCTTTCTCCTTAGCGGATCAATGTGCACGTTTCGAGTAAAAAGTACTTGTACCTACCGATTTAAACTAAATTAGGTATAAAAATATATCTGTACTTTACGTCTTCCTATTTTCTTCTTCAAAATTCTATGTACTGGTACTTTCTTTTGTTTTGTATCGTTTGTTTTCTAAGTGTCAATTTTTTGTATTATAAATTAAGCCTGTCCGCTTCCTGAAACGACACTCAGTCCTTATTGCAAGACGCAAGAGTCTCGCACACTTAGTCTTGTTCTTGCTCAAGTCTTGCATGGTCAGTCTTGGTCTTGGTCTTGCTGAAATTAGGCGGTCTTGTTCTTGGTCTTGGTCTTGCAAAAATGCAAGACCAAGACCAAGACTGCAAGACCAAGACCGATTTTGGGCAACACTAGAAGAGTGTATTGCAGCTTGTTTTTGGAGTATATGGATGTTAATGTTTGCGTCTAATTTATCGCAATACCGCTTAAGGCTCTTCGCCACTGTACCCGTGGCTCCTACGACAATCGGGATAGTTGTTACGGTGGTGTTCCATAACCTGGAGAGTTCAACTTTTAGCGGATGATATTTGCAAATTTTTTCTATTTCCTTGGCTCCAATGTTATAGTCAGATGGCACAGAAATATCGATAAGGTATGTGTGGTTGCTTTGTTTGTCTATGTAAATAATGTCTGGTCTGTTATGAGTGATTGTGACGTCAGTTTGCACAGGGATTTCCCATATTAATTTAGCTTTACTATTTTCTTTTAAAGTCGGTTGCTTGAGTTCTTCCTTCCACCATAACTTGTTGACTTCGATTTGATTCTTTTTGGCCAAGCACCAGAAGACATATTGAACCAAGTTGTTGTGTCTCTTTACAAAATATGTCCCGGCGAGTTTTTCACATCCTGCTAGAAGGTGTTGGACGGTTTCGTCTTTAATCGCACACAAGCGGCACTTGCCATCTATGCTTCTTTTTAATATATCGCGTTCATGCTGGCGCGTAAGCACTGCCTGATCTTGTATTGCAAATAAAGACGATTCCAATGTTGGCGAAATAGGTTGTTTCTTCAGCCACTTAAAGGTAAGCTCTTTATCCACATTGGCAAGGTCGAGTACCTTTTTAGGGAATTGCCCATGTAGGTTCTTGTTTCTCCAGGCATCGTTCTGCTTTTTTACTATACTATTTTTTATTTCTAATTTTGTGTGATCTTTTCCTGGCGTTAATCTAAGTTCTTTTTCTATTTCTTCTGCTTCTTTGTAAATGGAGTATTTTCCTCTATTCTGATCATGCTGTGCTATTGATTCTATTAGGTAATCATTTTTCTGTTCTAAATATTGTCTATACTTCAAAATATGAACTTTATACAAATTTTCTAAATTAATTAATCCTCTACCACCCATTGATATGGGTAAATAGATTCGGTCTACGTCTGCCTTCTGTTGGTGAGCCTTCTTCATTGCTAGCAATTTTCGTGTCTTAACATCTATCCTTTTTATATCACTATTTTTTGTAATTAATCACCCCAAATGAATACATCAAAACAGGTACAGCATATGTATTAATCCCTTTTATTAAATTTCGCGCATTTAAGTAAGAATTTGTTATTTTTTTAACCCTCCTAAAATATTCTTTTGTTAATTGGTCTCTAATATCGCTATGATTTATCTTACCAGATTCGTTAATCCCTAAATATTTATACGTTTGGTCTAATTTTAATTGTTTAAAGGTGTTTCCGTTCAGTAGTATATGCTCGTTGCCATCAGTATGGTTTCTATGTGCAGCAGTTATGTGTAGTATGTTACATTTGTCCAGCCCGAAAGACATGCCTATATCTGCAGTAAAAATTTCAACACTGTCTAATAGTATTTTAAGGTTAGTTTTATTGTTTGCATACTGTTTAAGGTCGTCCATATATACTAGGTGATTAATCCATACGCTGTCCTTCAGATGATATCCTTTATTTTGATATTTACCTAGAATCTTTGAAATCGGATTAAGTGCCAAGCAGAACAACAATGGAGATAAAGAATCTCCTTGAAAAATGCCCCTCCTAACATAAATCGGTTCAGTAGTATGAGAGTCCGTAGAACCCTTAGCCGTCATTATAACTTTCCATTTGGGCATTGCTCTTTCAAGGAAACTCTTGATAACCGGTGGGCACCTATAAATATCTAACGCCCGAAGCAACCACTCATGCGATATACTATCAAACGCCTTCTGATAGTCAATCCATCCCATGCTCAAATTCTTCTGGGCCTCGTGTGCGTCTTCTAAAATTGCCTTGTTTAACATCAAATGATCTTTGCATCCTCGCGCCCCACGCCGACATCCTCTTTGCTCTGGGGCCATAATATTGTTTGCTAAACAGTGAGTGTACAATTGGTCTGATAAAATAGATGTAAGGAGCTTGTACATACTTGGTAAACATGCGATTGGGCGCCAGTTCTTTGGATTTTCAGTATCCTCATTCTTTGGTATTAAAATTACTTTGCCAGTTGTTAACCAGTCTTCTAATGGTTCATCCCCTTTCAGAACTCTCGTATATATCATTGCAAGGTGGTCGTGCAGTTTAGTAAAGTATTTAAGGTAATAGTTCTGAATTTTGTCTTGCCCTGGCGCCTTCCAATTTAACATTTTACTTAAAGAGTGTTTAATCTGTTCAGTAGATATTTCTTCGGATGAGGTCGTGATGATATTATTATTAGATTGATCGATGTCTAAGATCCATTTTGCTTGATGATTGTATTCAACCGGTTGTGATAAAATATTTGTCCAAAACTTCTCTATGTTGTGTTTGCTCGGTAATTTAACGTCTATATTTTCTTTCTTATTGTCTAAATTTCTATATAACCTATGTTCATCTTCTGTAAACAATTTATTCTGTTGTTTTCTATTATTTATATCTTCATATCGCTTTATTCTTCCTGCAAGAGCTTTTATTCTTTGCTTTAGTATTTCTTCTCTACTTTTATGTTCTATTTCATTCTGAATGTTATATTTTGCGTATAGTTTATCCTTGATCTTAATCATTTTCCTTGTATTAACTCCTCTTGAAATTTCCACCATCTGTCCTAATTCTTTCCTCAAACGTTCTATTTTTACCTTTATCCTATTTTTCCATGGAGGATCTGTGTGTGGTTTAAATGTGCTACTAGGTGAGTAAGGGTTTTGTTTGTTGTTGACTATTAAAATTCTCGCGGCGGAGTAAACAATATCATTAGTGTCTCTAAGAGTACAATTACTTGCCAAAATTGTTGGTAAGTAGCTGTTAATTATTGCTAAATTTTGTAAAAATTGTTTATTGATTTTGGCTTTTGGCAGGTAATCGCGCTCCTCGATAGGTATTTCCTTTGTTTCGGCTAAACATTGTAGGAATTGGACAATTAAAGGGTTCTGCTCTTCGTAATGGTCATACGTTAAAGGCCATTGTTCCATTACTGAAACGGATTTATTGCTACTTTGAATGTTTGGAATATCTTGTTCGTTGGTTTCTTCCACGCTATTATCTGAACCTACAGTTAATGATGTGTTTGTGTGCATGTTTGTGTTACTGGGATGAGGTTGCTGCGCTTCGTTTTCAGCATTACGCTTGATTCGGTTCAGTAGTTCTTGAGAAATAAGGTTTTGTTTTAAAATTCGGCGTGCCTGGTTAGATAACGTATTTCCATTGAACCTGTGAATTTTGTCATTGTTAGGGTTTCTCTCTTTAAATAGTTTTTCTAGTTTACTAATGTACTCTGTTCCCTCAGATTTTGCTTTAAAATAACAAAACATTAGCTCCTCTTCTTCTTGTTGCGTCCATCTTCTTCTCCTATCGCCATAAAATATTTCAGTGTTTTGGGTTTTAATGTAACTACTAGTACTTGGTTTTGATTGGTTTGTGGATGGTAATTGAGTGATTGTTGTGTCAGGGTTTTCTGTGGTAGTTTGTGATTGATTTCCTATTGTTTTTTGTATTGTGTCTAATGTGTCTCTCGGTAAAACATTCTGTTTAATTATCCTACGTGCCTGATTCGAAAGTGTGTTGCCATTAAATTTATGAATCTTAGGGTTATTTGGGTTTCTATTGAAAAAAAGTTGTTGAAGTCTTGCTATGTATCCTAGTCCTTCTGATTTAGCTTTAAAATAACAGTATATTAACTCCTCCATTTCCTCTGTTGACCACTTTTTTTTCTTATCCTCGATTATGTTGTTACTCGTGGTCTTAACAGATGAGCCGGCAGAGTGTGTAGGAGTGACTTCCCTACTCTGCAAAGCATCACCCGTTTCCCCCCCTCCCCGTTGTTCGGCTGTAACATGTTCAGGTACCCCGACTTCTGCCCGCCTGCTCAGCAGAGAGTCACTGACGGCCCGTATGCTGTCACGCCCAGCGTCAGCTCCAGGCGTGCCCCGGCGATCACCCCCGGGTAGCGACCCTATACGTGTATTCCTTAATTGTCTCTTCATATTAAAGGTACTGCTATAGCTCCGTTGGCCATCGATAAGTAATCGTCTGATTAACAGACTTCGATGTTCCACCCCTCACGTGGCGTAGATGTTGTAGCCGGACGTGGAGTTAGGCTTTGAGGGGCTATCTATACTATAATACTATATACTATATAATACTATATTACTATATAATTACTATATTTATACTTCTATACTTAATATTATAAAGAAGTAAAGTTTGTTTATTTGTTAAATTGTAAGGGGTAATCTCGGGATCTACAGAACCGATTTTAAAAATTCTTTCACCAATAGAAAGCCACATTATTGGTGAGTGTCATAGGTTATATAAAAAACCGAAAAATAAAAAGGCTTTTACGTGGTAGTCCGTTTTGCAAAGTGAATCGGAGAAAAAACGGTCGAATGAAAGCGTTTCTTACGAACGCTGCCTTAACTATGAAAGATATATTTTTGAGTTCTAGAGAAAAGATGTGGAGCTTGAAAATGCCTACAAAAAAGTCAACGACAGGATATGTCTAACTTTTATATTTAAGTTACAAAAAGTAGTTTTTTCAATATTAGTATAGATAATTTAATTTTTAATATTAATAAAATAATTTAAATTATTTAAACACCTGTACTAAAAAAGGATTATTAACATTATGCCCAACGAAGTGGGCACGGATCAGCTAGTAATTAAATAAGTAAGATTTAGGTTAAGTACCTATATTTAGGATTTGGTTTAGATTTAATTTCTCTATTAATAAACAAGTAACGTTATCAACAATGCTCTAGTGAATTTCTTTTATATTTTTGTATGTAGTTACTTCTGTTGTCCCTAATAAATAAATGAATAATTTTCCACAGTTTTAATTCCAAATGCTTACAAGGTCAAGAACCGCGAAATAAGATTATTAGCATAAGTTTTAAATTATAATATAATAGCTACCTACTCGCAGTCACTTCGTGTTCGGCCCTAGTTACGTTTTATTTTAATTTTTTTGACCTTAACACAAATGCTTTTTCTAAATTCTTTAAATTTTAGCCTAAACTACTACTACCTTATAACATCAGCGACTGTCAGTTAAAATTCCCTAAAAATCTGTGAAGGCGTTTCAGAAATATGCGGAAAAAAATAAACAGAAAAGATGTTAAAAAAATATCTTTTTCTTATAAGTACCGAATATAACATATACTAAAAGCTGTATACCATCAGCAGTCAACAATCGGTCAAGATTAACAATGATTGAGTAGATCCAAAATTGGGTCCAATATTGTGATGGATGATTCGTTCAAACAAAAATATGTATATATTATTTCCTATAGAAATTTTGATACCCATTTAAGATAAGCTCCAGACCTTTTCTTAAATCCAGCTTTTATAAATGTGTAATGGAATACTTTGGTCTGGGCGTTGATGAATCTTTTTATAGATTTTATCTTTCTCGATTCATATTGTTTTAATTACAAAGACTGCCTGTAGGCTGATATCTGATATACACCTACGTAGCAGCGTGATAGGAAAATAATTATCTTTTTCCACACTTTTCTTTTTCCATTTAACCCATTGAATGTGCAACGTATACACGAAATTAAAACAATGCAGACGCTTGTGGTATATCCGATACATTATTACATACTGCAATTTCGAAGTTATTGCAAAAAAACAAATGCGAGTAAAAACATTTTATTTCTGTAACATAATTTTATTATTATTATTAGTGATTGAAAATATATTCTTGACAAAAGTATCAAATGAAATTTCTATACAAATGAAGATGCTCGAGGCCGCGAAAGTAATCTTACCTCTTGTCACATAAAACTGTTTTCGCTCTGTGATTTGTTAAGAGACAATATATCGAAGAAATATTTTTATCAAATTTATTATTATCGAGCATAAACATCCCCTTTTTAGATACGTTTATAAAAAATAACATACGTGACTATGTACATACTCGTATATTTAATTTTACAACACTGTAGTTTGTAGTGTATCATATTCAGGGCATTTAACGTCGCGCGTTGATCAAACCACCACTCTGTCCAAGGGTTGGATGACTTCACATCAAAGTTGCTAGGTTCTCTCAAACATACAACTTTCCTCACGGTGATATTTCACATTTTTTCATTTATCAATAAATGATAATCACGCCGAAAATGATTCGCACATGTAAATATCGGAGGTGTACCCGCGGTTTTAACCCACTTCACTTGGTTTCCCAACCGAGTGAGTTACCACTAGACTTCCATTACTTCTTTACACTAATGACAGTTGTACCTACTTTACATAATTGCCTTATAGTTTCAGATCAAATATATTTTATTCTAATGGGATGTGAAGAAGCCGAGTTACGAAGTAAGCCGTATATAAATAGTGGAAACAGCTCTCATAATAAAGAAAGAGAAACTAAAGTATATATTTTTGTATATAGAATAATTTAACTATTGTTATAACAGCGAATGTTTAAACGTGTGTATGTTTAGTACTGCCGTTCAAGTATGCTGGAGCAAATTTAGTGCCCAGATAAAACTATTTGGCAATTACTAATTACCTATTGTTTATTACTAGGTCCATATCTAATACCTAGGAACGAACCCAGGCAGAGCGTGCTTTAGTTAGTAGTTAGTATTTCATTTATTGTATACTAATACTTTCTGAATACGAGATGGTACAGAGATAAAATTGTATAGATCAAATAAGTTGGTACACTCAATCGAGTTTCATATTAAAGCAAATAAGACCAGATTTGCAGGTATGAAGTCTCACAAAGGAATATCTAAGGTGCGAATCCTTTGAGGACTGCGTGAATATTCAAGGGCGTGTTTAGATTTTAAATCCAAGTGGGATTTGTGATTGCTACCAGTACGATTATAAGTAAAAATACATAAACTAAATAATAACTGAAAGAAAGATAGAGATTCAAATATCAACAAAATCTGATAATTTTAGTTCCATTTGAAAATCATGAATTTTGCATGACGCAGAAACAATTTCGCATTAAGTATAAGCTTGGGCGATAGAGCATCGCTCGTTATTTGTTGATATGTATGTATATTATCCAAAGTAAATAATATTTATATACTTTTTGTTATTTTACACGAACTATAATGTCACGATTGACACCGGTGACTGATTTGTATGAAATTATAACAAACAGATCCTTGACTTAATAACGCGCCTAATGTATTCCAATTGTTGAATTTTAAAATCGCATCACACATAGTAAATAACCTAGAATCCACTTTAAATAAAACGATTCAGAAAATTCCCTACTTAGCTTTACGCGAGACTGTTGATCCTTGCGGTAATACTTTAAGCTTATTAAACCCTTGTGTGTAATTTCTTTAAAATAACATGTATTTAGCTTCTGAGCATAAACATTATTACAAATGGCTATTATTTTTAATATTATATGTACACGTATGTATAATAAGTAAGAATACATTATCAATTTGTAGTGTACGAACCTCTCTCATGAAAATGTAAACTTTACTTCACAGTTATAATAAACATCTACAAAAAAAGGTTCAATTCCGCTCCGATTAGAGAAAAAAATCTCTATGAAAATTCAAACTTTTATATTACATTTCATATTAAAGTCAAGAATCATCTTAACATAAACCTTTTAGATGAGGACTATGAAATAAAATTGTATCATGCTATGTAATGTAATATGCTATTATACTTTACGCACATGCAGTTTTTTTTAAATATTCTGTTTTTGATAACGCTATAATTCTCCCATTAGTTTACTTAACACTATCATCATCAACTTGTTTTCACGCACCCCTTTACATAGGACTCTCCTAATATCCGCCTTTGAGCCCTTATCTTCAGCTCAACGTTCCAAACACGCATCGTATTAAAATAAAACTATGTTTGTCCATTCATGCTGAATAAATAGATACAGGAGTAAAACGATTTATTTTTGAGGCTTTAAAGAAGAATTTCATTTACGTTTTACTTAATCAGTTTCATTTAAGCAGTAATGCCTATCAAAACTATTTGAAAACTATAAAATATTGTGAATACCACAAAGATAGCGTTTATACTAATAGCTCCATCATGCGAGTATAAGTAAAACATAATTTCAACCCAACTTCACTGAGGCATTCGCGTACAAACGAGTTATATTATATGCAAAAATATGTATGAAAATCCCATCTCAGACATAAATTGGAGAAAATATATCTAAAGTCGTGTACCTTGAATATATTTAAATATAAAGTATAACAATATTTACTAGTCGACTTGTGGAGCATCCATCTGCATTTCTAAGAATTTTCTTACAACTTTTATTTTCTTCTTTGTACAGTATGCAATTACAAGAGCGATCTGGGAATAAACTTTACAGTCTGTTAAGTATACACGAAATGTATTTTATAACGGCTTTAAATTTCGAATATTTTTACATTATTTAGAATCGTAAACGATTTTCATTTATTACCCGACTGGGTCGTTTTCATCAGATTTAAACCAAAAGGACGTTTCGTTTATGCAAAGTAAATAACACTGAAGTTTAAATAATGTGATGAATATGTAGTTAAAATATTAATAAAATTAGATTCGTCAGATTCTTTACTTATTATAGTTACTACTGTTACAATTGTTTTTACCCGACGGAAGGAGGGTTATGTTTTTGAGAGTATATATCTATGTATAATTAATTTCAATAATGCTATTTCCTCATAATTAACTGTTCACTCAATCGAATTAAATTATCCAGATACCCGTAGACAGCTGCGGGGGTCTAAGACGGAAGTTGAAAAGGAAGCTATACGGTGAAACCCTTCAAATTGATGTCGACGGAAGTAGATGTTTTATAACTAAACTTCAGACGATACCATGCTTTGCTTGGATCTTGTCTCTTATAGTATCTAAAAAAATATTGTAGTGATTTATAAACCACGGAAACGAACTAAACTGCAACTTCTGTGTACATTTTTATGACAAAGTGAAAGTAATGTTTCATACAATATTTATAAGCAAATTATTATCCTCTTTCATTAAAAGGTACGTCTGACCGCTTACTAACTAATCATAACACAAATTAATTTCATCCATCATATAATGACAAAATTATCTTTAAAACTCAACCCAAAAATATGTTCTTTTATTTCCTTGTAATAATAATATCTGACAAGAAAAATTGTTAAAACTATACTAAACATAATCTATACTGATATTATAAAGCTAAAGAGTTTGTTTGTTTGGTTGAACGCGCTAATCTCAGGAACTACTGGTTCGATTTCTAAAAAATCTTCTTGTCTTGGATAGTTCGTTTATCGAGGAACGCTATAGGTTATATTACATCACGTTGCGACCAATAAGAGCGGAACATCAATAAAAAATGATGCATAAACGCAATGGGTGTTAGTTCTGCGAGGTACCATACGATGCGTGATGCGACTCAGAACGCGTGCGAAGCCGCGGAAAATGCTAGTATAAAATAAAACACTCTGACATTATGAGAGACTTGTTTAACGAGTTTAAAGCAATGGAACCTGATCACTAAACGCATCTTAGAGTGCGGCGTTGGAACAAAGCAAACGTTAATTAACATTATACCCACTGTGAAATATTTGGTGTTTCTATGGCTATTAGTTCCCACGCAGTATAGTTCACGTTGATTTTTAGTGTCGGGATTGTGCCTTGTCGTAATTAAATACAATAGAGCTTTATAAATGTGTTTGTAAAAAAAAAGTAAGAACAACTTTCTTAACCGTCCATTGACAAAGGGTAATTATCGCCCATTTTTATTTGTATTTTGTATTGTAGACGGACATTAATGTTTATTTATTTTGTTTGTATTAATAATTATATCTTTTTGAAGGTTTTACCCTAGTCATAATAACTTAATTTAGTACGTATTCAGCCCTTTTCAACGTCCACAGCTGGACGAGGGGGATCAGGCCATAATCCACCAAACTGGCCAAGAACTTGTTGCTGGACTTCACATGTCTTTCGAAAACTTACATGTTCAAAAATGCAGGTTGACGATCATTGCCTTCGACTTCGTGCATCATGTTGTAAATGATTCGCAATGATTCGATGAAAATATAAGTGAGTGTGCAACCCGGGATCTGAACCCGCTTCCCTCAGGTCTAGTAAGCGCGTCACCACTGTGCTACCACTGCCTAATTAATGAACTGTGTATTTAAATTACGTTGTTTTACATAAAAAAGCGGATCAGCGTCAAAAATCACTATGGCCTTGTCTTTAGCTTCCTCATAAAAATAAGATTAAGACTTTTATTTTATAATTTATATATTATACGCAGATAAATAATACTACATATGACATGAAATTTGTTCTGGTCGATAAATCATAGATTCTTATCGCTTTAATAACCATAGTCCAAGACTTTGTAAAGCAGAACATGTTGTGGACCAAAAACCTCTACAAATTATGCATTATGTTAATTAGCTTCTTAAAATTTTCTTATTATTTTAACTTTAATCCGATATAGATGATTAGGTATTTAGTAAATACCTAATCATCATCAGCCCTTTTTAACGTCCCAACGCTGGGCACGGGCCTCCCTCAGTACGAGGGAGAACAGGCCATAGTCCACCGCGCGTGTTGGCGGACTTCACATGTCATTCGAAAACTTGCTAGGTTTTCTCAGACATGCAGGGTTCCTCAAGATGTTTTACCGAAAGACAAGTGGTAATCGTGATAGAAATGAATCGCACATGAAAATATCAGAGGTGCGAGACCCGGATTTGAACCCGCATCACTCGGTTATCCAAGCTACCGCGTTATTGCTGGGCTACCACTGCATTACCTAATACAAGTAATTGATAAATAATTTAGTGAATATATTTCTCAATCTTAGTATTAAAAGGTTGGTATTTTACAACAGCTGACTAAATGACACTACATAATATACATATTGCGTAAAATCAGTTCTACCAATAAGTAACAAGATTTACGAGCAACAACGTCGTCAATATCTAAACAGCCCAGGGATAGACACCAAATTACACCAAGTGCCACCACTAATCTCGTCTTACTTATAAACTTTCAAGTGCAATTGATATCTATAGATAACTACAGGCTGACTAACGGGTCTAGATAGAAAGTGAAATGACAAAACAATGGACCATTTGGCTTACTTTCACTAACTGAAACAAAGAGTTCAGTATTTGGACACAAGAGGCGGGTTTCTGCTTGAAGCTAATTATAATTTCGTTAATTTCGTTATTACCAAATGTTGATAATAAGTACAACATGCGTTATGAGAAGAGTAAAAAGGTTTAAATCTATTTTTTGTGTGTATTTTCCGAATGAATGTATTAGAGTTACGAGTTGTACAGAGATGGGAGTACAACAACAAACATCATCGATTGAATTCTCGCCGTTGCTTTATGTACATACGAGTACATATTATGTATTTAAAGAACTTTTTATAAAATATATAAAATTATTTTAGATTTATGCCGATATTTGATATTTTAACGAAGATTTTTTTTATAGTATTGTTTCTTGATTTCTTTTAATTGTAGGTTCTTATTTTGATCGTGACAATACGCACTCACTTGGGAAACCCAGTGAACTTGCTTCAAACACCAGGGTTCGCACGTCTGATATTATGTATAGAACTAGTATGATGGTGAAGGAAAACATCGTGAAAAAACCTGTGTCTAAAATACCTAACCCTAAAAACAAAACTGTAATTTGTCAGCGTGGTGGACTATGGCCTGATCCCCCTCATATTGAAGGCCCGTGACCAGCAGTAGGACGTTAAAAAGAGCTGAATATATATTTTGATTGTAGGTTCTTGAATCTCACTTGGTATGCTTTACAGTTTATAACAAGCATTCTTCCGTGACCATATTTGCTGTAAAGCATTTTAAACGTCGGTATAACAAATCAAAATAAAATTCTAAACCACAAAAAAAATACTCGTAACAATAGTAGTATTAAGAATATCAGAAAGAAAGTATGTATCCTCATTCATAAAAGTTTCGTACGTTAATGGCCTTGTCAGAGCATAAACAATGAGATAGGCATCAGCCCGTGAAAGGCCTAAGATACTGTAAAGTTTATTCTGTCAACGATCAATAGAGATTACTGTCTTAAGTCGACTCCTGTCTTTTAAACGTTTAACTTTGCCAGACAGATTTGTGTTTTAGAAAGTAAACTTAAAAGGTCACTTAACTGGCAGGCATTGGCAACAAGTTAGCTCTTAATTTTCTAATATTTAGGGCTGGTTGGGTTTCTATAATCTGCTTACTGGGGCTTAGGACAAAAGTATGAAAATTAAGTCAAATATTAAAAAGGCAAATCTGTTCCTTTTAATATAAGAGGATCGAGGTATAATCTTAGACATAATAATATTTAACCGAAATATGTATTTGCATGTAAATTTTATTGTTATATAAATATTATTTGTCAGCTAATTGTAATAAGTTGTGCATTATAAATTATAGCACTTAAACATAAATAAACATCTACGCAAAATGGGCGTGACATGTTACGGTATTTCTTAATTATAATTTTATTTTTAACCTAAAGTTAGTTTAAGCGGTTCCGAAATTAAATGGGTAATTAAACTACTGTACTTTAATCAAAGCTTAAAATAAAAATAAGTAATTTAACTTATAAAACAATTTTTATGCGTAAGAAAGTATGAAGTTGATATACCACATACTCAAGACATTCATCACTATACCCGAAAATTACTTTGTACGGGAAAAGAAGTTGAAGCTACTTAAGCTCTCAACTAAGTGGGAACTTTAAGATAAAAAGTTTAATAATAAGTTTATGTCGTAAAATATAAAGCACTGCTCAATTTCCTTAATACACTTAGCGAATATGGAAGAAAAGACGGCCAATTAGTTCTATATTTTATTAATTGTAAGGTTTGTCTTTTCAACAAAAGAGAATTCGTGATTCAATTGTGTACGTAATTTAATTTCAAGTAAAAAAAATTCGACTCTATAGCGAAGTTTACATTGTTTAGGTTGTTAGGATTGCAGATTCGAATATTTACTTATTCGAAATTTCGAATATTGCTATGTTTCTAAATACAAATCCGTGTTCTTTAGAACAGCCACGTTATGAATGCCGAAAACAAAAGCTCGAAGTAGATATATTTAACTATTTATTTATAGACTAAAAAAGGTATAGTACCTACAGCGTAAATAAATATTTTAACTCCATTAACCTTTTTTCAAAGATGGTCAGCCATATCTATAAGGTATATTTTATGTACGTGTGTCTGTCCATTAGCCGACAGCTGACTACGAGAACGTTCAATTTGTGATGTACGTGATGTGCATGATGAAAGAAAGCTTTCAGCTAGCCGGAATTAAGTTATGTCGGATACAGAGTTATTGCTACTCGTCCCATTTCTATGACATAAAATATGGTTAAAATAGAATAAAATGTTTTCATGAAGACAATTAACGTCAGATGCAACTCGCGTGCAAGGAATATCATATATGTATATATAGAAATCGGATGAACTTTTCAAATTCTACAGTTAGTACGTTTGTTTCTTCTTGACGATTAAACGACTATACGGATTTAGATGAAATTTGGTAAACAGATAGGCCATTGGATAGGCTTTTTTATTATTTTTTTCTATTTTTCTAGTTCATAATTTTTTCATCAGTTCGTTTTTCCATCATCTACTATTCTCTATGAAGTGTCATGTAACTGTCAAATACTCTAGAATACAAATATTAAATACTCTAGAATAAAAACAGTGAATAACTTAAAATATATTTTAAAATTAAGTACGTATAATATAACACCTGATAGCAGTATTAAGTAGCGATCCTCTCTCATTTCGTCGAGACCCTTAATACTCCTGTACACCACGCGAGTCTCCAAGTAACTTCTTAAAGTACAAGTATACTTAATGTTGCGGGAACAATTCGATGTATCGAGATCAAAAGGTCTTTGTCAGTCTCCGGTCTATAAATTGTCTCCGTTCAAAGTCGATTTTTTATGTGAACAATTACCATATTTTATGTATAGAAGGACTTTTTTAAGATATTTATAGGTACAAGATAGCTTGTTTTTTTAGTTTATTACATGATAATATACTTTTCGTATCTACGTACTAGGATTTTGATGTATATTTGCGTGTTAAACTAAGTTCTGAAATTATAAATACGAACAAACAAACAGACAAAAAAGATTATTCTAGGTTTACTATTATAATAATAATATAATATAATGTTGGACATTATTACACACAGCGCCATCTAGTTCCGTGGTAAGCTACGAAGGAAGCTTGTGTTACGGATACCAGATCGTTGATATACTACATAGATATAAGTTTAAATACATACATATTATAAACATAAACACCCATGAGTGGAGTATAAGCATCCGAGTTTAACAAATTGACGCCCCTAGCGGGACTCGAACCCGCAACCGCTAGTGCAAGAAAGTAGGGTCACTACAAACTGCGCCAAACGTGTCGTCATCATTATAATATTATTATTTTAAGGAAAGGAAAGAATATTTATTGTATTGACATTGTAACTTTTACGATCATGTAGGCTAAATGATCGTGGCCTCAAGGCAGCAAATCGACAAAAGTTATTGAAACTAACCAGAACTATTAAAACTCGCCTGAAATCACCTTGACATAAATTCGCAAGCTTTTTCTCAGGCGCTTTTAACTTAACCTTTTTTCAGTATTTTATGTAATGCTATAAGCATTTTATTTATTTACTAATGTTGTATCACTAGCCACCCAACCTTACTTTGCCCATATTGTAGCAAAATTTTCAACAATGTTCTGTGTTAAGATATTTTTAAACAAAATTACATTTGATTACAAAAAAACATAGCTTTTTTATGGTAAAAAGGGGGCAAACGGGCAGGAGGCTCACCTGATGGGAAGTGATCACCTCCGCCCATGGACATCTGCAAGCCTGGCTTGCAGACGCGTTGCCGGCCTTTCAGGAAAGGGAGGGAGGTAAGAGGGAGGGAAGGGGGGAGAGAAGAGGGAGGGGAACGAAGACTGGGATGCAGAGAGTAGGGAAGGAGAAGGAGGAGGGAAGGAGAGTGGGCCTCCCAGACTCCACTCACCGGACGAAACGCGACAGCATAGCTGCCACTCCACGCCGCGCCGGTCTTCTGTGAGAGAGTGGTACCGTACGGGGCGTGCCGGCCCATTCGGTTGCTACCCGAAGGTAACAAGCATGGCACTACCACTTTAAAAAAAGCTTCTAAATATTTTAATTTTGCATCTAATAAAAACTATAACATTTATCAGAGCACAAACATTTCACACAGCTTTAGTATAATAAGGTATTGCAAACACATTTGATTGCATAAAAGGTAAATCTAATCAACGCTAATGAATATGCATCCATCAACAAATTACTCCATCCTGACATCTGAACTTAGTTACAATACACTCTCGGTTATTAATTTGTTTGTCGTTTGCGGCAGTTGAAATTTTAATGTGACAGAACCAAAGTCGGATTTAAACTTCCAGTCAAAGTTATCTTATTCTTACTTAAAATTACTAAGAATTTTCGTATCTGTAATAAATTATGTTAAATAATATTATTTACAAAAAAGTAAAATTAAAATTTACCTTATATGTATTAAACAAACAAGTCTTTTATTTTTCACGTACATCGAAAGAAGAGGTAGAGGTATTGAAAAAAAAAAGCCTAAACGCAGCTCGGAGTATTTGTAATATTCGTGCTTATAACTTAAATGAATGCATGCGGTACTCGAGCGGCGAAGCTGCGACTGCCGTCACAGCAAGCCAGCACCAGACTAAGCCAAACGAGTGGTGAAATATTTACTATATATAAAACTTTTTTCACACGTCTTAAAGTCACAGTAAACAAATTAAAAACAAAAACGTTAAAGATGAACGCAATTTTTTTGTTTTTAAACATGAAATGTTCTCCAACTGTACACGCACATTTGTCTCAAAATAGTGATTCATTTCATTTAGAGGATAAACAAATGAAATTCTAATTTCGAATTTTGAATTTTCGCTTACCATTGTAATGGCCAGATTGCCATCAATGAAAACTCTTTTGTATTAAATTAGGTGTTTCAATTTTTTAACAAATTAAAACGAAGATGTTTCGATTTTTTGATGAGAAGTATATTAAAAAAATATACATAAATGAACTTAGCGAAAGAATAAGTTATATAATAATACACAAACAATTATTCGAAAAATAAAAATATATTTGACTGAAACATTTTTATACAAACATGCTATTCGCTGAAATGAAAGCTTAGTCGTTAAGCTGCAAATCGCCTAAGGGCTTTACGCACTTAAATAGGATCAGCCTTGTTATCTCCAGATTACCTAGTTAAGCTGAACTTTAATTTACGCACATGAAGACCACAAAGAATCACGACATTTATTTGAGCAATGCGAAAGTTTTTTCGATTCATGTTTACATCCTCTTTCAGAAATAAATAGAAACAACAGTTTGTATGAAAATTTTTCTAAAGGCGTACGCTAACTGTGTATCATGATAAAGCGATACGTTTTAACTTTTAACGGTTGGTATAGATTTTTCATAAATTAGATTTTTTTTCCCGCTGTAAAAAGTATCCTAAGTATATCGTGACCCGAATAATCAATATACATTACATCAAAATCTGATTTTCTCGTTATATAGTCACAGACTGGCAATCCCACAAAACTTCTACAAACTATACATTCGGCTTATGTATCGAAGGGATGAAGAAAAGTTAAAAAGCCGATAACATTTTTATTTCTAATAAATTTCTATTTTGGCTTTTTGTATTACGAGTATACAGCAATTGGAAACCTAATTATATAAACACGAGAAAATTTCGATAAAAAATTTTACCTTATAAATATGTCACTCAAATACAGAGTTTAGAAAAGCTTTCATAACACGCCTTTTTCTTAGAAGACACTTGTAATTCCTTGCAAAAATGAACTTCAAATTTAACCTAAATATATCATGCTATGCTTTCTACATAGTAGCATTAAGACAAAAACATAATTTTCGTCTTTATCCTGTTAAATTCAGTCTTATAAATAAATGTCTCGTTTTGAGGCCATGAAAAACTTACATAGTAGTAGGTACTAGACATTAGAATCATTATGTGATCAGTACTTGGAGATTGGAGAAAAAAATCTAGACGTATATTCTTAGACATAAGATCTTAGATCTAACAAAAATTACAGTTAAAATAACATCCATTTTATTTAAAGATAAGCTTGTCTTAAATACCAATTATGTCAGTAATAAATCATATATCAGTGAAATGGTAAGCGTTCAAGCAGAAGTGAACGTTTTCTATTATTGTACCAAAGACAGAAATATATTCATAGAATATGTTAAACGATATTTATAAGTATTTAAATGTTTTTGTAGAATAAATTGATATGTATACGAAAAATTATAGGTAATAATATAACTTCATACCTGATAAATAATAAATGTTTAGATATATAGTTATACCTATTTTAGGATGCATATAAGCCAGTAATCCAATAAAGATTAGACTAAATATTAATAAAAATAAGTATTTTTCAGTTATTTATAGTATATCTCTTATAGCAATGAAATATTTTTTTAATTATTTAAAAGCTTAATAAAAACTAATCAAGTCACTAGCAAAAAGGATTAAGTACTATAAGTAGTATGCATATACTATATTACTAGTAACAAAATACGAATACACAAAGCATTACACCATTAGTAAAAAAGCTTCATATTACATACCTACGTATAAAAAAAGTAACTATACGAATAATACTCCACCTAAAAGCTAAAACGTCACTACATTTAAACTTTTAACCATTCGAAACGTCAAAAATAATAAAATAAAGCCGAGAAATATTCTGAAAAATTGATTTTATTTAAAATTCCCATATAAAACGTTGTTCACTCTTTCATTGTAGAACTAGGAGCGTTCAATTGGAAGCAATCGCGCATTTATAGCTTTTCAGTACCATTATCATGGCATGTGTGAAAGTTATAAATAGTCAATGAAAGAAAATATTCTCTTATTGACAGATAATAAGTACATTATTATTAATAATAATCAATCCCTTGTAATTCTTATTTTTCTTTTTATTTATATTTATTTCTGTTACCTTATTATAGTACTGCGGTGTGGTTCAGTAACCTCTATTTAGAGCCTGTAATGCGGCAAAACGCTAATCATTACCAAATTTCGTAATTAGTAACGCAAATTCTTGTATAAAAATTGTTTAATTAGAATGGTAGTTCAATAACCAAAAATCGATTATATAAATAGCTAATAAATTAAGACTAGATTGCGCTTTCAACCACGATACCCCGAGGGCCTGGCAGGTCTGTTAAAGCAGACCACACAGCCAAGGGGTTGCTCCACAGTCCACGCTGCTATCAGAGAAATACCAGGAGCAACCCACATTACACACCATCCACCGAAGTGGGTCCTTCCCTCCTTACGAGTTTCTTGGCTTCACGCCCGGCCAGATTGCCGGACGCTTCTGAGCCCCCTACCACAACAAGGTGGGTTGTTTCAACCCCCACCGCCAGCTTGTGTACATTATGTTATTCTAAATATAAGTTTGTCTGTGGCATCGTAGATTCCAAACGGACAAACCGATTTTTATTTAGTTTGTTTGATTGATCGATACTCCTCAGCTATAAGTCAAGAATACATACAGGCGAGTTCAGGCCATCAATTCTAATATATTCGAAATTTGGTATTACGTTACTTTAATGATATGGAGAAGATATGGTAGCATTGGCCTAGTGCTGGAGCGTAAACTGAAATCTGTAAAGTACTTGACTCTTTACGACAGAAATATCGTGTTTAGGCTAAAGAGGCATTAATGCATAAATTATTATTGTGTTAGGGAGTTTAAATTTAAGATATTTTTAAGCCAAACAAAGAACTGTTTTTAATATAGTTACTATAGGTACAGCTTAGAAATAAAATAATACCCGACATAAAAATATCGTTAGTTGGTAACATCAATGGAACATGTCAGTACATTTCTTCCGCTTCAATGGCTTTTCAATGGGCAATGGCAGCTGCGCGCTTATCGCGAAGTCTGAATGTACAAGGAATTTTACCTTTTGAGAAAATAATGGATCTATCGTATTATGTGATTTGTATTATACAGAAGAAAAAAATATATATATATTTAAAATGTGATATATTCAGTTTAATTAACAATACAGTCTAAAAATAATATGTATGTATTTAGAGTCATATATTATGTGTCAACTATCTGGTATCGATAACACAAGCCTTGTAGCATGCCATGGAACTAAATGGTGTTGTGTGTTAATGTCACAATATATAAAAACATGTATAAAAATAATAAGCCTAGGTCTAAGACCATGAGGAAAGTATTTTCCCTTTTACTTTAATGTGTCATAAACCCGTAAGATCCTACTATCTAAATATAACCATACCGATTTTAATGGTAAAAAATGAAATGTATATTAATCATATGCCTGCTGCTTTTATTTAGCTAAAGCCTTACCTGTTATTTTTTAGTTCATTTATGTCTCAGTCTTTTAAATTGTTTTGATTCTTTTTAAAACAGAAAGAATAATTAACTTGAGCCAGATTGTTTAATTAATATTCTGCTTCGCATCAAACTGTCTATTATAATTTAGGAAATTTTCCAAAGTTTGGAGTTTTCAATTTCGAAATCTAAACTCGATATAATTAGAAATTTAGTAGGTACGACGAGTAGGTGCTATTGAAACTTTATCGATTAAGGATGTAAGTCGGATGTGAAGGTAAATTAAAATGTTTATATTCTAGTAACAAAACAAGCTTTAGTAAAGGACTCTTAGTTTTTAAATTAATTTCAGTTCTGGCAATATTTTTCTCGTCGAAAAGCGATCGTATTAAAAACTTTCGTTCGCTTATAATACGAGTACCTATATGACAAAACTGCCGAAAATTCCTTAGTTCCATAGGTACGTTTTAATAGTTATTATGAATTTAAAAATTATCCTACTCGTATCCGATGCGCGTAATTGATCGAGTTTAACCGGTAAATGTTAGTTATTGTGCGTTTTCATTAACTAAATAAAATAATAACTAGTAAATCTTTCCTACTGGTAAATTGCGTAGAGGCTTATACGAATAAAAGATTCTTAGAACCATTTTTATTGTGTAATAGATACTAAAGTATCACTGCACTTTAAACCTTATAAAAGCTTAAACCTAAGCATGCTACAAATACATTAAGCTACATACATATGTATATCTAATGTGTTACTAGCAGTAGCTACCTACCTGTTGTGTGTTTGTAGAGCACTAAAGTTCAGATCACATACAACTGCCAAGACGAATAAGAAGGAATAAACAAGCAAAAACAAGACTTCGAAAGTCTCGAGAAACTCGCACAAGGACAGTTTGAATCTTTTAGCTTCTAGGAGACACTTATAAGTTGCACAGAGTTCTGTCGCATTGCGGCTTGTATTGAAACATTTTTTTACAGTTTTATTTATTTATTATTTTACTTAAGCTCCATTCATACCAAATGGATTAAAAAATATAACGTGTAACATTTACGGGAGGCTGAAAAAAATTCCATACCGCTATGACACATACAACAAATTAAATTATATACATTATACACATCTTCCTAAATGAAGCTTCATCGCAGCCCGTGCGTTCCGTTGAATGTCTTGTTTCATTTACAATTGTTCCATTTTATAATAAACTAGCTGACCCGTGCCCACTTCGTTGGGCATAATGTTAATAATCCTTTTTAGTACAGAGTGTTTAAATAATTTAAATTATTTTATTAATATTAAATAATTAAAAATTAAATTATCTATACTAATATTTAAAAAAAACTACTTTTTGTCACTTAAATATAAAAGTTAGGCATATGCTGTCGTTGACTTTTTTGTAGGCATTTTTAAGCTCCACATCTTTTCTCTAGAACTCAAAAATATATCTTTCATAGTTAAGGCAGCGTTCGTAAGAAACGCTTTCATTCGACCGTTTTTTCTCCGATTCACTTTGCAAAACGGACTACCACGTAAAAAAAAAATTATTTTTCGGTTTTTATATAACCTATGACACTCAGCAATAATGTGGCTTTCTATTGTTGAAAGAATTTTTAAAATCGGTTCAGTAGATCCCGAGATTACCCCTTACAACTTAACAAATAAACAAACTTTACTTCTTTATAATATTATTATTAAATTATTAATTATTATATTATTATTATATATTATATTATAAGTTTAGATACCGAAAAATAATGCGTTAAATTGTAAGCAGTATGTTACGGTTTTTCGACTGATTACAATCTCGCGAGATAAATTATAATTTAACGGTAATTACAATTTTACGGTGACATATACAGGAATGTAGATACAAACACTCTTTAAATATATATGGCCGTCGACCTCGACACAGAGATTACATATGAGCAAATTATCACCTGCTACTTAGTGTTTCATTGAAGGAAAAACATATGTATTAACTCTTTTGGCCCGACCTAGGGTATTATAATTTGCAACCGTATAAGCTAGTAACGAGGCAATTTCCATTCAATATGTGTATATTCAACAAAATTTACCTCGAACCAATGCCAAACACATTTTCAGCTCATATCCGATATAGGTACTGCAAAGTCTTGTTAATATTCAGCGTATACCTACAAGATAATTAGGTTCTAACCTATCTTAAATAAACCCCTGTAATAGTACATTAACATATATGAAAATCTAAATGTACCTACATAGTAATAGTAATGTTCTCCCACCGATTCTGGCAATGGCGGCCAAGCTCATTGAGACTAGCTAACTACCCAGGAGATATTATAGTGCACGCGCAGACACAAGTGCACTCTCTATTCCTATCACTCTCATACTCCGGTGGAACGACTACTCGACACGACCAGTGAGAGCTAAGGCGCAGGACCGACGGCTTTACGTGCTCTCGGCACGGGACGAGTATTTACTATACAAACAATAATATGTATTTAAAACTATATCGCCATTCCGGAAAATTAGGGAGAAGACTTCATAGCTCAAATATTACCCGTTTTCATACTTTGGAACTAAACTTTAAAAACTGACGGTCAACTATCATAAAACGTACAACTTTCATATAAGGATGATTCATTGACTTATTTCTTAACAATACCTATACCATTTCCGTAATATTTATTATAGAAGTGTATCCGTACAGAGTATTATTGAGTTATCAACACTCGCGTCTGAACAAGTTTCCGTATAAGAAACCCTTAAAGGATAACAAGTTTCTCTAAAAGTTGGAGAGTGGTGACGCAATGCGGTAATCCTATACTTGAATGGCCTGACCAGCCTTAGTTTGGATTTTGTACTTAAAATAAGCACTAAAAATGATTTTATAAGAATTAATACGAATTACAGTGGAACAATCTCATTTATCTGTCCGAAATAACCGAAATCTGTCAATGGCCGTTTGGCAAATCTACTACATGTTTTGCGAATTATAAGACATATATCGTGATATTGACGCAATTATTTAAGTATACGACGAAAATGTGTTAATTTTTGCAAAAAGTAAGCTTGGACATTGGATATACTCGTATATTATAAGTTTACAGTTTAATTAGTTATAAACATACAAGTTTCATTATATCATTGACGCATATATTTAATTCGTCCATACCGAACTAAGAGTAAAAGCAAACTTAATACTCTCTTAAAGTCTTCGTCTTTTAGTAGGAAAAATTAAAATTTTACAAGAACTTTGCTAAGCTTTTGGCAGCATGTTGACAAGTTCAGAGCATTTTGACAAAGATATTTTGTTTCCACCCTAATCCTATTCATGACATAATCTAAAACATAATAGAGTTAAAACTTTAATATCGAGTCAAGGCGCGTGTAATACAATATAGGTGATGGAAATTGAAATTTTAACAACGTTTAAGATCTTAAAGACTAGAGGTATACTAGATTATTTGTTGTATACGTCATACAGCGTATAATATTATATAATACATTTGTATAACAGCTTTATATTAAAAAAATGTTATATCTGAACATTACGGATATAAAAAATATATACAATAAAAGAGCTTATAGTGCTAATTAAAAATGTTGATTAGAAGCTTCAATAACCAACAAAAAGTTATTCGCGATAGCATTATAACATTCACAAGTACGTTAGAGAATAAAAGCTCGTATCATGTATCATAATATATATCTATACTTCTATACTAATATTATAAATAGGTTTGTATGTAAGTATGTTTGTAACGAATTGGCTCAAAAAGTACTGGACCGATTTTCAAAATTCTTTCACCATTTGAATGCTACATATCACTGATTAATATAGGCTATTTTAATTGCACGAAAAAAATAAGAATCCCTACTAAAACTACAATATCAGGAGAGGAGGAGGAGTGCACGCTGCACATAATATATGAAATACGTAGCCGCGCGGCTCAGGAGTATATTAAAGCTGGAGTAATTTTGGAGAATTTTCAACCCAGCGAGTGATCGAATGAAGTTTAGTAGCAATTAAAAAAATTAACGAGGGCGAAGCCGCGCGTATTGCTAGTACGAAATAAATTTAAATGAAAGCACATACGATATACAATAGTTAAAATCAAATAGCGGGACAGGGACAAATCACAGCGATTTATTGAACATCATTTCCAATGATCTCTCGTTGACCCAGCCCACAGGTTTATTGCAGACAGGAAGCGACCACGTTTCAATGGGCAGCATTGACGAGATATCGTGAGTCCATAAATTGCTTCATCCCACACTTTATTACCATAAAATGTGCCGATATTCCATGGTAAATAGTGCTAGAAAAGGCCCTAAATCTACGCATACAAATATTTAATACAATATGATTACATGTACATTAAAATATGAAAGTAAGATATTAGACAAAAGAAAATATGATCAACTAACTTACAAAGTCTTAAGCTCAGTTAGAACAGATTTTTGGCAATTTCAATATTAATATTAATCAACATAATATAATAAAGATCTAAAGTTTAGTTGAGTTTACCATACCAATAAAACAAACAAAAAACATAAAAATTAAGTTAAGTTTTTTTTAATATTGATTAAATAATGCTTAGGAAATGAGCGGTCATGAATTTGTTATGTGCAACAGTGATCGAACACGTCTATAAATTCCACCCACGTGGATTAAGCATCATGGCGACATGGATACTCCCTGTGGTGCGGAACTGTCGCATCTTGGTAATTTTATAAGTTTTTCTTAGTAGTTCTGTACAACATTATATATTACTTTTCTAAAAACTTTTAACTTACTTTTTCCGTTTATTATAGTGATGAAAGGGCGTTGATGTTTATAAGGTGTATGATATACAATACTATCGATAATTGGTAATCGAATACTTTTTTTATTAAACGGCAGGTTATATCACCTTTAAAAGTCGTCTCATATGTACATAATCAAAAAAATATTTAAACTCCTAAAGGTGGAACTTACTTAGTTATAAATATTTCATTATAAGCTTAATAAACAAATTTCATGTACTAGATTATGTAATCTATGTAGTATGTAGCGTAATAGGGATGTTTGGCCGGAATCTGCTTTATACAAGATATTGCATGCTTTGGGCTTTACTGGAATTTTTCATATACATGTTCTTATCTATAGTGTTGCTGTTCCAAAAATCTCAGCGACCACAGGTATCCTGACCTAGATACTTTAAAAGAAAATACAAAAAAGTATTACTTTCTTAGGTTTACACGAATATTTGACATTATAAATGAAACTATCTTTTCGGATTTTGTCGCGTATATATATTGATTTTTGATTGCCGACGTTTCGAATGCTTTACAGCAATCATGGTCACGGGATACGGAGATAGTCTCTTCCGTGACCATGAAAAGATAGTTTCATTTATAATACAAAAAAATATTCAAGCACATGCATATAATATACTCGAATACAAAAGCAATTAGTAATTTCGAGCCTCATAAAAATAAATATTTTCGTTTATGTAATAATCTATAACTATAATTAATCATTTACGGTTTTCTTCACAACAGATAAAGTGTTCACACTCCAAAACAAAGCTACTTCAATTAAATACATCACAAATAGATGTACCTACTTATCATATTATAATTATAATTTAATTCAACGCCTTGAATTCATATGCAAATTGTTTCTTCATTGTCGTCGGATGCTTGACAGAACTAACAACTTTATTAATCGAAACACACAAAGTACAAAGTTGTTACAAACCTTAACAAGTAGATTTAATGTTCTTAAGTCAACTACGTTTCCGATTTTATTGTAAAAGGTATGCTGATTATATTTGCCAAAATAAACAGGCAATTTAGAAACTAACCTTTAATTTCTAACCTTTAAATTTAAAAATCTAACGTTATAATGCCTCATAATACAACAACAATGTACTTATAGCGTGTGAAACAAATTCTTTTAAAATGGCATAATGTGCGGTACGCGATGATTACCCGGATTTATGTCGTAATAGGCAAAATCACATGTTCTGCCAAATCGCTGCCATTAGAGATAATATTATTGTTTCACTTTCTCTGGCTAATTATGCGGGCAAAGCATCACTACTCACAATGTGTTGGTTATAAGTCACACAATCTAGAGATAAAAGATATATTGTTTCACATAAGAAATAATATATTATAGTAATTATATAATATTGTAATATTAATGGAAACAACACTAACTTAATAACCCTTTAGTATAATAACAACCTATCACTATGTGAGTGATAGCTAAAAGCCAATAGCCGCGCATTAAAAACCAGTTAAAACGGGTTTAAACCAATTACGCAACATCTATCCGTATCGTCGTGCCTATGCGTACACTGAACTCACACAAATGCAAAGCTGACCTTATGCCTCGAGAACTGTACATATGTATAACAGAGCTCCAAGGGAAGTTCTTGCATTAGACAATCATACAAAAGATAGTCTTAATTTGACTAATCTCATTTCGGGCCATTCTATGGGCTCATGTCCTAAAATATAAAACGTAAAATCAAGTTTACATACATAGTAGCTATTACATATATATGTACAGTTACTTAACAGTATGTATACTTCGTAGAGACAGAGAGATACTTATATAAATAAAATATTAAAAAATATAAAAGTGCGTGTGTACAAAGTACACATGTCAGTAGTAAAACTTCTTTGGCAAACTAATTTTTAAATCTCGTTTATATTTATATTAAATAACCCCGTCTAAGCTTTTTGAGAGAGGAAGATAACGCGAATGTCACACCCACGAGTCAGACAGAGTTAGAAATGTCACTGACTCGCGGTGGGCGAGATCTAACCAAGGCTAATTCTTCCCCGTCTCTGAGTGCCTGGTACTATGGACTTATTTTTTCGTTTCATCGAGTTTGAAATCACAACGATTTTAAAGAAGTTTCAATTCAAAAATATTGATATTAGCGATCGCTTCAACCTGTTACTTAGATAGCAAAAGGTCATGTAAACTGGCAAACACGTACAAATATGTATACAGTATTAAAATTTAAGAACTTACTCGTAGCATTATAAAAACAACACAAATTGATTTACAACGTTTAGTATGTAATTTGTGTTCATAATTGGAAAGAAAAGGAAAGTTTCCATTTTTTCGTACTAAAAGTACCTATGTTGAGTATGATGATAGTTAATGTGATACTTAAACGTATTAAGTGAGATATTGATATGATATTTTTACAAGAACAATAATAGATTTATATAAAATAGCATCATTTAACAACGGCTGTATCAGTTTGGATTTTTTATTAGTTCGTTGCAATTTGAATATAATCTAGGTGTTTGTAGTAATTTAAATAAATGATGACAAATATCATAAGATAATATTAAAAGTAAGGAATTCGGGAAACACGTAGCACTATGATTTTCTTTCCATCATCGCAAAAATTACAAGCTTAATGAATTATTGAACGGGACAATATCTTTCGGGACAGTTTAAAATATTAGTGTTTTATCTTCTACAACTTATCATTTACTGCAACATACGAAAGGTCATTTATATTTGCATCTGCGAATTTGACATTAAAGCAGAAATTATAAAGGTTACCTCTCGATTCTACAAGGTTTTGAGCGATGTCTAAAAGGCCTAGTATTAATGTCAAGATTAACATCCGTCTTTACAAACAATACTTTAAGGACTCACAAGGATCCCGAACATATACCTAGTTCGATTATGACGAACAATATGTAACGGTAAAACTTGGTAGATACTACAGCAGTAGATTTGGAAATAGCTAGATCTAGTAAGAAAAAGTAATCCGGCTTTTCGTCTCTCATTAGCAAACGTTATGTAGAAACACGAAATGAAAAATTGAAAATCGAAATACCTGGAATAAAAACACCTCCAATTTTAACAGCATGCTACTTCATCTCAATAGATAATTGCTACGAAAGGTGACTCCTTAAAGAATGAAAAAAGACGCCAAAAGGAAATCTTTTTAGGAGCTAAAAGAATGAATATTTAAATAAGTACGTAAACTCTGCTTTTCTTAGCACACGTTCTTGAAACCAATACGAAGTGAATATAATTTATTGTAATTTTATACTACGTAAAAGTTGGTGTCAAAAAGCTACGAATAGCTTAAGTAATGAAGGGAGGAAATAAGAGGCCATACCAAATATAAGAGAATATTTTTAAGCTTCATCTCTATCCCTTCCGGTGTAGATGAAAGGCCGTTAGATCTGTCACTTCGTTAATTTCCTGTTACTTAATAGGCTACATTTAAAGTAATTAAAGTTACCCCTCAAAACTTTTTTAAACTTGTTTGTATAATATGTGTATTTTTTTTATAAATGCTTTATTTGGACATGTCAAATATTTATCAAATAAAAAGTAAACTCACTTCAAAACAAAACAATTATTAACAAACATACTTAACAAAAAAATAGTCTCGAACTGAGTAGTTATTTCCTTCTTAAATTTGTCAAAATTTCCGTTCTATTTATGTCTTTTGGTATCCGCTGAACGGCTAAGCCGGTTTTACCTGAACTTCCACGCTGTCGGTTAGAAAATCCAGGCCAAAGTAACAGTTTATTTTGTAGTCATAAGTCGTGTCACCGACGATTGTCTTCAGCCTTTTTTTAACGTCCCACAGGCTTCCCTAGGTACGAGGGGGATCAGGCCATAGTCCAAAGCGTTGGCTTAGTGCATGTTGGCGGACTTCACATGTCTTTTGCAAACTTGCTAGGTTTTCTCAGACATACAGGTTTCCTCACGATGTTTTACTTCATCGTAAGACAAGTGGTAATCATGATAGAAATGATTCGCACATGAAAATATCAGAGGTGCGAGACCCAGATTTAAATCCGCATCACTCGGATATCTAAGCGAGCGCGTTACCGCTGGACTACCACCGCCTTACCGACGATTACTAGTTATTAAAATTATAACAACTTGTAATGTATCAACGGCATTTAAAAAAATGACTGAACGCAGCTTGGGACAAAATACGTCGAATTCTCATATTATCGGATTCTCGTCAAAGCGCGTTTAGTCATTCGGAATAATAGTAGAGGAGACCGTGGAAGATCGACCTTCACCGATCTGATAACCAGATGAGACATATTTTTTTTCGAATATAATTTATAAACAAATATGCCTATAACTACTTGCCTATCTGAAAGTGCTCATGGCTATTTTTAGCTAGGCAACAGTGCTTTAAGTATGATTTTTTGCAGGCAATTCTATATGACTGATTTTGTAATAAAATGATCTAAAATTTGATATAACTTTCGATAAGTAAGCAGAACGATGGAGTCACCTATATTGACTTACCTGTTCACATCGGCTTGCCAGGTAGCTATACACAAAAATGAGTAGGAAGCCTACTGAGGCATATTCTGTGTGTTAAAAACTAACAGTGAAATAAAATTCATTTGGTTATCAAAAGAATGAAAGTGATGAAAAAAAAAATCGATTAAAGTTAATTTAATTAAAAATAGCCATGAGCACTTTCAGATAGGCAAGTAATTATAGGCATATTTGTTTATAAATTATATTTGATAAAAAATATGTCTCATCTGGTTATCAGGTCGGTGAAGGTCGATCTTCCACCGGCTCTTAGACCATAAGTAGGTATATAAAATTCGGTTGAGCATTATTATTTTTAAAGGTACGGGTACTCAATACCGATATGTTTAAGTCCAAAAAAGTAGTTAAGTAGATATTAAAATGTTTTTAAATAAATCACATTTATCGAAGACGTTTTATAACTAAGCAATTAATATACAAATAAAGTGTTCGAATATTTAAATATTAAATACGTACACAGAACTTCTTACTATTTTCTTATATTTTTTTATTTTCTATATTGACCGATATGTATAAGTAGGTATATTTTATGCCATTATAATATTTTTAAATTAAAAAAACAAAATTCCCAACTGCTACCATGTGAATTAAAAAAAAGGGAATAAGACCACATATTAAGGCTGCTATTGGGGTTCGACGCAGTTGGATAATAAGCTTTTAAATTTTTTTACCCAACTTCGGCGTAACCCAAGGGAGTCAAGTACTTACAAGTTACAATATAATATGTGGGTCTTCTTTGGCCTAAAAATTACTTACTTTTGTCTTCTTGTTACTTCGTATATTTTCGTATAATAGAGTAAATAGAACCAACCTGAAACAAAATATAAAATAAATAAATAATCTATATTTTAAAATAAACATATAAAAAAACATTTATTGGATCCCGAAATAAAAAAAATCAAAACAGTATATACACTATATCTTTGACATGTCAACTATATCATGGTTTATTATTTACATAATATAAATTATAATATATACATAATATATACCTTATATGTAAATAAACGAGAACCTCGAATTAGTGATTCAGAGTTCTGAACATTGCTAATTAGACATTGACATGATGCATATTATATGAACTTTTATATATTAGGGGTCGTCCATAAATCACGTGATGTTTGAATGGGGGGGAGGGGGTTCGGAAAAAATCACGAAATATCACCAGGAGGGAGGGGGGGTGTACCGAGTTATCACGTGATTTTTTTTTCGCCGAATTTTTATAATAATAAGCCTAGTCACCTCCAAAACTTCTATGAAAAGTCCTGTACGGGAACTACTATTGCCAGAAATGGCACTATTAAAAGCTATGCTATGCTTTAAAAAATCGTGTATTATAAATTCTTCATAACAGATGATGAGACCAATAGGATGGGCCAAACATTCCCCCAGACACACGAAGCGTCGCTATTAGTAAGAATGGAAATGTAATAATGAACCGATTGGTCTTAATTGGATTGCTTATAAAAAGTATTGACATACTTCCATTAATACCATGTATAAAAATTAAGACATTCATAAATTATAAGTAACGTTACATTGTTATAGTAGTTATAAGTTACAGACGGACGAATTATACACTCAATATGCTCACAAAATTTCATGAGAATCGGTCAAGCCGTTTCGGAGGAGTATGGGAACGAAAATTGTGACACGAGAATTTTATATATAAGGTTATACCTGTTAAGTGTTAATCTTTATTTAAAAATAATATTCAGATTTTTTAAGGTACTTTGTAAAAAAATACACGTGATTTTGAGGGGGGGGGGGGGGGGTAATCTTAAACCTCACCACGTATCACCATGGGGGTGGGGGGGTCTAAAAAGTTGCTTAAAAACATCACGTGATTTATGGACGACCCCTAACTTGTAATCTCCATGTGAAAACACCTAATTGATTTGGTTATAAAGTTTGGATTAAAGCCAGTCTGAAAAGTTAAGTGACTTTTGTACTTTTTTTATTTACATATAGATATCCCCCGTGACTCAAACAGTTGTGTATAATTTTTTTTATTATTTGTTGACTAGCGGATAGTCTTACGATTTACGAACGAAAATTATCTATACATATAAATAAAATTGAAGTCTCTGTTTTTAATTTCAAATTAACAGCTTCTAACTAAATGCATTTAAATGTTCATATGGTACCTTCATCCAAAAATCAATTTTAAAAATTATTGTCTATCTGTTTGTTCCGGCTAATCTCTGAAACGGCTGGACCGATTTTGACAGAAGTTTCAGTCGCAGATAGCTAATGTTATAAGGAATAACTAAGAAATTTTATTTTAACTAGCGGAACCCGCGGTTTAATAAACAATAGCTAAAAATGAAGAATAAAATAGGCGAGATAATTTAGGTTAAATTCGTTACTAATTGTGTGACTGCCATTTTTTTTTCATTTTTTTGTCTTTAATTCAGTATGAGGTATTAAACATTTTGTTTAACTGAATAAATTAATTTCTATTTAATGACAGATAAGTAATACATATAATCATAAATATATTCTGAGAGAAGAAAGCTTAATTTCACTGGAAAAATAGTTTTCGAAGAATCCTGCATATTATTAATCATAATTATTCCCTAGTTTCTATATTCATATTTATGAATTTTTATTACTGTTTATATTATAAAAGTGCATAATCTATACATAGTTACAAAACATTTTATTAAGAAGCTTATATAATAGGAAGACTATAAAATGTGAAATAATACAGTACATTAACTCTTAACGATTCATGTTTAAAGTTTAGAATTAATTTGTAATTAAAAGTTAATTATAAAACGATACATAACATATTAATTATAAAATAACGTTGAAAATTTCATGTAACTGATTGTTTTCTTTTTATTTGATTAATGATGCCATAATGTTAAAATGTGATCATTTTTATTATGTTACATAGATCATATAATTAAATTCTGATTCGAATATGTACATTAAATAATTTTTCAGAAATCTTATAGAGCGGGAAAATATCTCGTTTCTAAGAATGTATATTAATCGTTGAAATGAACGTAAGGTAGGGTGTTTTATGGTGGTTCTGTGTGGTGAAAAACCACCACAGTAAGATTTAACGTCAACATAAAAAACGAGAAAAAACCTTTTTTTGAAATGACCCAGTCGGTCATCAAAAAAGGTTTTATAAATATGACAAATTACAACATTTATTGTAGCGAGTAAACTATTTATTTCTATAGAGTTACACAAAAATAAACAGATTAATAAGCATACAGAGCATATTGCTAGTACGCTTTATACCGAATAGACGTGTTTCGTGTTTCGTAAAAATAATTACAAAGTGCCCATTACAACTTCTAACTTAAGTGCTAAGACAATACAGTTCTTATTAGAAAATATTAAACCGAGACATAAAACATTGCATCGCGGCTCACGCAGCGCAAGCGCACGTCTCACCCCCGCGAGGAAAAGAATACGCCTCTGATTTTTGATCTCACTCGCACTCAACAAACTATCGTGTTAACGTTATCTCTTTAATCTAAGTATGAGCGTTCAAAGATCACCGAAGAGCGGAAATGCTAGCGGAGGCGATTCTTTATTAACTTTACGTACTACATCAAAAGAAAAAGATAATATTACATTAAGAAAACGTAAAGAACGAGATAATGAAAACTGTTTTAGAGAAGAATTCATGAAATTTCAAAACGAAATAAAAATTTTATTCGAAAATTTCACTAAAAATCAGTCTGAAAACAGCAGTAAAATGTTCGAGGAAATTTTAGATATAAAACAAGAAATTAAAGAAATAAAAATTACTACTGAAAGTTTAATACTGGAGCATAATACGTTAAAAAATGACTTTGAAAATATTAAACGACAGAATATTGCTTTTCAAGAAAAAATTAACAACCTAGAAAAGAATATTTATACATTTAAGGAAAGTTATATACCATCATCAAGTTCGCCATCGCTGCTGTGTGAAAACGTTACCTTAGAAATCCAAGACCGATGCAACCGCCAGAAAAATATTATAATTGCGGGTATTAGTGAAAAAAAGGAAACAAATTCTAGTTTGAGATTAAAATATGATACTCAAGAAGTAATGAAACTATTAAATACAATTTATCCGGAATGTCCGATGCCCAAAAAAATAATACGTTTAGGTAAATATAACCCGAATAAAAATAGAAGTTTAAAAATATGTTTCGAAAGTCAAAGTACTGCTAGTTACATACTAAGAAATCGTAAATTAACTAAAGACAATATTCGTATATACTGGGATCAGACGCCTGCACAAGTTAAATATTTTAAAAATTTAAAAAATGAATTACTTCAACGTCAAAGAAATGGAGAAAATATTATAATAAAATACTTTAGTGGAGTACCTAAAATAATTAATAATATATCAAAAAACGACCAAAACATCTAGATTTTTTGAATTCAAGTTTAAATGAAAGTATTACATATCAAATAACTCACGGCTATAACGAATTGTACTCAGTTTACACTTCAATAAAATTTTTCTATATAAATGCCCAAAGCCTAATGAAGCCAGGCAGATTTGAAGAGTTACAATGTATATTAAAATCTTTTAAATATACAATACATGTAGTACTTATAACTGAAACTTGGATAAAGTCTGAATTGGATGTTAATTTTCTGCAATTACCAAACTACACACATATTTATAATTACAGAAAAGACAGAGATGGTGGCGGTGTGTCAATATTCATACATAACGATATATCTCATTCTGTTACTGAAGAAAAATACTATGATGGTAATCACTTTTTATGGATTTATTTAAAAAGATATGATCTCAACGTTGGATTAGTCTACAAACCGCCGAGTAGCCGTAATAAAAAATTTTTGGACGAATATTCGTCCCAGCTAGAGAAAAGGAAAACGCGAAGCATAATTTTTGGCGATTTTAACTTGAATCTATTAAAAAGTGAATATATTATAGGACAATATCTTAATATGATTCGTGAGGCTGGGTATAGTATACTGAATAAAATTGACAGTAATTACACTACTAGGGAAACCGACACTACCAAGTCGATTATCGATCATATCTGTACTAATATTAATGATAAATTCCATTTAGCCATAATAAACTCTCCGATGTCAGATCATAAACAAATATATTGTGAATTAAAAAAATATATACGTGAACCTAAGAAAAAGAAAAAATACGAAGCACTTGATTACGACACATTTATAAAGATATTGAGGAATCTAAATTTGAGAATCTGAAAAATGATTTTAATCTTTTAGAAAAATTTTTAAAACAAAAAATTGAACAAAATAAAGTAACTAAATATAAAATTGAAAATCTACCTAGAAATGATTGGATAAATAAAAATATAATACAGAATATAACGAAACGTAACCTACTATGGAGTAAACTGAAACAGGATCCTAATAATAATGAATTGAAATTGAATTTTAAGCAAGAGAGAAATAAAGTTGGAGAGATCATAAGAAAAACAAAGGACGAATTTTATTATGAAGGTTTTACTAAATGTTTAAATAATTCAAAACGTATGTGGGATTTAATTAATTCTATTGCCATTAATAAAATTAAGAATAGCAGTGCTCCTCCAAAACTCGTCTTTAACAGTAAAACTATTACCGAAGGAAATAAAATATGTGAGTGTTTTAATCAATATTTTTTATCTATAGGCACAATTTTAGCAAAGGATATTCCACTTAAATACCACAATAATAATATCATTACCGACAACTTGACATACAACATTACGAACAACTTTTGTACTTTAAAACCGTGCACTACTACGGAAGTAATAAACATTATTAATAATCTAGATACAAATTGTAGCACGGGAATTGATGGGATCACTGTAAAAGCACTCAAACGAATTAAACATCTTATTGGGGAAAACTTAAGTCAGTGTATAAATAAATCAATCGAAGATAACTGTTTTCCTGATAATCTTAAAATTGCAAGAGTCACCCCATTATATAAATCAGGCAATCATTCTGATCCTGGCAATTATCGGCCTATCTCCGTGCTGCCAGTTGTGTCTAAAATATTTGAAAAAATTATTCACGTGCGACTGAATGAACATTTAAGTAATGTTAATATTCTTAGTGAAAACCAATATGGATTTCGTTCTAAATCTGGAACGCTGTCTGCTACTTTAGATCTAGTTACTAAAATAAAAAACAATATAGATAATAAAAATATAGTATTAGGTGTATTTATTGATCTAAAAAAGGCTTTTGATACAGTTTCACATTCATTGCTATTACAAAAAATAAAAAAGATTGGTATATTAGGACCAGCTTATAAAATTATTGAATCATATCTTACAAATCGTAAACAAATTGTTAAAATCGATAATTTCCAAAGTAATTTAGCGCCTATTACATGTGGAATACCACAAGGTTCAATTCTAGGGCCTCTGCTTTTTTTAATATACATTAACGACATAAATCAGTTGCCAATTTCTGGAGAAATATCACTGTATGCCGATGACACATGCTTATTTTATTTCGGAGAATCAATTCACTCTCTTATAAAAACTGCCCAAAACGATTTAAATGTCTTAAACGAATGGCTCCAGTATAATTTACTCACTATGAATGTCTCTAAAACTTCATATATGATTTTTGCAGCAAAAAACAAACCCATACCATCTTATGAAGAACTTAAAGTTAATAATGAAAGCATTCGACTATCAAACGCTGAGAAATATTTAGGTTTGATTTTAGATAAAAACTTGACATGGCGCCCTCACATAGATTCCATACACTCACACAAATAATTTCATTAACTGGGGCTCTTCGAAGATCAGTGAGCTATATACCACTTAGAGTCAGAAATATTATTTATAACACATTAGTTAAACCTAAACTTGAATATCTCATAGAAGTATGGGGTAGCGCAGCAAAAACTAATATAAAAAATATTCAGATTTCTCAAAATAAGCTTCTTAAAATCTTATTTCACATGAATTATCGTACACCTACAAAAATTGTTTATGGAAAGACAAAAATACTATCAATAAAACAAATGTATCAATATAAAACATGTATACTTATCCGAAAAATAATAACAAACACCTTGCACTCACAGCTCACATTTAAAATCAAATCTCACTCACATCGCACTAGAAGTAGAAATAAATTAGAGTTACCAAAAACTAGAACTAAATACGGGATTAAAACGATACTTTTTGAAGGAGCACAGCTATACAATTCGTTACCTAAAGATGTAGAAGATGCGGCATCGATTAATATATTTAAGAAAAAATTAAAGAAACACATAATGTCTAAAGATCTGTTTTAGTAGCACTATTGAATGATTTAGTTACATAAGTTTTTTATTATATAATTTTCCCTATTTTAAGTGAACTATTGTTCTTTTTTTGGGAAATAAATGTCTTTAAACCTACAGAGGCAGATGTCGTCCGTTATGAAGTAACTGATGAGTACCTACTATAGCTAATGCTAATCAAAATCTCCATGACTCTCAAAGAATATTAAACCTTATTTTAACTAAACTCAAAGACGATGTTTTCTGAGAAAATCTTTTGAACCGTAGCCAAAATGCCAGTGAAGTATAACATTTTCAGATCAAATGAATCAACCGTGAAGGTTTTGTTCTATTGAAGTTAGTTGAACTTTGTTATGTAATAATAGTAATGATATTGGAGAGTCCAATGGTCCAGATTATATTGGATATAAGGCCACTGAAACATATAGAGCGAACAAAATGGAATATTATTACTATTTGTGTATCCTTGGGCTATTTACCTATTATTTGTATATAATATAATAGGTAAATCTCTACAAACACGTGACTACAGTTACAGGTAGTTGACGAAATTACATAAACATGGAAAAAAGTATGCAGAACATTGTATAATTAATCCACTACTTTTAATTTCTAATCCTTATTTTAATTATTTCTACTATTCCTTATTTATACAAATACTAAATTACTTATTTATACAAAAACTAAATTATACCCCAGTGATTCATATCTCATAGAAATAGCTTAGTTTAGATAAAAGTTTCCTCCAGAAAA